>OX465297.1:193668792-194392845 GCA_949987735.1 Leucophora obtusa
GAGATGTATGGTGCATTTGAGGCAATTTTTGTTGAGGTATCGATGAGTGGTCAGAGAATGTTAATTGGTTGTGTGTACTTGCCCAATGGTAGTATTGCTACGTTGGAGAATGAAATAAGTGACCTTGTTTTATCTTACGATAATATTTTAATTATGGGTGACTTCAACTGTAATATGTTTGAAGCATCTAGTTCAATTGCTCTACGTGAAATTTGTCAGAGACTCAATATTTCATGTTTACATGGGTCTATTCCGACACATTTTGATATACGATTCCAGTCAACATCACTTATTGATTATTTTCTTATCTCTGATCCCTCATTGGTTAGTAAAATTGGTCAGGTTCAATGCCCAGGTGTGTCACACCATTCTTTGATTTTTTTAGGCCTCTCCCTCCCCATTGAAAAATCTGATAATTTTTTGGAATACTATGATTATAAAGCGATTGATAATGACGAGTTGTTAAATGTTATAAGGTCCTGTGATTTTAACCCATTATATCAAACGAGTAATGTAGATGAATGTGTTAATATTTTGAATATTATGTTGAATAAAGTTCACTCGATCGTTCCATTTGTAAAGCGTAAAAGAGTGGATATTCAAACGAAGTGGATAAATGCTCCTGAAATTACATATTTCTTATCTTTACGTAATTTGGCATATAAAGCCTTTATAAATGATAGGACTGACGAAAATCGGAAAATTTTTTGTAGAGCTCGGAACAGGGCGAAGTCGATTATGAGAAAGTACAAAAGAGAATCTAACAGTAGGTCTTTTGATAATCTTACTACTGAACAGATGTGGTCTAAACTCAGAAATTCTGGCATAACAAGTGGTGATGATAATGTGCATTTTTCAGATATTGATGGTTTGAACAAGTTTTTTGTGGATTCTCAAAGTAATAATAGTCCTTCTGATGTTATTTTCGATGACACAAACTTGGAAGGCTTTATGTTTAGATGTGTTAGTATTGATGAGTTAATCATTGCTTTTTCAACAATTAAATCGAATTCTGCTGGATGGGACGGTTTTTCAATGAAATTTCTGAAAATAGTATTTCCTTTTTTTAAGGAGCACATTTTGTATATAGTAAATGCAATTTTGACTTCGTCTTTTTTCCCTAAGGATTGGAAATTGGCAAGAGTTACACCGATAAGAAAAGTTGGCACATCGGATGAATTAAATAATCTCCGTCCTATTTCAGTTTTACCGATTTTTGCTAAGTTAGTGGAGAGTTTAATGAAAAATCAAATGACTGAATATTTGGATTCAAATAGATTTTTGCATGATTGTCAATTTGGTTTTAGACGTGGACGTAGTTCCACACATCTTCTACTTAATTTGACTGATAATGTGAGAAGTGCATTAAGTAATGGTCGATTATCCATTTTATTATCGCTTGATTTATCCAGAGCTTTTGATAACATTCCACATATGATACTTATAGAGAAATTGGCAAATTATTTTAAGTTTTCATCTAGTGCATGTAGATTGATATCCTCTTATCTGAAAGATCGTTTACAATATGTTTCGATTGGTGGTAATTCTAGTAGTATTCTGCCAGTGTTGTCTGGAGTGCCTCAGGGTTCAGTTTTAGGACCACTTTTGTTCATAATGTTTCTTAATGATCTTTTTTATATTTATGATAACAGCATGTGTACTTCATTTGCATTTGCTGATGACGTACAGTTATTGATATCGGGGGATAAGGAATTTTTTGATGTTTTTCAGTCAAATATTTACTATTATGTTAATGAGACTATTGATTGGATGAATCGAAATGGTTTGGTTATCAATGCTGATAAAACTAAGACATTGTTTTTTGGAAAGCCCTCGTATAGGGATGACATATCAATTTTTGTTGGACCTACGGAAATTAAGTTTGTAGATAGATTGACTTGTCTGGGTGTGGTTCTTGATAATGAGCTTAAATTTAATTATCAGATTAATTCAATATCATCTAGAGTGCATTATGTTCTTAGGAAACTATATTGCACTAACTTATATATCCCATTAGCAGTAAGGAAGAAAATAGTTCACGCTCTAATTATGCCTATTTTTAATTATGGTATTGAGATATATTCTGGTACCCCTGGTTTTAATTTAAAAAGATTGTCATTACTTTTTAATCGTGTTGTTAGATATATATATTCATTAAAGAATCGAGATCATATATCTTCTTACGTGCAAAATTTTCTGGGATGTAGTTTCAACAGCTTTATTAAAATTCGTAATCTCCTTTTATTTTACAGAACATTTAAAATTGGTTATCCTTTAAATTTCACCGATCGATTTAGATTTAGTAAATCCAATAGAAATAAGCAGATTTTGTTACCAAAGCTAACTACTATATTAGATCGTGCATATTTTGTTAGAGTGGCTAAGTTATATAATGCTCTGCCAAGAGCGCTTAAATCATTTTCTAATCCATATGTTTTGCAAAAACGTCATCTTATTGCTTATGAACAAGCACAAATCGCACCTTTATAATTTGTTTTTTACATATTGAAATTTTAGGATAAACTTATGTAGTTTATACAAATATTTATACCATAGAGATTATATAATTCAAATATTAACAGAGTTTGTAATCTAAAAGATATAATACCTTTGCCTATAAAATAAATTAACTATCGCTGAGTGGGTTCATTATTATTATCTTTATTGTTATGTACATAGCTAGTAAGTTGTATTTGTAATTTATCTAATTGGCCCCATGGGCTTAAAATTACAATAAATGAAATTAAATTAAAAAAAAAAAAATTAAAAAATTTATTCCTGCTTTTTGGCTTAAAATAAAATTTGTTGATTTTAACAAATTCTTTTGTTAAATTTAACAAATCTAAATTTAAGTAAGAAATTAGTAAAACTACAGTTTTATTTGTAATTATACTGAGTCGTAAAATATGTTCAAATTAAGGTCTCAGGACACTGCCCGGACCTAGTTCATACCGTCTAAAGTCATGTAAGGGCACTCTAACGGAGCAAACATTTTATCCGTTTTGATCTATCTCGTTTAGTTTTCGAGATATGGGCCATTTTATGAAGTGATGGTCCAAGGCCCTACCATGTTCCATTTTTGGATAGAGATAACCCCTTTCGCTAGGGTATTATATGGTTAGGGGGTAGTCTAAATTTGCATAAATTTTGCTCTATCTCTCTTAGTTTTCGAGATATGGGCCATTTTAAAAAATCGGGAGGGAAAAAAATAGCGCCATCTTTAAAACTTCGGATACATTGGTGGCGCCATCTAACGGGTAATAACATTAACATGAAAATATTATAATTAACGGAAGATCACTGATGAAGCCTGTCCATAAAAAGTCAGAAACTAGATCTAGTCTGATTTGCAAATTTAATGTGTTTATAACTTTTGAGGAAGGTTTATTCTTCTTCTTAACCTCAAACCTACTAAAAAAAAAATGAAAATATCCCGGTGAAAAATGTCCATATATGAACATTTATGGTTCAACCATATATGTATGGATCCGGAAAATGAGGTAACACCTAAGTATATGTTCATATATTGACATATATGAACATATACATTTATTAAATATATGCGAATACATGCGAACGTTGCTGTCCTCTATTATTTAAACCACTACTTAGCGTTTTTTTTAGGTTGTACGATAGATATAAATTTATGTATGACATTCAAATTAGGCGCTACATATGTTCCTTTTTTTATTCATGGCATTAAATATAATTCCATATTTATCCAAATATGAGTTCCTTTTACATATATGGAAAAATGTATTCTTCGAAATATGTTCATATACAAGTCCCTTTTGCATAAATTGAATAACATATACTTTCATATTTGTCCATATATGAGTGCCATTTCCATATATGAAATAACAGATGCTTCCATATATGTCTGTATATGAAATTTTTTCCATATATGGAATCACATATACTTCTATATATGTTCATATAAAATCCATTTATGTTCATAAAAAATCCATATTTGTTCATATGTGCCCATACATAAACCATATATGAACATGTTTGAGCGTATATGAACATTTTTCACCGGGATTATATTTTGACAGTAAATTTTGTAAAATTTAAGGAATGGGTCCTTAAAAATTAGTATAAATAGTTTTGAAAAAACTAGTTAAAGTACTGAGAATTTTTTGTATAGTGTTAAATGAAGATAACTAAAATCTTCATTTAAATCAGTGTTTCAACTAAAAAATTTTTAAAAATTAGTCAAATCGATTTGAAACCCGTTTGATAGATTTTTATACTGACGTATTATTTTAAGTGTAGGTATTTTGCATGGGGCGGCAATGACAGCGACATTTTGCTAAGCCGTCATGAAGACGTCTTTATGACATTTCCTACTGGGGTTTTATTTTATAAAAAACTATTCAAAATTCGAAGACGGAATAATAAAAAATTCTCTTATTCAGAAAATTAAGAAATTTATTTTATTAAAAACTATAATATTGAGACATTATCTTTTAGAAAAAATCTGATCTTTTTAGGCTTTATTCAAATAGAAAAAGAAGAGAAATTTATCATAACTTATTAATTTTTTATTTTCTCTGTTTCCAGGTATTATCACTGATGCTTACAGTTACAAAGTAACAATTCACTTTATCAATACCATGACCTGTTTTGCTCTATTATTATGGTTAAGTGAATCAACGATAAGGAAAATGTTAACGAAAAAATCCAACGGAAATTTAGGATGATTTCATGTAATATATATAAAACCTCCAATAAAGCTTGAAATGGTTAAAATTTTTACACTTAAGATGCAATAAAAATTTATTTAAATTTTAACCCCCAAATTCATAAACGCTTTGTAAAATTAAAGGAGGTTCATTGAACAAATTTTGTATGAAAATGACGTTTTGTAAACCTGCTATAACTTTACAAAGCATTTACGAATTGAGGGATAAATCTCTTACCTTCACTTATATTAAGGCAGAGTAAATATATAAAAATAATTTGAATTGCAGATTCAATTTTAAACAAAATTTTATTGTATTAACAAACAAAGTAATTCTATATACAAAATCACAGAAAAAAAATTGTTTGTAAATGAAATTAATTAAGTTGTTAATACAATAAAGTTTCAATTGAAGATGTTGCTACAATAAAAATAATCTCAATGTGAGTAATAAAGCCGCAATGGAAGAATTATTTCAAGACAATCTAATAACAATTATAAAAAAAAACTATTTAAGCTAACTTTAAAAAACATAAAATTAATATATTTTTTATATAAAAATAGAATTTTTTTTAAATTTACAAAATATGAATACATGTTACTAGACTTTTTGGTCTAAATTACGACTTTTATATCAAATTTTTCTAAATAACAATAAATATTTTTAATAAATGAGACTTACTTAATAGTATTGTAAGAAAATTCTATAATGCAATAAGGTTGTTTACAAGAGGTGTTCTATTTGTTGTATCGTCCTAACAAAAAACAGAATTGTTAAAATTTAAATTGAAAAAATAAAACATTTGAGAATAGCACGATACAACAGTTTTACGTATGTTTGGTGTCCTATGTTTGAGTGTGCAAACAGATAGAAAACCCAATAGAAAATCGTGGTTAAAATCAAATAAAAATTTTAACAACTCTGTTCTTTGTTAAGACGATACAACAGATAGCACACCCTTTGCGAACAACATAAATATTTTGAATAACTATTTTTAAAGCTTTAATTTATTTATATTTTTAGTATAGATTAAAAATTACAATTAGTTTAAAATAAAGAAATATATTTTTTGTAAACTAATTTTAATAAAAGACCAATATAAAAAACATTTTAAAATCAAAATCTACTGTTTTCTTTTGAAAATTGTTTTGCTAATTAAATTTCTATTACAGAGCACCCTCAACAAGTAGTTGTTTTTTTAATATAATTCGGCAAAATCTTGGACATGCGCAGCATTAACTAATTCTCATTGAGTTTTAAACAAAGTCCATAATAATGAAATAGAAAAATATTTGCTCTTTTTCTCATTTAGATGAGTATGATTTTCAATAATTTAAAATATAGAAAAGAATTTGCGATAATCAACAAAATGTACACTCGAAAAATATTTACAGTAAGTAGAAATCGGTAAGAGTTGTTTTTATTTAGGTTTTTGAAACACATACATAAGTAAAAACGAGTTCACTTTGAAAAGAAATAATTCTTACTTAATACGTGTAAATCGTAAGAAAATATCTACTCCTTAAATCATACAAATTAAAAGAAATAAAATCAAAATTTAATTCAACTATATTTTCTATCCTGAAAACCGAGAAACAAGTGCACTTTGAATAAGTAACATTGGAAAGGTAATTTCTACAATATTCATATAAGGTTGCGTTTACACTTGCATCGAAATCCCGAGATTTCGCTATTCACCACTCTCAAAAAACAATGAAGAAAAGCATATAAATGTACAAATTTTAAAAAAGCACACATAGTTAGCTCTTATAAATACATTTTATAAAAATTTAACGTTTATATGCTTTCCTTCATTGTTTTTCGAGAGTGGTGAATAGCGAAATCCCGAGATTTCGATGCAAGTGTAAACGCAACCTAAATGATTTTCAAATTTCTATTAGGTTTTCGTAACTAGAAGAAAATATCATGGGTGACAACCGAAAATATCCCTATAAACAATTTCACTGGAATTCAAGTTGAAAACAAGTTCAATTCCAGCCCTGTTTTCCAGTTTCAAGGCTTGAATACAACTTTAATTACATTTTATTTCAATAGCATACTCCAGCAAAAGGGAAACAAAAATTCAAGTTTCAAATATTTTTGTTAAATATATAAATGCTAGAATTTGAAATGTACTTTACTTCAAGCAAAATTTAAAGCACTTGAATTTTTAAAACCTATGTGCTTATTGGGATGTGGTTAACGGTAAGGATAATGCTATTTGAGATTATTTCGGTAACGGTATTTTAAGGGTAACGCTATTTCAATTATTTCGGTATCGGTATTTTAAGCTTAACGGCATTTCACTTCTTCCGGTAACGGTATTTTAAGGTTTACGGCATTTCAATTCTTCTGGTAACGGTATTTTAAGGGTAGCAACAATTCCTTTATTTCTTTTGTCGGGATAAAGATATTTCGATTATTTCACCCCTAAATGTAGTCAGTTGAAAGGGTTTTATATCGATAACGGTATTTTAGCGGTATTGCCTGCCAAACCGGAAAAATATATTTAAAGATTTTTTTAGCAGTTTTTACTAATTTTGACTTCATAAAATAGTACAAATACTTAACAAAATTTATCTTCACCCTAAGCTCGTGTTTCAGAAATTTTGCTTACTTCAAATATCAATTTAACCCACAAAAATTGTTAAGTGTAATGTTACAAAAAATTCGGAACTTAAACTGTATTAACTTAAATAGTATTATTAACAAAATTTTTTGTTTTCATTAAAACTAGTCATTAAATAGATTTTGTGCAATAAACATGTCAAAATTAGTAGAATAGTTTGCAAAAAAATAAAAAAAAATAAATAGAAAATGTTTAATACGTTTAGATTCTATTAAAAAAAAAGTGAAAAAGGCAAAACACGTGTGCGGAAACATCCATTAAGTTAAAAAAAAAAAATAAAGAGTAAAACAAAGTTTTAAACAATTCATTTAAAAACTGCAACGATAAAATATTTACATAATTTTGCAAAATAATTAAATTTAAATAAAAGCAAAAAATATTATTTAAATATTTCTTGTATTGTAATACTGAATACTTGCTATTAAACAATATTCATGTGATGTGATTTCGTACAGAAAGTTCGCTTAATATTAGAAATTATAAAACACAAGGGAAACATAATTAGAACTTAGTGTTAAATAAATAATGTTTATAAAAATAATAACCTTGAACTTGACCATTAAATAAACAAATTAAGGACGACATTATTGAGAAAACGTCATGAATTGAAATACTATAAAATAAACTAAATCAAAATAGAGGGTGTTTTTAAAAATAAGTTCAAGTGCTTTTCTATCTACCATTCATAACATGAAAAAGAAAAATGGATAGGAAAAGAAAAATAAAAAGGCGGACAAGAACGACTGTTAAAATAACTACTTTTAATTTAAAAAAGTAAAAGTGCTAAATTCGTTTTTTATTAAAATGCAATAATTGATATGATATGAAATCTAAAAATGATTGCAGAGAAACGTAAAAATGATATCAATTGCACTGTAGTGGAGAACACATGACCATTTCATGGCTAAAAAATATCACAGTTTTTTTCATCGAAAATTATAAAATTTTATCAACAATTAATTTTTCTACTATTTAGTAATAAATAACCAAGCTTTCCCCAATTCTTATTTACTAAAATTTATGTTGCTTTTGATTTCTGAATTAAAACGATAGCCAAAAGTGACATTTGATGGCAGACATCATCACATGAACTGCAATAAGTTTGAAATTGCTTCCTAGGGTGCCTCGTTTTGGCACTTTTCTTTCTGAGGGAGATGTAATAGCGGTACTCCCGTTAACATTACCGATCTACTTCTATTTTCTATCTTATGATAGAATTTTTTGTCTCAAAGTTTTAGACTTCCGCAAAAATAGAAAAACAAATTAATGCTTTTGAAATTCATTATTACACAGAACACCAAAAATAAAATTGTTAACTTTACAAAATTTTATTTGAGTTAACTTTTAGTTAAGGGAGGGGGGGGGGGGGGGGGGGTAAATATTTGAACGGTTGTCAAAACTTCAATTAACAATATTTTTGATATTTTATTTTTTTATTTAAAAATCATGTTATTGTAGTATTTTTAAAAATATTAGTTTTATATTTTGCAAGCCAAAATCGCCAGAGTTGCCACTTCATTACTGGCCTTTTTAAAAAAGGTAAAATCGGCTGCCACTCTGCAGACTTCATTATTTATCGGAAAATAAAAATGCAAAGTGATTATTAATGCCGGATAAATTCTCTAGTCCTTTTCGTATTGTATCGTAGCCCGATTTTTATTTTTTTAATTTTTTTTTAACAAAGTTCCCTAATGAACTTAAAAATTTCAAAAAAGGCAAGAAAAAAACAATTTTGATTGGGACTATAAAATTTATTTGACTGAAATTCAAAAAAGGTCCACGATAAGGACTACAGTTTTTTGTTGACTACGATATCGGTTTACCCGCTTTGGCTATACAGTGGCAGCCGATTTTAAACTCATGGTTGTGGGAAAACGCGTTTAAAGTTTAAAATTAATTTTATGCTAGGCAAACAACAAAATTTCTAAAAATCGTGTATGAATAAAATTTATATCTCCTAGTATTCTCCTGGTGCACCAAATTCGGGACGAATCAATTAAAGTGTAGTTGATATACTAACCATAATATTCTTAAAAACGATGGCAGAAAAATTATTATACATTTCATTTCGGTCAAAATGCTATAATTTTGTACATTTTTTAATTTATTTTGTATTTGTTTCTTATTTTTTTTACACACTGATTACTTTTGTAGCTAATATAAAGCGATCAATATCTGCCTCATATGACGTGCCTTCGCCCACAATCGGGGAATCGTCATTGGATTTTCTTTAAAGACTGCGTGCAATTCTTGCATCTTTGGATGCAATTTTTCTCATTTTGTTCTGCATTATTATGTAAAATAAGATCTCTAATAAAGACAATGAAATAAAAACGCTCCCAAAAAATTCTGTATACAAATTTAACGCATAGAATATTAGTTTGAGACTAAAGCATATATTACAAAAAAATATGTGAAAATTTTATTTCTTCGAATTTTTTTTATTCAAATAAAATTAAAAAAAAACAATCGAAAACAAAATTGTTCCTATAGTCGATACCCGCCCTTAACTAAAATGACTAATTATACTTTTAAAATCTGCAGAAAATTTTACTAAATTCGAATAAACAATAAAAAATAAATAAAAATATTTTTTTGCTTGTCTCAATTATCTGGTTTTTTTTAACACATCGGCTACAAAATCCATAGGTAGCGCCAATAGGAAAAAATCCATATGATTTTTTTGGACAACCAACCTTCAGATGATTCCTGTCAAAAGTTAATGACAATTCGTTCATTAGTGAACCAGTTACAGCAGTTTTAGTGACGCTACTTTTGCGATTCTGAAAACAATGGATTCAAAGCAATTTCGTGTGTTGATTTATCATTGCTTCTTAATGGGGAAAAAAACACCGTTCAAGCCAAAGCTTGGTTTGATAAGTGTTATTCGGACTCTGCTCCATGAGACAAATGGTAGAAAAGTGGTTTGCTGACTTTAAGCGTGGTCGTACAAACACCGATAAAGCCGAACGCTGTGGCAAAATAATACGTCTGTTGGCTGGACAGAAAAATTTTTACTTTAACAAAATTTATTACTGTTTTTTGGCTTAAAATAAAATTTGTTGCTTTTAACAAATTCTTTTTTTTAATTTAACAAATCTAAATTTAAGTAAAAAATTTATAAAACTACAGTTTTATCTGTAATTATACTGAGTCGTAGAATTTATTCCAATTTAGGGTCTCGGGACCCTCCCCGGGCCTAGTCCATATCATTTGACGGCATGTAAGGGCACTCCAATGGAGCAAACATTTTGTCCGTTTTGCTGTATCTCGCTTAGTTTTCGAGATATGGGCCATTTTATGAAGTGGAAAATGTTTATTAAAAATTTCCGAGGGTCCAAGGCCCCACCAAGTTCCATTTTTGGATAGAGATACCCCCTTTCGCTGGAGTAATATATAGTTAGGGGTAGTCGAAATTTTCATCAATTTTACTCTATCTCTCTTAGTTTTCGAGATATGGGCCATTTTAAAAAATCGGGAGGCAACGAAATAGCGCCGTCTTTAAAACTTCGGATTCATTGGTGGCGTCATCCACCGGGTAATAACAGTAACATTAAAATATTATATTTTAACAATAAATTTTGTAAAATTTAACGAATAGGTTCTTAAAAATTAGTTGTAAATAGTTTTAAAAATTAACACTAAAAATTAGTTAAAGTACTGAGGATTTTTAGTATAGTGTTAAATGAAGATAACTAGAATCTTTGTTTTAATCAGTGTTTCAACTAAAAATTTGTTAAAAATTAGTCAAATCGATTTGGAAACCGTTTGACAGATTTTTCTACTGACGTATTAGTTTAAGGAAATGATAATGTAATAAAACAACTCTACACAATTTCTACACTGAGAGAATTATCTGCATGATAGTAATGAATTTTTCCATAAATCCAGTGAATTTTCACTGGAACTCGTCCATTGAAACTTTTCATTGAATTAATGGAATTTTTCATAAAAAGTTGTGAAAAATTTCATTTATTTACTAAAGTTTTCATACATTCAATGAAAAAGTTTCATTAAAACTAGATTCATCAAATATATGGAGCTTTTTCATCAAATTTAATAAAGTTTTCATTTACTTTGTGAAGAAAACTTCAATAGTTTACTGAATAATTTCATTAAAACTCGTCCAACAAAATTCTCTCTGTGTAGATTTAAATTTTCAGCAAATAAATTTACTAAAGTATAATTTCCCTACAAATTTTTTGTGTTTTTCAAAGTTTACTAATATTCAGCAAAAAGTTTTATTGAATTTAGCAAGGATTTTTTTCATTTGCAATCAACTTTTGCTGAATTTACTATTTTTTTTTATTTTTTTTTGCTAAAAATCAGCTTGCTGATCTCGATTTTAAACGACATTTTTTGTACCTTGATAGTTATGAATAAATTAAAGATGGGCGAGAGTGATTTTTGAGTAATGCTCACGAATAAAAAAATTAGGCACGTACGACTCAGGCATAAGCATTTTTCCTTACTCACGCTCACGCACGTTCACGTATAGCAAACAATTTCCCATTATTGTAAATATGTTATTTAAACAAAATTTTTTTTATTTTGTCTTTCATAAAAATGATAATACATGTTTTTCAAAGATTCTTAAAATTAAAAGTAAATTTAATTTACAAAGTATACACAAAGTATGTATATTTCTACACTCATGATAACGAAATTCTTATTAAAAACGGTAAAAATCTATGATGAAAAAACAGAACTCACGCTCGAATCAAGTACGAGATTTTTATTCTTACCCACGCACGAATCACGTGAGTATAGCATTACTCATAACCACGTGTGATTCATGCACTCATCAAAAGAATAAACCACCAGTTATTAATTTCATAAGCATTATTTTAATTTTTGTTTATTTTGGTTACTTTTAGCAAACGTCTGAGACTGAGCATATAATCTAACGAACAATCTTAAACGATCTTAATGTCTATGTTAGGTCTACATCTTTCACCGGGTATGAAAAACAAAAAAAAAAGTTTAACCTATTTGCTTTTGGGCAAAAATTTGTTAATGTCTTCGGTTCTTGTTGATATAGGATAACAATGGCCATAAAAATGTAATTATATTTAAACCTGAGTTATTGTGGGTAAATATTTCGAACAATATCCGATATTTTATCAAAAAAAAAAAAAAATAGCAAAAACTTAAATATATCTACAACTACATAAATCAAAGAGTATACATAATAAAGAGATTGGGGGACTCTCTATCACTGAGAAAGCATTTGTTCTATTATGTGCCTTGGAACAGGAACATACTCAAACCAATATCACCCAGCAAACATGGCAAAACGAAGAATATTCTCCGAACATATCGCCAGGAATAAAACATTTATTGCCGGCAATATCAATTTCGTATTCCGGAAGTTTCCTCCGTCGAAAACAACTTTTACACTAAAACAATACTTTGAGGCAATATGAAAGCAATAACTCATATGGAAGATAAAAGGGATATCGCTAAATAAACTCCCAGTACAATAAAAAAACAATTTAATTTTTTCATTATTAAATTTAAGCCTGAAAAACAATATCTGCATACATAATACATTGACTAACTTATAAATTATTTTGATTTCATCTTAGCCGATTTTTCCCGCGCAATTAATCTTAACTTTTCCCGAGATTTTTTCTTATATATCTTTGTTTATTTTGTACAAATTTAGTTTTAATTTTTTACAAATTGATAAAAGATTTCAAACAAATTTGCTTTATCTTCCAAATGATACAAAGATGATATTGCCGAAATATTGTCATAAAAAGTTATGACAAAAGATAAAATTTTTGAATTACTTTTTTCCAAATATCGTCGAATAATCTTCAAAGTGATAAAAGGAAGACAATTTCAAAGTAAATACTACTTGATTATTTTCATTCAAATGAAATATCTTCTTGGAAGGGATCTTTTAAATGTTTGCAGGGTCATTATGTGCGCTCTTTGTATGACTCAAAACATCGATTGTAACCAGGAATGGAAAATAATAATTTAGTTATAAAAATCAAGAATGGAACTATACTATGGAATTATACTATTCCAACAGTATTATAGCCCTAAATTATGAATTTTAAACAACCATACGTAAAAAATTGCAAAATAATACCGGAATGCGCCAAAAGGCTTTGGGGTTCAAAAAATTAATTAAAAGATTTACATTCTGCAAACGATGCCAAAATTTTCTTCTTTTGTAACTAACCACCAAACTTTGTTTTTTGAAATGGGCATTATACTCCGTAGATTATAAATTTAAAAAACCGCACTTAAAAAATTGCAAAATAATATCGGAACGCGAAAACCGACTTTGTGGTAGAAAAAAATAATTAAAAAACTCAATCAGCGATCAACAGTCTGCAAATGAATACAATGACGCAAAAATTTTCCTTTTTGCAAATATTTTTTTCGCGATTAATTTTTTTTTTTTTTGCAAACTAAGCACCAAACTTTTGTATATAAAATTGGTACTACAGACCCTAGATTATAAATTTAAAAAAATCACACTTAAAAAATTGCAAAATAATCGCGGAAAGCGAAAAAAGGCTTTATGGTACAAAAAATTAATTAAAAAACTTAATCAGCGATTTACATTCTGCAAACAAATATATTGATGAAAAAATTTATCCTTTTTGCAAATTTTATTTTTCGCGATATTTTTTGCAACTAGCCACCAAACTTGGTTGTATGAAATGTATGTTATAGTCCCTAGATTATAAATTAAAAAGAAACGTACTTAAAAAATTGCAAAATAAAAGCGGAACGCGAAAATACAAAAAATTATTTAGGAAACGTAATCAGCGATTTAGATTCTACAAACAAATATATTGATGCAAAAATTTTCCTTTTTGCAAATTTTATTTTTCGCGATTTTTTTGCGACTAGCCACCAAACTTTGTTGTCTGAAATGTGTATTATAGCCCCTAGATTATAAATTAAAAAAACGCACGTAAAGAATTGCAAAATAATAGCGGAATTTGAAAAAAGACTTTATGGTACAAAAATTTAATCCCTAGGTTATATATTTAAAAAAAAACACACTTAAAAATTGCAAAATAACGGCGGAATTCGAAAAAAGCTTTATGGTACAGAAAATGAATTAAAAGAGGTAATCAGCGATCGACATTCTGCAAGCGAATATATTGATGCAAAAATATCGATTTTTGCAAATGTGTTTTTTTCGCACTTTGTGCTAATATTTGCTAATATCTAAATATTTAATTTTTATGTTTTTTAACGAGCCAAAGAAAAAGCTATTTTTTAGTTACTTACATTTTTAAATATGTAAGAGCGATCGAACATTTTTTGGTATAAAAGCCCGATTAAGTGAGCCTTTTCCATCCCTGATTAACCAGTCGGAGTTCGTTCCTGTTCCAAGCCGCCTAATATTTTTTCAAATAAAAAATATTGAGAGAGTTGCAAGGCCTTTGCATAAATGTACACTAGACCGTTCCACCTTAAAGGCAAACAAAAAAGTGCGCCGTATACCCTCCCATATGAAGTATTTTTGCAAGGCAATTAAAAAAAAAAATTCTTTTTTTTGCCGAAGGTAGGGGTCGCCATTTTACATTTTTCGTTATATCTTTGGCATTTACAGTCCGATCATAAAGTATGATGCATCGATGTTTTTCTCTCGAGGAGACCAGAATTCTGTTTTAAGGGCCATTGACCTCAAGTATCCCGTTCTAGTAGTTACCCACCAGATCTCAGTTGCTACGACGCTAATGTACGAACCTAATGGCAGAAAATTAAAGCTCGCAAAAAATCATTAAACTTTTGCTAAGGAAGTTTTTCGATAAACCCAGTAAATTGTTTTTTATTTTTTGTTAGCCGAATGTAGGGGTCGCCTTTTTAAATGGTCTCCTCGAGGTAAAAATTGATATATCACACTTTAAAATCTGACTTTAAATGCCGAAGATATAGCGAAAAATTAAAAAAGGCGACCCCTACGTTCGGGAAAATTTTTTTTTTAAATTGACTTGGAAAAATACTTCATATTGGAGGGTGTACGGCGAACTTTTTTTTGCGGTATGGTCTACTGTACACGGAAGCTGGAAGAAGGGATTCCTCCAATTGTTTTCGTTAATTCTATGAAGTGTATTTAACCCATTTCATACCAAGCATGTATTCCATGGGAATTTTTGACAAAACTTGGTAGAAGGATAGGCCGGTTTCGTAGAAGCATTTTTTTTTGTAATTTTTATGAGTCGGCATTTTTAATATTACAAATAAAAATGGATTAAATTGCTACATACTTACAGTTTTTAAATATGAATAACCCTTGATACGATCTGAAAATTTATTTTTTTTTCTCCTTAAAAATTTCTTTACATGCCTTTACCGAAATCAACATAACCATTTTATTACTCCGTTCTTCCTTATATATTTAAATATTTTTTGAAAAAGGTGCTTGGAAGTAAAATTTTTGTAATTTTTTAATATCATTTATAGGCAAGGCCTTAAAGTATTACATGTTTTCTACGCCATCAAAACCTAGCAAAAAGAAGGAGTAGAAAAAGCACTACAATTGATGACCTAGATCTACTTCTTTTTTAACATAAACACTAATGATTTTAACATTGAGTTGTCATAGGAGAGGAGTACTCCCACTTCAACATTTTTTCAGTACTTTTTGAACGAGTGCAAAGAAGCTTTTTTTAACCAATTAAATAAAAGTTAAAAAAAAAATCTTGCCGCCACCGGGGATCAAACTTGCGACCTCACGATTGCTAGTCTAGCGCTCTACCTTTGAGCTATTCTTTGATATGAAAGTTGACTGGCATAAAAACACCACTTTGTTAATGCGAGATATTGTTCCTTATTCTCTTCAATAAAAGTACTTATTAAACAAGTGTAAAAGGTGCACTCCAATTCAATATTGTTTTCAGTACTATTTTTACAGGTACATAAATATCAATTTGTGACCATTTTTTATATATATATATTTTTAAAAATTTTAAAATTAAAAAAATATTGAATTTAAACAAATTAATTATAAATATTAAAAAAAAATTAATAAAATAAAAAAAAAGTAAAAACAAAAATTAAAAAATATTGGTCCCGCCGGGAATCGAACCCGGGACCCTCTGTTTGGAAATGCCAAATGATAGAAAAATCACTTTTTACGATCACTTTTAGAGCAATTACTCTTTAGAAGCAATACTTAAGTGATTTTTTGGATGTGGTTCAGAAGTAATTCTGTAAAAATGTAATAACGGATACTGGGGAAGAAATGAAAGAAGTGATTTTTTGAAGTTGTTCAGAATAACTTCTAAAAAAGCAGTAAAAATACACTAACGGATACTTGTGAAGCATTGAAAGAAGTAGTTTGTAAAGCACTACTTGCAATTTTTTTGCTGGGAAGTTATAGGCTCTAAAAAGTAGATGTGACTTTAAAGTCACATTGGTAAAAAAAAACGGGTTAAATTACTCTAAAAATAGATGATTTTTGTAGTTATTGTATTTTGAGGTCAAAAATTATTTAAATATCCATTCTTTTTTTTTGGACTTGCTGTTCAAAAATAATAAATGTTTTTGGATAACAAGCGCTGGGAAGTCATTGTTTTTAAGCGTTGTTAAAGCGTCCAAATTTAGTGATTTGCCAGCACTTCTTTTTGTAAGACCGCCTTCTACTTGTGCTTTGCCAGTGCTTCTTTTTTCTTACCACAGATAATTTCTACCTTCAAAATACGCTAAAATGTGATCGTGGTTTTGGCGAAATTTTTATGTTAAAAAAGTTTAAAATTCAAATTTATTTCAGTTTATATGAACATTACACTCACAAAAAAGCCGCTAAAAATAGTTGAAAATTCTGATAAAATAAAAGAAAAGAAAATCTATGTATATACCATTTTTGTATTTCCAATTTGGCTAACAATTATTTTCATCCGTATTTGAACTAATTTTGAATCAGATTAAAAATCAGCGACTCTAAATCTATAAAAAATATTTAGTATTAAAAAAAATTCTATTTTAGTTTCATAAAAATTATAGATTTTTTCTTAAAAGTTGTCTGAAATATATGCAAAATGTAATTTTATTTATTAAAATCTCCACGTACTCATAAAAATTATGAAGTTTTTCATTAGAATGAAACAAATTTGGGAAGAAAACTTCATTAATTTACTGAAAAAATTCATTAAAACTCGTCCAAGAAAATTCCCTTTGTGTAGTCTTGCAATAATACAGACTTTAAAATGAGGTATAAACTAAAATTATCAGACCGAGCGTGCAAAACCTATTACAATGTGAATACACTGAGAGAATTATCTGTATTTTACATTAACTCAATGAAGTTTCTCTGAAATTTGCCTATGAAACTTTTCATTTAATTAATGCAATTTTTCATAAAATTTTATGGAAAATTCCATAATATTTACTAAAAATTTAAAGTTTAATTAAAAGTACAAGAAAATTATCTCTGTGTGGGTCCACAACTCGCTCCGAAAGAAAAGTGGCAAAACGTTACATCCTAAGGGCATATCTCGAAATTCCAAATTTAGCAAATAGTTGGCATCCTTGTGTCCCTTAAATTAATTATTGTCATATTTCAATCTTATCACCAACAAATAATGCACATTTAAATAGTGTAGCGTATAAAAATCACTTAAAAACCAGCTGATTTGTTGATTGACAAATGAAATTTGGTGAAAGGTTTTTAATTAAATTTTAAGAAGAAAAAAAACGTGGCGCTAAAAAATAAATTCGATGAAATTGATTTAAAATAAGTTTTAAAAAATGCATACACTCAAGTGCATTTTGCTAATATATTTATGCCAAGGTGTTAATATACATAATTTAAAATATTCACTTAATTATCGATGAAATCTGCACAAAATATTTAACAATAGTTGGTTATCAATAGTTGATTATCAATAGTTTCTAGTATCATTATTATCAATATTAAATACATACTTCACTCAATTTGATATCAATCAGCACACAATGAGAACTGATAATAGCATTATCAATGGAAAAACTTGAAAAAATAAGGATATTCATGTCAAAACTACCCACAATCAAGTATAAAGATTTGGCCTTGCAAAAGTGTAAAAGTGCAATTTTTAAACATTAAACGTCATACAAAAAGTTTATAGAAAGCACTAAAATTAGCGCAACATTTCATAAGAATTACTAAATTTCACAGCACGAGTATGTTATTGGTGGTTCCAATTTGTTTTTTATCGGATAATATACGAGTAATATTTGAAAATTTTGATCCGTGTGCTCACGTCATCACAATAAAATTTTTGACCTGAATACCCTTAACAACAAAACAAAAACAGGGAAAAACATACGTAGACACAATAGTTTGATATTAGTTTCACTACTTTTGTTGTTGTTAACAGGTGTTAATTTTAAGTGTACATACTCAATTTTGGTGTAATACAAGAAGCAACAAAAACAACAAATAAAAAAAATTTAACTATCTAAATACATTTTAAGTTAATGTATAACTGCAATGTCACTAAACGATTGCATTGTATTTAATTGTTAATTTAAACTTTCTTGCAAATAAATAACCATATAAAAATATGAACAAAACATTCGTCACAATCCTATGACCGTTTTACACTTACCAACAAAGTAAAAGTCAAAGTCGAAACTTAAAAAAATAAAAAAATTGTGAAATTGCCTACAAATAGGTGCATGCGCGGTTCCAGCAATTAATATAAGGGGAAAAATCATACGCCTCAGTGTCTAACTCAATGTATTTGTCTACTGTGGCGTATGATTATTCCCCTTATATTAATTGCTGGAACCGCGCATGAATAGCTGAAAGACGTTTTTATATTTACAAATTAAGCTATTCCGATAGATAACAAAAATGTTTTGTAATTAAAATTTTCGCACGGTTTGGAAGCAAGAAAGTGCACTGAGAGAATTATCCTTCATGATATTAACGATATTATTTCATAGAATTTTTTTCGTAGAACCAATGAAGAATTTCATTATGTATATAATATTTAATTAATATTATGAAATTTTTCATAACTTTTCTTTCATAAAATTTAAAAATTTCAACAATTATTTTAATTTTTGCATTAAAAAATACAAAAATTGTTTTTTCGGACTTTCTATATTTTCATATATTTAGTTAGAATATTCTTCCACCTCAAGTCCAAATTCTAATATGATATTGTCATATTAGATTTTTATTTGTTGTTTCAAAAAGGGTTGATCATTTTCATGATAGACAATACAATTGTTTCGTAGACATCACTCTACTCTTCAGTTGTCCGCTAAGAAAATGATAATTTTCCTACTCAAACCGAGACATTACATAAGGTACAAAAAACCAACGGGATGAGAATTTTGTACTTTCGTATATGAACTGTCTGATTTGGTAAAACCAGTTATAAATCAACTCCTTTTTGAAAGCAACAATTACATAAAAGTACCCTTTGGGTACTGAATTTCATCAAATTTGTGGAGATCTCCACAAATTTAATGAAAATGTTCTTTATATATATGAAATTGTTCAATAGTATTACTTTTTTTTTAATTTTTTTAGAATATATCGTCATTTCCTGAGAGAATAATCTTTTATAATTTTTATTTTTTTTAAATTAATTTTTTATTATTAATTTTGGACTATGAAATTTTTTTATAAATCATATTAATTTTTTCTAAATTTTTTTTATGATCCTTTTTTATTTAATGAATTCTTTCTTTAGATATATTTTGTACATCCGTAAAATATGCTACGATTTTATTACGCCTTTTGCATTTGCTAAGTACTTTTCATTTATCCACTCCAGCTTACCAACGACAACAACCAACTGTAATAAATAATAGTAAATGAAATTGCTTCATAGATTTTATGAAGCTCTTCATTGGCTGAATGATTTATTCATTGCACGAGTGGCCTATTAATTTTATGAAGAGTTTCATTAATTTTATGAACTTTTCATAAACATTGACTTTAATGAAACCTGTTTCATAGATTCTATGAAAAGTTTCAATGGACGAGTTCCAGTGACAATTTTCATTGAAACTATGAAGAAATTCATTAGTGAAGTGATGATAATTCTCTTAGTGTGACTAAATTAAAGTTCCGTAAAATTTCAAAAACTAATAACAAGGGCAAGAAATTTCATTCACTTAAAAATGGAAAATATGCGCCTAAAATATGCGGTTAAAAAAGAAAAATATGCATTAAAAATATAAGAAATATGCACTAAAAACTATTATTTTTGCAAAAATAATGCAATTTAAAACTTAAAAATATATTTACGTTAGTAATTTTGCAAACAGACACAGAACTCAGAGATTTTCCATTGGTCAATAAAGTTTTTAAGAATAAACATTTGATTGAATCAAAATATGAAAATTTGAATTTTTTATATTTTTTTACAAAATAAAAAATGTTCCTAAAAATAAAAAATATGCACAAATACAATAGCACAAAATATGCATTAAAAAGGCACCAAATATGCATTTAAAGTCAAAATATGCAAAAACATGCATTTTTGACCAAATATGCAAAAATATGCAACTACAAATCGATGCCATTTTGTTCTAAATTTGATGATTCGGATAAATATTTAGTCCATATTAGTTTTGGGCTATTGACAAAAAACATGCCTTTGCATGGAATTCCTTGCCCTACTAATTACTTTAAACAAACTCAACTTTAAAAAAAATAAAGTTGAATAGAAAATATTGATTGTGAATTCAAAGCAAGATTGAAGGTCTGGTTTACGGACACACAGGATTATATCAGGATATCTTTAAAGAACATTGTCTTAACTTCAGAATGAATGGACGTATTTTATTGAAATTTGTCAGAAAGAATAAATTTAATATTACTCGTAGCAAGAAACATATAAACCAAAAAGTACGAAATAACTGTTTGGCATCTTGTTCGACGCCAAGTCAGTTTGTACGTCCTGGTTTATATGTTCCTTGTTCCTGCAACCGATAATTCGGTTGTCACAAACCTTTTTCTGCTGCTCCAATGGGATAACAAATTTTCGTTTATAGGTGTACATAATTCTTATTGCTGTCAAATTAAAAATCAGTAAAATTAGCTATTAGGGAGATGAAATTTTCACTTATGCAATTAACATTGGAACTAAGTAAGGCATGACAATTGAATGCATATGATCACGTACGTTAGAAACATTTTATATTTGTTTTCTACGCGTGTGGTAATATTACAATATGAGAATTTATACGAATAATATAAATGCAATGAAAACTAGTTAAAATATGTTCTTGTCACTAATATTCGCAGGCAATAATCCAGAGTTTTTTGATTAAAAAAATATTACAAACATGTATGCAGACTATCGAAGAATGAATTATCTTTTGAATGAATTCCCCAAAAATGGAATTCCATTTTCTTAAAATCGAATAAATTAATTTTTAGATATGACTGTTCTCTAAACATAAAAATCTGTTACTTTAATAAAATTTATTCCCCCCGTTTGGCTTAAAATAAAATTTGTTGACTTTAATCCACTTTAGTTAAATTTAACAAATCTAAATTTAAGTAAAACATTAGTAAAGCTGAAGTATTATTTGTAAATATACTGGCGTAAAATTTGTGGAAATTATAGGGTCTCGGAACCCTCCCCGGACCTGGTCCATATCATCTAAGGTTATGCTAGGATACTATGTTGGAGCAAAAGTTTTGTTCGTTTTGCACAACCTCGCTTAGGACATATGCGCCATTTTATGGAATGAAAATTTTTTATTAAAAATCTCCAAGTGTCCAAGGCCCCACCAAGGTCCATTTTTTGGATAGAGATAAACTTTTGAAGAGGATATTATATAGTAATGGGTATTCGAAATTTTCGTCAATTTTGCTCTATCTCTGGGAGGGAAATACATAGCGCTTCAAAACTGGTGGCGCCATCCGGGTAATAGCAGAAACATGAAAATTTTATATTAAAGAAATTAAATGTTCTAAAATCCCAAAACTTATTCAAAAAATTGTGAAAATTAACCTCTTGAAGGCATGTCCCTATCTTGATTTCATTCTTACCTCTCCTTAGGCAAGAATGAACACCCCCAATGGGATTTGCAAACATCCCCAATGGGATTTGCAAACGATTGGTTTAAAAATAGTTTTTAGGGCATATCTACACGGGATAGAAATCTTTTTTTTTTTTTTTTACATTAGACCAACACTCAGGGGATGCCTCCTACTGATGCAACGCATTGTGTTGATATTAGGAAAATCGGTTATGGGAAGGAGGAAATAGGGAGTAGTGTTTATGAACGTTTGACTTGAATTTCTCTAAATTGTAAGTATCACGGAAGACATCTGCGGGGAGTTTATTCCACATTCCACGGTTCGACTAATGAACGAATTCTCTCTATAATGCCTTGTGCGACTAACTGGACAATCGACCACAAACGTATGAGATCTACTAGACAAGCGCGTGTTGCGGCCAAAAACACGTGACCCCGGGATAAGTACACTAACCTCAGCAGAACACTTCCCATGGTAGTAACGATAGAACAGTGTTACACAACCCACATTCCGACGATGCTCCAATGAGTCAATATAGCTGGATACCCTACTGTCATTAATGAGCGCCGACGCCCTCCTTTGTACACGGTCCAAAAGCTCCAAAATAGACTTTGAAGCCCCTGCCCATATATGGGAGTTGTATTCCATCTTTGGCCGGATATAGGTGGTATAAATAGTGAGAAGATCAGAAGAAGTGAAGTAGTTCTTACACCGGTTAAGAAAGCCAAGACACTTGAATGCCTCTTTCGACACTTGAATGAGGTGATCCTTCCAACGGACATCACACTGTATTCTCATGCCCAGAACATCAAGAGCTTCAGATTCCTCAATACTGATACCACCCATGTATACAGATGACATTGACGGCTCAGCGGTCCTATGAGTCAGCAAACAACATTGGGTCTTGCGTGGATTAAAATCGACCCTATTCACGCGACCCCCCTCGCGGATTGTAATTAGGTCCTGATTGAGTGTGTCATTCATAATCTGCCGCTTGCCTTCAACCTCCACAAGGCTTGGCCTATGATCAAAAGAATATGAATGGCAAATGTTGCTGTCATCTGCAAAAGAGTAGATAGGATTGGAAGTCTGACAGAGAAAGTCATTCAGAAAGATAAGAAAGAGAGAAGGAGAAAGAACAGAGCCTTGTGGTACCCCTGCATTCAACTGAAACTCATTAGATGAGACCCCATCTATCTCGTAGAGTTTGCGCTCAATTTGTCGTCTCTACTATAGTTGGCACTAATTTTTATCATAAAAGTATCATCTCTAGTTGTCAAGTATTTGTTTTTATTAAAATTGTTGTATTTCAAAGAATAATTTTTTCTCCAAATACTAAAAAGTTCATTTAATCAACTGAAATGTTCAATAATGTAACAAAACATTTTCAAAATCGTTACTAATTAAAAAAATTGTGTATGACAGCAATTGTCAGTTGTTTCGAGATTACATTTCGTAGACTTATACAGAGCTGCATTTTCATAAAATCTCGCGAGTTTTCTATCCCGTGTAGATGTGCCTTAATATTGAAGTGTGGTGTACCTAACTCTATCAATCATTTCATTCAGTTCAAACCCCTTGAGAAATAAGAGGCATCTGAAATCAGTTTCAACGGATCTCAAAAATTTTTGAAATTACCCGTATGTGAAACACTTCCTTGCCAGAGCTGATCAGATTTTCCTACTACCAAATGGACACCAATTCCATAGATGAACTTTGCATAAATTTTCTCAGTTCAAAAAACTTCAGAACAGGCATTTAAATTCAGTTTTAACGGATCTCAAACATTTTTGGAATTATCCATTTAAGCTTTTTGTAAAATTTTAGAACGAAGAAAATCGCTGAAATCAGGATTACATACAATGAGTAAAATTGGAGCACTAAATGGAATAAGACAGTGATTGAAATGGAATGGGACAGGGTACAAAATTTGTATTACCGGAGTCTGTTAATTTGTATTATCAGATAAATTAAAATAAATTCCTCGGGGTCCCTGTTTTTTTGTATCTGTGTAGGCGAGCTTTTTAAATATTTTGAGAGATATGGCAGTGGTACACTCACAATATATTTTCCATAACCGATTGAGGTTTATTTAAAAAGTAATAGGTAAAGTTTGTTTTCAATTGAAGAATCCATTAAAATACATTGAAAAATATTGTTTAACATTTTTTGTCAACCAATAAAAAACAAACCATAAAAAATATGTATCGTCTGTAGGAGTTGATATTTTCAGTCGAATATTCTATTTTTAGATTTCTATTTTTTGAAAAAATTATTTAAATAATTTCGTTGTTTTCTGTTTTAAAACAAAAAACTTAAATATTTTCGGTTTTCTTTTTTGTTAAAATAGTTTGTTTATATACAAAATTATTATAATTCAAATTACAAGAAATTCTTACTCACACACACAAACATAGCCAATAAAAATATGAACGTGTCTGTTGTGTATGGTGTAGTGTTTTGAAAATCGAAACAAAAAAAAAAAAAACTTTCAAATATGAAAAAACAAACCACAAAATCGTTTTTTTTTACGTTTTGTCAGTTAAAAAATTGATGATTGTTTTAATAGACTTTTCAATTATTTTTATTTCTTTTCTGGATTGTTTAAACAATGTTTGAAAATAAATAGCAAAATGGTTTGAATATAATGAAAAATCAGTAGTCCTTTTTTTAATAGTGTTTTCAATTAATTTAATATGTATTTTAGGTTGTTTTTAAGGATAAAATATTGTGAGTGTATACATTAGAGCGACTCACTTTATATGGACAGAAAAAAATTTAAAAAAAGTTCCCCCTGTGGTTTTATGATGATTCTCAAAATATTTCGGGTCTAGAAATGAGATCTCACGAGCTGGACCATTTTTAAAAAAGGTCTTCTTTTTAGTATTTGTAAAAATTTTGCATTTTATCCCAAGACAACATACTCAATATGGGTATCATATGAAATTTTTTGAGGCGCGTCCAGCGTTATATAGAACATGTTCAAGCATATTCAGACATGTCCTATTTTCAAGGATATTCTATAAAAAAAAAAACAAATTTTTGACTGTTTTGAACGGAGAAGTTTGTGGATTGAAATGTCAAACTTACATATCATAATCTACAGCAGAGATACAAGCCAGCCGACTTTAGCCGGTCAGCCGCCGCCAGCCGACACCTTTGCCAAGCCGTTTCAGCTGCCGACAATTATCGGCTAAGCCAATTTTCGGTTAAAGCCAATAAAAAAATGAAAAAATATTAATTTTTTTAGAAATTTCGATTTTCGAACGTCATTTTTGGTGGGTAGGAGGGGGAGGGGGCAAAATATATTAAATTTTTTTTCTAATTTGACGACTCTTAACAAGAATCTGAAGTCAAAATAACAATACATCCGCAAATAAAAAGTCGGTAGTGAAAGGATGAAAGAATTAATTCTTCAAAGCTCTGGGTGAGGTAAAGCTAGATATAGTCGAATTTCATTTCCATTTTGGTCTACTTCTCTTAGTTTAGAAGATATGTACCATTTTAAAAACCGGAAGGGAAAGAAATAGGGCTATCTTTAAAACATCGGATATCCTGGTGGGGCCATCTAATAGATGATGACAGAGATATGAAAATTTTATATTTTAACAATAAATTGTATAAAATTTAGCAAATGTATGTATAATTTTATCGACATTGTGAAATATAAATTCAATTTTTATAAATTCGGAAAACTACACTCAAAATAAAAAGTCTGTTGGCTGAAAGGAAAAATTTGTTACTTTAACCAAATTTATTCCTGTTTTTGGCTTAAAATAAAATTTGTTGATTTTAACACTTTTTTGTTAAATTTAACAAATCATTTAAGTAAAATATTGGCAAAATTTCAGTTGTATCTGCAATTATACTGAGTCGTAGAATTTATTCAAATTTAGTGTCTCGGGACCATCCCCGGGCCTAATGCAGATCATGTGAGGGCATATAGGAGAAAGCCAATGGAGCAAACATTTTGTCCGCTTTGCTCTATCTCGCTTAGTTTTCGAGATATGGGCCATTTTATGGAGTGGAAAATTTTTATTAAAAATTTCCGATGGTCTAAGGCCCTACCAAGGTCCATTTTTGGATAGAGATAGCCCCTTTCTCTGGTGTATTACACGGATAGAGGTAGTCGATTTTTTCATAAATTTTGCTCTATCTCTCTTAGTTTTCGAGATATGGCCCATTTTAAAAGATCGGGAGGGAAAGAAATGGCGCCATTTTTAAAACTTCGGATACATTGGTGGCGGCATCTACCGGGTAATAATAGTAACATGAAAATATTATATTTTAACAATAAATTTTGTAAAATTTTTTAGTTTTAAATAATTTTGAAAATTAACACTTAAAACTAGTTAACTTAAATCTTTGCTTAATTCCGTGTTTCAACTAAAAATTTGTTAAAAATTAGTCAAATCGATTTGAAACCGGCTTGACAGATTTTTCTACTGGCGTATTATTTTAAGTGTACCTATAAAAAAATTACAAAGTTGACTTCGATATTTTTGCAGTTGCTTTTTTTGCGTGTATGTTTCTGTTGAAATTCTTGTAAAATGTACTTTTTAGCCGACGTTAGCCGATTAGCCGCCGCCAGTCGACACTATTTTTTTTAAGCTAGCCGCCGCCGATGCATTTGCGGCTCAACTCTAAAAATCAATCGCCGCCGACCATTTTAGCCATTAGCCGCCGCTAGCCGACAGAATGGACCGGCTTGTATCTCTGATCTACAGTCGATTTAAATCATGCGCGGCTCCAGGAATTAATATAAGGGGAAAAATCATACGCCTCAGTGTCCAACTCAATGTATTTGTCTACGGTGGCGTATGATTTTTCCCCTTATATTAATTGCTGAAGCCGCGCATGATTTAAATGAACACGTGTTTCAGATTTTATTGAAATTCGCGATTGTTGGCGTTTTATCAGAAATTCAATGTGGTGGAAACAATATGTTCTAAATAGGGCAATATGGATACCAAAACTAGCTTCTATGCCATCGCTAAGTGGATACAGTTTGCAATTTTGCAAATTTGCGGGGGCGCTGTGGTGTAATGGTTAGCGCGGTGGACTGTTACATGTAAGGTTGCGGGTTCGAGCCCCAACCAAGGCAACATCAATTTATGAAAAATAATAATATGCATGAGTTTTTTCTATCCCTCATACATACAGCAGCGTACTCGGTGTTCCCATAGCACTTAACTCCACCGAAGTAAAATAATATAACAGGGCTATGAACTAAAAAGCTTCAACAAAGTCCGCCAACTCTTCATCAGATGGCGCCCAACAACTGTTCTAAGATTCAACATATCGCGCAATTGCAGTGTTGCCATATTTGAAGCCCTTCATCTTTCACCACTTTGCACTTCTCCTCTATCCCCTTTCCAAAGGAAGCAACACGTTAATTAATAGGAAGAATTTCCTGAGTGTTGCTTCTCTTAAAAAAAAAAAAAAAAAAATACATTTTTCACGGTGCTCTGAACAAAATTTTGATAAAATTTTTCAGTTACTCCAATTCAAAAAAAATATGAAATTTTATGTAGCTTTATTATTAGATATTTATTTATTTGCATGATATTAACCTTATATTAATATAAGCCTAATATAGACAAACTAGCGTTGGCTGCCAGGGCCATCAGCTGGCTTTATTATTAAATAAAATATTTTATTGAAATACGCGTGTCCGTAATTTTTTTAAGAAAAATCTAAATATAAGCTGACCCTACACACAGAGAAAAAATATGCCATTTTCCAACTGAAATTCGGTTACATCTACTAAAATAGGTTGGTGCAACAGAATATTGGTTACCACAACAAAATTCGGTTTATACAACCGAATTTCAGTTTCAATACCCAAAATATTTAGGAATCCCATTCCAATATGATTTCACCAACCGAATTTAGGCTTAGCAGTTCGGTTGGCGATTTTTTTTTTCCTGTGTGTAAGTAAAATTTTATAATAATTCTTTTCACCAAAAAAAATATTCCACCAATAAAAAAGCGCGTGTTGGGGTTTTTTCTGTTAAGTTGCATTTTTATCCTTACATCTACTAGAAATTAAATTTAAATTATTATTAAAATTTTATAAATTTTTTTTCCCCGAAAAAAAGTTATTTTGCCAAAAAAGGGTGTGCTGGAGTTTTTTCTGTTAATTTGCACTTTTATCTTACATCAACTAGATACGAATTCAAATTCAGATTGCAGAAACTCAAAAATTTTAACAAAATTTTGTCCAGGGCACCGTGCAAAATGTATGAAATTTGCAAAATTCCAAACTATATTCACTTAACGAGCTAGGCCTTGGAAAACATTAAAAAAATATGATACTACTTTTCCAAATTTGCTGAAGTTTGAACAACAGAGTTTTGAGTTTGATTTTTTGCAATAATTCATTCCGAATGAAAAATCGAAGTAAGGATTGAATTCTTTAAAAGCTCTGTATGTATGGCATCGATACTGAAGGGATTTTCATAATAAGGATAACAAAATATTAAAAGCATATTTATCTACCTACATAGACATGAAAATCCTAACGAGTTTCTTTACTAACTAAAGACACAAGATGATCATAGAGTTGTTAAATTTATCGCTTAATCGGATATTTTTATTATATACGCGTTAACATGATTATTAGAGTAACACTTTTTCGAGGGAGTATATTTCATATATTATTAAAATACTGATCATTTACTTTGGCTGCTTCGACATCTTGGAAGATTGTTTAAGCGGGGTTTACATTATACCATAAGTCATAGGATGTTCGGAAAACATCAATTGAAATTCAGAAAATATCAATTGATGTTTTCTGAATATCAATTGATATTTTCTGAATTTCAAATGATATTTTCTGAATTTCAAATGTTATTTTCTGAATTTCAATTGACATTTTCTGAATTTCAAATGATATTTTCTGAATTTCAATTGATATTTTCTGAATTTCAAAGGACGGTTTCTGAATTTCAAATGATATTTTCTGAATTTCAATTGATATTTTCTAAATTTCAAATGACAATTTCTGAATTTCAATTGACATTTTCTGAATTTCAAATGACGATTTCTGAATTTCAATTGATATGTTCTGAATTTCAATTGATATTTTCTGAATTTCAATTGATATTTTCTGAATTTCAAATGATATTTTCTGAATTTCAATTGATATTTTCTGAATTTCAAATGATATTTTCTGAATTTCAAATAGAAATTCTGAATTTCAATTGATCTTTTCCGAATTTCAAATGGAAATTCTGAATTTCAATTGATATTTTCTGAATTTCAAATGGAAATTCTGAATTTCAATTCATATTTTCTGAATTACAGTTGCAAAAGTTGTAGTGTCTCCCTAATAAAGATGTTTACCTATACACATGTATGTCTAGAATATGTTTATGATTTTATTTAAAAACAAACAAATTAAAGACAAGGAAAAAAAACAGACTAATAGACAGACGGACATAGACCATTAACTGCACTTATATACACAAACATCTAAAACATGTTTCTTTATAGGCAAATCCCACCGTAACACTATCATTTGTATCATCAGCATCATCCTCAGCATAGTTTTCTTTGTAACCGTCCAACATTAATGGCGTCTCTTGGTAAATACAAACAAGAAGACCCTTATGCTTCCGTGTATCAAGCCACTACAATACCTCTCAATGCCAGCAAAAAATATAAAGAAAAAATTATTTCACAAAAAACTAAAAAACCACCAAGACGTGATAAAAGTGATCTTGGAGAAGACTTTATAGCACCTGATGGTGGGTGGGCCTGGCTTGTTTGTATTGCAGCCGGTTTATCGAATGTAAGTTATATGTTGTCGTCGCCTAGAGGTGTTGTTATTCTAATACACATCTTAATGAAATTAAATTTTATGTTAATGTATTTTTTATAAATAAATGTTTAATTTGTTGATTTTACTTATTCTAGTTATCAATTTATCCATGTCTACAGCAATTTGGTTTTATATTTCGTGATCGTCTGATGAACTTGGGTTTCACTAGTTCAGAGATAACAACAATTATTAACACAAATCCAGCTGTGTCAGCATGTACGGGTAAGTGAAAGTTTAAACAGAAAATCGGAAAAACAAACTAAATACAGGATAGTCATCTATTTTTTTTGTAAGAGATAAAATGTATTTTTTTCCAATTTCAAACAATTTTCCAATAGAAACGTGTAAAAAGATTAAAGTCGGGCAGGCCGACTATTTGATACCCTACAACCAGTTAAAAGTCAGCTAATGTTTAGATCCAAAATGTTCATGAGTACAAATTGGTAAAAAAAAAGAAATTAGGAAATCACCACAAAATTTTTTGAGTTTGCCCGATGTTATGCATTTAAGACAAAGTAGGAAATATAGTCCATATAACCGCTAGGTCCAAAATCGAAATCTATAGTTTCCGTCTTGGTGCTCATATAAGTCAGTGCACCAAATTTCGTTAAAATATCCTTATATTGGGGGACCTTTACATGGGCCCTAGCAAGGAAATATCGCATGTGATAGACTCTGAATTTTATGAAATTCGGATGTGTGATAGAGAATGAAAATCTAAAAACAATCTGTTTCAATATTTTAGTCATCTCGGGTATATAGGGGGCAAAAGAGACGAAAGTATGTCGAATATCGAAAAAAGAAAAAACCTGTATCCACTGATACCACTGTGAGACAAATGGTAGGGGTCAGTCATCGGGAAGGGTTCAAACTACCGGGGAAAGTTATATCGGTAAAAAAGAAGTTATACGTGTCCCGGCGTTTCGCTGGTCACCCCTAGGAATCGAGATATATCGATTTGACCTTTGGTGGTCTTTTTATTGACATAACTCGAGAACCACTAGTCCGATTTTGCTCAAACAATTTTAAAAAAATTAAAAATTACAATTCCTTTAATCTGTTCATATAACGTTTTTCTATATACTCAACAGTTTTGCCGGTAAAAATAAATGTATGAAGAAAAAAATATTTTTTGCCTAAAATATTAAAAAAAAGTAATAAACAAAAGGTTATTGATTTTTATGGTAGCGGTAACAAACATTTATTTTTACCGGCAAAACTGTTGAGTATATAGAAAAACGTTATATGAACAGATTAAAGGAATTGTAATTTTTAATTTTTTTAAAATTGTTTGAGCAAAATAGGACTAGTGGTTCTCGAGTTATGTCAAAAAAAAAAGATATATCTCGATTCCTAAGGGTGACCCAACGAAACGCCGGGACACGTATAACTTGTTTTTGACCGATATAACATTTCCGGTTGGTTTCATCCCATCCCGATTTTGACTGTCGCATAGTGTACTTAATAAGGATTAATATGCCTTTTTTTAAATTACTGGATTTATTAAATATTGTTAAAAAACCCATATTTTGTTTTTTAGTTTTCAAAAATCTTGAAATTATATTTACTTGAAATTTTGTCAAAAATTTAATGGTGTGCTTTAAATTAATACGAAAGCGTATTAAAACAGTTAGAAGCAAAAAACAAAAAAGAGTCGAGGCAAAAAATTCCAAATTTTTTTTCTAAGTGAAATATCTATTAAACTATAAGAGATACAAAAACACTTATGGGAGCATTGTTTCTTGTCTAATAGCAATACAATCAGTACTTTAGAAATAAATTCCATACTTATTGTCACTTTTTTTCATTTTACACCACTGTGCGTCACAAGGAAATCAATCAATGCCGTAATATACATATCGTCATATGAAATCAAAAAAGCCGTAAGTTACAGAAAAATCAAAATCGATTTTTTGATTGATGATGATGCACCGTATCAAAATACATAACTGCTATAAAATTTTAAACTCCTACGACTAAAAACGACGTTTTTATTATCAAAATTCTAAAAGCCCTAAGCGGAAGCGCAGAAAAAACTAATCCTCAAAGTCGTAAGTTTTATAGCTCTGTAAATAATACAAAAATTACAAATTTTTATCCAAATATTAATTCGATAACAAAAAATAAGCTTAACCTAAAAAAATGTTAAAAAAATTTGGTTTATTTTTATAAAATTTTTTGCTTCTCCTGTAAAATTTTTTTAAATTTAACTTGGGGCCTTTTTGATTTCATATGAAGATATGAAGGTCTCGCTCGAATAATCTAATTTCCAAACTTTACAGGAGGCGGGAAAAGCATACACTTATAGAAAAAAGTCTGTAAAAATTTAGTTAAAACTATTAAAAATTAGTAAAAATGGGTGCAGAAAAAACTGATGAAATTAGCAGATTATTTTGCTAGTTTTGCAAAAAAGGAACACCAAAAATAAAACTGTTAAATATACAGCATTTTAGTTATAATTGAGTTAAATTTCAGTTAATAGAAAATAACAACGTAACCTGTAAAAATCAGCAAAAAATTTGCTAAATATTCGTAATTAGTGGACTAAAACATCACAAAAAATTTTTCAATTTTACAAATTTTTTTCGATTTTTTTTAATGCAAATAAAAATCCAGCCTTCTAAAATCAGCAGTTTCTGTCAAAACAACAGAGTGGTATATTGGAAGATGACAAAGCAAATTGTGGTAAATTATTTGTTGTTGTTTCTGTTTTTTCTTAGATATTTTGAATGTTTAATAACGCTCCTAGATGAGAACAAGAAATTTTCATTCAGGTTGTAATTTAACTTAACAAATATTTCCAAGAAATTCAACAAACATCGTCCCCTGACGATTTCCTTAGGCAAGAATGAAATCCGGATAGGGACATGGCTCCAACAGATTATTTTTCACAATTTGTAAAACACGTTTGGGATTTTAGCACATTTAATTCCTTTAACGCAGTTTACTATTTCTTTTAGCAAATATTTGTGCTGATTTTATAATTAAAAAATCATCATTTGGAAAATTTTTAATTAAAAATCGTCAAAATAACGATAAATTGTCAAATCTGGCAGCTACATATATGAGTTTGCTGTCCCTCATACATATCGCAGCGTCCTCCTTCGGCGTTGCCATAGCACTTAATCCCATCGAGGTAAAATAACATAAAAGGGCTACGAAATAAAAAGGTTCAACAAATTCGCCAGCCTTTCATCAGATGGCGCGCGGCAACTGTTCTAAGATTCAGCATCCAGCACAATTACAGTATTGCATAATTTTTTAAGAAAGATTTGTCCGTCTACGATTTATATCCTATCAAAATTTTAGCTATGGTTTCCAATATCTTCGCTAGAGGGCGCTATAAGGCAAAAACAAATGTCAAAATTTCTTAATTAAGTACTCGCCTATATATCTACAAATTTTGGTTGTAAAGTGTCCAGCGGATCTATGACATGTCCTTAATGAGTTAATCAAGGAAAACAATTCAATTCCTTTTGGTTGGCCGAAATTCACAAACAGTATTTTTGCAGTAAACAGTTATTTTAGTCTGCAATTAAAAACATTCTGAAATGCTAAATCTATATAACATAATTATTGTGACACTGTCTCAATTTAAGGACAATTGTTATTGTTATAAATAAAGAAATTTAAAATTATGTATATTAGTGTTATGACTTTTTGATTTTTTTTTTTTGCAAATACCAAATTTTAGATGCCCTAGCCAAAAAGGCCATAAAAAATATTAAGAAACGCAATTTTACTTTTTCGCTACTGTCAAAAAAGTTCCTGCACCAAAAGGGTTGAAATTTGGTCTATATTGTTATAGTTTAATTAAAATATTTCTCCGAAGTTTTAAACAAATGAAACTCAAATGATGCGTATTAAAAGCTATTTACGGTAAACATTACGAAACCCTTTTGGAGGGACTTTTGGAAAGATTTTTTGTTGTTTACAATAATTCTTGTATAAATTCGTTATGTAAAAAAAATTACCCGCAAACACGATTTTTATCATTAATTTAGTATTGCCTATCATAACCCTAATGTATATAATAGTTTAAATAATTTATTAAATTGAAATATATTATAATTTTTACCTTGTATTTCTTAGGTCTTCTAAATGGACCCATGTTTCGACGTTTCACTTTCCGTCAAGTGGCTATGGCTGGCTCAATACTAATATTTTTTGGGCTTATTCTAACAGCATTCTGTGAGACATTCTTGGGTTATATGATAACATATGCCATAGTTTTTGGTGTGTATAAATTTTCTCCAAATTTTGTATTTCAACTGCGTTCTTATATATAATTTTAATTCTCACCATCTATTAGGCTTTGGCATGGGTATAAGTGTATCTGCCTCATCCTTGGCCATAAATACTTATTTTAAAAATAAACGAAGAAAAGCGGCAGGTTTTTCATGGACAATTACCGGACTGGGACCTATAGTACTACCACATTTAGTTACATTTTTGGTATCGCTTTATGGTGTCCAAGGAACTGTATTTATATTTGCGGCCATATCATTACATGCCTTTGTGGGTGCTTTAATCTTTCAACCAGTACAATATCATGCTCCTACTCCCATCGATGAAGATCCACAATCACCTTCAGTACTTATTGATCAACCACAACATTTTTGTAAATTTTGTGAAATTCAACAGAAAAAAGAAACGGGTATATTCTCGTCCCAATACTTGTATCAAGACGATGATGAAAACAAACCCGGATTTGAAATTACTGAACCAGGCACACCCATGTTATCTAGAGCCAACGATGGTTTATATGGTTCCAAGCTCTCGTTATCCTCAAAACGTAGACTGCGTATAGGTACAATATCAAGTTCCAAAGATTTAGACAACGCATCACGCTTAAGTCATATGCTAAGTGATGATGAGGAATTGAAGCAGAAGACAGGTTTAAAACCGAATAATTTTAATAAGGAAAGAGATGAATCATTAATCAAGGGAGCCCTGCATAATAAATATGGTGACGGACAATTTAAATGTACCTGTGCTGAGGAAAGAACTTTAATGGAATTGAATAAAATTGATGCTTTTGATGCAGACTTTGGTATCGGCAATAATGTAATGGCGGAACAAACTGATTCCGAAGAAGATTTAAAATTAACATTTTTACAAAAAGTGGTGGCTTTTTTTGATTTGGGCCTCTTGCGTGATATTACATTTGTTAATTTAGTGGCCGGTTTGACGATTATTAATTTTGGTGAATTGAATTTTTCCATACTAACACCATTTATACTTAAAGATTTTGGCTTTGAAACTTCACAAATAACATTATCGATATCTGTATTGGGTGGTTTGGATATAACAATTCGTTTTTTGTTGCCATTTCTAACCGAAAAGATATCATGGGATAATCGCGTATTCTTCCTAATCGGAGTAGTGGGAATTTCTCTGGGTCGTACTGTGGTGGCCTGTTCACGTTCATTTCCTGTCATACTTACAACATTTGCCTTTATAGGAGTATTTAAGGGAGTACGTACAATATTTTGGCCTTTGATTATACCGAGTTGTGTACCGCTGAAAAGATTGCCGGCAGCTTCGGGTTTACAGTTGTTAATATCAGGTCTATTTACTCTAGCCGCCGGACCTTTTGTGGGTTAGCAATATTGAATTCGATTTAAGTAAATTCTGTAATATTTTTGCTTTAATTTTTTTTTTTCTAGGTTTAATACGTGATCGTTATAATTATGCCATCGCTTTACATTGTCTCAATATTATGACTTTCATAGCGGCTATTTCGTGGACTGTAGAGGCTTTGATACGTCGATATTTACAAAAGCCAAGTGCTTTAAATTGTGATCAAAGATAATAAAAAAGTTTTTAATATTATTTCTTTAAATTTTTGTATTATTATTTTTTAAGTAGATTTTAGTACTTTAATAATAAAGAATGCTTTAATAGTTGTATTAAATTTTTCTTTAATAACGATATTTTCATTACAGTTATATATAAATTTATTCAATAGAAATGTAGAGCATACTTTTGGGATTGTGTATACATTTTTAATGGCGATGCGGGCTTGCCAGTCTTGTGGTTTTCTTGCCCAAATTTGGTAATTTTTGGTTGGGCTTGCGCAGTGTTGCCAGAAAAGTTTTAGCTCATATCCCCATTCTGCAAGTTTAAATCCCCAATTTTGTATTAAACAAATCATTTTAATTTAAAAAACCCCACTTCAAAAAAAAATAAAAAATAGAAGTTGATATCGCTTTTAAGTCTAGAAAAATTATTCAGAAATTACTAAGGAAAGTCAATAAAATAAAAAGTTTTACGAAAAAATACCTACAGTATTCATTCAATCGTATTCCTACTTAAATACTGATAAGTTTAATCGATAATTTTAGTTAACGTACGTTATATAAAATTGCATAGTTAGGCCTTATGTGAGGTGGCTAAATAAATTCTAACCTAAGGCTGCGTGCGGTCTTACTAAATTGAAACTAAACTAATATTTATATCATACTTACGGCTTTAAAAATTTTTGACTAAAGTGTGCGGAGTCCCAAATTTGACATTAAATTTAGTTCGGCATCCAGAATTTTAGAAATTTTCAGCTTTTTACACGAAAACTTATTCCAATTTATGGAAACACAAATTAAAAATAATTTCAAACACAAAAAAAAATTGTTGATTTTCTTTTTCTTTAAATTTTTAAAATTTTCTTTACAATTTTCAAAAATTTAGTTTAGTTTAGGTTTTCAAATAATTTAGTTCAAAAAATGTGCGTTGCCAACCTTTTTATCAAAAATATATTAGTTTAGTTTCAATTAAGTTTGTTCGCACACACCTTAAATAGAAATTAACAAAAGGTTTTATAATTTCTATGAAAAATACCCCACCATTATAATCGTATTTTTGACATTTCTCTGCTTTTACCAAATGTTAAGCACAATTATATTTAAATGAATATGACATCAATTGTATGTTACAATTTTTAAATACGAAAAAAGTTTACAAATAAAGCATAGTAAGTAAATAGTTCTTTCGGAGAAATTTTTTGCTCGAACTCTGAAAGCTTCAAATGGTTATTTAAATTGCGAAAGTAAACAATTTTTTATTTTTCACCAGAAAAAGAATAGTCTTGTGCATTAAATTTGCGAGAAAACAAATTCTACACAATTTTCATGTTTGTTGATAGATTATTAAGCTCGTTTTCTTTTGGTTCTTTCAAGATTTATATAGATTTAGACTAATTTCTTTATTAATTCACGCATTTTGGGTAAACTTTTAAATTTGAGAATACTTCAACAAAGTCAGTTTGACTGAATTTACACTCAAAACAATACGCCTATAATTTATTCTGAGATTTTTCTGATTTTCGGCCTAAAATTTAATCTTTTAAAATTTACAATTTTTCAGTTACAAATTAATTATTATCAAAAAGACAAAACAAAATTTAAATCCCCACAAATACCTAAAAATAGTGAAAATCCCCAATATTTTGTGAGATGGCCAATTCCTTCCCCTAAAAATCTGTCCCCAGCTGAAGTTTAAATCCCAATTTTGGGCCAAATCCCCCTTATCAAACAACACTGGCCTTGGAAACAAATATTTTCAATTGGCTACAGGGGATTTTTTTGGGTATTTAAAGATTTGTTTGGGGATTTTTGGAAATATTTAAAAATTTTCATAAATTTAAAGATTATGTTAATTTTGTGTAGCCGAAAAAAAATTCAGACTTACAATGGGAGTTATGTACTGGGACGATGTGGTGGGCCAAAATTACTCTACTTAAATTTTATAAATATTTTTTCCATAATTTTGTTCAATTCGAAAATTTCAAAAGTTTGGGACATATTATTTTATGAATAAATAATAAAATAAAACTTACCAGTTTACAGAACCACTGAAAAGAGAAAAATATTAGCTTTTATTAGTAGTTTTCAAATATTGCGACACTCAAAAAAATAAGTTAGCAGAAAAACTAGTAAAACGTCTTGTATATCAAATATACTAGTTTTTAGCAACAGTGTTACTTATTTTTATTTTAGCAATAATTTCATTTTGAGCTAATGTTTTACCAATTCATTTTGCTACCAAAATCGTGCGGACAACAACCAGATAGACAAGATGTAGTGCGGACAAAGAAAATAATACTCTAAACACAACTCTTCTAACATAGGGGTTACACGTTTAATTTTTGCTTTTCAATTTTCAATACACTCACACTTTTTTACTAACAGACTCACATTTTAAAAATTGAACGGCAACTTGATATCAATTTTTGCTTTCAAGTTGTGAGAAAACTTGACGGTCAAGTTTTAAACAGCTGATCAAATTTCTTGTAAATTTGTTTTTCTTCGATTCTAACACCGATTCTTTTTGTTTGAAATTGTCCCAAAAGCAACCCCTTCTATGGCTCAAAAGTGGAACCGGTTGCTCTAGAATCAGTTCTGGAACTGATTCTACGTCATCCACACCTTCCATATAGGATCCCAGGAACTGGTTCCGGAACCAGTTCCATGGGATCGGTTGCAGTGGAACCAGTTGTAGAATGGGTGTGGTTGGCTACCGATTGTAAAAAATTTTCCTGGAAATCGGTAGCCAACCACACCCATTCTACAACTGGTTCCACTGCAACCGATTCCATGGAACTGGTTCCGGAATCGGTGTTAGAATCGACAGTAGAAGGGGTTGTGAATGAAAAGTAGCTATTCTACAACCGATTCTTTCGAACAGAAAATTTTCCTGGGAATTTCTACTGATATGAAAATGTCTGTGGAAGATGTGAAGATGTGAAGAAAAAAAATAAAGTATTTTCGAACAGCCTACAGTGCGGAAACAACCCACAGAGGCGAGTATTTTTAGTTGTTTCCTTGACGACGGCATCTAGAAAGCAAAATTAACTATCAAGTTGCATGCAGCCTACTTCACAGCTTCAAGGTCAACTGAATTTGACAAGCAGTATGTGTGATCAACTTGAAAGCAAAATCTTGATCGTGTAACTCCAGTGTAATACATGTAAAAAATACAACCATGAACGATTTTTGTCTCTGCCTTTTCGTACATAAAACAAAAGGACGCCAAAAGATGCATATACATAAAAATATAACACAATAAGATAAAATATGATTTAAGTTATAGACAAAATAAAATATTTAAATTTAATGGGGAGAAAGGTAAAATGTTAATATATAACGAAAATGTTTATAAATAGTGAATATGTGAAACACAATGCCAGACATTTTTGTTAGTCGTTTGGGTAATCTTTTGTGTTCCCTTTCGCTTTAAACAAAAAAAGCTTTTTATAATATAGAAGCCATAGTATAATTATCTAGAACTAAATAATACTATCTAGAACTGAAAGAAAAATTAACAATGCAGTATATCCAACAACGCCTCACTATGTAAAGAATCCCACAACAACTGGTTACAATGTGCAAGGTTATAACCGTTTTGCAAACGATTTGAAGTTCTATTCTTTTTAAAGAGAATATTCGGGCCGATTTTCAATATTCGTACTAGTGGGAATTTATTGTATTTTGCCTTTTCTAAAAAACAAAGACATTTTGTTTTACATAAGCGAACTGTGATTTTATTTGGATATCAAAACGTTTTAAACTATATATTTGGTATATCACATAATAACACACTCAGAAAAGTTTGACAGTTACTACATGACAGTTGTTTGTGTAGTAATCAGTAGTTGTTGTTTTTAACAGAAATTACAGTTGTTTTTCTATAGAAAAATACAAAACAACTTTTATGACGGTTATTTAGAAAACAACTAACGAAAAGTACTGTAATTTCGTAACAGTTTTTTAAAGCAGATATTTTTATTAGCATAATAAACAACTACCAAAACAGTAATTTTACAGTAAACAGTTATTTTCGTTGAATTTTTTGGAATATAAAAAATTCTTGTTTAGTTTATATTTGTTATTATTGATATATTTCTAGTTTGCAAATAAAAACCAGAAACTTGTATTGTAAAAAACAGTCCTCTTTACCGATTTTGTCAGTTGTTTTGAAATTTTTGTAGTTAAAATTTATCAGTTAATTTTACGACATTGGTAGTTATTTTTCAACAGTTAAAAATAACAAAAGTTTTCGTTATTTTTAAGGTAAATACCTTTGTCGCCTTTTTAACTGCATATACCTTTGTTTTATTTGTCATTTTCAGTAGATTCTACCGACAAACTTTTGTGAGTGCACCGGCAAAATTTAAAAAAATCCCGGTTTGTATCTCAATTATGCAGCAAAAAGATGGTGATAAAAATATCAACCACACTTATTAAGTAACAGTATCAGAGCAAATTATAAATGATATTCAGTATTTTAGTTTTAACGAGAAACTTCCGCACTATGAATAGTAATGAGATTGGTAATAACTACAATAGTTGTAGTAAGATTTGCTGCTACCATTGTTACATTTAATGGATACAAACAATAAGTTTCATTTGGGTGTCGTTTTTTGGAAATTTGTATCTACTATAACAACAACTTTTAGGGTCGCCAAACACGAGTCATCGTCTCAATTACAGCGCGCATAAAACAAAGGGTCATAATTGTTTTATTTGAAATGGTGATTTTCAGTTTATTACACAAAAACTGGTAGTGGTATTAATTTTTTTTTAAAGCATATTTTCAAAATTACCACGCACTTGACATTGTTATCACGTTTATTACTAAAAACAAAATATAGTAAAATTACTTTAAACTTAAACAAGAAAAAAAAATTTAAAGCCTGGCATGCCGACTATATGAAACCCTACACGAGGGGTTGCAAGACTTTTTTCGCTGCGTGCCAGAAACGGACATACTTTTTTGGAAAAATTTCTCGCGTGCCACCTTAATTTAAGTTGTCTTTTGAAAGTCTTTTTTTAAAAATTTTTAAAATTTAGAAAATTTCTCTTAAAAATATAGCAGATGTACATATTTATCAGCGCTACGGATAATCCCCATAAAATAATCCCCAAAGGGAAAAATTAAATAACATTTAAGAAATGAGGTAAAAATGTTTGACGGTTATTTAATTTTTGAAATATTGAGATTATTTCAATATGAAAAAATCCCCAATGAAATAAAATTAAAACAGTTTGAACATTATTGCCTTTTCATTTTTTGGGGGGTTATTCCATTTTTAGTGGTTATTTAGTTTTGTTAAAAAAGTTAAATTATTGGGCGCCATCATTTATTTCAGTACGTAAGAAACTAGTTGCAAAATGCTTTGGGCAAAAATTTGATTTTGTTAAAATAAATCGCGTGGTTTTTATAATCATAATAATGAATAAAAAGCGAATATTATGAATTTGAACAGAGAAATTTCTATTTCAGATGAAATGGCTCTGCGAAACACGATCAAAACCCAATTTCAAATTCCAACAAAGGGGGTTATTTCATTATGAAACTTATTTTCAGCCTTTATTTAATTGAGGGTTATTTCGTAACACCTATTTTTCCCATTTAAAAAAAAACTTAATTTTTTAGATCCAATTTTATTACAAGTTGTTTTCCATTTTTGTGCAATTTTTTGGTACTTTTTACTTCTTGCGTGCCACCTAAAATCCACTCGCGTGCCACTACTGACACGCGTGTCATAGTTTTGCCAGCCCTGCCCTACACCATAGTAAAGGTTTGGGTCATATTCCGGGAAAGGGATCAAATTCCCTGGAGGTCATTTTAGTTCATGGTGCAATAAATCTAAAAAAATTATTTTTATTTATATAAAAGAGGATCTTGGTCAAGTATTTTTGGTAGTAACAAATATTAACAGAAGGATTTTATTCTATGTTACATAGTGTTGGGAATAATTCTATTAAAACGAGTTTAAAAAATTAAAAATCTCGTTTTGTCTGCTGTCTGATAGGTCAGATACTCTCGTATGTAAATTGGTGCGTTGCTTAAATATCGTTGCAACGAAAAGCAATACAATTTTCCTAATTTTTAAAACTTTTAGGTTTTCGAAACGGTGTTAAAATTACGGGAAAAAGAGCCAAAAGTGGGATCCAGATTTTTTGTCCGGAATGAAGACTATCGGATTCATCAATAAAATTATATGGTTCGGTGCAAGAAATCGATTAAAATCGCAATTTAAAATAACCTTTCTATGGGAAGTAGGTCAAAACATGGGCTAATTTTAACCATTTCTAATAGGGTTGTGCCAATTTCGTTCGCTTATCTTCAGTATTTTTTTTTTTTTGGTAATTAAAAACATCAGAACAAACTTATTATACCCAGAGTGTTGTAGGGTATAAAATACACTCTCATTGATTATGTATAGTTACATATGTATCGTAGTTAAGTAAAATTTGTTAACAAATTATATTTATTTTCAACGGATTTTCGTTTGAATTGTGATCAGTTACTTACTCTCTGGATGTTGCCATTTTAGTAGACGTGTTTGGACTGCAGTCAATTGTTTGACACGCTCACTGTAACGCCTGTTAAAGTTTTGCATTTTAATAGAACTTCATAAATATTAAATGTCTTAACTATTTATTTTGCCATTTTTTAACAAATTGTTTACAATTTGTTTAAACAAATTTGCGTTTTATGCAATTGTTTAATATTTTGTTGTAAATAAAATAGTTTGTTATGCGTCTACTTTCACTGATTACGCCGCTAACGATTGTTTTTTGCAAATCGAGCAATTTAGATGTTAAATAGATAAAGTGTAACATACTTAAATGATAAGATTTCAAATGAAATCGATTTGTTTTAATCAATTGGAAATAGTTTGTTTAATTATTTAATTTGAACATTTAACTAATTGTTTGGACTTACAGTAATGACATCGTCATACTTTATACATTATTTTTAAACATATAATAATCAGTTACTAATAACTAGTTACTTTCCCATTAATTCAAAACAAAAAATAATGCGTTACCAATAACGAGTTACTTTTATCAGTATTTCAAATATAAAGTATTGTTATAGATTTTTTTGTAATTTTTTTTAAATCTATTTTTAGACTCAATATTTTTTCAACACTGGTAAGGATATGTACATATATGTAAATTCATATTTTTTTGATTTTTTGTATGTTGGAGAGTATGCTGACTTGTGCGCATTAGGTCAATTATGTTTTTATCTATCAAATATTACATGTCGAGATAGCTCAGATGGTAAAGCTATGGACTAGCAATCTGGATTCCCATGTTCGATTCCCACACAAGACTCAAGAAAAGAGAAAATATATTTTTCAAAAAACATAAAATGTTGATTTAGATGATGTGCGCATTAGGTCAATTATGTTTTTATCTATCAAATATTACATGTCGAGATAGCTCAGATGGTAAAGCTATGGACTAGCAATCTGGATTCCCATGTTCGATTCAAACACAAGACTCAAGAAAAGAGAAAATATATTTTTTAAAAAACATAAAATGTTGAATTAAATGATAAAGCAAATTAGTAAAATAAATCTGAAAATATAAAAGCCTAACTTGTTCAGTTTCTTTTGACGCTCAAAGTACATGCAATTTAGTGGGTTATTTTATAAAACGCAACGGCTTGCGTTGCGTTGATTTGTGTGTAAATTGTTATTGTTACAAAAACAATTTGTTTGGAAATAACAAAATAACCCCCTTAATTTTCCTTAAATAATTTTGGCGACTTGAGCAACTTGGCTCTACAGTTCCCGCAATTTCAAAATAAAATTGTAAAAAAAAATAAAAATCCCAAATTTCAACAAACCATATAGGTATCGCAAAAAAATACGTTATCAAAAAAAATTCAAAAACTATTTTAATGAAGAAGAGTAGTATATTCAGATGCCGTTATGAATCTTGTTAAAAATATTTTTATTTTCTGACACGGAATGACATTTCCGGGGCTAGATTTAGATTAAACGAACCTAAACTTATAAGTTTCCTCAAGTACTGACATATATCCAATAGTGCTCCCCACTGTACTTCTTTTTTAACAGAAGCAGTAATGATTTTGGAGGGCAGTACTCCCACTTCAACCTTTTTTCAGTACTTTTCAAACGGGTGCAAAAGGTGGACTGAAAATCAAAATTGTTTTTAACCGCTTTAGTTGAATCAGGTATATTGATTTACGTCTTCTTATCGCTTTTAAAATAAGAATAATACTAAATATTCAGGATTGAAATTTCAAAAACGATCAATTTGAAACCGATCGATTTTCATCACATCCCTAGTAAAAATGATTTTTATATATTCATATATGATTTTTATACAATCATTTATGATTTTATACAATTATAACTTGTCGAGTATTGTGAAACATATATTTTTATATGATTATATCAAAAGATATTTAATTATATAAAATTATATTAACCAGATCCACCATTTTTCGGATCAAATAATATATTTTTTATATAATTATATTAACCCATACATGATTTGATCCGGAAAATGGTGGATCTGGTTAATATAATTTTATATAATTAAATATCTTTTGATATAATCATATAAAAATATATGTTTCACAATACTCGGCAAGTTATAATTGTATAAAATCATAAATGATTGTATAAAAATCATATATGAATATATAAAAATCATTTTTACTTGGGATGCCAGAATATGATATTAAATCGAACAAATACACTCATTGTATTGAAAAGAAAACTTTAAAAATATTGATTATACCAGAATCAGTAATTTAGCGATTTATTGGATGTTCTTCAGAATTATCTACAAAAAAAGCTGTAAAAATACACTGGCAGATATTGTGGAGGCAATGAAGGAAGTGATTTTTTGAAGTTGTACAGAATTACTTCTAAAAAAGCAGTAAAAATACACTAAATGATACTTTGGAAGCAATAGAAGAAGTGGTCTGTAAAGCATGACTTACAGATTTTTTACCCGGTTGTTATCCGAAGTCATTCCTGTTGGCAAAAACGTTATAAGAAAATCCAAATAGGATTTAAGGAAAAATCGAATTAATATTGGGCAGGCCAGTTTCTTTTTTCCAAAGTTAATTGATTTTAATGTCTATTAAAATGTAACCATATGACCACAGTGGGCAAAATCGTTCAAAGAAAATCAAACTCAAGTGGTGTTTTCAAAGAATTCTCAAACAAAAAATCAAATTAATTTTGGCCAATTCACTTAGTTTTCGGAAAGTCCATTAAACAGGATTTCCACTAAAATACCGCTTGTTGGCCGAGGTTGTTCCATATGAACACAGTGGGCAAAAAAGTTCAAAGAAAACCAAACTTAGGTATATATAAATGGTCATTTCTTTAGGTAAAAATTCACTGTAGTCTACAAGGCTAGTGAAAGGGTTAAACAAATTCAAAATCTATTTGTTTATACCTACTTACTACTTCATTTGATATGTGAGTAATCTGTAATCTATTTTTATAATATTCTTTTTATTTTTATTTAATACATACTCTTTTCTTAGTATTTAGCTTTTGTTTCTAAATATTTATTTTGTTTTTTACCTTTTTGTTTTTTTTTTTTATATTTTTTCATAACTTATTTAACTTTTACTGCAAAACACATCTAAATTCAGACTTTTACGTAATTACATATTTAACTAGTATATTTTTTCTTCATAGACTTTAAGATATTTTAGGTTAATACCTAATTTGTTCACTAGTTTACAATAAGGAGTGTGATATTAAAAAGTGTAATACTAAAAAAAAATAATAAAAGGTAACTAGTGTAAGTTAGAACTAAAAGTAAAAACAAAGTAAAACACATTGCATTTTTGTTACAAATGAATATTCTGTCATTTTATTGTAAATATAAATTAGTACCAAGATATAAATTTTTTATTCTATTCAATATGCCCTCAGTTTTAAGGATATTTTAACCTTCTAATGCTCAAGACCACCAAGAGGCGGTCTTCAGATTTAAATAGTTTTTGCCTATATAACAATGTTGTATTATATCCATATAAAACTTAACTACCTACTTTTTTTTTGCCTTCAAACTTTTTTGAATTAGGAACGGTTTTCAAGCGAGAAGCATGTAAAGTGAAAATTTAGAAAATTTAAAAAAAAAAAAATTAAATAAATTAAAATTAACTTTTTAAAACAGAAAAAAAATTTGAAAATTTTCAAAAAAATACATTTGCGATAAGGCGTACATTACCGATAATAAGAAAGCTACTTTAGAGTCTCTAATTGTAAAATCAGTTGAAAATTTTTCTCCAGGACTCACAGGATAACGCCAGGATATGTTTTAAAAATATCTCTCTAACTCAAAAACTAGCCAACAGATTTTCTTGAAATTAAACACAGATAATATACTTAACTAATTTCGTCAAAATTTATTGATGTTCAGTGCCAAATTCGCCATATTTCGTAATTTTCAAAAAGCATAAATCGCCATAACTTTTGAAATAACAACAATTGATCAACAATTTTCCGTAAATAATTTTATTTTATTGATAGTGTTATTTACAGCGAAAACCGAAATTATTTGACTACTGGGTTTCAAGATACGTCTTCAACCTTTCTTGTGCTATATCGCCTAAATAAATCGATAAATTAAAATTTTAATATTTGTTCTATAGTAGATTTGCAACGCCAAATATATGGTTTAAATATTATTGTAATCAGAAGAAAGAGCATTAGAGGGTTAAGGTTTCGGTTTTTAAGTTATTTCGTTAAGTTATTTTCGGGCTGATGGTATTTTAACGAAATAGCGTATGATTATATTAAGGTTAGCGGATTTTTAAGCGGTGGTTATGGTACCAAATCTGGCCATAAAAATTTAGAAACCCTGTGCTGTCTTAGAAATGGGAGTAATCTCCTTTGAGCCTAATCTAAGAAAAAAAGTTTGCCAAACTAGGAACTGTCCGTCTAAGCTAATTTTGAACTAATGTTTTACTAATTTATTTTCCTACAAAAAATGTGCTGATAATCGCATTTATAGCGTGGACGACAACCAGATAAACAAGATGTAGTGTCGCAGCTTGTCTGGTTATAGTAAAGACAACGGAAATGATAATTTAAAAAAAAGAACAACCCTACACAATTTCTATATTTAAATTTTCAGCAATTAAATTAACTAAAGTAAAAATTCTCTACAATTTTTTTGGGTTTTTTTTAGTCTACTAATATTCAGCAAAAAGTTTAGTGATTTTAGCAAGGATTTTTTACCTTTGCAAACGACTAAGTGTTAGCAAAACTTCTGCTGAGATTACTATGTTGGTAAAAATCAGCTTGCTGATTTTCAGCAAACACCTTTTGCTGAAATTACCAACTTTTTTCAAAGCACGCTCCTGACTAAAAATTGCTGACACAGCAACATTTTTTGCTGACTTTACTGACTTTTTTTTTTAGTGTATGCCGATTGTTTAATAAGTCCAAATACATTATTTTGAATAGTTTGAATAATTTTATTGTGCACTTGTGTTTAATTCTCAATTGTGAACTTATAAACAAGTCGAATTTGATAAAGTAATACATTCTAAAATCAAATCTCACACACACAAAAAAATACTAGAGGTTATATTGCATTTGCTGGCATAGGTACCCTTTTTTCGTACGAAATTAAGGAAAATAGTTTTCTTACCTATGTCCATAGGTAATTCTACTATGAAATTTTACCTATTAGCAATGTAAGTTTTGCTATTAAAAATAGGTACTACTTCGAAATTTAGTTTGATATTTTGTACGTCATTTAATATAATTTTCAATATTTTTGTAAATTTATCTTTAAAAACAAATAACTAACATTTTTGGATTTGCACACAAAAATTTATTCAAAGAACCGTAAATAAGAAAATGAAAAGGTAACGGCTTTTAAATAAAACGATATTCAAGGGATAAAATTTTGTTTTCATTAGATATATTTATCGGATTAGATGTTATTTGATTTGCTAGTTTTTGGATTAAAAAGCAAATAACCCCCTAAAAGTAAACGTTAACTCCTTAACGTTTTGCTCAGTGGTACTTATCAGGTTAATATAGCGAAGTTTAAAGAAAAATTCTCAAGGACATAAGTAAGTTAAAAACCATATATTGGAAGCCTTTTTATTCTGATATTCTAGAAAAACGCCTTAAGAACTCTGATAGTTAAAAAAGTAATATTTTTCATTTCCTTGCATGGAGTATCATGTTTAATTTGCAATGTGTACGTGAAAAGAATATTTGGTAAAGGAGTCATGCAAACATTACTGAAATATGGCGTTCGTTTTGCAGATTGTTGACGGAATCAAGATACGCAGTCGAAAAGTCCCATGAATTCCAACGTGAAACGTAATCAAATAAGTTGAAAATCATCATTCAAATGGCTAATGTGTGCTTTTTTTTTAACGAATCAGGATTTTTTAATTTATTGGAATTTTTTAGGGTTTCTCTTAAAGGCAAAAAATTCACAAAATCTAGGGGATTTTCAAGAAAAGGTTCCCAGAAATTGAAGGTTATTCAAAGGGTCACTTCTTCAAGACTTGAGGGTTTTTCTGAAGAAAACACCCTCAGTATTTAAAAGCCTTACTTTAGAAAAATTCCTCAGAATCTACGCGATTTACTGTAGAAATAATTCAGGGGTTTTCTATAAAAATATTCAGAATCCGGGGGGTTTTCTAAGTATATGAAAAGCTCTCAAAAATCTGAGATCTCTTCTGTGGAAATTTTTTATCAGAATCTGAAGGGATTTCTGCAGCAACAAATCTACAGGATCTGAGGGTTTTCTAAAGAAAAGAATCCTTAGGTTTTCTATGGAATAAAATCTTTCAGAATGTGAAGTTTTTTCTATAAACAATCCTTTATCCTATGGAAAAGTCCTCAGATACCGGGGGTTTTCTATCGGATATAATTCTTAGGTTCTGAGGATTTTTCTATAGAAAAAAGTCCTTAGAATGGGAGCATTTTCTGTTGAAAAATGGGAGCATTTTCTGATTTTCCTATGGGAAAACTCCTTAAAATCTGACAGCGTTCCTGCAGTGAAACGTGCTTTAAAGATAGGGTTTCCTATGGGGCAAAACCGATAAAAACTCTTAGATTTGAGGACTTTTTCCAAGAAATTCTAAAAGCTTTTTCTTGTAGAACAACATAACTATAAGAAATTTTTCCCATTAAAACCCCTCTTAGAGATGAGGCCTTAGATTCTAGGGGATATTTTCTATATAAAAACTCTCAGCATCAGAGGATTTTTTCTCTTAAAAAAACCATTCCATTCTGATGACTTTTTCCTGTAGAAACACCCTCAGATTCTGAGGAGCTTTTATTATAGAAGAATCACCAGATTCTAAAGAATTTTTCCTATATAAAAACCATCAGATTCTAAAACTTTTTCTCATAAGAAAACCATCAGTTTCTAAATCACGTATAACGCTAGCTTTTTTAGGGGTTTTATTTGATTTTTTCTATTCTTTTTCTTTTTTTTCTTTTTCGTAAATAAACAAAATTTTTAACAAAAATCCAAAAAAAAGTCAAGAAAAAGTGAAGAAAAAGTTAGTGTCATACGGCCTTAAGGGCTTTTTCAGAAAGAAAGAAAAACCCTCAGATTCTAAAAAAATGTCTCTACAAAGAAAACTCAGATTCTGAGCATCAGATTATTAGGACTTTTTCTCATATAAACCCCTCAGATTCTGCTAAATTATGCCAAAAGAAAATCTGTAAGATTCTGATGTTTCGTGTAGATTACCCCTCAGAATCTAATTTTCTCTATAGAAAAACCTCTAGAATCTAAAAAAATTATATTTTATAAATACCATCAGATTTTGTTGACTTTCTTTTAAAAACCCTTCAAAATCTAAGGACGTTTTGATATAGGAAAACACTCAGATTCTGAAGACTTTTGTATTGAACATTTTCGTAAAGAAAAATGTTCAGATTCTGTGAACTGTTTTGCATAGAAAAGACACTCAAATTCTGAGGACTTTTTAATAAAGAGGACCTTTCCAAAAAAACTCGACATATTCTGGTTACTTTTTATTATAGAGAAACTTAAATTTTGAGTATTTTGTCTATATCAAAAATTTTTATAGAAAGCCGCTAATGTAATGTTGTAATGTTTTTAATTATACAATTTGTGAAATTTACTTGTATTTTTATATATTTTTTAAATAATAAATATTTATTTAATAAAATAAGAAAATTTATTATTTAGGGGGCTTTTTGCAATAAAAAAAATGCCTAATATCAAAGTAATATTACCAAATGTTTGCCTATATAAAAACAGGCAAAACAGGAATTCTTCATAGTTAATTTAACAAAATTTATAGGTGATTTTTCGAACATAAAAGTCAGATAGAAAATACCTATTTTTTATAGTAATATTGCCGTAAAACATAGCAAACTCTATGTTGCCTTTGAAAATAGGTGATAACACCCTATAGTTTTAGGCAATATTACATATAGTTTTCTTTGTGTGCAGAATAGAATATCAAGATATAACTTTTATTAAACTTACAAAAAGTTTTAAACCCGGTTAAAAAAGTTCATATATGATCATATATGATCAAATATGATCATATATGGCTGCATGTATGTACAAATATGGCCATATATGTTTCCTGTATGGACATATTTGGAAATATATGTAATTTCATATATTCAAAAGGCAGTCCTATATGGACAAATATAAAAGTATATACGACTCCATACATCCGAAAAGGACTCATGTACGAGCATATATGTATGTATATGACTTCCCATATATGCAAACAGCATTCAAATATGGAAGTATATGTCATTTGATATACACAAAAATGACATATATGGACATATATGGAAGTATATGTGATTCCATATCTGCAAAAATCACTTATGCATGGCCATATATGAAAGTATATCTGATACCATGCTATGCAAAAACCACTCATATGGATCAATTTGGAAGTACATGTAATTTCATATATGCAAAAGGAACTCATGTAGGAAAATATATCGAAAAACATGAGTTTAGTTTTTTATTTTCAAAAAACCGCGAATAATTTATAAACTACAAATTTTTTTCATATTTCGATTGCAGATTCATATTCTTTGTTAAAATAAAGATCAAATTTGCGAAATTTGTGCATATCATGCACCACCAGTGGGATTTTCACTTTCATATTTTTAGGAAATTTGGCAATTTTAGCCAAAATATGTTTTTTTTTTTGTACAATTTAAAAAAACGAAAAAAAACTGCGAATTGCTTAAAAGTTACCTAATTTTTTTAAGTTTTGATTTCATATTCCTTTTCTGCACATCAATTAAGAATATAGAATAAAAAAAGAAATATAATTCAGAAATAATTCAAAGTCAACCCTACTTTTTGTATAAATTACTCTAGAGACAAATTAAAATTTATTAAAAGATAAATTTTTCTGGCCAGTATAAAAGCGGATTTGGCTTAAACTTTGCACAGAGAGTTTTTAGACATTAAGCAATAGGGGCAACATTGTAGACACCGCGAATTCCAACGTTCATGTTTTTTTTGGCAACTCTAATGTACATGGAAGTAGATATGAATACCCTATTTATGAGAGCATATTCTGATATGTGTATGCGTTCATATATGATTATAAATTATTTCTATTTTCTACATTCGTTATATTAAGACGGAGTTTTTGGTATGTAAGCTAAACTTTGTTTAATTAAACCGAAAACGATTTTTTCAGCATATTCTAAGTTGATTATGAAAAATTTGCCTTTATTGAATTAAAACAAAATATTTTTTGTTGCATTTCAAACCAAAATATTTTATTTTCAAAAGCAAGAATGTTAATTATGTAACTGCCTTGTATATATTCATTATTTTACAAATATAATTTCCAACGTGTATAACATGTTTAATTATATTATCTTATATTTTAATTATTTTGAAATCGTACGAAATATTAAAGGGAATTATGTATTCTAATATTAATTTAGTTTTGTTGTGAACAAATTTGTTGGCGGTTTCCAAATCAAGACATTGAACAAATAAAATGTATTATTGTGTTTTCAAGTTTTTTAACAAAAATTTGTCACAACAGTTTTCAAAATACGAAATTTCCTAACAAAATAGTTGATAATACATATAAAATATAAACATACTGTATATGGACGACCGTACAAAGTAATATATGAACATGTATGACCATATTTGCCCATATATGGAGATGTAGGTTCATTTTTCTAGTATGTACGAATATGGATGACCATATATGATCATATAAAAAATATATATGATCATATATGAACTTTTTTAACCGGGAAGATAAAATGTCAGTCAGAATTTTTAATGGCACAGTCCTTAGAATTAATTTATTCTGCGCACAAACTTAAAATCACAGTTAAAATTTTTTACGGATTAGTTTTTTGTTATAATTTTTGAGATTTTCGTCGGAGACTGCTCGATATTTCTACTAAATCTCGGTCAGAGAATAGCCAATTAGTTCACAGATGCTGTCGATATAAAGGCAATATCAGAAAGTATAAAATTAACTTCTTGAATATTATTGTTAATCAGTTCAGCAGCTTTAATGCTATAAAATCTAAATTTGGAAAAACTCGTAATACATTCGAAAAAGTTTGTCGATAGAATCTACTGAAAATGACAATTAAAACAAAGGAATATGCAGTCCAAAATCTGACCTTTAAAATGAGTAAAAATATAGTTATTTTTAACTGTTGAAAAATAAGTAACAAATGCATTACAAATAACACAATGCCGTAAAATTAACTGGTGAAAACAACTGTTTTATTAAAGTTAAGTATTGTATATTTTAATAAAAATTCAATGTTTTTCTTTTGAATATAAAATAATGTCTAAGTACTTGAAATTTGAAGTATAAATTCCCAACCGTTCTCCAGTTATTACGTTTTTATGCTTTGGTAATACAATACAATTTTCTGATTTTTATTTTCAAACTAAAAATGTATCAGCAATAACAAATATAAAATAAACAAGAATTTTAAAAAATCAGCGAAATTTTTTATTTTTTAAATAAATTTTTTATTTAATAAAATAACCGTTTACTGTCAAAATACTGTTTTGGTAGTTGTTCATTATGATTAGGGCAAGGAATTTCATGTACTTAAAAATGGAAAATATGCGCCTAAAATATGCGGTTAAAAAAGAAAAATATGCACTAAAAATATAAGAAATATGCACTAAAAACTATTATTTTTGCAAAAATAATGCACTTTAAAAATATATTTAAGTTAGTTATTTTGCAAACAGCACAGAACTCGAAGATTGCCCATAGGTCAATAAGGTTTTAAGAATGTTTATTTTGATTGAATCAAAATATGACAACGTATCAATTTTTTATATTTTTTTCCAAAATAAAAAATGCTCCTAAAAATAAAAAAATATGCACGAATATGCATTAAAAAGCACAAAATATGCATTAGAAAGGCACCAAATATGCATTTAAATTCAAAATATGCAAAAACATGCATTTATGACAAAATATGCAACTACAAATCGATGCCATTTTGTTCTAAATTTGATAATTCGGATAAATATTTAGTCCATAATAGTTTTGGACTATCGAGAAAAACATGCATTTGCATGGAATTCCTTGCCTAATTATAATATTAAAAATAACTACTTTAAACAACTGTAACGAAATTACACCACTTTTCGTTAGTTGTTGGCTTAAATAACTGTCATATCAGTTGTTTTGTATTTTTCTATAGAAAATTAACTTTAATTACAGTTAAAACCATCAACTACTGAATACTACACAAGCTACTATCATGTAGTAACTGTTTTTGAGTCTAGGAAATGTGCAAATAATTTTTTAGCGTATAGCACAAAGTCTTACTATCAATAATCATACTAAAACTATTTTCCACAACCGTTACCGAAACCCGGTTAACCGTTCTTTTTTAATTTCAAAAAACCGATCGGTTTCGAATAATTTCTAAATTTATATAAAGCGAAAACCGGTTATTATTTGTTGGTTAACCGTTTCGTTTAAAACATGATTTTATAAAAACTATTTTTAAATTCGAAAATTTAATGAGTTGAAATGGTCTTGTGTCAAAATTTTTCTATAAAGGGATAAAAAAACTAGGAAACCAAAAAAAAAAATTCTGATTTAGCTTAATGTTGGGTGTTTTTTTTAGACAAAATTGAAAATAAAGTTCATATGGGCCCTAGGTCCAAAGATAGATCGATTATATCCGAAATCAATATATAAAAATAATGTGTTTTCACACATACAATGAGACTGGAGATTTTAAGATCAATAAGACTAGTACTTTAAAAATATTTGGAATTTTGTTCTAAAATTTTAGTAGGAAATTTTTGTGGAAGAGTTCTGTAAAAAAATCAATTATTTTAAGGTTCTTATTCTGACTGTCTTATTAATATTCTTTGAGGAAGTTTTGTAACCAAATTAAAATGCATTAACGTCTTGGTAATTATATATCATTAAGACAATTTTAAGTAAGATATTATGTTTATGAAATGTTTAATTTCAAAATAGCAAATATTTATGACTTAAACAAAAAGAAATCATAAATTTCCTGCATATTTCATATATGAATTATTCATTAGGCTGGAGCGTGGAAAGCGAACTTTCAATATTAACATATGTTCAATGCGGCATAGAAAGTAAGGACAATAAAAACTATATGTGTAAAATTGCAGTCCGATCGGAGGCAATATTTAGATTCCCCGAGCCTGAAAATTTATAGGATACTGTTAACCCTTTACAACTGAGGTCGAATATAGACCACACATTTTGTAAAAAAAACTTAAATGCTCCCAGCAAGAAATAAATGGAGAACTTCGAAATGAATTACTTTTTAATTTACATCCAACAAAATAATAAACAAAAATAAATCAATACAACTACAGCAACATACAAATATTTAACGCGCACGCATATTTTTCTGCTGAAAAATTGTTAAATTTAAAGCGGTATCGGATATTTCTTATGACAAGGTAATATTAAAATCATTAGCTGGGTTATTTTTTGACTTTCTAAGATGCATTTTAAGCACAGGGTTTTTGTGCAGTAATCTTTTCTAAAAAATTATGCACGTTTACAAAAGAAAACTCCCAAATTACCGTTATTGGAGGAAAAATTTTCAAAATTTAAACACAAAAATGTTTTTATGGATAGAACAAATAAAGTAGCAAATATTTTTTTTTATTCTGACTACTTCCGCCCTAACTCTACGATGAATGCATCCAACACCTAGATAATTACTTTTTTTAATTAAGGTCCAGTTTAAGGTCCAAGTGTCTTCTAGATGTTTGTAATAAATTTTAGTTGGCGAATATGACTAAGTATTTTTTTTTTAAATACTGTGTCAATATAAAAAAAACAAAATCTATGTGACTTAAAAAATATTATTCTCTTCATTACAAAAGGTCACCTGTTCTCCTTTTCACATATTTGCTGCTCATATGAAATTTCCCACAAATACCTTGCACCACTTTGTGTACAGGATATTTTGAGTTTATGCTGATGATTGCCGTTCAATCGTCCATGTAAAAACCGACCTTTGTAATTAAACTGCAGGTAGCAATTCGGAGAATTCTTAGTACATACCCAGGAAAAAAAGGAGATGCTAAGGCAGTGGAAAAAGGACTACAATTAATGATGTACTTCTTTTTTAACAGACATCGTAATGGTTTTATTTATTTTAGAAAATAGCCGCCAACGGGTATCGAACTTGCGACCTCAAGATTGCTAGTCTGGTTGCTACCGCATAAAAACCCCACTTTGTCATTGCGAGATTTATTATCATCAATTGAGTCGCTGTGTGGTTTTCAGTACTATTTTCACAGGTGCATAAAAAGTATTTTTTCATCATTTATTTTATTGGGGGTATAACTTAAAAATGCTGGATTCACAACGGATGGCATATCTTTTACAAATGGTTTGTGTCTTTAATAAATTATATGGCATTTTGGAGGGTAAACATCTGTCATTTATTCTCACTTAGTCATGAAACAGTGTAAACAACAAAGTTGTTGTGCGAACAAAGCATAATTTGCAGGAAGTTTTACTTTACTACTTCAATTTGAAAAAAATTGCAGTTGAAGCACATAGATTGCTATGCTCTCATGGATATCAACGTGCGGGAGATGTTTTGTGCGGTTTAGAAGTGATGATTTTGACACGGAAGACAAAAACCATCCAGGTCAGCCAAAAAAGTTCGAAAATAATCAATTGAAGGCATTAATTACTTAATGCAGATAGTCAAACTCAAGAAGAACTTGCAAAATCACTGGCAGTTCTTCAGTTCTTTTAACGCGGAATCCACATGTTGCCAGAAAGATAGAAAAAGCTCATAGTTAACGATGGCCAATACTTTGAATAAATTTTTATTGTACCAATGTTTCACAATAAACGCCCAAAATTTGTCAAAATCCCGCATTTTTAAGTTATACACCCAATAAATATAATTTTAAAAATTTAAATATTTAAAAAATATCCAATTTAAACAAATTAGTTATAAATATTAGAGAAAAAAAAAAGAATATAATAAAACATTACAAAAAAATTGGTCCCGCCAGGAATAGACCCCGCGATCATCTGTTTGGATATAAACTGTTTAAAAATCACTTTCTACGATCACTTTTAGAGCAATTAAGCTTTAGAAGCAATACTTAAGTAATTTTTAGGATGTTGTCTCGAATTACTTCTAAAAAAGCTGTAAAAACATATTAACAGACACCTTGGAAGCACTGAAAGAAGTGACTTTTTTGAAGTTGTTCGATTTTACTTCTAAAAATGTAGTAGAAATACACTTAAGAATACTTTTGAAGTAGTGAAAGAAGTGGTTTGTAAATAATGACTTCTAATTTGTTTTTCTGGGATAGTTTGTATTGTCCTAAAGAAAAACGAAAAGATTGGTCGATGTTTTTACCTAGTACAGTGAATATTAGAGTGTCCCCTAAAAATAGATTTGTCATAACACCCCCCCCCCCCCCCCCAGTTTTATTGGAATGGTCCCAAATGGACCAACTTTCGGCACGTTAACCCGTGCCGAAAGTTGGTCGAAAATGGCCCATTTTGGAAAAAACGTGTATTACTATTAAAAATTCGAAATTTCAAAAAAAATTATTTTTTATTCCATTTATTCATTTAAAGTCAAAATGATTCAGACATGAAATTTTGACTTCAATTAACCCCATATGGATCACGTTACATAAAATAATTATTTTTATCCAGTTGAGATTTTTTTTTTATCAATTTAATGGCTTTACAATCTCGTAGTCATAATTAATATTAAGTTTCATGGGTCTTTTCTGACCCCAGGCCACTAAGGGTTAAAGAGTTTTTAAACAAATGTAAAGATAATTATAGTCTAACCAAATTTAAGTGTTGTTTTTCCGAAAACTGTGTAAAATTTGATGAAAACATTAAAATTTTGTTAAATTTTTGACAAAATGAGCAATTTTCGTAAAATGTCCTGGAAATCAGTCGCTCCAAACACAAACTCGAATTATCATTTTTCCAATTTATTTTTTTTTTTAATATCAACCATTATGTGGTACAAATAGCAATCGATATCTCCAAATTAGGTATTTTAAAAAATCTTTAAAATTAATTTAAAAAAAGCACGTTTTTGCTATTTTATCAAATTCGTGGGTCATTTTGGATTTCAGGCTAAAGTGGGTTAATGATATCCGTAAAGTCAAAATTCCATGTCTGAATCATTTTGACTATATTAAATGAATAAATGCAATAAAAAATATCTTTTTTCGAATTTTGGGAATTTTTAATAGTAATACAATTCTTTTCCAAAAAAAAAATCGATTTCTTCCATTTGGGACCATTTCCAATAAAACTGGGGGTGTAATGAACGAAAATCGAAAATCGCTATTTTAAGGGACAGTCTAGTGAATATTCATTTTACTAAAAAATAATAATTTCCTCAATTTTATTTTCTTGAATTCAAATAATATTTTCTTAAACTGTTGAAAAATGTTTTTTTTAGTTAGGTCATAAAAAAATTTGGAAATTAAGAAATTTTTAAATTATATGAAAACCCTAAATTCAAATAGAGAACTTTCTTAAATTTACTTTAAACATTTTAACTTCTTTACTTCTTTAAACCAAAATATATGAAAGTTCTTATATTGAAGTAAATATTTTCTTCCATATTCCTAAGTGTTTAAAATATTCTAACCCATGGAATTCACAATTGGTTTGCAGTTCATATTATAAAAATCTTTCAGTTTTGTCTAGTAAAATTTATTTTCGTTGATACTTTTTTTTTTTAAATGGTTACTTGTATTTTTCAATAACTCCAATTTTGCAAATAGCCCAGAATTTCGAAGGACCTAAAAATTACTTTCCATCGGGCTGAAGTTCACACATATGGTTTTTATGACTATCCTGATCGATCCTGCGTACAACCGGTACCGAAATCGAAATTTGGCTCTGCACGATCCGCCCTAATATATTTTACATACATATGAGTGTATTGCCTCATGATTTATTATTAAGAAAAAACTATTAAATTATCACAAGTAAGTTGACACATCTTCAGCTTAAACAAAAAGTAAAGAAGTAAAACCAACCGAAAATAATAATCCAAACTATACGAATGTATTTATAACAGTTTGTATAACAGTCTGTTTTATTGCGGCGTTAATGCTTTATTAGTAAACCAAGTTTTTACATCTTTAAGCCAAAAGAAAATAAAAGTACTCTCTCTGCATACGAGTATGTACGTTAGACCGTATCATCTTACAGGCAAAAAAAGCAGTGCGCGGTACAACCTCAAATATAAAGAAATTTTGCAAGGCAATCCCAAAAAAAAAAATTTTTTTGCCCAACGTAGGGGTCGCTTTTTTTTAATTTTTCGTTATAGCTTCGGCATTTAAAGTCGGATTTTTAAGTGTGAAAAATCTAATGAAAAAAAATTTAAAAAAGAGATCCTTACGTTCGGCAAAAAAAAAACAAAAAAATTTTTTTTTGAAACCTTGCAAAAATAATTTAGATTTGACAGTGTACGGCGAACTTTTTTTTTTGAGGTACGGTCTAATGTACGTAAAGTACTCTTTGTAAAACAAGTAGTGATAATCTTGAATATTGTTGTTTTTTATGTTTTGCAGTTTGTTTTAGATTTTACAATGGAATGGTAGTTTGTTTGGTAGTTACCTGTAACAAATCAGCCGAATACTTCAGTGTAGATGCGCATGCGCGCATGAACGGTTCATATTATATATTTTTTTTAAACAACTGCAACGAAAAATTGCGAGAAAAAAATATTATTATATATAAAATATTTAACAAATATGAGGATTTTGTTAGTGTCACTGTTATAAAAGAAAATGTACTAAAAAAATGTTATTAAAAAAATTAAATGACTAAAAATAAAGTTTATTAGTGTTTATTTTAAACTTACTTTAATAATACTAATAGTGCTTATAACAACCACTATCATAAAGTGATTTATTGTTTTTTTTTTTTGTTTTTGCCGACAATTATATGATTGGATTACTTTTCTAAGAAAATGGTAAGCTGTCAAACAGTTAAAAAGGATTTTTCATTTCTTGTATTTAACAATGATTAATGACCTTGGCAATGAATTACTAACAGACAGATCGTGGAAAATCCAAAACCTGCTGGAATTATTTTGTAGTGTTTGTCTACTTTTTTTTTCACAGAAATATGTTAGAACTAAGACAAATGCTCTTAAGTTAAAAGGGCTTAACGTAGGTCAGTTTATTTTAGGGGTAGTACACTCAAAAAATTGTGTTGACAAAGTCAATTGAGAATTACAGTAAAATAACTGGAAATTTATTTTAAATTTTCTTATATTACAGGTATTTTATATTGTTTAACTAGCAGAAAAAGTAAAAACCACTTACAAATAAAGTGAAATTTGGAGTAAAATCTTTATTAAATTTCAGTACAACAACAAGTAACAAACACTGTATTAAAAAAGAAAAACTAATGTAGAAGAATTTTTCAACATTTACCCATCAAAAACAAACTAGAAGCCATTCTTTAGAAAACACTTCTTTCACTGATTCCAAAGTATCCGTTGGTGTAGTTTAACTGCTTTTTTACAAGTAATTCTATCCAACTTCAAAAAAAATTGCTTCTTTCATTGCTTCCAAAAAGTATCCATTAGTATAATAAAAAAATAGCTTAATTATTGCTCTAAAAGTGACCGTTAGAAGTGATTGCATACGGTTTAATTCCCAATAGATTACACTATACGACAGTCAAAATCGAGTTGGGATGAAACCAACGGGAAATGTTATATCGGTCAAAAACAAGTTATACGTGTCCCGGCGTTTCGATGGGTCACCCCTAGGAATCGAGATATATCTTTTTTTTGACATAACTCGAGAACCACTAGTCCGATTTTGCTCAAACAATTTTAAAAAAATTAAGAATTACAATTCCTTTAATCTGTTCATATAACGTTTTTCTATATACTCAACAGTTTTGCCGGTAAAAATAAATGTTTGTTACCGCTACCATAAAAATCAATAACCTTTTGTTTATTACATTTTTTTTAATATTTTAGGCAAAAAATATTTTTTTCTTCATACATTTATTTTTACCGGCAAAACTGTTGAGTATATAGAAAAACGTTATATTAAAGGAATTGTAATTTTTAATTTTTTTAAAATTGTTTGAGCAAAATCGGAGTAGTGGTTCTCGAGTTATGTCAAAAAAAAGACCACCAAAGGTCAAATCGATATATCTCGATTCCTAGGGTTGACCCAGCGAAACGCCGGGACACGTATAACTTCTTTTTTACCGATATAACTTTCCCCGGTAGTTTGAACCCTTCCCGATCACTGACCCCTACCATTTGTCTCACAGTGTTATCGCAAGTCCGAATCCTGGAGGGATCAATATTATAATTTTTTTTTTATTTATAACTAATTTATTTATATTCAATGTTTTTAATTTTTGAATTTTTAAATATAAATATATTCGACGACTTCCAATTATTTGGGGACTTTTATATTCGAACCAGGGGTAAACATGGATCGTTTTAACCAAAATCAGTAAGCTTCGTCCTTGGGTCGATATAAGACGGTCTACAAAATTTCATCAAAATATCTTAATATTAGCGACCTGTAACGTGAGCAGAATCATATATGGACATACCAAGTGGGAAGAGAAACTGGTCACGTGACAGATTATTGGGGCCAGGGACCCGTCCTTATACCGGTTCTTTTATACGAAAACCGGTCATATTTACATGGGCTTGTCCTAGGACGGGGTCAATTGCTCCTTGTGACGTTTCACGGGACTGAAGCAAAATAAATAGTCACATGGCTGAATAAAAAAAAGTCTGCCACAAGACTGACACAAAACAGTCACAGAACTGACGCAAATGAACCTGTCACCAGAGAACCTATCACATAACTAACGCAAAATAACTTTTAATAGACTTATCTCAAAGAACCGTTTTCTGAAAAAGTTTTTAAAATAAATAAAAAGAGTTATTAATTACACTATGCACGAATCGGAGACATTTTTTCCTGACAAGCGGGACACCTAGTGGGTAAAACTAATTCGGGTACGCTAAATGCAGTGGTGCTAACCATTTTTCTAGGTTAGCTCTTCAAAAAGAGCAGAGCTGTAAATGAATCATTCTATTTTGATTTCAATTCATTATGACTTAGCTAAATTTTGAAGTAATTCTTTCCACCAAAACAAAGAATTAAATGAAAACTTAATGAATTCAAATGAATTGCACTTCATTCCCAATTTCCAATCAAATGATTTTGGCAATTCATTTCCAATTCAATACTTACTCTAGATTTACTTACGCTAGTCTTTTTATTTTAAAATCAATTCAATTCAAATGAATTGCATATTAATTGCAAATTCATTTTCCTAATTCATTTGAATTAATTAAAAATCAATTCAAATGCATTGGAAATGAAATTGCAAATAATTTTTGATTCAAATTTTATTCAATTCATTTTTTGCTGAAAAGAATTATTTAAACATTTTGCTAATTCAGTGCATGAATGATTCGCGAACTAATTCAAAAAAGAATTTGAAAATTATGGCCCTAAGGACCTTAGATCACGCGATTTTTTAATTTGTTTACGATTAATTTTTAGTTAGGTTTTTTGTTACTCTACCAAGAAGCTTTGTGTTAAAAAAAGCACATTCGGTCGGGCGGTTCAAAAGTTGTGATTGTAAATGTGAGAACACCTTAAAAATCCCCATAAAACTTTTTCATTTCATTTAACAAATGTACAATTTTAACTGGGGGAATAACAAACAACCTGGGTAAAAAAAAATGGCCGAAAATTTAGAAAAATCGGGTTTTTTGGAGAACTTGGAACCATAATTTTCAAACTTAAATATCTTTGTGGAAGAGCTAATCTAGAAAAACGGCTAGCACAACTGGATTCAGCGTACTCGATTTAGATTAACTCAGCGGTTGCCCCCCTTGTCGGATTTTTCAACTAGCACAGTGTTATTATTACTTCTCATTAAATTAAAATTAGGAATAACTTGAAAATTCGGGATTTTTTTAAATTTTTGGGCGTTTATTGTGAAACATTGGTACAACATAAATTTATTCAAAGTATTGGCCATCGTTAGCTATGACCTTTTCCCATCTCTGTGGGAACGTATGGATTCCACGCCAAAAGAACTGTTCATTTTTTTGAGGCCAAGAACAAATCAAGTCAATTTCGGATACCCTGTTCAGAAATGAAGCGTATTCCAGTGAGAGCGTTGTGCATGGATCGACACGGGACAAGGTCTAGACTATAAGGCGGGTGAGGCAAAACTTCCCAACCAATATTTTCTAAATAGTTTTTAAACGATTTTGCAACATATCGCCGAGTGTTGTTCTGATGGAATATTATGGCTTCATATCTGGTCGCATATTCAGGGCATTTTCGGCCAATACTACACGCAAAGAAAAAACATGTTTGGGATGACCATATTCGAAGAGCATCATATATTTTTGGGTTTATGATTGCGACAATTATATTATGAAATACCTTTTTCTGTAATAATATGATCCCTTAATTACTACATTATGATTCCAAACTGATCCCAATATTTTTTCCCAGCATTCTCCTGAAGGTGAGTGAAAAAGCTGTGCACGATTTGCTTTATTCAAAATAGTTCATTTATTTATTCAGTGACTAATTTACAAACTTAAATAAGTTAAATTAATTTTACGTATCACTTATATATACTAACTAAAAATAAATTATGGAAACATCTGATAACAGAGCGTATTGTTAAAAATACAATTTTACAATGCATCCGAAATGATCATAACATGTTCTCAGTGATCATATTATCTTCCTAATGATCATAATATATTCCTCATGATCATATTATGGTAATGAAGAAAATTTTGTGATCATTTGGGATCATATTATGATCATCGGGAACATAATATGATCAGTACGAAAATATTATAATCATTTCGCACTTACTTTTTTTTTTAATTTTGCACTTTTTTCAATTTTGTTTTCGTACAAAACTAAAATCATCTGATAACAGAGCGTATTGTTAAAAATACAATTTTACAATGCATCCGAAATGATCATAACATGTTCTCAGTGATCATATTATCTTCCTAATGATCATCATATATTCCTCATGATCATATTATGGTAATGAAGAAAATTTTGTGATCATTTGGGATCATATTATGATCATCGGGAACATAATATGATCAGTACGAAAATATTATAATCATTCCGCACTTACTTTTTTTTTTTTAATTTTGCACTTTTTTCAATTTTGTTTTCGTACAAAACTAAAATCTATCACACTTCTTATTATAGACGCTCTGAAAAAAATTAAAAAAAGTAATTACTTTTTTCACTTAATTTATAGCATTAAACATTTATTGCTTGACAATCTATATCTCTCTAGACTTCTTGGGTAGAGCGAGTTCTTTCTTCCAAAAACAATATCGCTATCAAAATGAATACCAATAAGATATTTTTCTATTTTATAAGTATTTCTTTTTAATACATATATATTATATTATTTACTTTAGTGCTTCTTACAACTACTTTTCACAAAATCTTAAACAAGACTGACGCTAACTGATAGATGAAGCGCTTAAAAAAATATACTGATCATCTCATGTTTGTCGAAACTATACCAATGATTGTGAATATAATCTCTCTCAACTCAGATAATAATATGACTGCAATTCAAAGAGAGGTATATGATTGTCCATATTATATATGATTGTAGATGAGAGAAATAATATGATAACCGAAAACAAGAGAGATGCAATTGAATCAGAATCAGATGATGTTCCACAAAATTTTCCACTGACTTTTTTATAAGTGCATAATTATTATTTGTGTTAAATTTTTAACAAGACTATGGGTACCCCCAAAGTAGCTTTTATTATATCTTTCTTTTTCGGTAAATTCGCACCATTTTTATGTGTAGAGAATTCAATTTATATGCAAATTTTGATTTTCTTTAATAATTTTCTTTTCTATTATTTATTTTTCACAAAATTTCCCACACAATTTAATAACAACCATTCACTGCTCTAAATAGTAATTAAAATTTTTCAAACAAAAAAATATTAAAAAAAAAACAACGGCTTAATGAACGATTATGATGAGGAAGTGGAACGTCGTCGCCACCGTGGTTAAATGTAGTTACACTATTATATGTAAGGTATTAGGAGGAGGAGCAGGAGGAAAGATGTAATAAATCTTCGAAGCGTATAGTTAAAAATTTTCGCACTTCTGCTCTATTATTTTGAAATATAGTTTTTTTTATATAACATTATGATTTTAATTGTTGTCCAAGTAGAAGAAAAAAAAATTGTAATTATTTAACACGACTATTTTATGTTTTTTCTTGAAATACTGTTTGTATACCACATAGATTACGATGATGATGGTTGTTTTTGTGGGATTTTATGGCAAGAGTACGAATAATAAAACTGAAACAAATATTTATGCGTTTCTTCTGAAAGTGAAGAAAACGTATTACAATTACAGAAAAAAAACTAAAACACGTTGAAAGCACTGAAGCATAGTTATAAAAATATATGTAATTCATACTTTACTTATTTTCAATTTACATACTATTCATACATACAATTAAATTTACGATTATCTCTATGATGATAATAGAGATGATTTAATTCCCATACGTTTGACCATTAAAGCTTAAACTCAATATAAGATGACTCAATTATGAAATGTGCATCTTTTCCAGTAGCGGATCAAACAAAATCGTTTTTGGGGTATTTTAGGGGAACATAAAAATATGACTTAGATTAGACACGAAGGCACTACGCACCGCGACCAATACACATACACAGATTATGATATGTAAGTTTGACATTTCAATCACAAATATCTCTGTACAAAAGAGTCAAAATTTTGTTTTTTTTTTATAGAATATACTTGAAAATTGGACATGTCAGGATATGCTTCAACATGTTATTTGCCGCTGGATGCGCCTCTACATAACCTTTCATATGATACCCATATTGAGTATGTTGTCTTCAGCTAAGATGAAAATTTCTTACAAAAACTAAAAAAAATACCTTTTTTAAAAATGGTCCAGCTCGTGAGATCTCATTGCTAGACCCGAAATATTTTGGGAATCATCATAAAACAAACCAAGATTTATTTTGAGGGGGCCACTTTTTTTTACTTTTTTTCGTTCTTTTTGGTTTCTTTAGTTAAAAAATTAATTCTCAGTATTTTATCTTATTTTTTTTTACTGACTTACGAATGCAGTTAAAATTTACATTTCTTCTATAAATAAATGTTATTTTCACTTAAAACAACAAAACTGTAATACTTCTTAAAAAACTAACAAATTCTGAATGCAGAAGAACCCGGAATGTAATAAAAAATTTTCTTTGTATACTTTTAAAAAGTTTTTTTTTTAGTTTATTTTCAATATCTCGATAATTATTATACCCTAGACCATGTGGATAGATTCACTTTTTGATTCCATATAGGGATGTCGGCTTTTCCGGTCGTCAGTTCGTCTTTCCATGTGTCCATGTATTTTTGTGCACACGCTTCAAGATTAAATATTAAGATATATCGATGAAATTTGGTATTATATCGGCCCAAGAACGATACATATTTTGGTTAAGAGCGGTCCATCGTTAGAACTAACGCCCAAAAAATGTTTCTTAAGCTAATTCGCGCGCTATTGATCGCAAATATGAAGATATTTTAATGAAATTTATGGGCCCAAGGACAAAGCGTATGGTGCCGTTAAAATTGGCCCTGTGCCCATACACTCACAATAACTTTACCGTAAAAATTCAGTAGTCATTTTAAAAGTAAATCAGTAAAATTGTTTCAATTGAACAAGTAAAGAGAGAATTTTGCTGGACGAGTTTACTTCACGAAGTAAATGAAAAATTTCTTAAATTTGATGAAAAAGCTTCATATATTTTATGAATCTAGCTTTAATGAAACTTTTTCATTGAGTGTATGAAACTTTTAATAAATAAAATGAAATTTTTCACAACTTTTTACGAAAAATTCACTTATTTAAATGAAAGGTTTCAATGGACGAGTTCCAGTGAAACTTCATTGGTTTTATGTAAAAATTTATTAGTATTTTTTCGGTATAATTAACAATTAAAAATAAACAATTTGTATTTGTTTTATTCCGTATTACTGAATGTTCAGTTAAAATTTAGCTGACGGTTAAATTAAAATTTTATATGGGGAACAACAAAAAATGTGCCCCAGTTAGCACCTAACTGGACATTCAGTAATCCAGCCTTAGACGAAAAGTCCTTTTTTAACTTATTTTCAATTATCTTAATGTAATAAAATTTGGTACGCGAACTTATATTGACCCAAGGCTATAGCCTATAGCTTTAAGATAGAATCGGCCTATGTGTATTTCGCCAAATTCATTTGAATTGATTCAAATTTCATTCAATTCTTTTCCTTGGTGGAAAGAATTAATTAAAAATTTAGTTAATTCGTAATGAATTGAAATCAAAAAAGAATGATTCATTTAGTGCTCTGCCCCACACCAACATGGTTGAAAGGCAACTAATGTTTGCATCCAAAATTTGAATGGGATGAAATGGAGTCAAAATGTCTCTATGAAATGGTAAAAAATAAAGAAATCAGTAAGAAATTTTTAATTTTCCTAATGTTAAGTGCATTTAAAAGAAAATCGGATATATAATACACATAGGCGCTACGACCAAATATGGACCGAGTCTATCTTAAAGCTATAAAGTTCGCGTACCAAATTTCATTACATTAAAATAATTGAAAATAAGCAGGGTTGGCAACTGACTACCGTTACCCCTAAAATACCGTTACCGAAATACCCGGAATACCGTTATCCTTAAAATACCGATACCGAAATAACTGAAATATCGATAACCTTAAAATACCGTTACCGAAATACATGAAATAGCGTTATCCGTAAAATACAGTTACCGTTATTTTTAATTCTCTACTCTTGGTCATTGCACGTGGTTATTTAGTATTTCACATAAATTAAGTCAATTAATTCGTTTAGTTTTTACTTTAGTGTGTTACCCTTAAAATACCGTTACCGAAATAACCTAAAATATCATTACCCTAACGATAACCGCATTCGTTTCGGTTACCATCCATGAAAATAAGTTAAAAAAGGACTACATACAATCAATTACAATTAATCAAAGTAAACATGGCGTTTGGAGTTTATTTCTTTAAATATTACTTATTTTGGTTTTGACATAAGTTGAACGACAAAAACATATTTAATATTCAAGAAGCAATTAATAATTTCATTGCAATTCGTTTTTCATTTTTCTAATTAATTTGAATTAATTCAAAATCAATTCAACTTAAATGAATTGGAAATGAATTGCAATTCATTTTGCAAAATTCATGTAAATTGATTCAAATTTCATTCAATTCGTAAGTTTTGTGAAAAGAATTAATTCAAAATAACCATGCATGAATGATTCGCGAATTAATTCAAAAATAAATGATTCATTTACAGCTCTGGTGTGGGGTATCAAATAGTCGGCATGCCCGACTTTAACTTTTTTAATCGTTTTTTTATAATGTGTATTCTTTCCATTTTTTTTTCCTAAAGCCAAAACTTTTCTTTACGTCAGCATAAATTTGATGATTATCGACAAGTGTTGTCATTTTGAAGAAAACATATTTTTTAAATTACGAGTACGTTTTTTTTTCATTTGTAATAGAGGTAGTAGTGAGTTTTTTAAATGTTTTTGTCATCAAACATGCACTTTTTATGTTGATATCGTATTACCGCTTAATTTTTAATGTTTTACAGCCAAACACTACAAAATTATTGTTGTCAAGATTCGTAAAGAGTCATTGACTATTTAATGCCAACGTTTATATCATATTGACTGAAGTTTAATTAAGTAAAAGCACGTGGGAAGTATAACTTCGAAGAATGTGAAGTTTTAATTCGGCAAATAGTAGGATATCGCGGGCTTGCCTGCAAGTAGTGCGATGTGTTTTTTTAACAGGTTTTCAGGGGAGATCAGGAGAAAAAACTTATTTATATTATCCTTTTAAGATATTTTATTGACATCATATGCCTTAATGATTCACGATCGCATTTACTTAAATCACAGCGTTAAAGTACACAAGAAATTGAAAAATTTTAAGCGCATAAGTAATGCTTTACAATCTATTTATTTCACTGTTTCACAAGTATCCGTTAGTGTATTTTTACTGCTTTTTCGAAGTAATTCTGAACAACTTCAAAAAATCAATTCTTTCATTGCTTCCAACGTATCCGTTAGTATATTTTTACAGCTTTTTTAGAATTACTTCTGAACAACATCAAAAAAATCACTTAGGTATTGCTTCTGAAAGTGTTCCTAAAAAGTGATATTGGTATCATCTGGTATTTCTAAACAGATAATCGAGGGTTCGATTCCTGGAGGGACCAATATTTTTTAAATTTTTATATATATATATATTTTTTTTTTTATATTTATAATTTGTTTAAATTCAATATTTTTCAATTTTTAAAAATATCCCAGCAAAAAAATAGATGTCGAAGCAGTAGAAAAAGTACTACAATTGATTATCTAGATGTATAATACATACTTCTTTTTTAACATAAACACTAATAATTTTAACAATGGTTTTGTCATAGGAGACGAGTACTCCCACTTCAACATTTTTCAGTACTTTATGAACTAGTGCAAAGGAAGCTTTTTTTAACCAATTAAAAGTTAAAAAATTCTTCGTAAAAGAATTTTATTTTTTATTTTACAAAAGTTTTTATTTCCGCCACCAGTTATTGAACTTGCGATCCTATGATTGCTAGTCTAGCTCTCTACCGCTGAGCTTTTCTTTGATATGAAAGTTGACTGGCATAAAAACACCACTTTGTCATTGCGAGATATTGTGTTTTATTCTCTTCAATAAAAGTACTTTTTAAACAAGTGCATAATTCATTTTCATAAGCGTTTTATATACCCAGCAAAAAAAAAATTGGAATTAATTTACAAACTACTTCTTTCACTAAAAGTAGTCTTAAAAAATAAAAATCCAAAATCGGTTCGAAACTATTTAAGTAATTGCGATTCCCCCAGACCATTGTATTGTTAAAAAAAATGGGAAATATGTATTATGAAAATTGTAAAAAAAATTTAATATTTTTTTCAAAAACTTACAATGTTATACTCTAGTTTCTTTTCTAAGATCAAGACATATTTAGATATAAATTTTTGTCTCTCTTGGATTATGCTAACCTAGTCCCAGGTATGGCCAAAGATGAGATTTTTTTTTTAATTTTCAAAATTCTAATGTAGTTTTTAAAAATTTTGTTCAACAAAATATAAAAAAAAGTGGTCATCACATAGAATTTCATTAAATACACCTCAGATAATAGTTCTACTAAAAATTACACGTATCCCTATTTTAACTTAGTTAATTTGAAAATTTTGAAGAAGTGTGATTTTGTCCAATAATTTAGATAATAGTATTATTTTTGTTTTTTTTTTAGCTAGGAAAAACAAAAACACTTCCTATTTTTTTCAACCTAGATAAAAGATATTGTTTTCCAAAAATTTTGTAGAACTCCGACAAAGTTAACCCTTTCTTTACCAAGGTCAAAGGTGAAATTTTTGAAAATTTTCGATTATCCTGAAAGTATATCAAAACCTTGTGCTGTTGCTTGCGGAAATTGGTGAAAGTTGTCCAAATAACTCTGTTAACACCAAATAAAAAATTAGAAATTATCCCTTGAAGGCACATGGGGTCAAAATTACCCCAAATTTTTAAAATGTTAAAAAGTGCCATTTGGCATGAAAATCGACATAAAAAGCATTTTCTAGACAGAAAAAACAAAATTAACCTGTTTAAGAACATGGTGTTAAAATTACCCAATTATTTTTAGTGTTTAATAACGCGAAAATATACACAGAAAGAATTTTCAAAATTCTAAATAAATATTAAAAATCTTTCTCATATCGTTTCTGTAAATAAAAAAAAAATCTTTTTAAAAAGGCACAAACAGTGGAATATGTATTAAAGGAATTAAATATGCTAAAATCCAAAACGTATTAAACAAATTGTGAAAAATAATCCGTTGTAGGTATGTCCCTATCCGGATTTCATTCTTGTCTAAGGAAATCGTCAGGGACGACGTTTTTAGAATTTCTGGAATTTGTTAAGTTAAAATACAAACTCAATGAGAATTTCTTGTTCTCGTCTAGGAGCGTTATTAAACATTTAAAATATCAAAAAAAAAAACAACAACAAAAAAGTTTTTTTATTTTTTTTTTTAAATATAACATTGAATTTTTATTTTTTTTTTTTTTTAAAGAAGCAACACTCAGGAAATTCTTCCTAATAATTATCGTGTCGCTTCCTTTGGAAAGGGGATAGAGAAGAAGTTAAAGGTGGTGAAAGATGAAGGGCTTCAATATGAAAACACTGTAATTGCGCGAGATGTTAAATCTTAGGAAAATTGTTGCGCGCCATCTGATGAAGAGTTGGCGAACTTTGTGAAAGCTTTTGAGTTTGTAGCCCTGTTATATTATTTTACTTCGGTGGGGTTAAGTGCTATCGGAACACCGATTTTTTTTTTATTTTTATATAATTTTTATATGAAAAACAACAATTTACAAACATTTCCATCTAAAAAATTTTTGAAAATAAAATTTATAATTAAAAAAAACAAAATGTGTTTTGTTTTTACAAATTCCATACTACTTTTTTCTGTGTATGTTTAATTGTTAAACGAAATAAACTTGAAGTTTAATAAACTCGCGTTAATTTACATAATGGATAAATATCATTTAACTCGTTTAATTAATATAACTTTTCTTAATAACTTTTAATAGACTATGCTATGCCGTTTTTAATATTTGCAAAAAATGTAAAGAAGTTATAAAGAATGGTCATAAAAGAATTCTCACTATTTCTTAATTTAGGAGAGAATGGGAACCCAGCTGGAAATTGTGTCTTAAAGACAATGTCATAAGTGACTTATTATATACAAGTCATCAGCTAAAGACATTTTACTTAAAATGTCTTAAAGACATGTCAGCATTTTGTCAGCAATAGTACTATTTTTTACTTCAATAAATTATTAAAAATTATAAATTTTTTTTACTAAACAATATTTTTGGAATTTTTGTATTTTTTACGACAAAATGCTGTCATGTCAACCAGACGTTTATAGGAAATATCTCAAAGACGTCTTAGTGAGATATTATGAATAAGTCACGACTTGTGAGGGACTGCAGAATAGTCATGAGATGACATCCGCTTTTTGTGGAAACAATTCCTCCAGACGTCTAAGGATATGTCATCATTTAATCCTCGTAAAGACCACTTGATGATTTGTCGTGATGACATTTTTACATTTGTATGAAAATCACATCAGCTGTCTTAAGGTTTTTGTATGGGACCGGATTAGCAAGTCAGCAGTGACAGCGACATGTCACTAAGCAGTCTTAATGATATTTCCAACTGGGATAATATTGAAAAATGTTGATATATGTACGTTCCAGCAGTGTAATAAGTCGAAATGTGTCCGGGAATCCCTAAAGCCACTAAAGCAAATGTTGGTAAGAACTGTTGCTACAAAACGACTAATTTCAATTGGGGCACTTTCTTCAAATATATATCTCAATGTTTAGGCGTTAACGAATTTATATTAAATGCGTTTAATAAAATCCATACAACACACCTGAAAATAACTGCAGCTTTTTCACAATTATACGATTCGTTTCGAGGCACAAATAAATATTAATAAAATTAAAAAAGTTATTTAACAAATTTTGAAGAAAAACCAAAACGGAAGAAAGAAGGCAAGGTAGACAGTTTAAAAAGAAAGAGGGAAATAACTAAAAACATGTAATTGCTTTGTCACAAAAACAATTAGCCCGATTCTGTACAAACTATTATGTAATATATACAACAATTAACAAATTTGTTTACAAAAAACATATCTTAACTTTTGTTTTATACATACATATGTGTATATTTTTTTTTTTCTTAAATCTCTTTAAAATATTGTTGTACATGTGACCGACCTGTGAATAACAATAATAAAACTTTTACTTTTATTTAAATTGTTCACACATTTGAGTTCAAAGCATCTTCTTTACAAAAAAAAATAACTAACGCCCAAGTTCAACAGCAATAATAACAATAAAAGCAACAACAATTACAACTACAAATAGCAAATGAATATAATAATTTCAAAAAAATGACGTTGACGACGACAATAACGTCCAAAAACTGCAAATACAAAAAATTAAAAGTCATAAAGGTGGCAAGACAAACTTGCGCCAAACAGCTTTGAAAAATAACGCCATCCAACCACGTTGTTGTTTGGTTGACTTGACGTTTGTGACTTTTTAAAAAAGACCTAAGGGGGGTGGAGCATCCATGAATGCTAGTTGGAAAAGATCCAACTTTAACCAGCAACAAAAAAAGTTAGTTATTTCCATACTGACTTCTTTATACTCATTAAGTCGTCAAGGGGGATACCTTGATTCTAAAGTATACCCCAAAAGTATAAGCAAAAACATGAATCAGTTAATTTTATCACCCCCAACACATTTTTATCGGGAGTTTTTGATGCTGCTCGATAAGAATTTAACACCAGATTTTTAAATGAAAAATGGCAGATATCAATAGAATTCAAAATAGCGAAAGATGTTGGTGAAATGCTTTTGTTATCGTTGAGATGGAAAATGATAAAATAACAAAACGTATATTGTATTTTTTTAGCATCGATTATTTCGCATCTATAACTGCCAAGGTCCATAACAAGGAAGGTCACCTTGGTCGGACTATCAGCTCTTAATGAAACTTGAATATGAATATGTTGTACATAAAACACAGTTCTTTTATAAGCTCTACAGTCTCACATTTATAAGCTCTACAGTCTCACATATTTAACGTTTTTATGAATTGTGTTTTATTTAAGCATAGTAAGTTGTTTGGGTTTATCATGAAAAAATGTATGTACTCCATATAAAAAATAGTTTTAATGATATTCACGTGAAAATTAAATTTAGTGTATCCATGGAACATATTCAGGATAAGTATCGGTGAGCAATCGATGGGCTTCAGCTGCACTTTTTTTCAAACTGAAGAAGTAAAGCGAAACTTCCCGCAAATTATGCTTTACTGGCACAAAATTCGATATTTTCGAAGCAAAAAAAAAAAAAAAAAAAACTTTGTTGTTTACACTATTTCGTTTCATGGCTAAGTGAGAATAAATGACAGATGTTTACCCTCCAAAATGTCATATAAGTTATTAAAGCCACAAATCATTGTAAAAGATACTACATCTATTGTGAATTCCCAATAAAAACACAAAAATAACGAACTTTCGATGGTATTGTACTTCGATTTTTTATTTTTACCTCTCTTAAATACGACATCGGTTAAAAAAGAAAAAAATCGTGTGCCTTAATATCCGAATTTTATATCATATACTCAAAATTTAGATCTAAATTTTCTCACTTAGGAAAGTCTTCCTCGTGATAATTCAGATTTCAATGAAGTTCAGATAGAAGAGACAAGTATTCTGAAGGATTTTTCATTTCTTTCAACAACAGCATACACTGAGCGAATTATCTTCATTTCAGTAATGAATTTCTTCATATTTTTAATGAAAATTGTCACTGGGACTCGTTGAAACTTTCAAAAAATGTATGCAAGAAGTTCCATTAAAGTCAATGTTTATGAAAAGTTCATAAAATTAATGGAACTATTGATAAAATGAATAGATCATTCAGCCAATGAATGAATCATACAGCCAATGAAGCGGTTCATTAAATCTATGAAAAAATTAAATTTTATTTATTATAGTTGGTTGTTGTCGTTGCTAAGATGGAGTGAAAAGGGGATTATAACCATTTTGTAAACAGATATATCATCCTGTTTGAGAATTACATACACTCAAAAAAAATAAGTTCGTAGAAAAATTAGTAAAACGTCTTGTATGTCAAGTGTACTAGTTTTCAGCAACTAAACTATTTTTTTAGCACTAAACTAATTTTGCACTAACGTTTTACTAGTCCATATTGCTACAAAAATTGTGCTGATAACTCCGTTACAGAGTGGACGATAACCAGATAGACAAGATGTATATAGCGCAGCTTGTCTGGATGTAGTATAGACAACGGAAATGATAATTAGAAAAAAACAGCTCTAGACAATTTCCATATTTAAATTTTCAGCAAATAAATTAAGTATACTAATATTCAGCAAAAAGTTTAGTGATTTTAGCAAAGATTTTTTTAATTTGCAATCGACTAAGTGTTAGCAAAACTTTTGCTGAGATTACTATTCTAGCAAACACCTTTTGCTGAAAATACCAACTTTTTTTACAAACACGCCCCTGACTAAAAATTTGCTGACACAGCAATATTTTTTGCTGACTTTACTAACTTTTTTTGAGTGTATATCCGAAAACTTCAGGTCGCCACTGAAGCGCTTTTAACAAAATAATTATATAAACTAAGAGAATTATGTCGGTAAAATTAACAGCAATTGCAGTTAAAAAAAGTGTACACTGCAATTGCATTTTAAACTAACTGATATTGCATTTACTTTGACTACAATTGTATTTAAAGATAATTGCAACGTTAGTTAATTCAAATATAATTGGAGTGCACATTTTTTTAACTGCCATTGCAGTTGATTTTAACGACGTAATTGCCTGAGTGTATTATAAAAATCTTTCTTTAGGAACGGCCTTCCCCCTTAATAAAATACAGAAATAACTTTTAAATAAAATTATAAGAAACATTTTCTGCGTACAAAGATACAAAAATAAAAAAAATATATTTGATTGGTTTGTTTTCGCATAACGCCGCAAAAGATTGGAATTATTTACAACTCCCAACTATTTACAACAACTACATCAACAACAGCAACAACAAACGAACAAAGGTTGTCTTAACCATGGCTAAGATTGTTAGTTTTTTTTTGCTGTTGTTGTCTTTTCTATACTTTAAAGTTCACATGGGCTATTGCTATTGTGAAAAATTCATAATTATGCAGACTGAATTTTCACTTTTTTCTATTTTACCATCTGTTTTTTTGCTTTATTTTCTTTCATTCGAAAGCTTCTTAGGTAGTCTTCTCCATCATCATGACTCCTCTACAAATTAAAAAAACACAGCGACAAGAGATGCCTTCAAATCATGCGATGACACCCAACGGTGTCATTCACAACAATTACCATGTAATTGTAATGAGTGTCGTTGCTACATATTGCAGCCATCCAAACAACTAACAATCCACCTAAACAAAACTAAACTACACATTTTAGTGGAAAACTCTATTCCATATCATAGACTTAATGTGTACGTCTTGTGTTTAGGTTACCAAGGTGTTGGGAGTCTTTTTTTATTTTATTTTGTTTTGGATTTTGTATTTAATTTGCTTTTCTTTAAATTTGCAATGAAAATTTTCAAGCTTAAAGTTTATTATTCCACTAACTCCCCAAAAATCTTATTAAATTTTAATTTCGAGTGTGGGAATTTTTACAAAGTTACAGTTTTTATTATTGTTTTCGTTGTCGTGTTACAAGTAAAACATCGTGCTGCAATTGTCCCATTGTCAAGTTGTAATGCAAATAAAAATAAATAAGATGAGCATGAAGTTTTATTTGAAATACCACTACATTTTTTCAAGTTTTAATATTTACTTTATGGAATATTAACAAAATCCAAATTGCTATCCAAATTTTTGAAAATAATGCTATTTAGCTTTTACCTTTTTATGAAAATAACCCCCCAGTGTAGAAACGGTAATGACATATCTTTTTTTTTGGACTACCAGTAATGACACCCACTTACCTTCTGTATTATTTTAAAACATATAATAATGAGTTACTGATAATTACTTATTTTTATCATTATTTCAAATAGAAAATAATTTTTTAGATTTTTTTTTTAATTTTTTGAAATCTATTTTTAGACTCAATATTTTTTAAACACTGGTAAGGATATATGTAACCACATATTTTTTGATTTTTTGTATGTTGGCGAGTAAGCTTACTTGTGTGCAGCAGGTCAATTGTGTTTTTATCTATTAAATATTACATGTCGATATAGCTCAGATGGTAGAGCTGTTGACTAGCAATTTGTAGACCCAGGTTCGATTCCCGCACCAGCAAATTTTATTAAAAAAAAAAAAAAATACAATAAAAAATATTTTTTTTATATAATTTATTTTTTAAAAAATCTATTTTTAGACTCATTATTTTTGTCAGTACTGGTAAGCACATAGGTAACGATATATTATTTGATTTTTCGTATGCTGGTGTGTAACGACAACTCATTATTTTTCGCGACATCGCCATATAAAGGTAATAAGAAATGTAATAACAAAAGTAACTAGTTACCATTACCAAGTATGTAGTTACATCCCAGCAAAATCTTTCATTACGAAATAAGTGGTTATATAATAGAAATTCATAGCTCCGCACAACTTATTTTTTGGCGTCTAAACTCATTATTTTTATTTGGCATGGTCGTTTTTATAAGTAGTCACGCTTACCCGCTCGCTTACGAAAAAATGAGAAATAAGTAGTTATGAGATTTTGAATAATAAGTGGTTACACACATGCTTACAAAAAGTTTAATTATAAGTGGTTATCCGATTGCTTACTTGATTCTTAAAAATAAGGAGTTAGGCAAATACCATTAGCCTAAGGAAATATACATTCAGAAAAATTTAAGTTTTCTCTAGTGTGTAATTTTAGGACTCGTCACAAAAATTTAAACATAAAACATATTTACATATGTATAATAAAACAATTTAACTGTGTAAAAAGTACTTATTTAAACTAATACGAGTAAGTCATTATTTTATATTTAGAAACAATGAATACAATAGGCCGTTATTAGGAAGTCATTATTTTATATTATAAAATAATGCAAAAGGTAATGATATATCATTTTTGGTAATGCAGATAGTAATGAAGTGTCATTACCAATATTTTGCTGGGATAACAACATATCTGGTAATGATTTTCTACACTGGGTTTTGCTAGTGTGTAATTTTAGAACTCGTCATAAAAATTTTAACACAAACAAATTTACAAGTAATAAATATAAATGTATAAAATTTAACTTTGTAAAAAGTACTTATTTAAACTATTGTGAGTAAGTCATTATTTTATATTTAAAAGCAATGACTACAATAGGCCGTTATTAGGAAGTCATTATTTTATATTACAAAATAATATAAAAGGTAATGATATATCATTATTGGCAATGCAGACACCAATGAGGTGTCATTACTAATATTTTGCTGGGAAGCGTATAATTACTTCATCGTACTTGAAATTTAGAGTCAAAATTGCAAACGGTTCTAAAATTTTCTGAGTGTTATTTCCAAACTAAGAATATATCAATAGTAACAAATATAAACTAAACAAGAATTGTAAAAAATTAAAAAAAAATGTTTGAGATTAGTATATTTTTCTGCTAAATCTAACACTCGGTTTTGAAAAATTAGTAAAATGTTTTGCTGAAATCAGCAGTGAGAATTAGTAAAAAAAAATCCGTAATTTGTAATAAGAGAATAGCAAAAATGGTTACTAAAAAAAATTGTACTAAAAATCAGTATAAAAATAGTAAATTTCGATTGGAAACTGTTTACAAATTGTTTTACTAACTTTTTTATCTGAGTGTTTACAGAGAGAATTTGGTTGGATGAGTTTTAATGAAATTTTTCTGTAAACTAATGAATTTTTCTTCACAAGGTAAATGGAAAATTTTCTTAAATTTGGTGGAAAAGCTTCGAATCTAGTGTCAATGAAACTTTTAATAAATAAAATGAACAAGATTTTATGAAAAATTCCATTAATTCCATAAAAAGTTTCAATGGACGAGTTCCACTGTAACTTCATTGGTTTTATGCAAAAATTCTATAATATCATGCAAATAATATTCTTAGGGCATGGCAAAATATTTGTTGTCAGGTTTTTGACATATCTATCGTATCTATGTATCTTTTATCATCTTACACTATTAATCATAAGCCATATAAGCCCATAGTTCAATTTCATGACTTCAAAAATTGAGTATATAAAATCTTTACTGACAAAAGTTTTATTAACATAATTTTATTTTCATTAATTCTATTACCCACAACTCCAGTTTTGTTTGAAAAATTAACTATGTTGAAAAACAACACACTTTTCATTTAAATTGTAAACCATCTTAAACATGCATCATTCATTATTTTATAAATTAGTAATGTCGAACAATGAATTTTTCATAAAATGATAATAGTAGTTCCCATAGCTAATCATTAAAAATTATATTATATTATATATTGTATTGTATTGTAGGATTTGTTAACTACTGCAACACAATATAATATTTGTTTATTCATAATCCAGCCATCAATTGTCGTTGTTTCGCTTTTGTTTTTAACAACTGAAAAGTAGTCTAATATTGAATGTAAAAGTGATGCACTATCGTGAGATGCACTAGGCCGGTATATAATTTTTGCGTACATATTTATAACAAAAACTAGCTTTTTCGTTGGACTAGAGAAGCTTGTTTATGATATTTTTTTTTTTTATTTTTGAAAAAATTTGCCTTATATTAAATGAGACTAGTTAACTACTGATCTTGCTTAGCCTTGGTGTTATAAACATAACAACACTATTTTCAATTTTATTTGAAATAATTGTTAAATGAGTTACATGTAAAATGAATTACACTTTTCGTACTAGTTTAGAAAATGGTATAATGGCACTTTTTTAAAAAATGATTTTTTTTCAGGCACGCGATATTAATACTTTTAAAAAGTTTTATTTTGTTTTTTCCTCAATAAAAACATCACTTTTTGCAAAAAAAAAATTACTTTATGAAAAAGGGTTTTTTTGTTGAAAAAAAATTAGTTTTGAACAAAGATACTTTTTGAAAAACATACTTTTTGAGAAAAGAAACTTTTTGGAAAAAAGATATTTTTTGGAAGCGGTTCATTTTGAAAAAAAAAATAGTTCTCCAAGAAACTTCTTTTTGAAAAAAAATACTTTCCAAAATAAAGTTTTTTTTTTAATTTTTTTCAAAAAAGCTTTTTTTTTAAAAACATTTTGAAAAAGAGTTATTTTTTTTGTAATAAATTTAATTTTTCAATAGTTACAAAATCTCTGCAACAAAATGGAAATGGTGTAAAACATGGGGGGGGGAATATTTTTTGTTGCATATTTTCCTACAGGTTTTCAAACATTTGTTGGTGTGTTGGCGTGTGTTTTCTTCTACTGTTGGCTTCTTTCATGAACTCCAAACAGAGATGATGATGATGACGATCAGCAATATGTTGCACATTTATACTCCAGCAACAATGGCCAAGGAAACTTAGTCAATGTCTTATGTGTGTATTGACATAAACTCGTTTTTGTTTATTTGTTGGCGGCTGCATTAATTTCATTTGGTTGAATTTTCCCAGCAGCAACAATTTGCTGCATGGGAGAAGTTATAAAGTGGCATCAAGCCAAATAATGCAAGCGAAATGACTGTTAGATGTTTTAATAAAAGTGAGGTACGGGGTTAGCAATCATATCAATACAGGTTAATTCAACGTGTACTTTTGCTAGAGATGACGTCGTTGCATATTAGCTTGCAGTGAATATGCTGCTGCTACTTAAATTTTCCAGCATTGTGGTGATTATCCGAAAAAACCACTAAAGTGATTTCACTTTCTTTGTGAATCATAACGACCCTATTTATAATAATAATTACAACAACTGTATAAAATGAAGAGTACTCTTATGTAGAGCTTTAAAACCTGGCTAAGACCAACTTAAGCCTGTAGGTTGTTTTGATTTGTGTGTAAATGAGAGTAATTTTCTTCAAGTTATTTGGCTACTTTACTACTGCTCGCATCATTGAAATTATAATATATGTGACGCGAAAAATAGAAAGGGACCTAAGGATAGAAAGGGACCTAAGGTCAGGAGAGCATGGGATCGGTCTCATTCGATGCTCAGATGTTGTCCACAAAAAAAAAATTATTTTTTTTACCCTTAGGTCCCTTTCTGTATGCGCTGTTACATATTCTTTTTTTCATTGCATCCTAATTTTTATTTTGAACAAGAGGTAATTTACTAAATATGATATAGTTGTGTCATTTTATTCACAAAAATATGTGCAAAATACAAATTTCTCCATAGTTTCACAAAAAATAACTAACAAAAAATTCATAATAATAATGTGCATACTTTAAACGAATTTAAAACCGCATTCATTATCAGATTTACGCATTTGAATTTTATTATGTTTTCTTTCTTAAAATTTATTTAGTTCCATTGTAAAGTTAGGAAAATCCACACATTTCATCGATACAAAAAGCCACAAAGTTTTACTTTAAGTAATTTTCTTTTTACGGAAAATGTTTATAATGCATTTACTTTCGATTTGTGCATGAGAGGAAATCTTTTATAAATTGTTTGTCTTGAAAAATTATAAAATTTTTAGAGAAAATTCTATAGATGGAATTAGATCCAAATTCATATTAAGCATCTTACTTTGTTTATTTAAGATTTTTTGTAATACTGCATTTGGACTAAGCAAAACCTATGTAGTAGTTTTTGTTTAGTCTAAATTCAGTATAAGAGCAATTAGTTTAAACTCCCCAGCGAAAAAAGAGATGCCGAAGCAGTAGAAAAAGCACTACAATTGATGATCTAGATGTACTTCTTTTTTAACATAAACACTAATGATTTTAACATTGAGTTGTCATAGGAGAGGAGTACTCCCACTTCAACATTTTTTCAGTACTTTTTGAACGAGTGCAAAGGAAGCTCTTTTTCACCAATTAAAAGTTAACAAAAAATTCTTCACAAAAAAATTTATATTTTTTTCATTTTACAAAAGTTTTTTATTGCCGCCACTGGGTATCGAACTTGCGACCTCACGATTGCTAGTCGCTGAGCTCTACCGCTGAGCTATTCTTTGATATGAAAGTTGACTGGCATAAAAACACCACTTTGTTAATGCGAGATATTGTTCCTTATTCTCTTCAATAAAAGTACTTATGAAACAAGTGTAAAAGGTGCACTCTAATTAAATATTGGTTTCAGTACTATTTTTACAGGTACATAAAAATCAATTTCTCACCATTTTTATACCCTACACCACTATGTGGTCAGGGTATTATAAGTTTGTGCTGATGTTTGTAACACCAAAAAATATTGGTCGTAGACCCACCTTATAGTATACCGATCGGTTCAGAATTTTTTTTTATTTCGATTTAACGATGTCCGTCTGTCCGTCCGTCTGTCTGTCTGTCCATGCAATCTTGTGCGCACTCTACAGGTCGCAACTATTAAGATATTTTGATGAAATTTGGTACGCAGACCTATGTTGGCCCAAGGACGAACAAGTTTGATTTTTTTGAACATCGGTCCATGTTTAGACCTAGTGCCCATATAAGGGTCCTACCAAAATTATACTGTTTATACGCTGCAGGTCGTAAATATTAAGATATTTTGATGAAATTTGGTACACAGACCTATATTGGCCCAATAATGCAGCCTATTGATTTTGGTGAACATCGGTCCATGTTTAGACCTAGTGCCCATATAAGGGTCCTACCAAAATTATACTGTTTATATGCTGCAGGACGTAAATATTAAGATATTTTGACGAAATTTGGTACACAGACCTATGTTAGCCCAATAACGCAGCCTATTGATTTTGGTGAACATCGGTCCATGTTTAGACCTAGTGCCCATATAAGGGTCCTACCAAAATTATACTGTTTATACGTTTCAGGTCGTAAATATTAAGATATTTTGATGAAATTTGGTACACAGACCTATATTGGCCCAATAACGCAGCCTATTGATTTTGGTGAACATCGGTCCATGTTTAGACCTAGTGCCCATATAAGGGTCCTACCAAAATTATAACGTTTATACGCTGCAGGTCGCAAATATTAAGATATTTTGATGAAATTTGATACACAGACCTATATTGCCCCAATAACGCAGCCTATTAATTTTGGTGAACATCGGTCTATGTTTAGACCTAGTGCCCATATAAGGGTCCTACCAAAATTATACTGTTTATACGCTGCAGGTCGCAAATATTAAGATATTTTGATGAAATTTGGTACATAGACCTATGTTGGCCCAAGGACGAAGCCTATTGATTTTGGTGAACATCGGTCCATGTTTAGAACTAGTGCCCATATAAGGGTCCCCCCAAAATTATATTGTTTATACGCTGCAGGTCGCAAATATTAAGCTATTTTGATGAAATTTGGTACATAGACCTATGTTGACCCAAGGACGAAGCCTATTGATTTTGGTGAACATCGGTCCATGTTTAGACCTAGTGCCCATATAAGGGTCCTACCAAAATTATACTGTTTATACGCTGCAGGTCGCAAATATTAAGATATTTTGATGAAATTTGGTACATAGACCTATGTTGGCCCAAGGACGAATCCTATTAATTTTGTTGAACATCGGTCTATGTTTAGAACTAGTGCCCATATAAGGGTCCCCCCAAAATTGGCTTGGTTACAAACTGCAGGTCGCAAATATTAAGATATTTTAATGAAATTTGGTGCGCTGACTCACATTATAGAAAATTTTGACATAAGCCCCATTTTAACCCATTCGAATTTCGGATCCAAACAATACACCAGACTGGTGTAGGGTATTGTATAGTCGGCATGCCCGACTTTAACCTTTTTACTCGTTTTTATATATACATATTTTTAAAAATTAAAAAAATATTGAGTTTAAACAAATTAATAATAAATAATAAAAAAAAAATTAATAGAATAAAAAAAATTTTAAAAAAATAAAAAAATAATGGTCCCGCCGGGAATCGAACCCGGGACCCTCTGTTTGTAAATACCAAATGATACCAAAATCACTTTTTATGATCACTTTTAGAGCAATTACTCTTTAGAAGCAATACTTAAGTGATTTTTTGGATGTGGTTCAGAAGTAATTCTAAAAAAGCTGTAAAAATGTAATAACGGATACTGGGGAAGAAATGAAAGAAGTGATTTTTTGAAGTTGTTCAGAATAACTTCTATAAAAGCAGTAAAAATACACTAACGGATACTTGTGAAGCATTAAGGAAGTAGTTTGTAAAGCACTACTTGCAATTTTTTTTTGCTGGGTCTAGAATCAAAATATTCCAAAATTTTTAAAACGTTAAAAAGCCATGTTTGATAAAAATATTTGCATAATAAACTTAAAAATCTAAATTTAAAAATTTCCAGTTGAGACTAAAATTTATATCTAACAAGGAAGGACTGTTTGCGTGGTTCCCTCATATTTATATAACATTTGGATATGTGATAGAGAAGACAGAAAGTATGCGCACCTTTTGAGCGGCCCAATCTCATATTTGAGGTTTAAGCAGTGCCCCGATTTTGGTTATTTTTATTGCTGACTGTTCCAAATAAATGTATACAAATTTGGTATAAAAGATATTTCGAAGATCTATTAAATGGTGTACTAAAAATATTAAAAAGTTTTCAACCCGAAAAGTTTCCTATAACTTTGCAAATCATTTTTACCCCTTAAATATCAATTTGGGCCAATATGTTTAAAATCGAAAGTTATTTAATTATGTACCCTCTATCAAATATCACATACACAATAAAAAAATAATGCAACATTAAAAAATTTCAAAAAAAAATTTGTTCTTAAATTTCATAATCAAGTAGCCGATTTTTAGTTTGTATACATGTTCTGAAAGATAATAAGTAAAATTAGGATTTTGTAATCATAAAAAATATATTCAATAATAAAATATTTGAAAATCTTTAAAAATATAATTTTTTCGTCTTTTAAACACGAATGAAATTTGCAGTCAAATTTCGCGCCGACTTTTCTTTATCCAATTGCCACCAAATTTGATATAATTCGCCTAAATCGAGTCCTTCTACTATACCCTACAGGGAGTTCATATGTATTGCCATAGAGGGGGTCCTTTATACGAAAAGGACCTGCAAGTTTTGGGTGGCGATATTCTAGGATGAGCAAATTTAGTGACGTGTTACATGTTAGTCAACAATTTCTTTTAGGAGAATATATAGTATATATAAATAGTTAGGTTAAATATGTGACATATTGTAGGCCGTGTCACTATGTCTTTTCTAGAAGAGCTCTGTGAACGGCAACAAGTAAACGATTTCAGGACTCTCTTTCTTTGAATGTTTTTTAAGGCATCCTCTCTGTTTTATTAAAATATGCAGGAAATACTCTCCGGAAAGAAATTCGAAGATAGTTGCATTAAAAAAAATACCACAAACAAAAGTTTAAAAAATAAATAATAAATAAATAAAAAACAACTGAATATTTCCGTGGGATACCAAAAGTCAACGGCTTATATTGTGGTTATTTTGCATATAAGCTCTTGTTTTTGTTTTTCTATTTTTTTAACAATAATATAAAATAAATTATATGATATCACACAACATGTTGCATACAGAGATATAACACTTTCTTTAATAGATAACCGCAATAGAGATGTACACTCTGATCATTAAGTATTTGGGTTTAAAGAACCTATATTACAAAAAAACGTGTATAAAAGTTAAAGTCGGGCATGCCCTATGGATTTGGATCCGAAATTCGAATTGGGTTGTTTATAAAATGGTAAAAAAAATTAGAAAAAAGGCAGGAAATTTTAATTTTATCTAATGCTAGGTGAATTCAGTCCATTTTGACGAGGCGTGGAACAAAAAGAACTTACATTCTTCAGTGAAAAGATGGTGGAACCTGTAAAACTTAAAAGCGCGATAAAATGTCTTATAGCGAATTTACATTACGATCGAAAGCGAGTTAGAAGTAGATACGAAATGAAATATCAATTTAATTTGAATTTCCGGGAAGTCTCATCGAAATCTAAATTGCAATCCAAACTTTCTACATATACAGAAAAGTAGGGAAGTTTAGAGAAAAAGTGGCAACAGCTAGCTGTTTATGTCATAAAAAATTAAGACATTATACATTTTAATAAAAAAAAAACATCAAACGAATATCGCGAATTAAAATTTAAGATTTTTGGCGGTTTCAATATTGCAATGAAAATTTTAGAGTACGCCATGTAATTGTATTTCTACCGAAGAATAATTTTGGTCCTAATTGTTTTTTTTTTTCACATCCCGAATAGTTTTCGAATAAGTAATTAAAAAACTTTAAATTTTTGCAAATTCGAACGAAATTTTTGCAAGAACGGTTAGATCGAAGATTTTGATTTTTATCGCAATATTGTTCCAAATTTTTAGTCAAGAAAAATATTTCTGGTGACAGCACCTTTAGTTAAAATTCATTCCGACGAGGCGTGGTCGTTGTAAAAAATTTCACTAAAAATATATTTATGTTTGTCCATGTATTCGCACACGATTGTATAGGTATAGACTATTGTGGGCCTTTATTTTCAACTTGTGATTTAAGAAAAACAACTCTAAACATTTCTATATTTAAATTTTCAGCAAATAAATTAACTAAAGTAAAATTTCGCTACAAATTGTTTGAGTTTTTTGCAGTCTACTAATATTCAGCAAAAAGTTTAATGATTTTAGCAAGGATTTTTTTAATTTGCAATCGACTAAGTGTTAGCAAAACTTTTACTGAAGATTACTATTTTTTTGGTAAAAATAAGCTCGCTGATTTTCAGCAAACCTTTTGCTGAAATTACCAACTTTTTTGCAAGCACGCTCCAGACTAAAAATTTGCTGACGCAGCAACATTTTTTGATGACTTTACTGACTTTTTTTTGAGTATACCCCAGACCATTGTAGGGTTCAAATGAGATAAATTATGAAAATGGTAAAAAATAAAAATTTTTTTTCTAAATTTGCAATGTTATACCTACACCATTTTCAGTTTTATTTAAAAAAATTCCAAATATATTTCAAAATTGTCTAAAAATTTTTTAAAATTATCCAAAAATGTTGTAACATTGCTAAAAAATGTTTTAAAATTGTCCAAATATATTTTAAAATTGTCTCAAAAGGTTTCCAAATTGTCTAAAATGTTTCAAAATTATTCAAAAATGTTTTAAAATTTTCCAAAAATGTTTTAAAATTGTCCAAAAATCATTCAAAATTGTCCAAAAATGTTTTAGAATTGTCCAAAAATCTTTCAAAATTGTCCAAATATTGTTTAAAATTGTCTAAAAACCTTTGATATTTGTCCAATTGCATTTCAAAATTGTCCAAAATGTATTTTAAAATTATCAAAATGTATTTCAAAATTATACAAATATATTTTAAAATATTTTATTTGTATTTAAAAAAATTCTATTTGTATTTTAAAATTGTCCAAATACATTTCAAAATTATTCATTTGTATTGAAAAATTTTAGATCTGTATTTCAAAATTGTCCAAATGCATTTCAAATAATTCCATTTGTATTTCAAACAAAAATTTTAAAATTCGCCAGGGACTTGAGAATTTTTTCGTTTGTTAAAAATTTCTTCTTTTGTTATTTTCACCAGGGTTGCCATTGTTGTCCAATTTATAAATTTTAAGTTAGAAAAATATATATATAGAATAAACCATTTCTTTAATTTTTATAATTGTTTAAATATGGTTGTTTTTGTTAGTTTCTAAAGACAATACGACTTAACCCAGGAAAATTTTCTGTTCCAAAGAATCGGTTGTGCAATAGCTACTTTTCATTCACAACCCCTTCTACTGTCGATTCTAACACCGATTATTTTTGTTTGAAATTGTCCCAAAAGCAACCCCTTCTATGGCTCCAAAGTGGAACCGGTTGCTCTAGAATCGGTTCTGGAACTAGTTCTGGAACTGATTCTACGTCACCCACACCTTCCATATAGGATCCCAGGAACTGGTTCCGGAACCAGTTCCATGGAATCGGTTGCAGTGGAGCCAGTTGTAAAATGGGTGTGGTTGGCTACCGATTGTAAAAAATTTTCCTGGGAAGTTATTCCCAGGAAAATTTTCTGTTCCAAAGAATCGATTGTACAATAGCTGCTTGTCCTCGACAACCCCTTCTACTGTCAATTCTAACACCGATTATTTTTGTTTGAAATTTTCCCAAAAGCAACCACTTCTATAGCTCCAAAGTGGAACCGGTTGCCCTAGAATCAGTTCTGAAACTAGTTCTAGAATTCATTCTACGACCGTCATACCTTCCATATGAGATCCCTGGAACTGGTTGCGGAACCAGTTACATGGAATCGGTTGCAGTGAAACCAGTTGCAGAATTGGTCTGATTGGCAAACGATTGTAAAAAATGTTCCTGGGTTGTCTCAGTGTATACTTTTATTGTATACTTTTTGTACAAAGTGTTTGTATTTAACCATACGTGCAAAAATATCTTTTAAAATGTATTAAAACTAACTTCCAAAAATACGTATGTTGTATTGCAACTGCTGCTATATTGTAATCTTATCATTTTCAGTCGAAATTAATTGCAAAATGTCCATGTCAAAATAAAACAAAACGTAATGAATTTCTAAACATTTATAATACCATTCATTTTTTTCAGTTTTTTTATCACAGGCAAAGTGAGTGTGCTTTTTTTTATTGTTAATAAAATGGAAAACATGTTGTTGTCTAGGTCCGTTTTAATTTGAGTCTTTAAAATTGATATAATGGCCATAAATCTAATAAACCAAGCAGTAGAAATGAATCATATTTGGTAATTTATGAAGTGTTTAGAACTTTTATAAACTCATTTAACCCGTAAATGCTTAAATAAATTTATTTTGAAGTTTATGTATATTTGATTTTTTGTTGGTAAATGAATTTTTTCTATCCAATTTAGATCATGTATTATCAAATTTTCTTTTAAATTGCAAAGGAAAGAAAGATGATAAAATTTACAAGTAAATTATAGAGAAAAAAATTTTAAAAATTCGATACGGCCATAAAGACAGAATATGTATTTTCTGCAAGGTTGGTTACCGTTATCGTTATAATACCGTTATCGCTAAAATACCGTTTCAAATTGAATACCGTTACCGTTATCGATACTTCTAAAAAAATTCCAAATACCGTTATCGTTACCGATACCGTTATTTTTATGGGTAGTTACCGGTATTTTACCGGTATTTATTATTTTATATAAAAATTTAAATTTTTTTATTTTTTATTTTATAATCTTGAGTGTTTTTTTTACAAAAAAAAATTTATAGATAATAATATTACTTATTAAAACCAGGGTTTAAAAAAACTGCTGACAGCATCCAAAAATATCCAATATTTGATAATTTTCATGAAAGATATCTAAAAATAGTAAACACGTTGTGATATTTAACAACAGGCTAGCTAATATCAACAGAAATAAATATCTAGCATATATAAATTTTTTGATTTATAGCGGCTATTGAAAAATATCCATCGCTTGGATATTAAACAATATGCTAGATAAAAATAGCTGTCTGTGTACGATATATACGAAAATGATATTTCTGTTGTGTTGTATATTTTTAGCAGCTTTCTCAAAATATATATTTTTATAAAAATATCTTGCATTGCTAGATATATCTGTTTAAAAATATCTTGCATTGCCAGATATATCTGTTTAAAAATATCTTGCATTGCTAGATATATCTGTTTAAAAATATCTTGCATTGCCAGATATATCTGTTTAAAAATATCTTGCATTGCCAGATATATCTATCTAAAAATATCTTGTTGATTTTGCTGCTATTAGCTACGAAAATATTCTTGCATATTTAGCTGGTGCGTATTGTTTTTCGGTGGTTGGATTTTTTTAGGCATTTATATAAAAGTATTAATTTTTAGTCTAAATAATGCTGCTATTGAAATGAATTTTAAGTGTGCGTGAATATATCAATAAAAAAACAAGAGGACTTTAATAATTATTATTAGAAATTAGATTTCCATTTAAAAATTTATAATTTATAGAAATAATAAAAAAAATAATAAAAATTCCTTAATAATTATTATAAATTATACTTAATAAAAAAATAATTTTTTGGTAAATTTTATTTAAAATTAGTACGACTAAAGCCTAGGAGAGTTGTTAAAAATCACTTTTTTTTAACTTTGAAGCGCAATTTTTGAACGTAAGAGCAAATTAAGTTTTTGCTAAGTTCAGATTCAGTATATTTCTACACTAAGAGAATTATGTCGGTAAAATTAACTGCAATTTCATTTAATTTTAAATGCCTTTACAGTTCCCAGTAAAATAGCCCATGAATATCATCACTGCGCCTAAGAAATTAGATATTGTTAACAAAAACTATTTCTGGTGCACCTAAAGTAGGGCTATATTTTGTCTCTTGGCTAAGTTTTATGGAAGTAATTCTTTTATAAATAGAAAGTTTGGAGTTTTGTTTTCATATGTGTAAAAAAATAATTTATAAAAAGTTTCGCGAAAAGCTAAATAAAGGTGTTTTGTTGCTCTCCTCCTTAAAAATGTTACCTGTTTTCTTAGGTTTAGCGACGATATAGTCTATTTGTTGTTATCTTATAATGTCGCCGAATAGCCATATATAATTATATATGTATGCACAGCGCATAGTTCGGGGACATAGCCAAAAAAGTGCCCAAACTATGCGGTATATTAGTCAAAAATGTCTTCAAACTATTCGCAAGACCTAAACTAACCAAATGTCTCCGGACCGGAGAAAACTGTTCCCGTAGAATGCGCTGTGCATACATTCAACCAAAAAAGTCTATAATGGCTACTGAAAATTTTGCTGTTATTATGGGAAATTTAACTGTTTTGAGTCCAGCAGTATTTTTTTGCTAATTTTAGCAACACATGTCTGCTGATCTGTAGTACAACAAAATTAGTATCAAAATTAGTAGTCGCTACTAAATTTTAGGAAAATTGTTGTAAACTGCAATTTAAAATCGATTTCTTAAAATCAGTTAAAAAACTTACTAATTTTCAATAATTTAAGTACAATGAAATTGGTATAAATAATTAGTTGCAGCTACTAAATTTCAGTAAATTGTTGTAAACTGTAATTCTTTAGGAGCTCTTATGGGGGAAAACATTTTGCTCGTTTAAAAAAATACAAAAATTTCTAGATCTCTTAATTCTCCTAATTTTTAATAATTTGTTTTGTATACATACGTATTTTAATAAAAAAAGAGAAAGAATATTTTTTATGTGTTTAACTTGAGCTTTCAATAGCAGGCACCAGAAAACGTTTTTTTTTTTTGTTTTTATCAAAAATAAATATCACTAAAGTTCAAAATGGTTTTATTTCTCAATCGAAAACAAAAAATTTCAAATGTACTTTAAAACAAAAATATCCCTCAAGTTGAAATTCGAAAAATATCTTTAGGTATAAATATCAAAGATAAAAAATTGATAAAAAAATAAAACTTTTTAAAACGTTTTAAAAAACGTTTTTTTTTTGTTTTCCATCTTTGTACTAAGTACAAAAATATGAATAGAATTTTAAAATTTTTGTTTTATTTTTATGGTGGAGATACTATTATGGTTTTTGGTTTCAAATCTGTAGAAAATCATATAATATCCTAGAGTGAACTGTTGAGCGGTATATACATACAAACATATATTGCAAATATTTTTTTTTTGCTAAAATGTTTGCCAATTGACCAGGATTTTGCACTAATATTATTCATTTTCGGAATGAAATCGCTGTATTAGTTTTCTAATTAAATTTTTGCACCATGAAACCTTTTTCGCATTCCGCCATTAATTCGCAATTTTTTAAGTGCAGATTTTTAAAATTTATAACCTAGGGACCATAATCCCATATCTCATACCAAAGTTTGGTAATTAGTTCGCAAAAAAAAATTGCCAAAAAAAAATTTGCAAAAAAAAAATTTTTTCCATTAATGTATTCTTTTGCAAAATATAAATTGCTGATTAGGTTTCTTAACTATTTTTTTTGTATCATAAAGGCTTTTTTCGCATTCCGCCAATATTTTGCAATTTTTTGAGTGCGGTTTTTTAAAATTTTTAACCTTAGGACAATAATTCCCATATCTTATGCCGTAGTTTGGTGGTAGTATGCAAAAAGTTTCGCGAAAAAAAATCTAGCAAAAAGGAAAATTTTTCCATCAACATATTCTTTTGAAGAATGTAAATCGCTGACTGAGTTTTTTAATTTATTTTTTGTACCATAAAGCTTTTTTTCGCGTTCCGCCATTATTTTGCAAATTTTTAAGCGCGGTTTTTTTTTAACTCACAACCTAGGGACTATAATACCTATATCCTATACCAAAATTATCTGGTTAGATTGCAAAAACAAAAAAAATTTGGAAAAAATTTTTACAAAAAGGAATAGTTTTGCATCAATATACATATGTATATGTATGTAACATATGTATAGCAGAATGTTAATCGCTGATTAAGTTTAAAAAATTTTGAGTGCGGTTTTTTAAAATTCATAAATTTGGGACTATTATACCCGTATCTTATGCCAAAGTTTGGTAGTTCGTACGCAAAAAATTTCGCGAAAAATAAATTTTGCAAAAAGGAAAATTTCTGCATCAACATATTCGTTTGCAGAATGTAAATCGCTGACTGAGTTTTTTAATTTATTTTTTGTACCAATAAGCTTTTTTTCGCGTTCCGCGAGTTTTTTGCAATTTTTTAAGTGCGGATTTTTAAAATTCATAATCTTGGGACTATAATACCAATATTCTCATATCAAAGTTTGGTGGTTAGTTTGCAAAAAAAAATTCGCGAAAAAAATTTTCCGAAAAGAAAATTTTTTGCATCAGTGTATTTGTTTGCAGAATGTAAATTTCTGATAACAATTTTTAATTCATTTTTTGTACCATAAAGTTGTTTTTCGCGTTCCGCCATTAGTTTGCAATTTTTTAAGTGGGGTTCTTTAAAATCCATAATCTAGGGACTATAATACATATATCCTATACCAAAATTAGCTAGTTAGATTGCAAAAACAAAAAATCACGACAAAAAATTTTGCAAAATGGAACAGTTTTGCATCAATATATTTGCTTGCAGAATGTTAATCGCTGATTATCATGCTTTGTAGAAGTCTTTTCGGCGGAAATTTTTAATACTTTTTAATAACGCAAAGGTATATATCATTGGATGCAGAAATGTGTCTATATGAATGTTGTTTTAAGAATTTTTACAAAATTTATATGTAATTGTAATCAGAAAAAACTAAAAAAAAAACGTTTTAAAACGTTTTATTTTGTTTTTTCCTCAATACAAAAAAAACGTTTTTTTTTGTTTTTTCCTCAGTACAAAAATAAAAATAATTCTCAACTTTCCTGAAAATATCAGTACGGATATTTTTAAAATTTTGTTTTCGAAAAGAAAACAAAAAATAAAAAAATTTATGAAAACAAAATATCCATCAAGAAAAATAAATTCATTTGTACACAAGTGATTTTTTTTATTGAGGAAAAAACAAAATAAAACGTTTTAAAAGTATTAATATCGGGTGCCTGTTCAATAGTAAGGAGTGAGATCATAAAAATCTTAACACACATTTTTGCCTATAACTTTGGTTTAAAGCTTCTCATATTGTTTTATATTTTATATTTGATATCATTGACGCAAACTTATGTATCTATATGGGCCAATTTCTCGGATAAAATTTTATAAACCCGGTGAAAAATGCTCATATACGCTCAAACATATTCATATAGGGTTTATGTATGGAGACATATGAACAAATATGGATTTTTTATGAACATATATGGAATTATATGTGATATATTTTGTTGAACAAAATTCTAAAAAACTCTAAACTAAAGTTTTGCAAATTTATAAAAAAAACAAATCCCATTTTTGGCCATACCTGGGACTAGGTTATCATGAGCCAAGAGGGACAAAAATTTATATCTGAATATTAGAAATGAAACTGGAGTATAACATTGTAAATTTTTTAAAGAAATATTTTATTTTTACGATTATCATAATTTATCTAATTTTAACCCTACAATGGTTTGAGGAAATTGCAATTACTAAAACATTTTCCAATCGATTTTGAATTTTTATACATTACAAGAAAGATAATTCGGTCTAGATTATGATTCTATTTACCTTTTCCAAAAATACGGTTACAAAATACAGAGCGAGTATTTTGAAAGAAATCATTATAAATCGTATTTCAAATTTCAGGGCCGATGCGGCACGTGTTCCCGTTATCCGATCACCTTAATTTTCTGCATGGTGTATTTTTAAACTCAAAGGCATATTTCTAGGGGGGGGGGGGGGGGGGGGGGGCGGGTCACAGGTCGCCATTTTTTCTCGTCCATATAAGGTAGGTCACCCTAATATACCCTATACCCTAATTAAAGTATATATAAAAATATATGATTATAATGTATACTCAGATAAAAAAGTTAGTAAAAAAATTTGTAAATAGTTTCCAATCACACTTTACTATTTTTATACTGATTTTTAGTACAACTTTTTTAGTAATCATTTTTGCTATTCTCTTATTACAAATTACGTATTTTTTTTTTACTAATTTTCGCTGCTGATTTCAGCAAAACATTTTACTAATTTTTCAAAACCGAGTGCTGAGTAAGAAACGAAATGCTCGTGCGTGAGTAATTTGTTTTTGTTTAGGAGCATGAGTCAAAAATGGCTTACGCACCCATAACATTAACAACACTGAAGCTTTAATACGAAATTCTCTATACTATAACGTACACTTGACTGATTTCTTATATCTTGGTGGTATATCATAATCCTATTAACTTTAAAATTTCAGTGTTGTTAACTTTGTTTTATAATTACTAAATTAAAAGAAAAATTTGTTCATGTTTATTGAACTATCGTGATAAATCTGGATAAAAGTAATGGAAGATTTATCGAAATTATAAGATCTCCAGCAGACCTGGGGTTAATCATTACATTTTGTAATTAATTACACATGCAATTACACAATTACATGTAATTGTAATTGAAAAAAACTTATCTACAATTACATATTCTTTGTAATTGCAATTCAAAAAAGAACAATTACAAGTTATTGAAAATTTTATTTATTTATTTCTCATTTTTCGGATATAATTATATCTAATTACATAAAAGATTATATATAATTAAATATAACTTCATATGGCTCCATAACATTTTTTTTTACTTAGGTATTGATATATTCTTAGTCTGGAAATAACGCATAAAAACGTAATAACTGGAGAACTGTTTGCAATTTTGACTCCAAATTTCAAGTACGATGAAGTAATTATACGCTTGTTACAATCGAAAGAAAAAAAGTATTTTTTTTTTATTAATTTTTTTTTAGATTTTAGAGTTTGTTTATTTTTTAGTACACGTTTTTGGTAATTTCAACAGATTGATTTTAAATTACAGTTTACAACAATTTACTGAAATTTAGTAGCTGCAACTAATTATTTATACCAATTTCATTGTACTAAAATTATTGATAATTAGTAAGTTTTTTAACTGATTCTAGGAAATCGATTTTGAATTGCAGTTTACAACAATTTTGCTAAAATTTAGTAGCGACTACTAATTTTTTCTACTAATTTTGTTGTACTACAGATCAGCAGACATGTGTTGCTAAAATTAGCAGTAGCCATTACAGACTTTTTTGGTTGAGTGTATTCACAGCGCATGCTACGGGAACAGTTTTCTCCGGTCCGGAGACATTTGGTTAGTTTGGGGACTGTCCTCAAATTCTTCCTAGGTCTTGCGAATAGTTTGAAGACATTTTTGACTAATATACCGCATAGTTTGGGCACTTTTTTGGCTATGTCCCCGAACTATGCGCTGTGCATACATATATAATTATATATGGCTATTCGGCGACATTATAAGATAACAACAAATAGACTATATCGTCGCTAAACCTAAGAAAACAGGTAACATTTTTAAGGAGGAGAGCAACAAAACACCTTTATTTAGCTTTTCGCGAAACTTTTTATAAATTATTTTTTTACACATATGAAAACAAAACTCCAAACTTTCTATTTATAAAAGAATTACTTCCATAAAACTTAGCCAAGAGACAAAATATAGCCCTACTTTAGGTGCACCAGAAATAGTTTTTGTTAACAATATCTAATTTCTTAGGCGCAGTGATGATATTCATGGGCTATTTTACTGGGAACTGTAAAGGCATTTAAAATTAAATGAAATTGCAGTTAATTTTACCGACATAATTCTCTTAGTGTAGAAATATACTGAATCTGAACTTAGCAAAAACTTAATTTGCTCTTACGTTCAAAAATTGCGCTTCAAAGTTAAAAAAAAGTGATTTTTAACAACTCTCCTAGGCTTTAGTCGTACTAATTTTAAATAAAATTTACCAAAAAATTATTTTTTTATTAAGTATAATTTATAATAATTATTAAGGAATTTTTATTATTTTTTTTATTATTTCTATAAATTATAAATTTTTAAATGGAAATCTAATTTCTAATAATAATTATTAAAGTCCTCTTGTTTTTTTATTGATATATTCACGCACACTTAAAATTCATTTCAATAGCAGCATTATTTAGACTAAAAATTAATACTTTTATATAAATGCCTAAAAAAATCCAACCACCGAAAAACAATACGCACCAGCTAAATATGCAAGAATATTTTCGTAGCTAATAGCAGCAAAATCAACAAGATATTTTTAGATAGATATATCTGGCAATGCAAGATATTGTTAAACAGATATATCTGGCAATGCAAGATATTTTTAAACAGATATATCTAGCAATGCAAGATATTTTTAAACAGATATATCTGGCAATGCAAGATATTTTTAAACAGATATATCTAGCAATGCAAGATATTTTTATAAAAATATATATTTTGAGAAAGCTGCTAAAAATATACAACACAACAGAAATATCATTTTCGTATATATCGTACACAGACAGCTATTTTTATCTAGCATATTGTTTAATATCCAAGCGTTGGATATTTTTCGATAGCCGCTAGAAATTAATGAAGTGATATTTGCTAGATATTTATCAATGGCTAAAAATATACAACACAACAGAAATATCTCTTTCGTATATATCGTATACAGACAGCTATTTTTATCTAGCGTGTTGTTTAATATCCAAGCTTTGGATATTTTTTCCATAGCCGCTAGAAATCAAAAAACTGATATATGATAGATATTAAACTCTGATTAAAACTACCAGTATTGAATTTATAGCTTAAAGTTTGTATTTTCAGTACTTAAAATTAAAAATATGCCATGTTTTTACTTGTTTCTATATGTTTTTAACATAATTTTTAATACCGGTACGTACCGGTATTGCTGTTTCGGTAACGGTATACCGTATACAGTCTTAAATATCGTTACCTTTACCGTTACCTAAACAAACGAAATCCGATACCGTTACCCTTACCGTTATTCGTTTCGGTAACCAACCTTGATTTTCTGGTATCGCTACAAACCCATCGTCAGTACCCATACATTGAATGTCAATTCAATTAAACTAACATCTACGGTTAACAATGCTATTTTTACACTCTGTACAGATAAAAAGTTCACCAAATTTTAAATGACAAAAAAAAAATGTTAAAATTTAATTTCCATTTCAACAATATTTTTAATTGAATCAATTAAATATTTTGTTGATATGAGAAAATTCCATAGTTTTTTTTCAACTAAACTTGTTTGTTTGATCGTTGTTTTTACAAATGTAAATGAAAACGAACACACAAACACACATATATTGGTACTCAAAGGGTACATTTATGTTAAATTGTTGCTTTTCAAAAAGTGTTGATTTATGACTGGATTTTACCAAATCAGACAATTCATATACAAAAGTACAAAATTCTCGTCCTGTTGAATTTTTGTACGTTATGTAATATTTCGGTTTGTGTGTTCCAATCATCATTTTCTTATTGCAGACAACTGAAGGGTGGGGTAATGTCCACGAAACAATTGTATTGTCTATCATGAAAATGGTCAACTTTTTTGAAACAACAAATAAAATCTAATATGACAATATCATATTACAATTTGGACTTGAGGTAGAACAACTGTTATAGTTATAAATCGTTTGTCATCTTTTAGTCTTACTAATTATTAAGCAAAATTTGTTGCCAATTTTAGCAGTTAAACTTTTTATTTTCTATAAGCTGAAAGTTATCCCAAATTGGATCGAAATTTTAACAGTTTCTTTTTTTTTCTTTTTTTCTTACTAATATCAAGCAAAAGTAATCTGCTAATTTCAAGTTTTTTTTCTGCAAAGTCATTTTTAACAAAGTTTTAGTAATTTTTTTAAAATATAAGTTTTTATAACAACTAAAACTATGAAGAACACTTTTAACCAATCCTGTGCATCAGAGGGTTAAAATAATATAAACTATTAAGATCGATTATACGCTCAGTGGTCAGTATATAGTATATTATTTATAATTATGATAACATAGGAAAAGTACAATTAGTGTAAAAATTTTGAAAACTTTAAACCATAAATGTTAAGTGTAACCTAATATATGATGTGTTTTTCTCTAAAGTATTCAAATATTTAGATAACATTCCAACATATAAACAATAAAAATTAATAGCAGTTGCTTAATGTTTGCAAACAATTTTCATTTATTATCAAAAAGAAAACAAAAACGAGAGCAATTGTAGTGAGATTTCAAGTTAAACATGAAATTGTTAAACTTGGCAACCTATGACAAGTTTCACTTTTCAATTTTCATATCACCATCGTATTAATCAGAAAACTTAAATCAAATTGAGAAAATATTTGTGTACATAGTTTACTAACTCCTATAAACAATTGACGAGTTTTCTTCTTTTTTTTTTAAATTAAGTGATTTATAACATTTTGGTGCACCTTTAGTGGAGCACCATCACAACGATCGACGATTTTTCTTCACCTTCTTGTGATCACTGCACACAAAAATGTTGAAAATCCAGTGTTGTAAAAAAAAGTGACCAACTTAATTGCTTTGAAAATATCTATATATATTCATGCATAAAATAATTGTGTAAATAGACATTTTATAGTGAAAAATGAGTAAAAAAAGTCAAAGTCGGGCATGCCGACTATATGATACTCTACACCAGTCTGTTTGAAAATTAATTAATATTTTTATCCGAAATTTTAATGGGGGTTCAATTGGGCTTGTGTTAAAATTTCTCTATAAATTGGTAAAGAATCAGTAAGAAATTTTGATTTTGTCTATTACTTATTAGGTGTATTTAAGTGAAAATCGGAAATATATTGGAGTACTTATGGGCGCTAATTCTAAAAATGGATCGTTTCTATAATAAATCAATAGGCTATGCCCTTGGGCCGATAGTACCAATTTGACTAGTTTTTAACAAACTTTTCATTGAAACATTGATTTAAACAAAGATTTTAGTTATCTTCATTTAACACAATACAAAAATCCTCAGTACTTTAACTAAATAAATTTAAGTATGAATTTTTGCAAAAATTTTAAAACCAACTTTTAGGAACCCATTTATTAAATTTTATACACATTTTTTGTTAAAATTAAATTTAATTAATTTTTCTTTTGACCCAACAAACACATTATTTTAAGTGTAGCGTGCGCACAAGTGTTAGACCCATTTTTGGGGAACCCTTTAATGGACACTAGGTCAGAACTTGGACCGACTTTAACCAAAATCAATATGCTTCGTCCTTGTGACGATATAAGTTAGTGAACCAAATTTCATCACAATAACTCAACATTTGCTACCTGTAGAGTGCACACAAGAATATATGAACAGACAGACGGACGGGCAGACGAACATCGCTAACTCGGTTCAAAAAGTGATTCTGAGTCGAACGGTATATTAAAAGATGGGTCTAGGTCTAATATTTTTTGGTATAACAATCATCAGCACAAACTTACTCGTATTACACCTTGTTCTCGTAGTGGTGTAGGGTATAAATGGCCTGAAACTTGAAAATACTCGCATACATATTTATGATGTTTACATTTCATTCAATTTTTGTAGGTGCTTTTTATAACGCATTGATTTTTTAAAATATGATAGATGCATTCATTGGTGGTAAATAGTTATTTAGTTCCAGTTATTAGTAGTAAAACGGGTAATAAAATATTGAATACTTGTATGCGTGTTATGCGCAAAAAGTATACGGTATTATATTATACGTACGTAAATACAAGCGTGTTAATTGCACAAAAAACTGTTTTTGTAACACTGCTATTAACCCTCTAATGATCTTTCTTTCGATAGCGATAATATTTATACAATATATTTTGCTTTGATAACTTAATATGACAAAAATATTAACATTTTAATTTATCACTTAATTTACGAGATAGCACAATCATAAATATTTTACTATCAGTAAAATATAATTATATACCGAAAACAGTTGATCTAGTAGTTATTTCAGTAGCTGCTTATATTATCGCCATACGTTGGTGTATCAAATTTAGTCAAAATACCTTTATGTTTGCGATCTTTAGAGTGCGAAATTCCCATTTTTGTGGGACCTTTATACGGGCACTAGGTCTAGACATGGATCTGTTCTAAACAAAATCAACAGGCTCTGTTCATGGGCCCATGTGAATGAGTCTGCCAAATTTCATTAATGTATCTTCGTATTCCTGACCTGTAGCGGCGAACAAGCCGATTCTGGGGGGACCTTTATATGGACACTAGGTCTGTTCAAAATTGAACACGAAACAATTGTATTGTCTATCACAAAGATTACCAACCTTTTTGAAACAACAAATAAAATCTAATATGACAATATCATATTAGAATGTGGACTTGGACTTCAGATAGAACAATATTCTAACTAAATATGTATGGCTCATTCCATCTCAAATCGACCAATGGTTGGAATCGATCCCTTTCGATTCGGATGAATTTTGGTCAGAACATTTCTTTCATCATATAACGAAGTTTTGCCAAAGGAAAAAAATTAATTTTTCTTTCAAAAGTTATGCAATATTTAAAATTTAAAAAAATGTCATAATTTTTCTCATTTTTTGCTTTGTTACGAAGTTATTTTTTAAATATTTCGAAAACTATAATAGCTATAAAACTAGTTTTAAAGCAAATATTTAGGCGGTTTTAATACATTAATATAAAAAAAATATTGAAAAATAAAAAATTTTAAATTTTGCAATTTTACAATTTTAAAAATCAAAAAACTCAAAAACCTATTTTTTTTTGCTCAATTTTTTTTTTAAATAAAACGTCTAACTGATCTTAAAACATCCTGAAATTTGCAAGAGGGCGTTTTTTTTAAAGATATGAATTTTTGAATTTTTTTATTCTCTTTTTTTAAGTTGAATTTTAATACAATAATATTAAACAAATATCCAATTTCGAGATTTTGATCAATAAAAAACAAATTGAAGGCTTTAGAAGCACAGAAAAATTTTTAAATCGAAATTAGAAATTACGCTTTTATTTTTTCGGTAATAGTTTGAAAAACAAATAAGGTAAGAAATGGCACACTCTTCAATTTATGTATACATGAGTGTGTGTATGTGCCATTTCTTAACTTATTTGTTTTTCAAACTATTACCAAAAAAAAATAAAAGCGTAATTTCGACTTAAAAATTTTTCTGTGCTTCTAAACCCTTCAATTTGTTTTTTATTGCTCAACATTTCAAAATTGGATATTTGTTTAATATTATTGTATTAAGACTCAACTTAAAAAAAGAGTTGGTTTTAGGTTTTACAGTTTTTCGATTTTTAAAATTGCAAAATTTAAATTTTTTTTTATTTTTCAATATTGTTTTTTTTTTTAATACGGCTAAATATCCTCTTTAAAACGAGCTAAGAACCATTATTGTAGCTATTATAGTTTTCGAGATATTCAAAAAATAACCTCGTTACAAAGCAAAAAATTAGAAAAATTATGACATTTTTTGAAATTTTAAATATTGCATAACTTTGGAAAAAAAAAATTTGTAATTTTTTTTCCTTTGGCAAAACTTCGTTATATGATGAAAGAAAAGTTCTGACCAAAATTCATCCAAATCGAAAGGCGTCGATTCCAACCATTGGTCGATTTGAGATGGAATGACCCGTATATGAAAATAAGAAAGTCCGAAAAACAGTTTTGGTATTTTTTAATGCAAAAATTAAAATAATTGATAAATATTTTAAGTTCGAAGTATTTTTATTTTTAAATATTTTTACATTTTATCAGTATATTTTCTTATCTCTAATATGTAATATAATTTTATTATTTCCTGTGTGGACTTTAAGGGTAATTTGGAAAATCCTAAATATAATTTAATGTGGCAAACATATGTAGATAATAAATATTTGGCCACACACACATGATAAGGTCGTATCTAAGCATGCGTACAATGTTGCCAGTTTTGACGATTTATCGTCATTTTGACGATTTTTACTATCGAAAATAGCCAAATGACGATTTGACGATTTTCCTCTTCAAAATGACGATTTTTTCAATAGAAAATATAGTAACAATTGTTCAAAAATACGTTATTTTTCCATTATCTAAATCAATAAATCTGAAAATTTATTCAGGTAATTTATAAATATTTATCATAAAATTTTTATTTAAGGTAGTCATTTTAGAATCTGATCATTTTTTGTAGGAAAACTAACACATTATCTGGTAATTATTTTTATTTTAAATAGTTTTTCCTAAATCTCGAATAAGTGTAACGTTTTTTTCGAAGTGATGTATATGTCTTATCGGACTCTTTTTTCATGTAAATTCTTTAGTAGGTACCTGTGAAATATCTCTAGACTAAGTACATTAAAATCTTAAGTTTTTTCGATATTATTTTTTTTTTCAAGTGAATTTTTTCTTTCGAACAATTAATTTCAGCATATGGTAAATTTTTAATACATAAATAAAAAAATTTTCTAAAACACTTCGGTGAAGTGTTGCGTTATTTCTATAGAAATTCTTTTTGTTACAAAATCAATTTACATTGAAAGTTTCCTTCACTTCAACCAAGCAAATAAAAACATAAATTTTTAGGATTTTTCTTAAATTATAGCTGACACCGAAAACCAGGTGATTTTTAAAATTTTATATTATGATTTTAGGGTTATAATAATAAAAATATTTGATTATTAAAGTTTTGACGATTTTTAACAATATTTTGACGATATTTCAAAACGCAATGACGATTTTTTCAAAAATATTTGACGATTCTGTGCCCAATTAACTTGGCAACACTGCATACGTACCTAATTATTTAGTTTAGTTTTTAGATTTTGAATTTTGTAAATAGTGTCAATATTTTTAATAAACAATTAGTATGAAATAGAAATTCAAATGGTAAACATCTTAGAAACGTTTACACGCAATATTTATTTCCTATTCAAGAGAGTGATTTACAACCAAACTCATTCGAACAAAATAAAGATTACTATTTTCTTCAAGGTCTTAACATGGATCGATTTTAACCGAAGTCAATAAGGCTTCGTCCTTGGGCCGGCGTACCAAATTTTATAAAAATAATTCAATATTTGCGACAATAACATGACAAAACATGATTTTAAGTTACTTCCCTACGGGAAATTTTAACAAACTGTCACCGAACTGGCCCCTTTATATGAAATAGACTGGTCACTTTTACATGGCGTTGTCATATGAGGTGGAAATTGACCCCTTGTGACATGTCACAAGACAAATCCTAGGACAGGTTACTGAACTCTCAATTTCAGGGAGCTGTCCTGGGAGTTGTCTTGTGACATGTCACAAGGGGTCAATTTCCACCTCCTATGACAACGCCATGTAAAAGTGACCAGTCTAATTCATATAAAGGGGCCAGTTCGGCGACAGTTTGTTAAAATTTCCCGTAGGGTTGTTATACTAAAAGGTTGGTTGTAGGGTTCTTTAAAATCGTATGTAGAAACAGGACGCATTCCGATTTTTGCTCCTTGTGTTTGAAGTCTGGATTTTAGTGTCCGACCGAACTCACTTTTTTAAGGCCGAACCGAAGCAGAAGCCGAACTTCGGCCAAAATTACTAAGTTCGGCCGAAGCCGAATACTTTTGTGTTTGAATAAAAACACAATTTTATGCAACTTTTTCAAATTCAAAAACGCGGAAACCAATTTCTAAATATTTCTAAATTGCAAAAACATAAAATAGTTGTATTTTTCGCTCTTTAAGTAAAAATTAAGTTAAAAATGTGCATATTTATAAGTTACTATACAAAATTAAAGAGCTAAATGTTGCAAAATATTGATTTATAGAAAAGTTCGGTATTCGGCCAAAATTTTGCCGAACACCGAACTTGGCCGAACATCATTTTTTGGCCGAACTCCGAAGCCGAAGCCGAATACTCGGTCGGACACTACTGGATTTTAATAAAATCTTAAATAAAACAATTTTATACTGCATTTAGACTGAGGAATAACTAACTAGTTTTTGGCTGTTGCGAGTTTTTAACTGTCAAAACGCAGCTGTATAAAATAAACAAGCAAAAACTAGTTTTGTACAAAAACTATGAAGTTTTTTTCTCAGTCTAAATTCAGTATAAAATTGTTTTGTTTAAACTTTTATTAAAAACTAGACTTCACATAGATAATGATTTTTGAGAGAATAAAAATTACCCAGTGAAATAATTCCATAATACTACAAGCTAAACTGAAAGAATTTTGGTAAAAATATTTTCATTGGAAAATATTTAATCAGCGATATCGCGAAAACATTCCTCTATTTAAAATTTATACTTCATATTCGTAGTTATCGCCAAAATGTGTTCTATGATGTTAAATTTGATTTATTTTTTATATTTGAAAATTTTACATTTTTGTTTAACTTTGTCGCCATTTAGGGACCTTAAGATGGAAACATTTTCTTTATTCCATAAACTTCTAAAAGGCCACTGTACATAAATACTATTTTTTGTTGAAATATTTTCCTTCTAATTGGTTCCTTGCATTCACAAAGGTCGACTTTACATTCAGCGATTCAATTGGTTAAAACCATAAAAAACTGTAAAAATCCACATAAAAACTCGAAAATTGATTTTAATATCAAGTTCTGTGCATCAAATGTTAACCTAAATGTGACTACAGGTCCTGTGCCTATATTTCACCACAAAAAAAAAATATATTTATTGCATTAGAAAATTTTTGTATATAGAAACCTAAATGGACATTTCGTGGAAAATCTGTACCTTAGATCGAAAAATAAAGTACGCCATTGTAATCAGCATGTCCGAAATATACAGAACTGGTGGTCAGATCTCTATTAATTTGTTTCTGCGTCATGCTGTGTTATTAAAAGATAACTTTTTCTGCTATCTCTAAATAAAAGCGGATTTAGCTGAAACTTTCATGGTTTTTTGGACGACTCTAATGTCTAATGAAAGGAAACCATATTCTGTATTCGTGTACCGAATTGCAACTACTTAAATAAAGAAATAACGAAATTCGTGTATTATCACTGTTCAGAGGTGTAGGGTACAATATGGTCGGTCTTCACAGACCTAATTTTTCTACTTGATTTTAAATAAAGTGCAATTAAAGCCATAATAACTATATTCATAAAGTTATTGCTGTCCCCAATTTGCGAGGCCAATTTACCGATGTCTACTTTATTTGCAACGTGTTATGAATGTCAATTCCAAAAATATTTAGGAGATAATAAATATTAAATAAAAAAATTAAAAAAACAAAGCATGTCGATTATTTTGTTAAGATTATACTTGTATTTTGAGTACAATATACAATAAATATAGCTTATCCAAGAACAATCGATGTAATCTTATCGAAAAAACTGATTTCTTAGAATTATCAAGATTTTCAAAATGTCAAATTTGTATTAAAGCTGAATCCATTAAATTTTAGAACTACCGGTGGGCTATATTTATTGAATAATTTGTAATCTCATGCAATTTTTTGAATAAAACAAATTATCTTTTGTAACATACTTGAATTTTGCCTATTTTTAATTACTTTTTTTTTTGTTCATTTTATCTTTTGCAATTGAATTTTAACTATTTTTAATATTTTTTTTAGTTAATTTTATTTTATAATAAAATCAAAATAAAAATTTACTCATACATTTGGCTGCGCAGTTAAAGTAAAATTGAAAACTTCAAATATTTATTTGATAAATAACACAACGAACGAATGTGCAAAACAAATTTATAAATATGAATACATTATTATTATTATTTTATGATTATTATTACGATTATAAAAATAATATTGTTTTGCGAAAATATGAGAAAAGTATTATTATTGTGGGAAATAACCTGGGAAATGCAGTTTTAACATTTACACACATACATATAAGAAATTAAAGAAAATATATACAAATTAGGATGGCAATTATTTTAATGGAATATTTTGAAATTATTATCTCAGTAGGGTTTTATCCTTTAACATGAGCCTTATAGGTTATATTGTTGCTACCATTGAAGATTATCCGATAATCTCCGAAATTATTAAATTTATTTCATATGGGTATTCTCGCAAATTTCACAAGGTTATTTCCATAATCATGCATAAATAAGATTATGTCCTCTGAGCAAATCTGTTCTTATTAGGGATGCCAAAAGGAAAATCCCTAAGCCCGGAATTGTGTTTTAAAAACTATAGTGGAAATTTTATATTTAAAGTAAGTTCTTGCCAAGAAACTAATAATAAATAAACTTAAAAAAAGATTTTTCGAATAAGTTATGCAAAAAATTAGTAAACAAAATTTAAATTTGGTACAATGTGATTTTAATATTTGAAACCGAGTTTCGGTTTGGATTGTAAATTTTAAGTGTTCCAGGAAAACATATGGTTACGATAACCAAAAACTCTGCGACTGTATCCAAAAGATTCAGTTAGCTAGGTTGTTGTAACGAATAAAATCTACAATATACAGGATGCGAGAGTAATTAGGTACAAAAAATTTAAAAAAAATGGCTGAATTTGGTGAAATTAAAAATATCAGTAAAATTTAAAAAATCGCTAAAACTAAAAAAACACCCAAATTCAAAAAGGATGGATGAAAATGATTTAGATTGAAAAAAAAAAAATTTCAAAATAAAAAAAAATTAAATTAAATAAAACACTAAAATTTTAAAATTAAAAAAATTTTAAATTAAAAACTCTTTAGCGCTATTCAAAAAATCGCAAATATTTAAAAAATTGCTAAAAATTGCAAAAATTTTAAAATTTGAACAAATTAAAAGAAAGCGCAAAATTAAAGAAAATCTATACAAATTGAAAAACCGCCTCAGTTTCAAAAAATTTCAACATTTAAAATTGCGCTAAACTCTGGTGCAAATTTTATCGGCCGTATCTCGAAAACTAAGTGGAAACGGACAACGGTTTCAGCCTAAGGAAGTTGTACTGAGCCATATGCGAAAAAATAATACAAAAATCGCTTAAAAAAAATTTCAACGTGCATATTTCGAAAAGTAAAAATTCTACATTAAAAATATTTTCATCGGAGATTAAGATGGTGTTTCTAGAAGCCGTTTTGTTTCACACGAACGAAAATGCACTAACAAAATACATGCAATACAAAAACAAAATACATGTAGTCACTCATTCGCGTAATAACGAACGTGTTCTAGAAACCCCATGTAAAACCTGATACCAAAACCAAATTTCGAATTATAATTTCGACTAGATTTTAAGATCTTTTTTTCTCAAAAACTAATCATCGCATCGTCCGTTTCTCTAAAACTGAATGAGATAGTGAAAACGGACAACGGTTTCGGCCCAAGGAACTCATAAGGGGCCATCTGTGGAAAAACAAATACAAAAATAGTTTAGGTAAAAATTTATTTTTAGATATTTTCTCCAAATTTTGCGATTTTTTAATTCTATTAATTTTTTAAATTTAGCAAATTTTTCCAATTTTATTGATTTTTTTTTTAATTTTATTCGTTTTTGTGGGTTTTCTCTTTAATCTCAGCGTATTTTTTAAATTTTGGTAGTTTTATCAATCTTGCTGATTTTTTCAAATTTGGCGATTTTTTTAAAGTTGTCGATTTTTTTTCGATTTTGAGGACTTTTGATTGATTGTTTTTTAATTTTAAGATTTTTTTTCAATTTAATTTTGTTGTAAATTTTTTTAATTTTATAATTTTTTTTTTTTAATTTTGGTAATATTTAAAATTTTGGCGGTTTTTTTTATTCATTTTGGCTTTTTTTTATTTAAGCGATTTTTCGTAATTTTAACGATTTTTTTTAATTTGTCGTTTCTGATAGTTTTAGCGATTGCCAATTTTATTAATTTTTAAATTTTGGCGATTTTTTTTCAATTTTAGCGATTTTTTATTTTTTGGTGATATTTTCAATTTGGCGATATTTAAAATTTTAGCGATTTTTTATGGTAGCAATTTTTTCAGTTTTTATTTTTTATCAAACTTTCTTTCAATTTCTAGCGATTTAATCTAATTTTTTGCTAATTATGTTACCGGTCGTAACTATTAATCAGTTAAATGTTAAATCAGTTGTTTTATCATAAAATCGCAGTCTTCTCAATTGAAAAACCCTTAATCACGATCACTGTTTTAAAGAACAGCGATTTGCAAATCACATTCACTGAGAACGGCGTTACTGAAAAATCGCCGGATCGCTCATCTATAATCAACAGAACATTTAATTTGTTCATTTTTTTATAATAACAAAATGGCTGATTTATTTAGGAAAACTGTTCATCCCAAAATCCCGTAAAATTCCACAATCCCAAAAAATTCCGTAATCCCGAAAATCGCGAATTACTACATTTCTAAATACCAATTCCGTTTGGCATCCCTAGTTCTTATTCAAATTTTATGTACTCTAAAGAAGTTTAAATATTAAATGCCACCCTAATACACATAAACATGACATTTGAATGGTCTGACTTTGGTTGACTCTTCTGCTGCTTCACTTTTTGTTTATATCATTATTATGGAATGATTGTTTTTTGATTTACATACTCATATAATAGATCGCATAGGCCAAATGCAAAAAAGTCATGTTACGCATACAAATCTTATGGAGTTTATGATGATGATGATGATAATCGCTTTAAGCAGGTAGACATTCCCCGCATACACTATACATATAATTTATGCTTTAATGCCACCATCATCATCATGATAAACGATTACTTAACAATTTGCACAAATGTACATGATAATTATTACAATTACATACTATAAATATTTTAAATTGATTTTTGTATGAATGAAATACTTATGAATGTGTACAAGAAGAAGAAGAAGCACAAACTATTTTTATGATTTAATTTCTTGTAATAATTGGACACATGAAAATATTTATTATTATGTCATATTGAAAATGAAATTTAAGAAAATTGTTATTGGTCACGAGTTATCAAAAGATACCTTACTAATTGGCCATATTCTGAATTAGCAATATCATATCGAAGGGAAATTAAAATCGATGTCAATCTTCTACTTCGTTCTGAAAATTTATTTTTTTGAACTTTTTTTTATAAACATGATCGTAAAATAAATAAAAGCTTTCACATATGTATATTTAAACACTTTGTGCGATAGTTCTTTTAGATTTTAATTACAGAAATAAATAATTTATTTAAAAAAAATTCCATTCTTTCCTTTCAGATTTCACGACATCGAAAATGCAAATTTTTTACTCTAATGTTGCTCGCCTTATTTCTCTGTATACCTTATGCAGTTTTAGGTGTAGCACCTGCGCCAGCTGACTATTTAGTACCTCCACCACCACCAGCTGCCTCATTAACACGTTTGAATCATGCTAGACCAAAAAATTTACTAGCCGCGGAAAGTCGAGTGATACCCCAGTATACAAACACTCAAACACTGACAAAACCTCTAGACCCCAAACAACAGCCAGGCTTTATGACACGGGTGGCCAGATGGTTTGGTTTTGCAAATCAAAATCTAGCACAGGATCAAGGAATAGCACCTACATATAAACAGGCGTATTACTATCCAAAGCCACAACAACAGGGTGATAAAGAACCATGTAATCTGTGTAATAAATATCCTTGGGTACCCATGATGATGCCAAATGGTATACACTATCCAGTAGCAGGAAATCAATGGGATCCTGCAAAGCAAAATCAATATCAAGGAAATGCAAATGGACTGCAATTACAAAATCCTTATGGTCCTCCTCCACAGGGTCAACAAAAGCTACAAAATTCCTATGGTCTACCACCACAAGGTCTACAGCATCAAATACAACAAGCTGCTTCGAATGTCAAGCAGAGAGCAGTACAATTTCATTTTCCTCAACCCAGTGTATATCAAGTGCCAAATAAAGCTAGGGATTCGTTAAATCAAATACAATATTCTTCTGGACCTTTTCTGCCTATGCCCCTACCTAACTTAAGTAGTCATGCTTTGCCACCTCTATACAATCCTCAACCTTTTCATACGCCCATTACAGCAAAGCCGGCAACCACACAGCAATTACCTTCTACCGAACATGCACACTTTGCGGAAAATGTGGGACAACATTCCGAAATCCATGTAGATACAGTAATACCTACACAAATGCCTCCTAGCCCACAACTTAAAGATAGTAGTTTCGAGATTATAAAAAGTCATCAATTAGTGGATTATGTATCATCAATAGAATATCCCGCTTCTTTTGTACAATCTGAATCATATGATGTAAGTTCCGAAAGACCACCCATGCCAATTAATCATAAACCAGATACTAAGATAATTACTGGACAATACAAATATGCAACCTTGAGTCCACATTTAAATCAACATATACCAGCTTCTCAACTACTTACAGAACCAGGAAGTTTCAGGGCAGGAGAACAACAGCAACCACAGCAATCCACCCAACAATCAGAAATTTATGAACAAACTACCACGTTCAATCTGCCACAATATTTTGAGCACGTACAACATTATGAGTATGATAATTATGTGGCAGCTTCTCAACAAAATTCCTCGATATTTGAGCCACAACGACTAACAAATACAGATGATTGGTCTTTAGAATCACATGATTATTTATATGCCACCTCTACACCAGATACATATTCCACTACGGAAATTGAAACATCAACATTAACTACAGAGTTTGAAAGTACCACAGAACCCCAACAACAGGATAATGAGGTAGAATTTATAGCTTCTGTACAAACTGGTAATCAGCAAAATAAAACTGAATACACTAAGTTATGGCCACAAAGATCCACACAAAGAGAAACTCCCAAAAGATTATTGGATTCTCCCATACAACATATAAATGGAAATTTGGGATCACCGAGGCCTTTTACCAGAGATCCTTTAGAATTGGGATTCCGTTTAGGAGCAAAAAATCATAAATTCTTTGAATCAAACTCCACAACCTCATTACATGAGCCTTGGAAACCTCAAATAGTATCACCAGCCTCGCCTACGCCCACATCAACATACAGTTCTTTAGATGCTAGTGGGCAATATGCTGGAATGTCACCCCCAGCTTTACCCTCATCTAATAATAAGCAACAAATTTTAGTTCCCTATCTAACTACCAGACACCGTCCAAGACCATTTGAAAGTACACGCGACAATTCGGTAACAAAATCACCTTCCCCTTCAGCCTTTTCCACTTGGACACAGGCACAAAGTGCAGAGCTTCATACACCACAAGAATCGATGTTAGTAAAATCACACATTAAGCCAGCCACATCAACCACGCCAAAACCCAGAACCACAAAATATCTTACCAAAATATTGGCAACCAATTTGAAAGAACTACTGCAACGAGAACATGAGCCTACAAAGCTTAAATTAAGTCCCAACTCTTTAGATATAGATATAAATCAACTACAAAAGAATATCGATGATTGGACGGAACAAGAATATACCTCTCTCTCGCATAGACCTAGTACCCCCACCATAAGAGGCAGATCAAAACATATACCCTCCGAATATTTACCCACCACAACAGCAGCGATAAAATCTACCCGAAAATCAAAAACTACTAAAGGTTTTGAGAATAACTCAGAGCTTCCCAGCTCCATAAATAATTTAGAACCTCTATATGAACGCGAAAGTACAAAACATTTTCAATACGCCCATATAACCGATAATTATTTACAAGATTTTTATGATAATTTTGAAGCTTTAAAATCAAGAACCACCACTAAACCGAAAACTACCATGTCAACAACCACAACAATAACTACAACGACTACCACAGAGAAACCTTTGTATTTACGGCCGGTATTGACACAAGAACCTGAAGAACTTTGGAAAAAAGCCAAAGTTTCAATATCACCACAAACTCAGGAGAAAATCTACGTGGTAACACCACAGCCTAGATTTTTCCCCCAGAGACTATATTCACCAACAGTGCCAACAACAACGGAAAAATCTTTTAATTTTGTAGGAAGCGGTTTTAAATCCCCAAGATTTTTAGTTAGACCTACGCCAGGAAATGGTAAGTTGTTTTCGAAAACCCCTTATTGTTTTACAAATTCAAAAAACCAAAATAAGAGGGTAGTTTGATAATCAAGATAATTCTAAATTACCATAGTTAAAAAGACCATAATCACCTCGGGCAAATAATGAAGTAAACAAAAAAATAAAGAGCGTTAAGCGTGAAGATTAGAGATGTTTTAGTTTTAAACGTTTCCAAGTACAGCACATTTATTTATATGAGTGCAGGAAATGCACTAAATAAACCAATAAAAATAGCAGAAAAAACTACTCAAAATTTGTTAAAACTACATTTTCAAAACAGCTACTGAAATTAGAAGACTTTTTGCTGTTAATTTACAAAATTGTAGTTATATTTGAGTTAACTTTTAGTTAATTGAAAATAGATTTTCTGAATATTAGTAGAAAAATAATAGCAAAATTTTAGTTATATTTAAGTCAAATTTAGTTGAATGAAAATAACAGTTTATTCTGCTAAAATCAGCAGAAATATTTGCCAAAAAAATAGTAGACTGCTGATTTGAGAAGACTAAATTTATATTCGGGTTAAAAAAAATTTTAAAAGAAATTTTGAAATTGGTGAGGGCACATTCAGCCTCTAGTTCGATGTTTTTATTTTTTATTTATTTTATTTAAATTAGAACATCGAACTAGAGGCTGAATAACCAATTTGTGAATAAAGTTCGAACAAACAACCAAGGTAGAAAAATACAAACGGCACAATGTTGGCCCGGTATTGGAGGCGGTAGTACATGTACTGGCAATGCGTCGGATTTTTAACTTTCACTGTACTGCCATGTTGTCGAAATGATAACACCAATAAACGCTTGGCCGTAGTTAGTTCCCAACGTTGGCGCAGGCTTGGGATTTTATTTTTTTGGTATTATCCCAGTACATTTAATAACAAATTTAGTAGTTTGCTAGAACTTTACTGACCTCTTAGTGTACATCAGAGATTTTTTTTATTTTTATTTTTTTTTTTTGCAATGTCTTGAGACTTGATGGAATTTCTTCAAATGAATTCTTCACAAGAAAAGAATGGCGATGTCTCTCTTACATAAATAATTGTGTAATAGATGTAAAAATACGTAAAATTTATAAGATTGTTAATTTTAATAAATTAAAAAAAGCTCGTTAATTTTCAGAAAACAGTACTGCAAAGCACGTTTTAAGTAGTACCGGCATTTCGTAAAAAACGGTGCTCTCCCAGTACAACTTTTGTTGTAACGTCGGCAATTTCTACCTGGGAAGTTTTGTTTTTCATTGAATGAAGGCAAAATAATCAATTTAAATTTTGAAATTTAAATTTTTTTGTAATTTTTTGGTCCACTAATTATTCAGCAACCATTTTTCTGATTTTAGCAGGAAAAGTTGTTATAAAATTATACTCAAATATAACTAAAATTTTATATATTTAACAGTTTTATTTAGCTGTTATTGTCCTACTAAAATTTAGCAAAAACAATTTTCTAATTTCAGCAGTTTTTTCTGCAAGGTCATTTAGTAGCTTTAATTAAAATTTTTGCAGGCTTTTTTCTATTAGTGTATGATTTGTATACAGAGCTACCACCCATTTGAAATATTAAAAAGGCTGAAACCCTTACAAAACCCTCTTAAATTTAAAGAATAAAAAATAATAACACGGTAATAGAAAAAAACATTTTTTTTAAGACACTTTTAAAGTTACCTAGTGTATGTTATAAGTCTAGCTCAGGGATGATAAAGTTGGTGCTATAGTACTCCTTAGACTCATTTGGTACTATTTTTAAATTGTCAAAATAAAAAGTGAAAAATTGAGACAACGTAATTCAAAGAAAAGTTTTTAAAAAAATTACGAAAAATATTTGAAATTAGGTGAATTTAAGAGAACATCTATAAATTTTTGTGTACCACGCTTATATCGAACTTAGCCCTACACTAAAAAATTTCTCACTTGTTTTATACGTCACTGAGTTTTATTTAGTTTTCTTCAGTTGCCTTTAGTTAATTTAAAAATTGTAGAGTAACTTAATTTTTAGTAAACTTTAAGAAATTTTATCTTAACGTCAAATAATTTGAAGCTGTTGGTAACTGACAAAAAAATTGATTTTATAAAACAAAAAAAATTTTAAATTAAAAAAAATCCCAAAAAATTTTTTTGCTTGCAACCGGATTTGAACTCGGAACCTTCAGACTACAAACATTTTTTAACGAAGCGTCAGCATTTTTATAAAATCATTGGTTTTCCAGTGAATTGATTTTTGTACGCCTGGTAGCATTGGCTAGGTAGCACTGGATAACCACTGGTTGCAAACCTTGGCATATCACTCTAAGCCAATTCTTTGCCAGTGGTTTTTTTTATAAACCACCGAAATTTTTGTAAAAAAAATACTGGTAAAACGCTTTTCGCAAACGCTGGCAAAGCGTCCCAAATGAGTGTTCTGCCAGTCATTTATTTTTAATACCGTGGTTACCCAGTGGTATGCCAGTGCTTGATTTTTTGTACCACTGGCGATTTCTGACTGGGTTCCCTTTGATATCCCGTTCAAGTGTGTGCTTTGAAATAAAAATTTCTTTAAAAAACTTGTTTTCCACCCTACTTTTCCGCCATTTTTGCCCCCTAAACAGGAGAATGGGCCGGTATAAAAATACCAGACCGTTAATTGTTTCTTCTCTATCACATATTAGCTAAATATTACCGAAATCTGGATTCCCACCTGGAAGACTTCTCTTGTTCATAGAATTATCAAACTATTCTCGCATTGTATATAATAATTATCCAACCAAATCCTTCCTTTAACAAAAATCCCCTTCATCTCTTCAATTTCAGCCAATAATCTTTTGAAAATTACAGGTACAGATTCGAAAGAAAATTCTAAAGAAAATATACATAATTCCTACTTTACACCAGAATGGTTTGGTTTAAGAGGTCTTTCGACATATGTGCCAGCGGAGCCGGTAGAAATTAACGATGGCAATTCCAAAGTAAATTACATAACAGCTAAATTAAATTGATCTACAAAAAAGGAGTTTATTAACAAAATTATTCTCAAACTTTTCTTTGAACACACACTAACACTCGCACAAAATCAAACTCAACACTGCATTTTCACATCATACCAACACCAAAATTGCACAAAAAAACACAACAATCACATATATTTCTAGGTCTTAACAATTGTTACGCCTCCTAATAATTTGGAAACGACCACTTCATATAATATAATGGATCTAACTAGAGATCGGAAATCGAAAACGCATAATAGAAAATCGACAATAGCGCCATCACCAAGATAAAGTTTTGATTCAATAAACATTGATCCTATATTCTGTTGCCTACACTTCATTTCATTTTCTTCATTCATCCATTGTATAATATTATCATTTATTTGAAATTTAAAGCCTCATTTTTATCGCCGTTCATATTAGAACAAAAAAAAACATTTTTTTTTATTTTCCTTAGCGAATAATTTTTTAATTTAATAATTGATGCAATTCACAGTTTTTACAATTTTAAGTAGTAAATTAGCATTTATCGTGAATCTGAGAATTTTCTATGAATTAAACTTCAAAATGATGCTATTTTATCAAATAGCATGATTTTCGATGGTTACGTTAACACTTAAACTGTAAAATCCTTTAATTTAAGGTCCGCATTTTTTTTCATTTTCTAGCTTTAATAAATAATTTACAACAACTTTTTTTTTATAGATTTAAATAAATATATAAAATAAATCAAATCAGGATACATAAAAAATAATGTATCCTTATTAAAAAGGCAATATATGTATAATAAATAGTCATCATATTATAATATTTATGATTAATTAAAAAACATGTAAATACATATTTTAAAAAATAATAAATAAAATATAGAAAGTAAATACCAATTTTTAATTTTTCGATATAAAAAGGTTTAAAGTTTTTAAATCAATGCACATTGGCAGAATGCGGTCATAAATCAATAACTTCTTTTTGTAAATAGAGGAAAAATAGGCAATGCAAAATACAACACTTTTTAATTTGGCAGGAAAGTAAAAAATTATTTTTGAGAAGTAAATTATAAAATTTTTTGCAGTCTTGGAAAAGATCAGATCGTCAGTGGATTTTCTTGGAATTCCAAATTTTATATTTTTAACTAAAAAATGTCCGTCAAAAAATTAATTATAGAAAAAATTTTGGCAAACTGGAAAAAAAATTTGAAAACATACTTAAACATTTTTAAGAATCTATGGACGCATTTGTCTTTACTTCTGTATAGAACACGAGATCACTAGGGTTGCGAACACCTCTTTCATTGTGTTCAAATTTATTTCCTAGCATTCGCGAGATAGTCTTTACAAAAAACGTTCGTGAATTGGGGAGATCTTTATATGGGCACTAGGTCCAAACATGGCGCGATTTAAACTAAAATCACTTGGCTTCGTGCTAATATAAGTCGGTGTACCAAATTTCCTCAAAATATCTTAAAATTTGCGACGTGTAGCGTGCGAAAATGCCCATTTTCGGGGGACCTTTACACGGCCACTGCACTAATAGAAAAAAATGTGTAAACAATTTAGTTAAAACTACTAAAAATTAGTTAAAAATGATGCTGCAGAAAAAACTGCTAATTATCAGATTATTTTTGCTAAATATTAGTAATATACGAACAGCAAAAATAAAACTGTCAAATATACAGAATTTTAGTTATATTTCAGTTGAATTTTTGTTAATGGAAAATAGGAAATTCACCTGCTAAAATCAGCAAAAAATTTTGCAAATAATTAGTAGCCTAAAAAATTTAAAATTTCGACGTTTTTTTCGATGTTTTTTAATGCGAATAAAAATCGAACCCTTTTGAAAACAGCAGTTTACAATTTGTTTTAGCAAATATTTCTGCTGATTTTAGCAGAATAGACTGCTATTTGCATTCAACTAAATTTAGCATAAAAAATAGCTCAAATTTTGTAGATATAACAGTTTATTTTTGCTATTTTTAGTCTACTAATATTTAGCAAAATTTTCTGCAGATTTTACAGTACAATTCGTTATTTGCAATTAACTATAAATTAACTAAAATTCTGTAAATGTAACAGTTTTAATTTTGCTGTTCTTATTTTACTAGTATTTAACAAAAAAATCCGCTAATTTCAGCAGTTTTTTCTGCAGCATAATTTTTAAAAAATTTTTAGTAACTTTTTCTGCTATTTTTACAGATTTATTTCTATGAGTGTGGATCTAAATCTGCAACAATTACACATAAAAGCAATAAACTTTTTCCATGATCTCATCTGAACCAGTGTATCAAATTTTATTCTAATATATTCGTATTCGTGACATGAAGCGTGTGAATAAGCCAATTTTGGCATGACTTTTACATGGACACTAGGTCCAATTATGGACCGATTTTAATCAAAATCAATGGGCTTCGTCGTTAAACCGACATAAGTTTTTGCATCAAGTACTACCAAATTTCATAAAAATTTCTTAATATTTGCGACCTGTGGTATGTGCACAAGAATACATGGACAGACAGACGGACGACGGACAGACGAACACCGTTAAATCGAAACAAAAAATTGTATATTTTTTTGATAAAAAATGAAGGAATTATAACAAAAGTTTTTTTTTTATTTTCCATTAATAAACCACCTATTAATTTTAAACCAAGTTAAGTGATTAACTTATCATTTTAGCAAAAAAACAGTAATAACTAGGGCCAGGAATTTCATGCACTTAAAAATGGAAAAAATGCGCCTAAAATATTTTAAAAGAGAAAAATATGCATTAAAAACATAGGAAATTTGCACTAAAAACCATTATTATTGCAAAAATAATGCACCTTAAAACTTAAAAATATATTTAAGTTAGTGCTTTTGCAAACAGACACAGAACTCGAAGATTTCCCATAGGTCAATAAGGTTTTAAGACTGTTTTTTTTTATTGAATCAAAATATGACAACGTATTAATTTTTTATATTTTTTTACAAAATAAAAAATGCTCCTAAAAATTAAAAATATGCACGAATATGCATTAAAAAGCCACCAAATATGCATTTAAAGTCAAAATATGCAAAAAACATGCATTTATGACAAAATATGCAACTACAAATCGATGCCATTTTGTTCTAAATTTGATGATTCGGATAAATATTTAGTCCATATTAGTTTTGGACTATCGAGAAAAAACATGCATTTGCATGGATTTCCTTGCCCTATTAATAACAAATTTTACCTTGATTACTTTTATCTGTAATCAACACGTGTGCAGGAGTAATTTAATGAAATGTGATAATATTCTGATTAATTTTACTTTTTAATAATCACAATTTTAGAATATTTATTAAGTGGTTTTAGCAAAGTTTCACTATCAAAAATATGACTTCCTTGACATTTATCGCAGTTAATTTCATTGAAAAATTAAAACAAAAAAGAGGAAAAGATATTATTTTGATTTTTCCAATTCTAAAATATTGGTAATAAACAAAATGTATATTGATTTAAATTTTATTAAATCAATATTATCTATTAACTATAAAATAAATAATAAAAATGGGGTTTAAAGCATTAAGATAAATTTTAGTTACTCAAAATAAAATTCTAATTAACAAAATGTTAATAAAAAATTAATTAAATTAAGTAAACATAAGAGTACAAAATTTACAGTCTACCGAATCTGGAGTTATGTGGACGACCAAAACAAGTTATGATGCCCTCACGACGACAGTTACGGGTTAAAGTATTATAAACTTGATTTCTGTTACATTTTTTTATTTCATAGTTAAAGTTTTGTAAATGTTGATCCCAGCTACATTGATAATATTTCGAACAATCGCTGGCATGAGCAAATGTGCCCTCAACTGAGCACCCGAAATTACCAATCATAGCACCTTGAAGAGTCTCAGGTGTACTGGTGACTTCGTGATCTTCAGTTATAGGGGCATCTGTAGCAGGTGCGTCAGTAGATTCAGTTGTAGAAGAACTTGTAGCAGGTGCGTCGGTTGATTCTGTTTCTGTTGTTGGAATTTCAGCTTCGGTAGTACTTGGAGCATTAGTAGAGGGTGATTCCGTCGATGTAACTCCTGCTTCAGTTGTAGAGGATGTGATAGTACATTTATAATTTGAAGTACAAAAACCACTGATGGGATTATAATTTTGACCTTTTGGGCAATCTCGTCGGTAAGCTTGTAATGTGCCATCCTCCGATTCAACGCATAAGTTAAACTGGGTGCAAGTATCATCTTGAGGGAAGAAACCGGTGGTAGGGCAAACAAAGTCATGCACAGGTATATCGGTAGTTGTTTCAATATTTTCTGGAGCATCGGTAGTGCTTTCATTATGCTCTGGAGCTTCGGTAGTGCTTTCATTATCCTCTGGAGCATCGGTAGTGCTTTCATTTTGTTCTTGAGCATCGGTAGTGCTGTCATTATCCTCTGAGGCTTCAGTAGTACTTTCAGTATCCTCTGGGGCATCGGTAGTTGTTTCATTTTCTCCTGTGGCATCGGTAGTGCTTTCGTCATCCTCTGGAGCTTCGGTAGTGCTTTCATTATGCTCTGGAACTTCGGTAGTGCTTTCATTGTCCTCTGGGGCATCCGTTGTGCTTTCGTTATCCTCTGGTACATCGGTTGTGCTTTCGGTATGCTCTGCAGCTTCGGTAGTGCTTTCGTTATTCTCCGGAGCATCGGTTGTGCTTTCGTTATCCTCTGGAGCCTCAGTAGTGCTTTCATTGTGCTCTGGAGTTTCGGTAGTGCTTTCGTTATCCTCTGGAGCATCGGTAGTGCTTTCATTTTGCTCTGGAGCTTCGGTAGTGCTTTCATTATGCTCTGGAGCTTCCGTAGTGCTTTCATTATCCTCTGGAGCATTGGTAGTGCTTTCATTATCCTCTGGGACATCGGTTGTACTTTCGTTATCCTCTGGAGCATCAGTAGTGCTTTCATTTTGCTCTGGAGTTTCGGTAGTGCTTTCATTATCCTCCGGAACATCAGTAGTGCTTTCATTGTGTTCTGGAGCTTCGGTAGTGGTTTCATTATTCTCTGGAGCATCAGTAGTGCTTTCATTATCCTCTGGAACATTGGTAGTTGTTTCATTTCCTTCTGTTGCATCGGTTGTGCTTTCATTATGCTCTGGAGCTTCGGTAGTGCTTTCCTCTGGAACATCGGTAGTTGTTTCTTGTTCTCCTGTTGCTTCGGTTGTGCTTTCATTCGCATCAGTAGTTGTTTCGTTTTCTCCTGTTGCTTCGGTTGTGCTTTCATTATGCTCTGGAGCTTCGGTAGTACTTTCATTATCCTCTGGGGCATCGGTAGTATTTTCATTACCCTCTGGGACATCGGTAGTTGATTCGTTTTCTCCTGTTGCTTCGGTAGTGCTTTCATTATGCTCTGGAGCATCGGTTGTTTCATTATCATGTGGAGTTTTGGTTGTTATTTCAGGAGTAGGTTCTGTGGGAATTGTTGGGTTTTCTACATTTTTGTCTGTAGTTTCTGCTGGGATTGTAGGACTCTGGACATCATCTTGAGTTGTTTCCGCTGGGTCTGTGGGTATCGTGGGTTTCTGCACATCATTAGGATCTTGTGTTGTATTTTCTGTTGATTGTGTTGGAATTGTAGGATTTTCAACTTCTGGATTTTCGGTCACCTCATCTTCATTAACAACCGCATCTAAGGTCGTTTTGGGTACACAATAACCATTTTTAGCGCTAAACACTGCACCCTTTAAACATGACAAATATTTCAAAGTTAAACCACCATATTTATTGGCATAACAACCATAAAAAACAGCACTATTATCGGAAACTGCATAGAATCCAGGAAGTTTACAAGGTTTATTATCATCATAAACACTGGCACCATTTACAGCTGTGGCTGCAATTGCCAATACAGTCAACAATATGAAATATTTCATTTTATTTTTATGAAAACCGTTTTAACGGTAAGAGCACCAGTTCTTAAAAAAGCTCAAAATAATTTTTAATGACAATGCTTATATTTTCCCGTTTAACCGACAACCGTTATTAGCCAAAATTTAAAACAAACTAGTTGGTACAAATTTCCAATCATAACTTTTATACTACCTTTAATTGGAAAAATAAAAAAACAGTAAACATATTGTCAATCTAGACTGACATGCCGCTCCCCCCCTGAAACCTCTTGTCAACACTCAGTATCACTGAAAAATTTGGCAATTAACTGATAAACAATAAAGTAAAAAAAAAATATTTTAATACGAAATACCCATAGAAACCTATGGCTGACAGTCAGTTAGCCGTCTTATCACTATCCAATACGAAGAATTTTGTTTTAAATGTAGGTATGCTAATCATTTAAGAGTTATTATATGAAATTTTATAATTATGCACTATATATCAAAATTATTTCTCGGAAGTTCTGGCTACTGGTGATTTCAGGTAAGAGATTTTCATCAATCAAAAACTTGTTGAAATTAAAAAATAATCTCTTTGTTTTCTGGTTGATTAAATTCAGATCGCAATAATTGGTTCGCTAAAAGAATTTCCTAGCAAACATTCCCTGTTCCAAAGAACTTTTCTTTGCGAATGATATTTTATATGTCGTCGGCTCTAACACCGTTAATTTTATTTTCAAATCATCCTAAGGCTAAAACAGTGTATCAAGTTTAAAATCTAAACACCTTGTTCAAGGCTGAGCTTCTAAAGACTTCAATCCCTTATTCTATTTTCAATTGTGATTGACTATTAATAGCGTAGAAAATTTGTATGCAAAATCTCGAGATAATACATGAGATAATGCAAAAATCTTAAAGATAACCGAAACCTCGTTCATGTGATTGGGGTATTAGACGAACCAAAAAGTAATTACATTTTGGTTCCGGTGAAAGAAAACTGTAAAAAAAGCCCTGAAGTTTTTGCTTAACTAAAAATTGAAAAATTTTATTTAACACTGGTTCGGCCAATGTCAAAAATAACACTTTTCATACACTCAAAAAAATAAGTTAGTATAAAAATTAGTAAAACGTCTCGTATATCAAGTTTACTAGTTTTCAGCAATTTTTTTGCTGAAATTCCGTTTTCAGCAAAAGTTTTAGTTATATTTTTTTAGCACTAAACTAATTTTGAACTAATGTTTTACTAATTTATTTTGCTACGCAAATTGTGCTGATAACCGCAATTATAGCGTGGACGACAACCAGATAGACAAATGTAGATGTCGCAGCTTGTCTGGATGTAGTACAGACAACGGAAATGATAAAAAAGAAAAACAACTCTACACAATTTCTATATTTAAATTTTCAGCAAATAAATTAACTAAAGTAAAATTTCGCTACAAGTTTTTTGAGTTTTTTTTCGGTCTACTAATATTCAGCAAAAAGTTTAGTGATTTTAGCAAGAAGTTTTTTCATTTGCAATCGACTAAGTGGTAGCAAAACTTTTGCTGAAGATTACTATTTTTTGTTAAAAATCAGCTCGCTTTTTTTTTGCTGAAATTACCAACTTTTTTGCAAGCACGCTCCTGACTAAAAATTTACTGACACAGTAACATTTTTTGCTGACTTTACTGACTTTTTTTTTTAGTATAGAAATAGTAACGTTAAAAAATATCACAAATTAAGCTTTGCGAAAAAGTTGTCACCTTTTATAAAGATAAACAAAAAATCTAAAGTAGTGTGTGTGCAGAGAAACAAGCCGATCAAAATAATCGGCGGCGGCGGCGCAAGCAAAAAATCGGCGGCGGCGGCGGCGATTAAGGTTGAGCCGGAAAAAATCGGCGGCGGCGGCGCAACCAAATAATCGGCGGCGGCGGCGGCTTGATCGGCTTGATAGAACATTATACACGTAATTTAAAGATGCCCGAGTAAAAAAGTTCTGATATAATCATATATTATTTTATCTAATTGCATATATTAACTTATAGTTAAATATGGCCACATATGCTTTTAAATTCAAGCATATAAACTTTTATATAGTCATATATTAGATATTTTTTCCTCAAAGGTTTTAATATGGAGACATATGTTATTTTATATTATTACATACTGGCCTACATATAATTGTATGTGCTATATATAAGTACATAAATTAACATATAAAAGATATAATTACATATGCGTTTATATATAATTTAGTATGGCGCTATACATAATAATATAAAACTATATGTGGAGCCATATAAGAAATATTTTATAATTTGTGTTAGTTATGATTATATATTGACGAAAATGAACCCATATATAACTTATATGGTTCCATACATACAATATTTCATGATTTCTTTAATATATAACAATATAACGTTCTTTATAAAATCATATAAAATCGATTAGAATGCATTTTGAGGGTCAAACTTAAGGAAAATTCCGAAGTTAAGCAACAAATTCACTGTTCGGCCACCGAAAGTTCGGCCAAATTGATAAAAGTTCGGCGGCCGAACAGTTAGCTTTACAGCTAAACTACGGAGTTTTCCTTAAATTTGACACTGAAAATCGAATTAAATCCGCTCAACAAACAATTTAGCACTATGAAAATTTCTCCACAATGCTTTCAAATAACAGAAAATCGACTAAATGTCACTTTTTGGCCGAACTGTTCGATCGGATACTACTAGTTTTAGATTTAATAATTACTAGGGATTGGCGCGTGACTAGAAATGTTCGTGAGTCACGTTATTCACACGTGATCGTGAGTAATAATTACTATACTCAAGTGGTTCGGCTGGAGAGTGAGAATATATAATTCGTACGTAATTCGTGCGTGAGCGTGAGGAAGAATATATAACCTGTGCATGATCCGTGTGTGAGTTTATTTTTTGCATCATATGTTTTTAGTAATTTTTACTATTTTGCGTGAGAATTTTCGGATAATGAGTAAATTTTTAATATACTCATGTGTATTACAAATTACTTGTAATTTGTAATTGAAAATTTTCAATTACAGTTACATGAAATGTAATTGATTTTTTTTTTAATTTCAATTACATTTATTTTTTAATTGTAATTGAAAATTTTCAATTACAAATTACAATAATTGTAATTGAAATCCCTCAGGTCTGATCTCCAGATATTGTATATATTTTTTTATTTAAAAAAATAATTTTTTATATTGTTAGATATGGTCATATATAATATGATAAAAAATATAAGGTCAATATTTAGATATAATTGTATCAAACTATGTCCACTTTTATAACATTTTATATAATTTTATACAAAAAGATATAATTTGATGTAATTGGATGAGGACAAAATTCGGATACAATTGTATCGAATTGCATAAAATTGTATCAAATTGTACGAAATTATATACAATTGTATACAATTCGATACAATATGATACAATAAGACGTTCTCATTTTTCGGATATAATTATATCTAGTTACATAAAATATTATATACAATTAAATATAACTTCATATGGCTCCATATCATTTTTTTTTACTTGGGTGTTTAAGGTTTTTCCAAAATATAGCAGTAGAAAATTGTACAAAAAATTTGGAATTATCAAATAAAAAATAATTTTAAGTTAAATTCATCGATAAAAATTACAAATTTAGGATTTTTAGTTTTTGAACGGACCTAGAAGGTGAGATAGTTGGGCTTTCCAAATATATACATATGTTTATATATTCAACAAAATTGTGTGGAAATATTTTCAAATAAAACTGATTTTCTTAATTTTTTCTTATTTTGTTTAATTTTGACGGCTTTTAATTACAATATTTTGTTAAAAAATTTGTTATTCTTAATTCAGAGTAAAATGAAGTTCTACTTTAATCGCTTTAAAATTGTCAAAGTTATACATTTAATTATAAACATGGAATCTCTGCATTTATAAGAAAATTGAAAAAGTTAACCTTAATGAGTGTGCAAACAAGAACATCGAGATGTCTTATAATATCTGAAATTAAATGTTTAGAAAAATTACTATAACTTTTGCAATTTTCAATTAATTTAAACAAAAGAATCTAAAAACTAAACCCACTTTCAGAATAAATAGTAAAGAATTTTTTAATACTGTAAACAAGCCGTCAATATTTTTTAAAAAAAACTTTCAACATATTTCAGTTACAAATAAATAATTCTATATACATATACAATTTGGAAAGCTAATTTTTTTGTCATTCCAAAAACGTTCCAAGATTCAAAATCGGTTGAAAAATTGCTGAATTTAAAATTGTTAAGTGCTTGAAGTCGCTCAAAAACAGAGTTTTGACACTATAACCCTGTTCTGAATTCCGAAACTTTTTAGTTAGAGTAGTTTTGTAAAATCACACAAAATTCAAAATGTCGGAAAGTATGTTAAAATTTTTTCGAAACAGTCAATGTTTCGAACAAATTTTAGCATACTGAAAAATTTTAAAATAAATTTTAACATATCAATTTTTGCAACAAAATATTCCTTTTACTTTCACCAAGCTTTTTCAACACGAAATAAAACGAAGAAAATAATTCGGATGTGGATCACAGAAGAGCAAAAAAATTCGGAATGTTTCACTTTAGAATTTTTTTATGTGGATTCGGAACTTAGAAATAAAGAGACTCTATTTTCACTCAAAATTAAATGTGGTTTTAGAATAAACTACAAAAAAATATGGTTCGAAAAAAATTATGCTCGAAAAGATGTCAAACTTAGAAAAGTAAAAACATTCAGATATTCACCCCTGTTCTGAGTCCCGAAACTTTTTAATTAGAGTTGATTTGTAAAATCACACGGAATTAAAAATTTCGAAAATTTGCTGTTCCTACCAAATTTTAATATTCATAGACTAATTTTAAAATAAATTATTATATAATAATTGTTGTTAAAAAATATATATTCGTTTCACTATCATCAAGCTTTTTCTATACAAAATAAAACGAAAAAAATAACTCGGATGTGGATCACGGAACAGCAAAAAAATCCGGAATGTTTCACTTTAGAATTTTTTTGTGAATTCGGAACTCAGAATAGCGTCGATTATGTAAATATCTCCCCAATTTTATAAGTCGGCCGAGAGATAACTTACTTAACATTTTTTTCGTCCGCAATGTCTTAAAAATGTGTCTTTTGATAATAATTTTAGGTGTACTGAAATTTCTGAAAAATGTGATGTGATCTACTTAACGAAACCTACGACCATAGATTCGAATGAATTAATTCTTTAATTCACTTTTGGATTTTTAATTAAAATTTACTAATATATCATTACTTTATACCATTCCTTATGAATTCATTCACTGGCATCATTCTTTTAATTTTTATGCGTAGTGAATGAATTCTTTAACGAATTCATTATTTTTATAATTATCTTTCACGTTTTATTCGGTTTTTAAAATATTAAAACAAATGTTTGCGTCTTTAAATTTTGGTTAATTACCTTCATTATTTTTATTATTTGATATCAATATTAAATCCCTAAAATAAGCCACATTTTTATTTAATTTGTAATTATAAACTAAAGTGTTGTCAGAATCATTTGTATATTCATACCTTAGTCTTTTACGGATTGAATAAAATTACTTGATTGATAAGCTATTTTGTAAAAGATTAGAATTAATGAAAAAAAAAAAAAAAAATAGGAAAATTCTGTGATACTAGTCGTTAGGTTAAACTGTGATTTATTTAGGTTGTAATTATTTATTTAAAGTTTTTATTAAATTGCGTGTTGTGATGTCCAATTTTTATTAAATTTTAAATAAAATACTTGACAATGTAAATAAGTAAAATCAAATTAATAAAATTCGCACTCCAGAAGAAGTTGAAATACCGTCAACGAAACGTCGAGTGAAAAGGATGAAATAATTTGATTTTTATTTCATTTTAACATTTAATTGACCATAATTAGCCCGTGGATAGAAAATTCTATAAATAAAGTTTTGGTCACAAAATAAACTCGAAGAAATTAATTATTTAAATTGATTGTAATTCTATAAGGAATGTATTCAACATAAGAATGCATTCTATTTAATATTAAACTTTGGAAATGAAACATATGAATTAATTATAAAGGAATGGTTTGATGGAATGATATATATTCAATTTCTAAAGCTGAATTCGGTTTTGTGCGAATTAAGCTAAAATTGCATATCCGAATTTCCCCGAAATATGTCAGAAGTTTTCAAGCAAAACTTCCAACTTAAGAAATATTTATGACAAAAATCCTTCTTAGCTCTGACTATAAAACTGGTTCTTTTATTTCTTTTGAACTAAAAAAAATACTCTTGATGGTTCAGAAAAGGATGAAGTAGAAAATTTGTTTTAAAAATGACATTTGTTTTTAATTTTTTTATTTTGGAAAATTGATACTTCCAGCCGAAATGAGCCGAAAAAAATCGGCGGCTGAGGCAAAAATGACCGGCGGCGGCGGCTTAAACGGCTCACGGCGGCTGGCTTGTTTCTCTGTGTGTGTGTGTCTGTTTGATCACTTCTGAGAGTAAAAACAATAACAGAAAGCTAAATAGGAAAGAAACCATGAATTAGCTACACTATGAATAAGGCCTTACGTGAGTGAGATGGCTAAGACTTCGAACTCTATTATAGTTACGTTTGTAATGTAGGAGTGCATGGGTTCGATTCCTACAGCCGACAGGTTGTTGAAAAAATTATCATATAGAGACAATCTGACAATAAAATATAAACAATAATACAATTAAATGGAAAATCACTGATGAAGCATGTCCATAAAAAAGTGTGTTTATAACTTTGTGTTTATAACTTTGAAAAAATGTTTATTCTTTTTCTTAACCTCAAACCTACTTAATAAAAATTAATTATTCTTGCAGCCGCCCGAACAAAAACTAACTTTTTGGAAAATTTTGTTGAAAATGGTTAACTTAAACACTTCAACTTTATGTGTGGACAGATATATTTAGTTTTTACATTAACGTGTTTAAGAATCGTACTTTGAACAGCGGCTGTAATATGTGTATATAACAACGGTGGACCCTTTGTTGATTTTATTGCGGCCGACGTTGAAATTTTAAATTAGTCTTTTTTAAATTTTTTACAAACTTTTTTCCAAAAATGCCATTAGCAGAATGAAATATAGTTGAAAAATTTTTTTTGTTGACTGTAGTTGTTTTCTTTGACATCCTGTGTTGAAATAGGATGAGCATAATTTTTGTTCTAAATCCATTGTTGAAATCGGCCGATATTTGCAAATATTAAAAGCTTTGAAAGCATTTTTTACAGCTGAGATGGTTTACTTTGGCGTCCTGTGGCGCATTCTGTATTTAAACAGGATGGATCAAGATACATTGTTTTGAGAGCATAACACCTCTTATAAGTATGACCAGCCGGAAACATTTTGAAATCGATAAACTTTTGTAAAACCCCCTGCAAAAAGCTTAGATCTGATAAGATCTAAATATACAGATATATAAAGATCGTTTTAGCCGACGCTTCAAGAAAAAGTTTGCCCCGCCGAGCAACTCCGTGATGTGACGTTTGCACACTTCATTACATGTTATACCCACGACATGTCATGAAAAGTTTATTTTCTTCCCTTTGTATAGATATCCCGATTGATGTATTTCTTAAGAATCTGTTCTACTTTCTACCATACATGACTTTTGTGTGAAATTGTCCTCAAAGCAATCGATTTTTACTTCAAAGTAAAACTAAGCAAAACTACTTCTTATGTTGGCCAGTTATTCTTTAGATTATATTTCATAATTGGGGGTTGTGAACTGATTTAAAACAAAAATTGTGCTAGTTTGTTTAATACTGATTAAACTCCATATAAATATTTATTAAAACTAATAGATTTGAACACACCATAATATAAATGCAACTTAATTTATATAATCCTAACCCATATAACTATGCATGTATCTTGTTATCATTAATCATCGTCGTCGTTGTCATCATCATCTTCGTCAGCATCATTTCCAGTGTTATTTACACAAGTACCACTATCTGCATCGAACTTTGAGCCTATTGGGCATTGCATAACTAAAGCCTTTAATTTACCCTTTTTATTGATGCAAGCAAAATAAGTTTGCCCTCCTACTGCGGACTTAAAGTTGCCTTCTTGAACACATACATAACTGGCTGCTTCCTGTTTAGCTTTTTCTTGGTTTAACTTTTCTTCCTCCTTAGCCCGTTTCTTTTCTTCTTTCGCTATTTGCTTTTGTAATTTCTCTTCTGCCTTAATTCTATCTTTCTCTTGTTTTAATTTGAATTTATCTTGCTCCTTTAATAGTTTCATTTCAACCTTAACTACATCGATATCTTGCAATTGATTCCAATTATAATAGGGAGGATAAATTTGTGAAGGTAAATTATTGATATCCACAAAACATTTACCCAATTCAGGATAGAATAGTTGATTGGTCGAACAGGCAACGTGGAATATACGGAAGCCTTCTCCGATGAGACGAGGTTCACATAGATAGTAAGAACTGTTGCTAGCAGGATCAGATATGCCACCTTTAACTAGGCATTCTATGGGATTAGAACAAGATGATAGATCACGACTACAACGATTAAGTTCAATGTTGAAGGCTTGTTTGTTTGGACAGGATTTAGTAAGTAAATGAAAACTACCATCAAGGGAACCTTCTGAAGAACAATCATAATACTGTTGACATACGGTGGCATGAGGTTGCACGCCAGGAGTTGAACAAGATGGAGGAAGAGTACTGGTCTCTGTTGCAATATTAGATTGAGTGGTTGTTTCTGGAATTCCATTAGTGTCTGGTGCGATATTAGTATCCTCTTTTATATTGGATTCAGTTGTGGTTTCTAAATTTTCATTATCTTCCGCAATGGCAGGATTAGTGGTTTCTAATTCATTGGTATTTGAATTGGAATTGGATGGCGTATAATTTTCAGAACTTTTAATATTTTCAGTTTGTGTTTCTTGCGTAGTTTGTGTAGAACATTCTAGTTTAACTTTACTTCCATTGGCGGTGCAATCGCAAACACAATCTATTTGATTAGTAGTGGACTTAATAGCTGAGTCTTCAACAGTAACTGATTCAACATTAGTATCTGTTTCCGTTTCAGTAACAGATTCTGAATTAATTTCAGATTCTGTAGCAGAATCTACACTTGATTGTGCATGACTTCCCGAATCCGTTTCAGTAGCAGATTCAGAATTTATTTCAGATTCTGTAGCAGAATCTATGTTTGATTGTGTATTATTTCCAGAATCTAATACTTGAGTTGTGCATTCCGTTGAAGTTGCTGATTCAATTGTAGAATCTACATTAGTCTCTGATTTATCATTTGTATTTTTCGCTTCTCCATTAATAGCGTTTCTTGCTAATGTTGCATCTATCTGCATTACAGTAATGTGATCTTTAAGTATGTCATTTTCAATATTTAGATTTTCAGCTTCTATAACGCCTTCCCTGGCATCATTTGCAAGCTCTGAAGTCGGCAAAGATATATTCGTTGTTTCTGCAATATCCTGTCCCCTGGTCAGAGTAGCCAGGATCTGTATTAAATTAATTAATTATTAAATGATTTCATTTTTTTATAATATCACTATTTATATTTCAACTTACCGTAAGATATAAAACTAAACTCAATTTAATATATTTATTTGGCCACATGATAATGTTTTTCGTTTTAAAGTCTATCATTTACTTAAAGTTCGCTGTGGTTCACTCCTACATTTTATAAGCAAATTATAACAATTACTAATTGTTGTTATTTGCACCTCGTCAGCTAAATAATTTTCATTTATCTTGGATAAATATATTTACCTACTAAAATGTATGTCAACCGTTTTTCCGTTCATGAAATCACAACAACTTATCTATCATCTAATCACATAAAGTGCATAAAAACAAAAACATTCTCAATCTACGGCAGAGGCCATCAGCGTGAAGAGGAGAAGTTTGTGAGCAAAACGCTTTATGATTGAATTTAGTATAACTTCCGTTTTAATTGCACCTTAGAATGTCATTAGAATGAAAATTGTTGAGAATCTGATGAAATAACTTTATAAATTCAAAGAATATTGTATGAAAGCTCGCTAAGAAGAAAACAAAAACACCAACTAAAATTAAAGCTAACACCTTCCCTGAATAGATTTATTATGAATTATGTGAGCTATTTAGAAATGATTTTGTTCTACGTCTAGAATTATCCCAATTTCCGGTTTCGAAATTACGTACAAAAATATAGAAAGCATCCGAAAGATACAATTGTCTGCTTTTTGAATTTTATTTCAAAAATATCTTTAAAAATTGCATTTTAATTTAACTACAATTTACGATTCCATCTTGGAGTTTAGCTCCCCCACCCCCCTTCCAACAACCTATAAAAAAATTCAGTACTTTGCGGCATTCAAATTTAGTTGTGGAAACCAATAAGGGGAACTAAGAATGTTCGCTTAAGCAGACAACTTAAAATAATTTGTTTACAATCCAATAATTCGGTTGCAAAAACCGAATTTTTCGTTTTTAGACATCGAAGTTAAGTTGGGTTTGGGATTTCCTTGACTTATTTATTTCCCGGGAAATGTAAATGAAAAAATCTATTACCCTGGAATCCCGGTAAATGAACTAGCGGGCAAAGCACGCTACGTTGTTAACGAGCCTTAAAGTTTATTTAATTCCAGTTTATGTAAAAGTAGACCCAGCAATTCAAGTAAATTCAAAAATTCAGTTCTAAAGTTTACTGTGTCGGTTTCTTCCACCGATACTTCGTGACCGGCAGTTTAAATATCGGAATATATATATTGCATTCTTTTTCTAAGGTTTTTTGTCTCCGCTCAGGAAGTATTTAATCTTGTGTTGTTATATTCCGGCCAAAATCATATGAAATTAAAAGAAGAAAAAAGAAAAACTTGCCTAAAAACTTTATAAATGCCAAAAATCGCTGTTTTCTCGAAATCCGCTCAAAGAAAATCTCTGCCGCAGCCAAATTAAAAAACGAAAACCTACAATTTTTGTAGTTTTTAATCTCTTATATGTTCTAAATAAAACCTTAAAGTCCAATCGTTGATTTTTTAAAATTTCTTTAAAAAAAATTTTTTTTTAATTTAAAATTGTAGATTTGAAAACAGTGTTTAAGAATTCCGACCTTTTTAGCACTAATTTATAACGAGTTAGCAAAACATAATAGAAAAAAATAATTCTTATCTGAGTTCATGGAACTTATAGAATAAAAAAATGTTTCTGTAGTAGATTATTTCAATAAAATTTAAAATTTGGACACGAATTTCTTGATTAAGTGGCCTGCAACACATCAGTTGCCTGGGAAAATTGTTATAACTCGGCTGATTTTTAACCGATTTAAGTTTTTCTTGCTTTATTACAAAGATAATTCACTCTAAATTACGATTCTTCAGTGTTTTTAATTCGAATTAGTTTTAAAATATCAATGTTTTCGAGAAAATGCACAAAAAGTCGTATTTTCCCCTTGTAATCAGTGTTCCAAACTTCAGGGCCGGTGCGGCACGTCTTCCCGATGTCCGATTATCCTAATTTTTTTGCAGACGTAGTTTTACACCCAAATAAATATTTCCAGGGGGTAGCACGGTCAAAAACTCAAAATTTATTTTCCTCCATACAAGCTTGGAGAACTCTAATGTACATATGGGCAACTCTACGGAACCGGGCGATTTAAACCATTTTAATAACAATATATAATATTTTTGATGGTATCAGCATTTTCGTGGCAACTATTTTAATCAGGCGAACATCTTAAATTTTAATATTTATACTGCTAATGTGCTCTACTCAATTAAAAACTAAATTTACCCTAATTTTGCTTTCTGTTGACCTGTCTTTAAAGTGCAAATAAAAGAACACGAATAACAACTATTGTTACAACTTTAACTCATATTTGTAATAAAGGAACGAAATGCTTCCCCTCTAACCTAATTTTAAGCTTTTTAATGTTTTAAGTAACACTAATTGCTATCGAATAAAACTCGATCACGACTGCAGTAATTTACCCCCTGATATTAACTTGATATACCTCAAACTGTAACAAATTACACCAGACTTCAAACATATTCAAAATTTTTTTGCGAAATTTACTTAATTTTATTAATTTAATTTTATTTATTAACAAATAAACCTTAAAAGTTTTCTTACATTTCATTAAAATAAAACAACACACCATAACGCCTCTCCCAAAATCAAAATAAGTCGTCGTACGCAGGGGTATGGCATCACCAAAAACAAAAGTTATAACGACATCGTTATCACTAGATGGCACTTTATTCACAAAATTGACAATTTTCTTTTTTTATTTAAATTGAAATAATAACAAACAAAAAAGAAAAACAAAAAAAAGCAATTCTCAAATTTAATTATTTGAACATATTTTGCGCTTGATTTTTTCTTATTTTGCGCAGTTTTCAGCAATTTTTGAGTTTATAAATATAGGCTCAGCGGATACTAAAGTGATACTAAATATTTGCTCAGGGGAGTATGGGAGTGTGTAAGGCAAACTGGTTAAAGCGTTCCTTAGTAAGACTTGTCATCCTTAAAATTGACAAGTATAAGGTAAAGTGTTCCCACTATCCTTAGTAAGTCACTCCAAGTCGACTCGTAGGTCAGCGTGCTGATCCCATTGCTACGGCAGTGGCCTCCTCGTGGTACTCCCTGGGGACCACATCTTTTGAGATGGAAGCGAATTCGAGCGACGGTCTGTAGCATGTCCGAATGGTCACTTAGGGAGAATAAAGTGACGTCTCGGGAAGTAGGCATTTTTGCTAAGTTTGCTACTGACTTTCACCAAGCCAGGCTGGTGGCTTAGCTGGCAGCCCCAGCACCAGCCTAGGAGAGCTATAGGCCAATCACTTATTCTCCCCGAAATTGAAATGATTACTGAAACCTATGCGGCCCTATGTTCCACTGGGAATTAAAGGATTAAATATATAAATAGTTGCTCGGGTTATACTAAATATCAGCGCCCCCTACCGGTTAGTAGTGTAAGTTTTGATTTCCTATCTCTATAATTAATAGTCTCTGTCATACGTTAATGTACAAAATCGTTGTTGTTTCACATGTTATTTATTTGTTATTTGTCACGTCGATGTACTGATTTTGGTCGTACCCTAAGAATAAATTTCACTCAATTTTACTATCATTCTCAACTTAAAATAAAAATTTCACTCACAAAGTTCTAATTACTCTTTTCAATTATAACTCAAAAATAATCGTAATTCATTGTTGATGAGAAAATCAAAAATAAATACACCCAAAAAAACAACTTCAAATCTTTACGAATGAATGCATTAGTTAAGGTAATCTCAAGATATTATCATCAGATAACAGTTATCAGCTTATAAATTATATTGTTGTTTATATATTTGAAAATCTGATATTTGCGATTCTGACTCTCACCAGTGCTTGTTGTTAACTCTATCTAACCATAACGAAAACGGGATATTACACAGTATAATAAAAATATAGTTTGTTCGTGTCAAAAAACACAAAAAAGATTGCGTAGTACCCATACGCAGGGTTTTCTTTTCTCTCGAACGGGTTGCGGGGAAAAAGTTGTAGCATAAGGCCTAGAGAATTTAAATCGAAACAGATATTAAAAATGGATACAACATTTTCACACACAAATTCAGTTAAAAATCCGTTAGAAGTATCGATACTAAACCCGGGAACCGGGCCAAATGGTGTTCGCCGCCCAGTTGCCGCAGCCGTTGCTACGGCTGGTGTTCAACGAAGACGTGTGATAAAGAAGCATATCCAACAGAAGTATATGTTATGTGGTTTCGCAATACATGTACATACATGCGTTATGACATATTGGTGGTTATATGGCCCCACTTGTTTTATAATACTATTTCTATTTTGTGTCTAGATTAGAGATAAACTTAGCCATATAAAACAGGGTTGGATAAAGGCATTTTTAGTCTAAATGGAATTTTAGGCAAGAGTTACTTTTGTCGTTAAAAAAACAAATTTAAACTGTTTGTGATTAGATTACTTGATTTGATAGCAAAAATGTTTGAAAGCACACATTTATACATCTACACGAGATAGAAAACTGCAAGATAAGAAAAAGCAAAATACACCGCTAAATAGCACTATTGTTAATGATTGGAGCTATCTAGAGGTGTTTTTTGCTCTATATTTAGTCATTTTTATCCCGTGTAGATGTGGCTTAGTAATGGTTTTATCACAAAACATGTGGCTTGGCAAATATAACTGACCTTTGATGGACAAACACTTTCGGCCGAAGTGTTTTTTTTTATAAATAGCCTCCCTTCTTGCCCCTCATTTCGATTGTCGGGTATAGTCTTTTGAGCCTCTAAAAGAGGCTGAGTTCTGAGTTCCTACAGATTTCGATGAAATTTGGATATGTGATAGAGGGGAAAAAATAAAATAACTTTCGGTTCTAAACCTATCCTCCAAAATTGATATTTAGAGGGTAGAAATGAGTTGCAAAGTTGTTTAAAATGTTTTTAATTAGAAATTTATTAATTCAGTTCGAGGCCAATTTCCTTATTATGAATTAACATAATAAGTACTTTTTTCAAAAACTGCTATTTTTCTTTATCAGGATATTCTCCTAACAAATACTTCACAGAGTTTTTGCTTTCAAATACCTCTAACACTTTCAGGAATGAAAAGACGATCGTTTCCTTGTAATTGACAAAGAAGTGGTAAAAATAAAATTTGTATTTTATTTGTACCGATGGTACGAAATACAAAAACAAAAACTTTCATAATATTTCTATTGTTGGTTATGTCTTTGCAGAGACTTCGAAAACATATTTTATTGTTTACTCCATTCTCATTTCGTTGATGTAGTAGACTACGTTTAATATGAAATTTTGATGTTTCAATTTGCATTGCACTATTGCCACCACTTTCTAAAGAAAACTGAAGAAGGGGACTTGGAAAATCCCCGAAACGATCGTCTTTTCATTCCTGAAACTGTTAGAGGTTTTTGAAAGCAAAAACTCTGTGAAGTATTTGTTAGGAGAATATCCTGATGAAGAAAAATAGCAGTTTTTGAAAAAAGTACTTATTATGTTAATTCATAATAAGGAAATTGGTATCGAACTGAATTAATAAATTTCTAATTAATTAATAAAAAGGTCGAAAAAACAATTTTTATTTTTTTGAATAAAAATTAAAACCCAACATTTTAAAATGTTTTTGTTTGAAAACTTTTTGGTATTTTTAGTGAAAAACCTTTCATTTGATACCCAATTTGTTCCAATTAAATAACAAACATGAAAAAAATTAAAAAAAACGAAAAGCTGAGTAATTTTTTACCCGACTTTTTAACACTCAAATAACAGATTGGGCCGCTAAAGAACAACACATACTTATTTTTTCTGTCTCCTTTATCACATATTCAAAGACCTTCCCTACTAATTACACCTTACATTTTAAACCCGTAGAATGGAACAAAGTCCTTGTAATCGATTTTCGTGAAACCAGTTCAGAAATATATGGGGTTGAGAACAGAGAGAAAAAAATTATTAGAAAAAACTTTCCTAGAACCAATAGTTGACAATTAATGCATTTTTAAGTACTACCAAGCACTATTATCAGATTGTCTTTATGGGGTTCTCTCTAGGTTATAATCTAGATTTAAGTTTCAGCTTCCTGTTTTCTTAATCTCAGTTGATGTTTTCTGAAATTCAATTGTAATATTCTGAATTTCAGTTAGTATTTTCAGAATAACAATTGGTATATTCTGAATTCCAATTAATGTTTTCGTAACTGCAATTAATATTTCAGGTGTTAAAATTTATTTCTTTGAATTTCAGTTCATGATTTCTGAATTTCAAAAGACATATTTTTAAATTTAAATGATATTTTCTGAATTTGAAATGCAAAACCTGAATTTCAATTGGTATTTTCTCAACTTCAAATTAATATTCTTCTGAAGTTCTATTGATATTTTCTGAATTTCAATTGAAAAAGGTTTAGAATTAACTTTTCCTCTACAAGAATCACAAACCCCCACAAGCTTTTTTTTTATAGAAAAACATTTAAAATCATAGGTCCAGTTTTATAGGCAGAACTAAGAACGAATTTTGTCTTAAGTATTTCTTAAATTAGAAATTTTGTAAAATGTAAGACGAAAATCATTCTGACTATAAAACTGGCCTCAGATTTTTTAATTTTTATTGGTTCGTTTGATTGCAAACCTCTTAAAATTTTACCGACATTTTTTCTCACAAATTCTGTTAAGTTTTTTTGAATAAAAACTTTTTCGATCTTTATATTCTTGCAACCATATTCTAAAAATCATCGCCCTGGAATTATTTTTTGTCAGCCAGTTAAAATATTTCAAGGGACCCGTAAAGTAAAAGTTTGTGGGAAACCACCAACTTGAGAATTAACAGTTTCTGTTACACTTACTAATAGAAAAGTCTCTAAAAAATTTAGTTAAAGCTACTAAAATTTTTTTTAAAAATTGCCTTTCAAAAAAAATGCTGAAATAAGCAAATAATTTTTGCTACATATTAGTAGTATAGGAACAGCAAAAATATAACTATTACATATACAGAATTTTAGTTATATTTGAGTCAAATTTTTGTCCTGCTAAATCAGCAAAAAATTTTGCTAAATAATTAGTATTTATTCTTAAATTTAGGCCCTGTGCGAGGTGGCTAAATTTGTTCTAAACTAAATACAAATTGACAAAAGGGTTTAAAATTTCATTGAAAATTGTTTTAAAAAATTTTCTAATTTCAAATTTAGTTTAGAATTATGTTAGTTTAGACCGTTTGCTCCACCCCAAATAAGATTTTGTTTATGCTATTTTTAGTCTTCTAATATTTATCAAAATTTTTCGCAGATCTTACAGTATAATTTGTCATTTTGAATTAGCCAAAAGTTAACTCAAATATAACTAAAGTTCTGCAAATTTAACAGTGTTATTTTTGGCAAAAAAAAATGTAAATATTTTAGCAGTTTTTTTTCTGCAAGATAATTTTTATCTAATTTTTAGTTCTGAGTGTATAAATTCAGGTCTAATATCCAGAAACACCACTCCCTCTTTATTCCTTCCCATAACCTATTTTCCTGATATCAACACAATGCATTGCATTTGAAGGGAGTAACGAGTATTGATTTAATGCAAAAAGAAAAAATGTTTCCATAACAAAATTGTTGCCTTATTCCAAACCCTGTTTATTTACTTTCTTCTCAAACGACATTGTGGTATATCCCTGCCTCTCTTTGTTTCTCAGGCTTTTCTTGCTACACCTGCATATTTATATGGTAATGTAGTAGAATCAGATAAAGACTTGGTGTTACGCATATGGCCGGCAATTGTATATCAAGCAACTGGTCAATTATGCCGCAGTATTTTAGAACACTTGGATACGGAATATCATGGTAGGACTAGAGAAACTGCAAAATATCGACGAACATTTCTACTGGCCACTTTGATAACATGTTGTTCCCTAATGATAAGTGGTATATTGTTTTCCTCAGCCTGGGTTAAGATCACCACAACAACGCAAACCATAGCTATAGTGTTTTATGGTCTATTTGGAGGTAAAGTACTAAAGGACTAAATAAAAGAAATCTTTAATTAAACTAAACTTCTAGGTATTGGTGCTAGTTTATTTATCTGGAAGACTCATGTAATTTTAGAAGCTGTTCGACCTCGTGAAGATAAATTTGTACGCAAGACTATACATTTGTGTGGAGAGGCATTTTGTCAATTATTTTTATCATTTGCCTTTACCAATTTGCGTACTCTATATGGTACCGCACAGTCTATAGTATTAATGTCTGCCTTATTGGTGAATCTCATACCCATAAGTTTAATTATCACCCGACATCGTGAAGGTGCCATAACACAGCGTGTTTCGGTGATTAAAGCCGAAGCAGCATTCACTCCTCTTCACCATCAATTGGGTAGATACTCAAATGCTTTTAATGATCAAATGGATGGCATAGAATTACGTACTTGGAAAAATCCAGTTATGGATCATCATCCAAACGTGACAGCTATTGCATTGGCTGCAGCAGATAATGGTCACTATATGTTGCCTACCGATCAGGTTGATGTTACATTCGTTAATCCAAATGGTGTGGAAATAATGGAAATAATACCCGAAGAAGATGAAAATGTATCGATCATGCGTTCGAGTTCGGCTACAATCGAAAATTATGGTAGAAGTAGTGTGGGCGCCTCACAGTCAATACAAAAATCCATCTCCAACGGTTTACAAATGAGTAGAGAAGGTGTGGTGGATTCGGGTTATAGTAATTTAGTGAGTTCTTGGAAATTGCCGAAAAAGTTTTTCTCTAATATTAATTGTTTTATTATTCTTTCAGGATAAAATACAACAATTCTCTCGTAATGTTACTACGAACTTATGGGATAATCTTAGGGATAAAATTGCAATTCCCTTACAAGCAGCTTTATCGGTACCTCAATTATATTCTACCACTTTTTTATTATCGGCCGATATGTTTTCTTATGTTATGTGTCTAACGGTATTGCCGGGTTTGGCTGTCACTCATCATGCCATTAAAAATGCTGAAATACCATTTTTATTCTCCTTGTTGGCTTTTCCTTGGATGTGCTTTTCATTGATGACTCCTCGTTTTGGCAATAGTTTATACAAGCATAAATTTCAATGGCATACAATGGGTTGTATCTCAAAAGGATTCGCACTGATATGTAAGTTTTGAGTTGGAAATAATAGAAGTTATAATTCGTAAAATACAGTATTTTTTACGGTGCTTAAGGCTTAATTAATAAAACTATATATAAACAGAATTAAAGTACATTTAAAAAAAAAAAAATATATTGGAAATTCTCAAGGATATGAAAGAATAAAATTTTCAAAGGACATTATTTACAATTTTTCATCCTGAAAAATGAGTTAAAATGCTTCATAGAAATGTTAAAATGTTTTACAGAAATGTTCCTCGTAGTGTTTTACATAAGTTCGCTGAACATGGTTTCCTCCTAAAATCAAGAAGTTAACCCTTAAACACATGTTCAGTTTAGACTTATTTCTGGGATTGGCCTTAAATTCTACCAACGATTAACCCCTCAATTCCTAAACGCTTTGTAAAGTTATAGGAGGTTTACAAAACGAAATTTTCATACAAAATTTGTTCAATAAACCTCCTATAATTTTACAAAGCGCTTATAAATTTAGGCGTATATATTTTATAGATTGACGATGCTACTCACGGTTCTCTCGATATTTAGCGAACTTGGGCAAACTCGGGCAAAGAGAAAAATGCATAAGAAAACCTATTTATAAAAAATGCGACCATATAAATAGAGCGCGGTTTGAGCGAGATGAGGTGGATAGATACGTACTGATTCTACTATAAAGTAGGGCATACACGTTCAATATTATTGATCAATTTTTTAAAAATCAACCAATCTGAACATTTTATTTTTAAATACTTTATTCTGATTGTTTGATTTTAAAAACATTGATCAATATTATTGAACGTGTATGTTTGCCTTAAGTCTCTGAAGACATCAAAATGTAAAATTTAGGTTCAATGCCTGAAATAAGTCAAAACTTAAAATGTATTTAGGCCCTGTGCGAAGTGGCTAAATAAATTTTAAACTAAATACAAATTGACAAAAGGGTTTAAAATTTCTTTGAAAATTTTATGAAGACTTTTTCAAATTTCATAGAAACTTGGAAACCTGAATTTGTTTAGATTTTATTTAGCCAGTTCGCACCCACCGTTAAGAGTTAATTTCGGCTTATTGAGAGTTAGCGCTCAATAGAGCACCCATATGTGCAAAAGTGTTATTTTTTCAGTAGATTGGGCATAAAAAATAATATCGCCGCGAAAACTGATCTTCTTGGATTAAAACAGGCCAGTCACCCGCGGCTTTTATCCCTAAAAATTGACTAGAATTAGTTCAAAGCTTATTTGCGCTATAACTCTTAAAGTATAGGTTTTACAGAAAAACCGCTCCTTTTAGCCCTAAAAATTCGTTAACAAATTTGTGTGAAAAACACTAATTTAAAAACGTGTTTCTTTCAAAATTTTTGCACAAATTTGTTAGGACTTCTATGTAGAGGAAATGCTAAAAAATTTTAAAGAAAAAATTTTTTGTTTTCCACACAAATGTCTGATTCTTTTTATAAAAACAGGCAGTTACTATTTTCAAAAGGTTGGAAAATTTTGCATAAGAAAATTTAAAATAATTAGCTTTATTATAGAACTCAAAAATGCTTAATTTCCCGGGAATACTGGGACGGTATGTTTTGCTTGTGAGCTTGAAATGCATTTGGTTTTGATACTAAAATTTTTCTATTTAACTATACAGTTTCAGTAAAAAGAATATGGGAATTATGTGCTAAAAAATATATACTAAAATATTTATAACTCAATTAAAATATTAATTCATTCAATGAAATATTTGTTTAAAAGCAATTTTAATTTTATAAAAATATTTAATTAGATATTACAAATAATTGTAATTGAAATTTTTTAATAAACTCATTCACAATTATGTGTAATTGTAATTGAAGAATTTCTATTACCAATTACATGAAATTGTAATTGAAATTTTTCAATTTCAAAATTATAATTGTAATTGAAATGTAATTTAAAACGCCCAGCTCATACATGCATACATTTATGAGGCAGATTTACACGCGAGAAAAAACTAGCGAGACTTTACGAAAATACAGCTCTGTATGTCTGCGAAATGTAATCTCTAGAACATTTACAGTTTCTGTCACACACAAATTCTTTAATTAGTTCAAACTTTTGTGTTAAATTATTGAACATTTGAGTTTATAAAATGTTTGGAGACAAAAATATTGTTTGAAACAAAAAAAAATTATATGAAAATACTCGGCAAGACAAGTTCGCACGCGATATGAGACTCACGAAACTTATGAAAATGCAGCTCTGTATAAGTCTACGAAATGTAGTCTCCAGTTCATTGACAGTTTCTGTCAAACATAATTCCTTTAATTAGCACAAATTATTAAAATGTTTTGTTAATTTATTAAAGATTTCAATTTACTAAATACACTTTTTGGTATATGGAGAAAAAAATTATTGTTTAAAATAAAATAAATTAATAAAAACAAATACTTGGCATTTAGAATGGCACTTTTGCGATGAAAAATTAGAGCCAAAAATATTATAGATAGGGCAAGGAATTCCATGCAAATGCATGTTTTTTGTCGATAGTCCAAAACTAATATGGACTAAATATTTATCCGAATCATCAAATTTAGAACAAAATGGCATCGATTTGTAGTTGCATATTTTTGCATATTTTGTCATAAATGCATGCTTTTGCATATTTTGACTTTAAATGCATATTTTGTGCTTTTTAATGCATATTTGTGAATATTTTTAATTTTTAGGAGCATTTTTTATTTAGTAAAAAATTTAAAAAATTCAAATTTTTATATTTTAATTCAATCAAAATAAACATTGTTAAAAACCTTATTGACCTATGGAAAATCTTCGAGTTCTATGTCTGTTTGCAAAATAACAAACTTAAATATATTTTTAAGTTTTAAATTGCATTATTTTTGCAAAAATAATCGTTTTTAGTGAATATTTCTTATATTTTTAATGCATATTTTTCTTTTTTAGCCGCATATTTTCCATTTTTAATTGCTTGAAATTCCTTGCCCTAATTATAGATGACAAATTTTGCTCAAACTCTACGAGATTTCTATCCCGTGTCCTTAATAACAGGAAAATGTTCAGTAGCCATTACAGACTTATTTTTATTAATAACATTTAAGCGTCTGGTAAACGCACCCAATAATTTTTACTGCCACATTTGAAGTCCTTCATCTTTCACCACCTTTCACTGCTTCTCTATCCCCTTTCCAAAGAAAGCAACACGTTAATAGGAAGAATTTTCTGAGTGTTGCTTCTCTTTATATAAAAAAAGCTAAAGGTGCATTTAGTAAACTGAAATATTCAATAATTTAACAAAATATTTAAAAGTTTTACTAATTAAAAAAATTGTATGACAGAAGTTGTCAATGATCGAGATATTGCATTTTGTAGATTTATACAGAGCTGCATTTTCGTAAATTCGCACGAGTTTTCTTCCACGTGTAAATATGCCTTTAAAGCAATTTTATTGTGTCCATTGAAAAATAAAATATATTTGTTTGATGGATTAATGAAATCAAAACGAACCAAAATATCGTCATATGAAATCAAAAAAGCCGTAAGTTACATTTAAACAATTTTACAGGAGAAGCAAAAAACTTAATAAAATGAAAAATAAACCAAATTTCTTCAAAAATTTTTTCAGGTTAAGCTTTCACTCGAACTTTAAAGGCCTCCCTGCAAGCATTTGGAAGATATCTTCCAAGAAGATATTAAAGCGATATCTTCTATTTTTCATTTGAATGAAAATAATCAAGTAGTATTTTAAAATTGTCTTCCTTTTATTATTTGGAAGATAATTTGGTGATATTTGGAAAAAAATAATTCAAAAATTGGATTTTTTGTCATAAGTTTTTATGATGATATTGCGGCAATATTACTTTCTTATCATCCGGAAGATAAAGAAAATCAGAGATGGGCTAAAATCATTACCATTACATTTTCATTACCATTACCTGATGAAATGGTAATGGAGCTTTTTTTATCATTACCATTTTTTGAAGAAATGGTAATGTTTTTTTTTTCATTACCATTGCGTTAAAAAATGGTAATGAATATTTTTTTTAATTTTCATTTGTTTTGAAAATTAAAATGAACCTTTTTTTAATTTTCATTACTTTTACCTAATGTTTACATAGTAATGAAACACCCATTTGTTTTTCATTACATGCCGTTTTTGTTGAAGTTTTTTATTTTAAAAATATTAGGTTTACAAATTAAAAAAAAGCATTTTTTAGTTCATAATCCGAGGCCTATGGTATCCATATTTGATACCAAGTTTTGGAGGCTAGTTGCAAAAAAAAAATCGCGAAAAGAAATTGTATAAAGGAAAATTCTTGCATCAATATATTTCTTTGCAGAACATAAATAGCTGATTAAGTTTTTTAATTCAATTCTAGTACCATAGTCTTTTTTTCGCGATCCGCCATTATTTTGAAATTGTGTAAGTGCGGTTTTTTTTTAATTTATAATCTAAGGACTATAATACTCATTTCGTACAACAAAGTTTGGTGGCTAGTTGAAAAAAAAAACTGCAAAAAAAAAATCGCAAACAAAAAAAATTCAAAAAGGAAAATTTTAAACTTCAATTCTTTTACCATAAAGTCTTTTTTCGCGTCCCGCCATTATTTTGGAGTTTTTTAAGTGCGGTTTCTTAAAATTTATATTCTAGTGACTATAATACCCGTTTCATACAACAAAGTTTGGGGGCTAGTTAAAAAAAAACCCGCGAAAAAAATCGCGAAAAAAAATTTACAAAAAGGAAAATTCTTACATCAATAGATTTGTTTGCAGAATGTAAGTCGCTGATTAAGTGTTTTAATTAAATTTTTTTACCATAAAGTCTTTTTTCGCGTCCCGCCGTTATTTTGGAGTTTTTTAAGTGCGGTTTCTTAAAATTTATATTCTAGTGACTATAATACCCGTTTCATACAAGAAAGTTTGGGAGCTAGTTAAAAAAAACCGCGAAAAAATCGCGAAAAAAAAATTTCAAAGAGGAAAATTCTTACATCAATAGATTTGTTTGCAGAATGTAAATCGCTGAATAAGTGTTTTAATTAAATTTTTTTACCATAAAGTCTTTTTTCGCGTCCCACCATTATTTTTGAATTTTTTAAGTGCTGTTTCTTAAAATTTGTAATCTAGGGACTATAATGCCCATTTCATACAAGAAAGTTTGGGAGCTAGTTAAAAAAAACCGCGAAAAAATCGCGAAAAAAAAATTTTCAAAAAGGAAAATTCTTACATCAATAGATTTGTTTGCAGAATGTAAATCGCTGAATTAGTGTTTTGATTACATTTTTTTACCATAAAGTCTTTTTTCGCGTCCCACCATTGTTTTTGAATTTTTTAAGTGCGGTTTCTTAAAATTTGTAATCTAGGGACTATAATGCCTATTTCATATAACAAATTTTGGTGGTTAGTTGCAAAAAAAAAAAAATCGCGAAAAAAATTTGCCAAAACGAAACTTTTTGCATCAGTATATTTGTTTGAAGAATGTTAATCGCTGATTAAGTTTTTTAATTGAATTTTTCTGCCATAAAGTCTTTTTTCACGTTCCGCCATAATTTTGCTATTTTTTAAGTGCGGTTTTTTTAAATTTATAATCTAGGGACATACATCAAAATTTGGTGGCTAGTTGCCAAAAAAAAATTGCGAAAAAAAATTTCCATAAAGGAACATTTTTTAGTGTAGAACAAAGAACAAAACGTTCTTTACATCATTACCCAGCAAAATCTTTCATTACCAAATAAGTGGTTATATAATAGAAATTCGTAGCTCCGCACAACTTATTTTTTGGCGTCTAAACTCATTATTTTTGTTTGGCGTGGTCGTTTTTATAAGTAGTCACGCTTACCCGCTCGCTTACGAAAAAATGAGAAATAAGTAGTTATGAGATTTTGAATAATAAGTGGTTACACACATGCTTACAAAAAGTTGAATTATAAGTGGTGATCCGATTGCTTACTTGATTCTTAAAAATAAGGAGTTACACAAATACTATTAGCTTCAGGAAATACATTCAGAGGAATTAAAGTTTTTGCTAGTGTGTAATTTTAGAACTTGTCATAAAAATTTTAACACAAAACATATTTGCATATAATAAATAAAAATGTATAAAATTTAACTTTGTAAAAAGTACTTATTTAAAATATTGCGAGTAAGTCATTATTTGATATTTAAAAGCAATGACTACAATGGGCCGTTATTAGGAAGTCATTATTTTATATTATAAAATAATGCAAAAGGTAATGATATATCAGTTTTGGTAATGCAGAAAGTAATGAGGTGTCATTACCAATATTTTGCTGGGTATGTTAAGTAATGGTAATGAAATTTCATTTGTCTACCTAGTGTAGAAAAAATGAAAATGATTTTTTGTTTTTACTACCATTGCGTATTGTAATGAAAATTATAAAAAAGTTTCATTACATGTAAAGAAAACAAATGAAATTAACATTTTTTTCATTGCAATTACATTTTGTAATGGTAATGAATTTTTTTTTTAATTTTCATTTTGGTCATTACAAAGTAATTAATTACTCCCATCTCTGAAGAAAATTTGTTTGAAAATCTTTGTCATTTTGGAAATAATTAAAACAAAATATGTACATATGTACATATAAAAACGAACAACAAACACATAGGAAAGAAATTCGTCGAAAAAATCAAGATTTAATGCGCGGAAAAAATCGGCTACGATGAAATCAAGATAATTAATGTGTTGGTCAATGGATTATGTATGCAGATGTTCTTTTTCAGGCTTAAATTTAATAATTAAAAAATAAAACATTTATATTGTACCGGGGAGTTTTTTTTGCGATATCACCTTTTTATCTTTCAGATGATAACTTAGCGATATCGCCAAATTATCTTCCTGGGGTATTGCTTTCGTGTTACCTGGAAGTATTGCTTTCGGGTAACAGTTATTCCCGACGGAAGAAACTTCCGTAATACGAAATTGATATTGCCGGCAATAAATGTTTTCTTCCTGGCAATATGATCGGGGAATCTTCTTCGTATTGCCATGCTTGCTGGGCTCAAATTGCAATTAATTTATAAAAATGAAAAATTTTCAATTTTATAACAAAGACACAATCCCAATAAACACAAAATGTCACTTTTTCCCAAGAAAAATAATAGTCTTGAACATTAAAGTTGCGTGAAAACAAACTCTACACAATTTTCACGTGAAACTCATTATCATGAAATATCATTTTTTTATATAGAGTATAACAGTTTTTCACGTGAAATCGAAACAACTTACCGTGCTTAAGCCCGGTATTTTGTTCGTACTTTTGCGAAAAAAGCTCTCAAACTCCATATAAAAAAATTATTTTTCACTTGTGTGGAATTGTTGCGAAATTGCCGTGGAATTTTTTTAGCATTAATTTAATAGACAGGATAATTTGAAAATGTAGCGAAAAAGTGATATTTGGATTAATTATGATTGTAACTTTTTATAGACCATAAAAAATTTGTTCATTTTAATGTTTTTATTATAGTTTTTGAGCTCCAAACATAGAGCGAAATTTTTTCGCTCTTTTGAACAAAATACTGGGCTGTATCGAATTAGGATTTGAAGAAAAATTTCCAATTTTTGCATTATTTACAGAACTACGAAACGTACGCCTTCGAGGAATAATTTTTTCAGAAACCGAAAAGGCCGTAAGTCAAATTAAAAAAAAATGGTCTTGTTAATTTTTAGGAAATATTTTCATATTTTCTTCATTAATAGGTTAAATATAAATTAGTTTCACTTTCCAACAAAATAAAAACCAGACCTGGCGCATTTCAATTACATTTCAATTACAATTACTTGTACATATTCAATTACAATTACTTGCAAATTTTCAGTTAATGCAAATGCAGTTGAAATTAAAAAAAAAACTCAACTACACATAGAAAAAAACATGGGGAATATTACCTATGTGCTATGTAATTATACAACTACATAATTTTCAAGTTAGTTTTACAAAGTTCTAGTAAAATATCCACATTTTTTTGTAAAATATATACAACCCTTGCAAAATATATACATGTGTAGTGGAAAATATCCGAAAAATTACATATGTTTTGCTGGAAATTTGTAAAACTTACTTCGAACTTATGTAGTTGTATAATTACATAGCACTTAGATAAAGTTCCACCTGTTTTTTTTCTGCGTGTACATTTGCATGTAATTATAATTGAAAATTTTCAATTACAAATTACATGTAATTGAAAGAGATTTCAATTACAAATTTCAATTACATTTAGAATTAGAAAATGTGTGTTGTTAAAATTTTGTAAATAAAAATTGGCTGGGATAGGCGTGGCCAAGCATAAAAAGAAGTCATGTTGGGTTGATCCCTAACTCGCGCTTTTTGTCATTATTTCTTTTCCCAATAAAATGCAGTTGTAACTGACATTTTTTCAATTACAATTACATGTAAAGTGTAACTGTTTATAAAAAAAACAATTATTTTTTTCGAAAGGCTTAGTAACCTTTTTGGGGTACGAATCATAATCAATCAAAAAGTCGATTTTGAATTTTTTGTAACTTACGGCTTTTTTGATTTCATATGACGATATGTAGTATATTCCTGGCCCTATTTTAAAACATTATGCCAATACAACTAATTATCTATTATCTATTTTATCAATCGATGAAGAGTATTAATTAGTGTTTCCAATTATTCGACGTAGGCGGTTAACCGGTTAATGCATTATTCGAAAAATCACTAAAATTGATTAACCGGTTATTCGGGACAGTTAATCGAGAAAATTGGCGATTAATCGTTTAATGAAAAATTAATGTATTTCCTTAATTTTTTATCAATAAAAATACAAAGAGCTGCCAGTTTTTGTTAACGTGACATATAAACTCGATATATTAAAAAAAGTTTTCATATTATAAGATTGATTGGCGATTGCTGTCAAAAATAATTTCTTTAATTAGTAACAATTTTTAAGATGTCTTGTTGCATTATTGAACATTTCAGTTTATGAAAATCACCTTTTGGTATTTGGGGAAAAAATATAATACCACAATTTTAAAAAACTAATACTTGGTAACTAGAGATGATACTTTTACGATAAAAATTAGTGCCAACTATATTAGAGATGACAAATTTAGCGCAAACTCTACGAGATTTTTATCCCGTGTAGATGTGCCTTTAGAAACAAATTTCAAAACTTTAGATACACAATTTCTGGGAATGTGATTTTTAATCAATACTGTCACAATAAAATTTGATATTGCTTTTTAAAAATGTTATATCTAAAGTTCTGAAAATTTTATTAAGATTCTTTCTTGTTGATTTTCTCAGTCTCTTTTTCGTTTTCTAAGAGCCATTAACAATAAAAATAACCTAAGCTTTGAGGGAACTTACGCAGAGAGAATTTTTTCAGACGAATTTTAATGAAAATTTTCAGTAAGTGAATGACAAGTTTCTTAAATTTTATGAAAAAGCTTCATTATTTTTATGAAGCTCTTTTTAATAAAACTTTTTTTAGGTGTATGAAATTTTTAATAAATAATATTTTTCATAAAATTTTATCAAAAACGGCATCAATTTAATGAATTCCAGCGAAACTTCATTGAATGAATGTAAAAATTCATAAATTTGCTCTAGTAGTTTTGTTATTTATTGCAACTTTAGTGTAGTAGTTAAGCCTGGGCATTGTGGAAATTGTTTTTATGATTGCTAATTAAAATTGGTAATTAAAGATTGGTATTCTCTAAATTTAATGTTTTATTTTGAATGAGAGAGTAGATATATAATTGTGTAAATCACAGCTTGAATATACACTCAAAAATGTTTGACAGTTGCCACATGACAATTTTTTTGTGTAGTAATCAGTAGTTGTTGTTTTTAGCTGTAATTACAGTTTTTACAATTGTAATAACAGTTATTTAAGAAGAGAACTAATGAAGGGTATTATAATTTCGTAACAGTTGTTTATAGTAGTTATTTTTAATAATGAACAACTATCAAAACAGTTTTTTTTACTGTGCACAGTTGTTTTTGCTGATACCAAAAGGAAAATTATCTGTAAAAAGCAGTAGTTTTTATCCATTTTTTTTTTTGAAATTTTTTTCTTTTTTTTGTAAAAATTCGTCAGTTGACGTTTCGTCATTTTTAGTTATTTTTATTGCCTTTGTTGGTTGTTCTTCAGCAGTTAAAAATAAAAACGTATTTAGTTATTTTAAAGTAAATACATTTGTTGCCTTTTTAACTGCATATACCTTTGTTTTGACTTTAATTTTTTTTAGATTCTGCCAACAAACCTTTTTGAGTGTACGGTTCCTATGTAGTTTTTTGATGTTAAATATAATTCAGAAAATTGCATCTGTTTACAAATTATCTGATTTGTTGGAAATGCAGTATTTTTTTATTCATTAATTTTATATGAGAAATCTTACATTTAATTTGCTTTGTTTATGCCACTTATTTGCCAGCTTATATAGTATTTATTTTCTTTGTTTGAGAAATTTGAGTTTAATTATAGTTTCAGTTTGGTGATTTATTACTTTACTTAAGGAGATATTAATTACTTATTTTAAACATTCCTTTAAATTTTCTTAATAACTTTATGAGAAACTAAATCTATTTTTTTTTTGCTAAGTGTCAATTTTGCTTTTTTTTTATTATTATTTTAAGTTTTAACTTAAATTTTTGGAATTGTTTTCAACTTCTTAAAATTTAATTCTTACTTTTTTTTTTTTTCTTTATTTCTTTGATCTAAAGGAAATCATAATGAATGCTATTAATTTAGGTCCTATTTGCAGTGATAATTCTGTCTTAAGCAACAGTTTAAACAACTTTCAACGTTTTCTGAAAATTGGACATTGGAATATAACAAGTTTTTGTGCGTCTACGACTGATGTTAAAATTGATGAGATAAGACATATCTTGGAAGGCAATCACTTAGATATTGTTGGATTTAGCGAAACTTGGCTTAAGCCTTGTGTATTGTCTCAGGTAATTAAAATGCCTGGCTACAATATATGTAGGAATGATAGGCCTGGAGAGAGAAGAGGTGGAGGTGTGGCGTTATTTTTATCAGACAGTATAAAGTACAGAACAGTATTTATGTCTGATGTCAATGATGCTTGCGAAGCTTTGCTTGTAGAGATTGCTGTACGAGATATTAAGTTGTTGGTTGGCGTTTGCTATTTGCCTGATGGGGACTTATGTGCTTTTGAGGAAGCGGTAGGGGATTTAATTGTTAGGTATTCTAATGTTATTATTATGGGGGATTTTAATGCCAATATATTTTGTCCAATTGATTCCGTTTTAGTACGTTCTGTGTGTCAGCGATTGGATTTAGCTTACCATCATAATTGTATACCGACGCATTTCCATGTATGTTGGGATAGAACATCTCTAATTGATTATTTTCTTTTAAGTAACTCATTTTCCTTGGGCACATCTGGTCAAATGCAATGTCCTGGTGTGTCTCGGCATTCCCTCATTTTTATAGCTGTTGACATTCAGAATTCGTCTGTAGAGCATTTTATATCGTATCCGGATTATAAATCATTGATAATGGAGGATTTACAAGCAGCTGTCCTTGATTGTGATTTCAGTACCATGTACTTGACTGATGATGTAAATCTGCAACTGGAAATTATCATGTCGAATATTGAGACCTTACACTCTTTGGTGCCAATAGTTCGTCGTAGGGTTGGATTGGATACTAATAATTGGTTTAACGACAGAGAAATTTCGTATCACGTTTCTTTGAGGGATTTATCGTATAATCATTACCTCCGATATAAGACCCCACGCAACTGGGCTATTTACTGTGCGAACAGGAATAGGGTGAAAAATGTTATAAGAAAGTTAAGGATGCGTGCTCACACAGCGGTTTTCCAGAATTTTAGTTCGAAACAGATGTGGAATTTTTTGAGAAATAATGGTTGTCTTGAGTCAGAGGAACATTTAAATTTCTCCGATCCAGATCAGATAAACGATTATTTTGTTGCTTGTCAGATACCTGATCCAGGTGACTATTGCGGTAATATGGATCATTCTATTGCAGGAGGTTTCTCCTTCGCATGTGTTGATACTGACACGTTATATCGAGCATTGCTCAGTATAAAGTCTAATGCTGTTGGTCACGATTCTCTGTCACTAAAATTTTTGAAAATAATTTTCCCTTTTATTTCCTCACATTTGCTTCACCTCGTGAACACTATTATCGCATCGTCTAGTTTCCCTAGTAATTGGAAAATAGCTAGAGTTGTCCCTATAAAGAAGGAGGGCCAGTCTACTGAATTTGATAATCTGCGTCCTATTTCGGTACTTCCGGTCCTTTCTAAAGTTGTCGAGCATATTTTGAAAGACCAAATGATTGAGTACCTTGATCTCAGATCACTTATTCATCCATCGCAATCAGGGTTCCGACGGGGGCATAGCACGACCTCTCTACTGCTGGCTTTGACTGACTCTATTAGACAATTTCTAGATGGCCATAAGAATGTAGTGCTACTTTCGTTAGATTTGTCTAAGGCCTTTGTTAGAGTAATACATACTAGGTTATTGTTTAAATGCTTTAGTCAGTTTATGTTTTCTTATCGGGCTTGTGAACTAATAAAATCCTACCTTTATGATAGGTACCAATATGTATCTGTTGGTAACAGATCCCTGTTCCACAGGGATCTGTTATCGGCCCACTTTTATTTATGATTTATTTAAATGACCTTTTACAAACGGTTAATGGCGTTTCTTGCGTGCCTTTTGTATACGCTGATGATGTTCAGTTCGTTTGTTATTCGAATGCTGAATTTGTAGATGTGTTACAAGAGGGTGTCAATTATATAATTCGGGAAGTTGTGTCTTGGGCGTCTGATAATGGGCTTAGTGTCAATCCGGCAAAGACAAAATTGATGAGGTTTGGATTTGATACTGGTGATATGGATGTTAGAATTGGTGGCATTTCTGTTGAGTTTGTCGATAAAATTAAATGCTTAGGTCTTGTCTTGGATAATCAATTAAATTTTTCTCCACATATTAATTATTTATCCTCACGGGTATCATTTCTCTTGAAAAGGTTGTATACATTAAATATTTATTTACCTCGTTCAGTTAAAAGGCGGGTTGCCACTGCTATCTTGATGCCACATATATTGTACTGCATGGAGATCTTTTCGGGTACTGGGAATTACGCCTTGAGGAAATATCACCTTACCTTTAACAGGATTATCCGTTATGTTTTTAATTTGAAAAGAAGAGATCATGTATCTCAACATACATTTAATTTTCTTGGATCGTCTTTTAAGAATTTTATCAGCATTAGGATATTACTGTTTTTTTATAAATCCATTATTAATGGTTACCCTGTTTATATAGTTGATCAATTTAATTTTACTCGTTCGATTAGAAATCCCCAGATAATACCACCTATAAGGCATTTAAATATTTTTGTGAAATCATTTCAGATTCGTGTGTCAAGAATATGGAATGCTTTGCCGAGAGAATTGAGAATGTTTAATTATACATTGCTTCAATTCAAGTCTAAAATAGTAGAATTTGCGAAACTGCATTTGTTGGAGTGTTTGTAAAATGTATGTTTTTGATAGTGCGAAAGGCGAAAGGAAAGAATGTTGAAATAATATGTATTTATCTTTGTGATATTAAAGCTTCTTATGGAAATTGATTATTGGCATTCACTATGATTGTATTTTGGTTCTTTTTTAAAATCTTGTAAAATTTGTAATGCTTTATTTTATGTGATCTCATATACATATGTACTTATAATTTTTTTACCTATATTGCGATTTATTATATATTGTAATAATTACCTTTAATTTTATATAGAAGTTTGTTATTTAGTTAACCATATAAGGCCCTAAGGGATCGGTTATGTAATAGAAGAATTAATAAAAAAAAAAAAAAAAAATAGCAAGTAGACAATTCTTTCAGTGTGCAGTTAGTTACAGATGTCAAATTCCACATACATTTAAATTTTTAACTTTCATTTTGTGCTTTTAGGTTATTTGTTTAAATTCAGTGAAACGGCTTCGGGATCCATGGTATTTTAGTGGAACAGTTGTAGAATTGATGTGGGTTTGAACGGATTATAGAAGTTAGATTGGAAGAAGTTAGAAAAGTTAGAGTTCTTACAGAATTAATAATTCAATTGTGTGACACAGTTTTAAAACAAATGCAACCTTGTCTTAAAGGCCATGGAAATATAATTTACATTAATTGACACGGTCAATATAATTTATTTCAATTTTATTGATCTTTTCACACAAACTTTCAATGTTATTAGAAAAATATAAGTTAAAATTAAATTGATCAATATTTTCTATTCTATGAAAAATTGCTAAATTTTGAAGATTTTAAAATAAAACCACGTTTAAAGTGATTACTTTTTTATTTTGCAATAATTTATATGCTTTTTTAATTTTATTTATTTATTTTTCAACAACAAAAAACAAATTTAAAAAAACTATCATTTCAATATTGGCCACACACTTTTCAATAATAGGTCCATTCGATTACTGGATAATTTGTAAAAAATTTTACTGGATGGCGTTCGTTTACATAAATACTCAGTAAACAGAAAGAAAAAAGAGAAAATAAAGTGACAGTTCTATGTTGAGAGTTTCTAAGTCTTCTTCTTTTTCTTGCAAATTTTTACTGGATAAATTTTTGCCAGTAAGAATTTGCAAGCAAAAAAAAAAACATATGTTTCGAAAACATATGATTGTTTATGGTAAATAAAAAAAATTATTGTCCAATTATATTATGTCTGTTCCCGTACTTTACCAAAGTTACACAAACTAGCCCAAAGGCGTTCCCGTACTCAAAATTGCGTGTAAATTGTTGTTGTTTGGGCTGTTTTGGGTTCCCGCGGGTACCCGCGATAACGTACGGGAACGAACATATTATTTTATGGAAATGCAAAGCAGTAAAACTTTCAAAATAAATTATGGAAAAGATAAGAAAACTTTCTAAAAATGTTCTGCTTAAGGTTTAACATCAAAAATTGTCTTCTTTCATAGCGACCAGTTAAAATTTATTTGTATATTTGGTGTTGTAATCAGCCTTGTGTACAAACTTGCAAATTGTTGCAAATTTTCTGTTCGCGTACATGTTTGGGAAAATTTTAGTTTGAGAGTAAATCTTGTCTTACTCTCTGAAAGTTTGTACTGAGTTATTCTTACTGGACTTGACTGAGAAAAGTAATCGAATGGACCTATTATGAAATTGAAAAACAAAAATCCAAAAAATTTTGAATTTTTCAATTTAATTGATAAACATTCAATACAGGCTACAGACCATGTACAGACCTTCAATTAATTTGTAAACAATCATAAATTGATCAATAATATTGAACGTGTATTCCCTACTTTAGATTTAATTTTTAATAGAATTAAAACAGAAATAAAACATTGGTAGCATTCAGCAGAGAAACCTTAAACTGATACCGGTGACTTGTAGCGCTTTGTGATTAGTAACTCTGCTGAACGACGTTTACTTTGTTTCGTTTTTAAATACAATTTTTATATATTTTCCTTTAGTTTCTTTAAATTTTTGTTTTTGAATTATATTTGTATGTTTTTATTTGTCATTCTTACAAAAAAAAATAGTTTTAAAAACAACAACAACAAATGTATCACTAATTAATCAATAGTAGCAAACATTTTTTACGCTACCAAAATATGACAGCGCTTCCTGAGCGCTCAGACTGAGCGGTTAGTGATCAGGTCGTTCAGCAGATAGTTGTACAAATGTTGACTATAAAAGTGTATCAGCCGAACGCACCCATTGTCTATAGTATTTCATAAAGTCTGCTCCAGCCAAACACGTCGTGTGTTTTGAAAAGTTTAAAATTAAGGCTTAAGCCAATAAACCAAAGAACGATACGATAGCGAAATCGCTATCACCTTAAATATCCGAAAACGATATCATATTCCAATAAGATTATAATATCGTTTTCGATAAGGTTTAATGACAAAGTATACTTCAAAATATTCAATATTTACAAAAATTAAAACAGTTTTCAGAAACAAATAAAATTTATAAAAACTTGCAATTTTTACTTCGTTTGGCTATTTATACTCCTTGTTATTGGACAATTATAGTTGCAAAATCTAGGTGAGTTCGACGTTTCTTCTGAATATGACGATTTCATTATCAATTTTTCATTATGACTTCATTTCAGCTCATTTTAAAGGAATTCCGGTTTTGCTATCATGTATGATATCATTTTCGATATCGAAATCGCCTGGAATATCGATAGTGTTTCGATGCTGGACCAGATTTTGGCGATTTTACTATTGTTATTCCAGCGAATTTCGATAGCGAAAACGGTATCATATTTCCTTGCAAATACGATATCGTTACGACAGGTACATTTTAGAACAAAAAATCTATCGTTTTCGTATCACAAGTGATTATCATATATGATAATAAATATCACCTAGGTGATATCGTTTCGATATCGTGACGATATCATTTGGTTTATTGGGAAGGACCTCTTTCACTCGATTTTTAAAGAATTTGATAGTGTTTAGTTAGTATTTATTTTTCTAAGCTTTTCTTGCAGTTTTTTAGTCAGGGCTAAGAAAATGATGACGTTTTGGGGAAAAATAAAGGAAAAATTCCATATTAAAAATGTAACCGGTTAATCGACCTATTTTAACCGATTATTCGGGTCGAATAATTATTTGAGTTTTAAATTATTTATTTCGACATTAACCGAAAAAGAGGCGATTAATCGAGGAATCGGTTAATCGATTAACCGAATTGGAAACACTAGTATTAATAATATCATACCTCTTCTCTATTTTCAGTCATAAGTTTTTCAACCTCCAAACTTTTGCTAAGTGTATCAGCTGCCCTCTTGGGGTTTGGACAATCTGTTACACTTTTTCTCCAGGATTGGGTTTTTCAAATGAGTATGACTCGATCGCAATGGAGTGCTATAAGATTTCCCGTGCATTTTACAAATGGTTTGTTAATTTTAGTGTGGGGATCATTGGCCCATATGGTAGTGGTACATTACTCATTTCAGGCTAGTGTGGGTTTAGCAGCTGTACTTTATGCCACAAGTATTATTTTATGGAATTTAATATATTTATGTTTTAATTGTAAAAATTAAAGGTATTTTCGTATAGAAAGAATTTAACAAGAAGGATATCAAATTGTGATCAAATAAAATATATAAAAACAAAAGAATATTTAAATTAAAAGGAATTAGTACGGGTTTTCATATAAACTCGTGAATTCCCTGTAAACCTTGTATAAATACAAACCATAGTTTTTCTATATGGAGTTTGAGAGTAAACTCATAAACATACCAGGTTTACACAGTTTACGAGTAGAATACGAGTTTATATGAAAACCCCTAATGTAATTTTATTAAACATAATCCCCTAAATTCATAAACGCTTTGTAAAATTATTGGAGGTTTATTGAACAAATTTTGTATGAAAATAACGTTTTGTAAACCTGCTATAACTTTACAAAGCATTTATGAATTGAGGGGACAATAAATAAAATTTTATTTAATTTGGGACCTCTTATTCAAAATGAAAAGTTACCCAGGAAAATTTTTTAGAATCGGTAGTCAACCACAACTATTCTAGAACTGGTTCCACTGCAATCAATTCCATGGAACTGGTTCCGGAACCAGTTCCTAGGATCCTATATGGAAGGTGTGACTAGTGACGTAGAATCAGTTCTAGAACTAGTTCCCGAAGGAAAAACTTCTACAGCTCCACTTTGGAGCTATAGAAGTGGTTGCTTTTGGGACAATTTCAAACAAAAATAATTGGTGTTAGAATCGACAGTAGAAGGAAGGGGTTGTAAATGAAAAGTAGCAATTCTACAACCGATTCTTTGGAACAGAAAATTTTCCTGGGTACATCGCACACAACGAGCTGTTAACTAGAATGTTTTTAGGCCTAGTAGCTTGTTAGAATAAAGTTTATTCAAAATGATTTCTTAGCACACCGATTAAGAGTAACCCTGTGTTGGAAAATACAAGGCTTTTTTATTATTGTGAGTGGAACATCTTGTTTTTTGGCGTTTGATAACAAAACATTAGAAGGAAATTAGCAACAATACTAGAATGAGTTTAACAACAGTATTATGAATAGAACTCATGTTAACTCCATACTCCATGATACCGCTGTTATTTTTAGCTTGAAGCTTCAAATGGACTGTTTTTATACACAATTTTACAGTAATTTATTTTTATTTTTTATTTTATACTAATTTTATTTTTATTCTAATTTCTATTTATCAGTGTGTTCGTTTACTCTAAATTCTTACTACTTTTACTACAATTGGAAAGTTTTGTTTACTTTTTGTATTGAATTTTTCCAGCTGTAGTAAAAGTAGTAACTTGTAGTAAGTAAACGAACACGCCTTATATCAAGGTTGGTTACCGTTATCGTTATAATACCGTTATCGCTAAAATACCGTTTCAAAATGAATACCGTTACCGTAACCAATATCTCTAAAAAAAATTCCCAATACCGTTATCGTTACCGATACCGTTATTTTTATGGGTAGTTACCGGTATTTTACCGGTATTTATTAATTTATATAAAAAATGCCAATTTTAACTTTTTTTGTGTTATAATCCGGAGTTATTTTTACAATAAAAATATAGATAAAAATTTTAATTATTAAAACTACCAGCATTGAATTAAATGTATTTTTAAAACTTAAATATAAGAATATACTATGTTTTTACTCGTTTTTATATGTTTTAACGCATTTTTTAATACCGGTACGTAACGGTATTGCTGTTTCGATAGGGGTATACCGTTACCGGCACAAACAAAATTCGATACCGTAACCCTTACCGTTATTCGTTTCGGTAACCAACCTTGATTTATACTGAAGAAATAAGGTCCATTCGTTTACTTTTCTCATTCAAGTCCAGTAAGAATCAGTGATGGTATTTGAGAATTTTCGTTTGGTGCCTAAATGATGCCAAAGAAGTGCCAAAAAAGCTTTAAAAGTGCCAAAAAAAATAAGCAACATTTAATGTTTCAAAAAAAATATGTTCAGCTTTTATTTCAAATATTTATACATTTAGTTACTTTAAGAATAAAAAGACAAAAAAAAATAAAAAAAAGGCGGGCAACTTATCTAAAAAGTAACCCGAGTTTAACATTACCACAATTATTTTTTTAAGGTGGTCCAGAAAATTGTAGATATTTTTATTGTAGCGTTTGTTTTTTAATTTGCTACCCCTTCTTAGTAGGCGTGGCTTTTAATGAAAAACCAGCGTTATCGACCTTTTATCAAATTATATAGAAATTTTCTTAAAAAGTGCCAAAAGTCTTTGGAGAGTGCCAAGGTGCCATTGAACATTCAATAGTGCCACAAATGGCACTTTTGTGCCACTTTTACCAACAGTGGTAAGAATACAAACTTACAGAGAGTAAGACAAGATTTACTTGCGACAATTTGCAAGTTTGTAGCCACAGCTGATTGCAACACCAAATAACAAATAAATTTTAACTGGTCGCTATGGAAGAAGAGAATTTTTCATGTTAAATCTTAAGCCGACAATTTTTATAAGATTTTCTTATCTTAAGCCCGTTATTTTGTTCATACTTTTGCGGAAAAAGCTGTGAAAAGTGAAATTTGGTTTAAATATGATTGTAACTTTTTATAGAATATAAAAAATTTGTACATTCTAATATTTTTATTATAGTTTTTGTGCTCCAAACATAAAGCGAAATTTTTTCCTCTTTTGCACAAAATACTGGGCTTTACCGATAATTCATTTTCAAAGTTTTACCGCTTTGCATTTCCATAAAATCGATCTTAAGAACAATTCCAAAAAAGGATTTATGGCTATTCGAATATTTTAGGTGTAAAAGGGTCCAAAAAATTTTAAATGTTGTTTTTTTTACTTTGAAGGCACTTAACAAACAAGATTCCCCAATAAGCACATAGGTTTTAAAAATTCAAGTGCTTTAAATTTTGCTTGAAGTAAAGTATATTTCAAATTCTATCATTTGTATATTTAAAAAAAATATTTCAAACTGGAATTTTTGTTTCCCTTTTGCTGGAGTATGCTATTGAAACAAAATGTAATTAAAGTTGTATTCAAGCCTTGAAACTGGAAAACAGGGCTGGAATTGAACTTGTTTTCAACTTGAATTCCAGTGAAATTGTTTATAGGGTCTAAAGTCAAAATAGAAATAAATCCGTTAGGGTGGGTAAATTGTACGGTTGAAAAAACATTAAATCAAATTTTCATGTCTATTGGCACGGACTAGGATTTCATTTTAGACCTATGGTTTCTTGGTAAAATTATCTTGGAATTTAAAGTAGATTGTTTTTTTACTAGATTTTTTATAAAAAAAAATTTACCCACTCTAACATCCACAAACAAAAAAACGGTAGTGAAAGGGTTAATAAAAAGTGATTACCATATTTTGTTACAAATGTTAAAGTAAATGCATAAATTGTTACTTTTATGTACTGAATCTTAAGATATTTTTAATGAAAAAAGTGTTCTTCTTTTCCAATAATTGCACTGCCTTTTTTCTCGATGTAGTTTTTGTCGATTTCATATATGACAAACCTAATTTAGCTTCAACACAAGAACTTGGTCAATTTCTGGCTACTTTATTTCCAATGATGCTCAATGTTGCTGTTATAGCAGGAGACATACAAAATGTAAAATATTTTACAAAACAAAAGCAATCAAATTTTATAACTTTCAATACCTATACTACACTTTAGATTAACAATTTAAGTCTATGGTGGCGATCTATCTAGTGTTAATAAAAATAATCGTACTGGCTTGCATTTAGCCTGTCCACCCCTTATAGAAGCTATTTCAATTGATAACATAATCATGAAAATTATAAATCTGCTAATTGTAATGCCCACTAACTGGTTCCGCTACATCAGTAGGAGACCAAATAAAGCTACTGCCGCTAGAGGTTCTTCAACGCGTTTAAAATCATATCAATTAACCGGTGCTCATATTTCTTAACAAACGGCCTTATTCCCGCAGTTGTTAGTGTTGAAAATTGTTAAAAATTCATGTAAGGTGCAAATAATAAAAAACGAGTAACTATTGTTATAAATTTTACTTATACTTGTAATGTCTCTTCCCGTACTTTACCGAAGTTACCCAAACTAGACCAAAGGCGTTCCCGTACTCAAAATTGCGTGTAAATTGTTGTTTGGGCTGTTTTGGGTTCCAGCGGGTACCCGCGGTAACGTACGGGAACACACATGTAATTAGAGACCGAAATTGTACTCTCCTAAACGATTTAAATATAATTAATGTTTTAAGCATGTTTTAGTTAACAATTGCAAACGAAAAAAATTTGGCCCATATCCCTCCGGCCGAACACATCATGTGGCCGGCTTAAACGGGCTTGAAGAGATTGTGAAATATTTACTCAACATTATGGATAACATAAATGAAACAGATATGTTGTGACTTACCACTTTGAAATATGCCCAGAAATCAGAACAAAATATTGTAATGGTGAATAACTTAACGAAAAACTCATACATTTTACACACACGCACTTTTACTACTTTTAAACACTTTACGATAACCATACGACTAAATAACTATTAACATTCTAACATTTTGTTTAAATTTTAGTAATAGATGATATTTATATTAAATAAAATCGATATTTCACTTTTTAAAGAAAATTGCAAAACTTTTACTCTAAAATAATAATAATAACGGTAAAACACAGAGTTGTTACTGATAGGAAGCCGAGAGCACTGTTGCCAACTCTTCTAGCGCTTTCTCATTTCTCTTATCGGGGAAATCTGTTTAAGAAGTCATTCTAGCGCTTTTTCACACGTGAAAATTTAAAAAAGGGATTTTTATGTACACGAGATTCTTTAAAAGTTGTTTGAAGTCAATTCGCAGTGAATAACAATACAAAACAAAAAATTGAAAACAAGAGCACTTGTTTTGAGCACACAAAATTTCAGGCCACAATTCTTAACCGATTTTAAAATTTGTTTTTATTTTATTTTAGCTTACAAAATTGTTCACAATTTTTTAATTTAACTCTTTCGATCCCAACTTTAAATCGCTTGAAATTTTCTGACCAAACTTCGTGTAAATGTAGATCCATGCCAAAGAAATAGTTTTTATTGCTTTTATGGCTTTTATGCTGCATTTCCTAGCGGAGATATTTGGAATTAAATTTCAAATTTTAGCATGATGCCGGTCCCGAACGGGTTAAGATTTTTTTTAATTTTAAGTTTACTAAACTATAGTTAAAAAATTTTTGGTATCACACAATTTTTGAGACTAATTTAAACAAAAATTTTATTTTTATGAAAAACAGCTCGCAGATGAACACTATCAAAGCCTGCTACATAAAATTATACACAGTCATTATGGAACTACAATGCTACTGAGTAAAAAATACTAAGTAAAAAAATTCATTGTAAAACAAATAAATATAACTGGAGTTATAGGCACATAATTACAAAGTTGCCTGTGGGCAAGGTTGGGGCTGGAAGGCTTAATTTCGTTTTTATTTGGAAGAAGTTTTAAAGTATTAATTTAAAGTCGTTTATGTAAAAGTTAAACATATCAGTTCACACATAAAAATGAAGTGTTTAAGTTAAACGTCTCGTTCCTTAACAATTGTAAAAAAAATACAAAAATTTAACAAAATTTTTCAAAAATTTGTGGTTTCTTCGGCCGGCGACATTAATTAATAATTTTTGGCATTCTCTAACGTTATAATTGCTATAAGAAGTGAAATAGCATTGTCCGCCCCAGTCGAAAACAAGATTTTTGATTTTCTACTTAAGGGACAACTTCATGGCTGTTTTTGGAGTTTTCGTTTACCGGAAGCAAAAGTTAATTAGTTGTTCTGTAGGTTTATCATTTCATTAAGAAAAAACACATTTTAACTGGTTTTTATCTAAATTTAGTTTATTCAATTTTATTTTTTCTGTTTCCATTCAACACCAAGTGATATCAAAATTATCGTGGTTAACAACGTGTTTAGAAATTAAACATGATAATGCGTGTTTAAGGGCAGAAAATGTACTGTAAAATATCTTATTTAAACATGTTTAACGCGAAACGAAAGGAACAAAATCTACTCTGCTGAGTGGAGTACTCCAACATTGTGGATCTGGTTTTAAACACATAAAATCGAGTAAAACATGAATGTGTGAATGCCGTATTAATAAGTTGTTTTAGTTTTTTAACGTGATAAATTTAAGTGTTTAAGGGTAGAAAAATGTACTGAAAGACATCTCACTTAAACAGTGTTTAACGCTAAACACGATTTGGGGTGATTAATAGCGAATTTACATTGCTATCGAAATCGAGTTAAAAGTAGATTTATACTGAATTTAGACTGAACAAAAACCAGTCTAAATTCAGTATAAATCTACCTAAAAATGGCTAAAAACTACTAGTTTTTGCCAAGTCTAAATACACTATTAAAGAACATCTACACGAGAGAGAAATCTACTAGATATAGAGCAAAAAACCCCTCTAATTAGCTCTATTGTGAATGATTTAAGCTATTTAGAGGTGTTTTTGCTCTATCTCAATCAATAAAAATTTAGGATTTCCAACAGATTTTTAATACAAAATGAAATCGCAATTTAATTTGGATTTTGATGAAATCTCAAAGAAATCCAAATTGAAATCCAATTTTTCTCCCATATTTCGAGAAAAGTATGAAAGTTTGCCAAAAAAGTGGCAACATTTAGCAACTGTTTATGTCACAAAAAATTAATAAATAATAAATTTTAATAACTTTAAAAAAATAAGGAATAGTATAATAAAATATTTTATTTTTAAGTAAAATAAATATTAAAAGCTCCAAATGGTTATTTTTTTGGATCTGACGAAGAAAAACTATAGCTGTATTTTCGCTTATACCTATCAACGTTATGTATTTGAAGGAAATCTACGTTTAACCGAGTACAGTATGAAAAAATTATAAACAGTTAATATTTATAATAGTTTCGGTATAATCGAACATATACCTGCAAACATTTTTAGGAAGTAACGCGAAGAAGTTATGTTAAGTTGCGTTTACATCTGTTTTCAAATCCCGAGATTTCAATGGAAATCTCGAACCGAAATCTTGACCGTTTACAATTGCACTTTATGACAGTAGCGAGATTTCGATTTGACAGCTGCACTTTTTTTGTAAACAAAATACCATAAACAAATAACATCAATATAAAAATATTTCTAAAAACCATTTTATTCATTGGCGGAGTACAATTTACATTATTTTATGTAAAGATCTAACGCTAAATATGTTAGTAAATTTGTTTTTTTATAAGGACGACAAGCTAGAACCCAGATTTTGCAATATTTTGGCGGAAGGAAGACATGCACTTCCCAATGCTTTCTTCACAGTTATGCTTCGGGGGAAGCAAAAATTAGAACCACGCATCACTTCTTATAATCATTAGTACATTTCGATTGGGTCTAAAGTCATATTTATTAAATTAATAATAATTTTTTTATTTCATTATTTTGTCATTTTTAGGTTATTTTTTTAGTCAGCTGTTGACCATCGTTGCCACTTTTTCATGCAAAAACTCTATAAATTAAGCGAAACACAGTGTTGTATTCTGCAAAAGTCTCCAGATTTGAGATTTTCATGAGATTTCTTCGAAATCTCGCAAATTTACGGGATTTCCTTTGTATGGGGAATCTCGGGATTTCCCATGAGATTTTCACTGAAATCTCAATTTTAGTCGAAATCTCGGGATTTGGGTGCAGATGTAAATGCAACATTAGATGCGAAAATCTATAATCGTTGAGTTTTCAACGTTGATAATTATCAACGTTTTAAGTTAACGTGCATACGAAAAGTAATATGTTAGTTTTCGTCTGAAAAGCATTTTCGTGTACTTTAAGTTTTTTTCTGAGTTAACGGATAGAGTTAAGTCGAAAACACAGCTTATGAAAAATCATTTGATGGCGCCGGCAAGATCAATGACAAAATATAAAATATTTTGCTTTCAACTAATCATCCCTATAATAAAACATTTCTTATACCCCATTCACATGAACGAGGTTTCAGTTATCTTGAAGATTTTTGCATTATATCGAAATTTTCCATACAAATATTCTGTTAATATTCACTTAAATTTGATGAGATAATTTATGTACCCTTCAATTATCTGTTCATCCATTTTTCAAAAGGTGTTCCACATCAATAATACCGTTGTATTTTAGCAAAAGTTAATAAATATTGTGTTCCGGCCATAAAGAATATGCTTTTTGAAATATTTTGTTAAAGTTTAGGTTAGATTATAAGTGTTTTTTGTTTACCAAATATAACGAGACAGCTGTAAACGAGAGAATAGTAGCATTCAGAATAGGGTTTGGGATTTCCCGGACTTTTTTATTTCCCGAGAAACGGGAATGAAAAAATGTGAAATGTGAAATATTTTTGAACAAAATTGTTAATGAAAACCACCTATATAAGTAATTTTTGTTAAAAAAAAACACTATTTAAGTACAAATGCAGTCTGTGTAGTGAGAATTCAAAGTAACAAATATCAGAATGTTGAACATTTGATTTCACATAAATTACTCGCAGCACTGCCACATGAATTGCATGATTCCAGCAGGCACCTACTACTGGATTGTCGGAAACAAACCGTTTCATCACACTTGGCCCATTAGATATGTTAGCCACAATGTTATTTTCCAAAGACAAATAAAACTCTTCTAGTCTTATTTCTACAATTCTTCTTATTTCATCAGTATTACATCTTCCTGATATATAAACCAACCCCAGGTTATAAAATGAATTATTTCCGTTTATACATATGTTCAAATATCTCTTTTGTGATATTCTTGTCCATTCATCTAAGATTATAGTAAATCTCCTATTGTTAGAAATATTGCTCGATATTTCTTTTATCAAGATATCTTTTACATGATTGTAGTAATTTAATATAATGTTCTTTACATCGGTTTCATTTTTTTGCAATGCCAGGTTTTTATTATAAAAACTTTCTCGAATAAACGAAGATCTAGTTATGGTGCGGATTGACTGCTGCTAATTTGGATACCATTTCAGGAATTGTTTGCCCTATCATAAAACCTTTAATACCTATTCAGCTTACACCTTTTTCTTCAGGTACTTTGCTAATTTTAGCTGAAACGTTATTCTTGTTGTTTTCTTCAAGAGAAGTTGCATGACCATCAATTTTTTTTTTTTTTTGTGAACCAAATTTAGATGTCGGATAACCAAATTTAGATACCACCGTTAACCATTAGTCTTTTCTTTTCACATTTATTAATGACAACGTTACTTATAAAATTATTGACCCTTAATATAAAGGCGTATTTTAAATTTAAAGTAGACTTTATTTTTAATCAAACGGTTTTGTTCATTTTGTGTATGCAAACCTTACAAAAATATTTATATTTTCAAATATTTTGATTGGTTGAAAATAAATTAACCAATCAGAATGCTCCAAAAATAAACCAAGTCAAGGTATACTGCCACCCAATATTTTAACTAAAGTCGACTTTACCTAAATTATACATTTGAAAAATTTAGATAGTAAGGGCGATTATTTGTAAGAAACAAAGCTTTTTTTCATATTTCTTTTAAACATTTTACCAAGTTTTTAGGTTTTACTACTTAAATTTTGAATAAGTTATGCGAAAAATCTTTATTAGTTAAAATGCTCCTTATTACTTGGCAAAGATTTTATTTGTGTGTCAAATAAATGTATTCCCTTTTAAAAGATTTTAACAATAAAATGTTTTTTATGACTAAAATTAAAAAATCCTATTCGAAACAAAAACAATTTAAAAAGTTAATATTTTTAAAATTTTCCGTTTTCCCGGGAATTCCCGCCCGGGAATTCCCGAACCCCAACCCCTAATTCAGAAGAGAAACCTTAAGCTGATACCGTTGACTTGTAACGCTTTATGATTACACGCAGAAAAAAAACAGGAGGAACTATGTAATTATACAACTACATAAGTTCGAAGTAAGTTTTACAATTTTCTAGCAAAATATATGTATTTTTTCGGATATTTTCCACTACACATGTATATATTTTGCAAGGATTGTATATATTTTACAAAAAAATGTGCATATTTTACTAGAACTTTGTAAAACTAACTTGAAAATTATGTAGTTGTATAATTACATAGCACTTAGGTAATATTCCCCCTGTTTTTTTCTGCGTGTATATATTCTGCTGAACGATGTTTTCTTTGTTTTGTTTCTAAATACACTTTTTCCAGATTTTCCGTTGATTTTTTAAAAAATTTGTTTTTGAATTATATTTGTGTGTTTTTAATTGTCATTCTTACAAAAAAGATTTCTTTTTAAATCAACAACAACAAATGTATCAGTATCACTATTTGATCAAAAGTAGCAAACATTATGCTACCAAAATATGAAATCACTATCTGAGCGCTCAGACTGAGCTGTTACTGATAACATCATTCAGCAGATAGTTCTATAACTGTTGTAGAAATTGTATCTGCCGAACGCACTCAACGAAAACTTATTCAACCTCATGTGAACAGTTTTTATTAGTTTGCAAATCTAATTGCTAACGGTGAGTCTCATACTGTAGGTTTAACTTTAACTTAACTACAAACAAAAGAAAATGTCAAAAAATGTACACAAAACAACTACAAATTTTTGGGTTAACTATTAATTAAAGTTTAAACCTGAAGTATGAGACCTACCGTAAATCGCCCACAAAACTTGCTTGTGAATGGGGTATGAATCCCGAATAGATGAACTTTTTCGTATTTCAGCACATCAAAAAGCACCATATTTAGTGCGGAAAGCACTAAATTGGCATCCCATATGTCACACACTACGCAAATAATACGACTATGTGCTTGCTGAATAATTATTTCGCTGAATACCAACATTTATAAAACCCGAAATTGCAAGCGTGCGCCCTGAGATATAAGTCGATACAATATAATCTGCGGTGAGAGCGGCTGAGCAAAAAATTAACGGCGACCATTAAGCAAAGAATACACAAAGGAACATTGAGTAAGGAACAAAAAATAAAAAAATTTGTAGCACACACACACATAAACACACACATTCACAAAAAAATGGAAATTTTTCACGAATGTTCCCTCGTGTATTCTCCGCTTTAGATTTAAATGATTTTCTGACGTTCACGTGAAGAAAGCAAAATAAGCAAAAATCTGTGCAGAAAGAAGCTCTAATGCGGCGTTCGCATATACGTGTTTAACTCGATTTGACGTTTTTAAGCGTTAAACATTTTTAAGTGAGATGTTTTACAGTACATTTTTTCTACCCTTAAACACGCTAAATTATCGTGTTTAATTTTTAAACACGTTGCTAAACACGATAAAATTGATATCAATTGGTGTTGAATGACAAGTTTGAGGCAGAAGAAGACACAACAAGTAAAATAAAAAAATTAAAATTGAATAAAATAAACTAAATTTAAATAAAAACCAGTTAAAATGTGTTTTTTTCTTATTAAAGTGATAGATGAACAAAACAATTAATTAAACTTGGCTTCCGGTGAACGAAAAATATAAAAACAGCTACGAAGTTGTCCCTTAACTAAAAATTGAAAAATCCCTTTTCCGACTGGGGCGGATAATGTTATTTCACTTTTTATAGCAATTATAACGTTGGATAATGCGGAAAATTATTAATTATTGCCTCCGGCCGAAGAAAAAATAACTTTTTAGGAAATTTTGTCAAATGATTGTATTTTTTTTTTCAATTGTTAAGGAACAGCTGTTCGAGATGTTTAACTTAAACACATCATTTTTAAGTGTGAACTGATATGTTTAACTTTTACATAAACGTGTTTAACAATCGTACTGTGAACGTAGTATAAACTAAAATTCAAAGTGATAATTTGAAAATAAGCTAACAAATATATGCCGAAACTAGCCGCTTACTTCGGCGATAAATCGACTCCAAAAAAGTCGGCGGCGTCGACTTATCAACTGTACGGGCTTCGACCTTTATCTCCGTGAGCGGCTTTTTTTTCTTTTGACGTGAAATCTTTCTTGCAGAAAAACTTCGCCAACCTATTTTTTCAGAAAAACTTAAATACAAAGTAGAAAGTATTAAAATATTTCTCATTGAAGTCATAATAAACTGTGTAATATATTAAAAATTGCAAATTTAAAATCAGATATTTGCACTTAATAAAAAGCGCAGCAGAGGAAAAAAAGTCAGACATTTTGCCAACAACAAGAAAAAAGTTTACAATAGGGGACGCTCATCGCGGATTATTGCCGGACAAGTAAAACAAAAAGTACAGCGTAAACGAAAAAACAAGTGCAAAAAAAGTTCCTTAAACTAAAAAAAAAATTCTATAACTAACTTTAATTGTCGATGGCTAAACAGGCTTCTAAAGCCTTTTTTCTAAAATCGCATTGATGATGTACATTGAACACACGAACCTTGAAGATAATCTACATCAAATATTAACAAATCGGGTACCTACATCGAGTAGTCCCAGTGCCACCGAGGCATCGGCCGCAGCAGCTTCTGCATTGCTGCCGCGTGTAAGGGAGGCGCAGGTAGACAACGATTCAAATACTTTACAACAACAAACAGGTGCACAGGTGGCGCCTGCCAATAGCAACTCTAACACTAACAATTATCATCACAATAAGATTAATAAAGAGTGTGTAAGACGGCCCGAACCAAAATTGTTACCCGTCGAAAATTTTAAGGTTCCAAAAGAATTGCCGCCATCAATACCACCACACTTACAAAATAATTTTGAATCGAAGCGATTTGCTTCGGATCCCGAGGAAGAGGAACAGGAAGAACAATACGAATTATTTCAAGTTAGTGATCTACCAGTTGAGGCAAAAGAAACTTTCAGACAACCTAAAGATCAGACTGGCGGATTCGAAGAAGTAGATAATTTGGCTACTACTAGTCATTTTGTTATCGAATTGCAAACCGACGATCATAAAATTGCTAATCCAACTAAAATACTGCATAAGGAGGAAGACGAAGAGTTTGAATACGTTGTTACACGTGTTCCAAAGAGAAAACAACATCTTCAAGATACTCGTAAATCTAATCAGGTAATACATGTAGTTTTTTAACCTTTCATGAAACTGACAATGAAAGTTTGTATATTTAATAGTTCGGATCACGCAATATTTATAGTGGGTTTTTTCCTTTCCTTTCTTATGTAGGAATTTTTGTTTGAAAATTTCTCTGGTTGTTTTGAGATGTCAAAATTTCAAACAAAAATAATTGCTGTTATAACTGATAGAACTGGGACCGGACATTTTCTGGTTTTTCGCTCGTATCGTTTCATAGGGTTCTCGAAAGTTAACATTATTGCTAGTAGTAAACAGGACTTTTTCAATTCCTACACTGAAAATAATACATGCTACTTTTTACGAAAATAGTTTTTTTTTCCTAATATATACGAATCTTTCGTATATTCTAGGAAATTCAACTTAGGCCAGAATTAAGTAAGCCCTAGTTTATGTATTACGAAAATACTCTAAACGAAAGCAAAGTAACGAAAATTTGTTTTTGTTTTCCATATATTTTTGACGAAAGTGATTGTCAATTTCTTTCGTTTAGACTATTTTCGTAATAGATAAACAGGCCCTAAATTTACGAAACTAACGACATCTTTCGTATTTTTTTTTTGTTTAACAAAATTAATATTTTAAAATTTTTCAAAACTAAAAAAATTTTTAAATGTACTTACCCAACAAACAATTCGTTCCGTTTACGCACCGTTTTCGGTCCGTCATAAACGGAATCCAACTCCGTATACGTACCGTTTTCTGGATCCGTCTACGGACCAGAAAACGGAACATAAAGAGCATCGAAACTGATTCGAATCCGTTGAAAATCCGTCAATGACGGACCGTTTACGGACCGGTATGTCGTGTTAAAAACGGACAAGTCCGTTTAAAGTCCGTCAATGACGGACCGTTTACGGACCGTTATGTCATGTAAAAACGGACTAGTCCGCTGAAAGTCCGTCAATGCCGGACCGTTTCCGGACCGTTATGTCGTGTAATAACGGATTATTTCCTTGTCCATATCCTACAGATTTTTTCAAAAAAATAGACCATATGTTTATTATTTTCAATACAAAGTACTTTTTTTTCTTTTTTATAAATTCATTAATAATTATTATTTATAATTACAATATTTAGCACATCCAGCTCGGTCTACCTATCTATCCAGAGCTTAGCGACCCGGAGTAAAATCCAACATCTAAATTAGTTATGATTTAATTGACTGTGTACACGATGCAAATTCTCACATGTTATACACAAAACATTGTGAAACATTAAGTTTCATAAATCTTACCTTGTTACTTGATGTTGTTTGATTAATGGTGTGATAGAAAAAATTCCCTCTATTGGATATTCTCCATATATTCCCATTATAATAATATTTTCACCGACTTAACAAAAATTTTTTATTTTGTAAACAAACCGCTGAAATCCGTATTTAAAGGTACGGAAACGGATACACCAATACGGAGTTAAAACGTATTGTGTTCGAAAATCAATTTATACGGTCCGTTAATGTTCCGTATACGTACAAGCATTGACGGATACGTACATTACGGACAGTTAACGTGCCGTAAAAGCCGGATTCATGAATCCGTACGTGCCGGAGAGTCCGTAAAAATGTTTCTTGGGTAATCTTTTACATCTTAAAAAAAATAAATCAGCCTAATTACGATTGTCGAATTTGTAGTCGAAAATTGATCCGAAATAATTTTCGTTAAATTCGAAATTATAACTAAATTAATTTCTGGTTTTTTACTATCATATTATTTGAATTCAGTCGTTGAGTTTTAGCCGATTTTATAGCAAACTCGATTTGTTTCACTATTATTTGTTAGGCGTGTATGCCCTACTTTAAATTAGTTTATTATTATAATTTATCAATCATACAGTTTTTGTATTTTCTATCTTATCGTGTTTTGAACATTTTTTGTAGCAAAATGGAAAATACATAGTTCGAAAATAATGAAATCGAAAATATAATAGGGGATTTCATATAAACTCGTATTCTACTCGTAAACTGTGTAAATCTGGTATTTTTATGAGTTTAATTTCAAACTTCATACATAAAAAATATGGTCTGTATTTCTACAAGGTTTACAAGGAATTTACGAGTTTATATGAAAACCCCTAATTTTTTGTCAAATAGAGAAAAAAAATTTAATTTTTAAAGTAGGACATACACGTTCAATATTATTGATCAATTTTTGATTGTTTACAAATTAATTGAAGGTCTGTACCCAGCATTGAAAGTTTATCAATTAAATTGAAAAATTCAAAAGGCTTTGGATTTTTGTTTTTCAATTTCATAATATTGAAAAGTGTGTGGCCAATTTTGAAATGTTGGTTTTTAATTTTGTTTTTTTTTTGTTGTTAAAATTAACAAAACATATAAATTATTGCAAAATAAACAAATAATCACTATAATCGTGGTTTCATTTTAAAATTCGCTAATTTTTGCAATTTTTTTTCGGATAGAAAATATTGATCAATTTTAATTTCATTTATATTTTTTTAATAACATTGAAAGTGTATGTGCAAAGATCAATTAAATTGAAATAAATTATATTGACCGTTTTTAGCAAATAATAAAAAATAAGATTTAAAATCGCGGAAAAATATTGAAATCTGTAACAACCACATTGAAATAGGTAAAAAAAAAAAAAAACAAAAACGCGAGTGTTAAAAATAAAAAAACAATAATTCAGAAAATATCAATTCAAAACATCACTTTAAGAATATCAAGAATATATATATGTCCTTTATTTATTTAAATTACGTAGTAAAAAAAGAGATTACACATACACTTAAATAAAAAGTTCACGAAGAACATAGGGCGTCAACGAATTCTCTCCATTTATTTCTGTCTCCGGCAAGTGATTTGGTTCCAGGTTTTACGAGCTGTTTCATATTCTTTTTTGGTACAGCGTATCCATGTATTACGTGGCCTTCCTTGTCTTCGTTGTCCCTGGGGATTCCACTCAAGCGCCGCTCTAGCGATTTCAGTTTGTGGTCGTCTTAGGATATGACCGATCCATGTCCATTTCCTTTTACGTATATCTAATTCGATTGGACAACAGTTTGCCTTTTGCCAAAGAGCTTCGTTTGAGATCCAATTCGGCCAGTATATTTGAAGGATTTTTCTCAAACATCGATTAATAAACGTTTGGATCTTTCCCAATGTCAGTTTTGTAAAGCTCCATGTGGTACAGCCATATAGCAATACAGATTTTACACTGCAATTAAATATGCGTAATTTTGTTTTCTTCGAGATGTTGTTTGCACGCCATATTCTGTGCAATTTGAAGAAAGCAATGCGTGCTTTATTTATCCGATCACAGATATCAGTTTCAGACCCGCCATCTTTTGTAATCTTGCAACCAAGGTAGTCAAATGATTCGACATCTTCAATTAACGTGTTTTCTACTGTTAATGGGGTCGTTATATGGGTACCTATACGCATAAGTTTTGTCTTATTAAAGTTTATTCTCAATCCTACTTTTTTGGCATTTTCGGAGAGTCTCTTTATTTTGGCTTCAATATCCACATATCGATGAGCCATTAGACAAATGTCATCAGCGTAATCTATGTCGTTTAGGTACTCTGCCATATTCCAACGAATGCCAAACGGCGCCTCCTTGTTTGTATCTTCCATTACACAGTCCAAAAGCAAGAGAAATAATGTGGGGGACAATATACAGCCTTGTCTAACCCCAGTTAAAGTTGTGAAAGGCCGACTTTCTTTACCATTAAAACGTACCTTATACTGTGCATCTTTGTAAAGTTCGCGTATAAGGGTAACAAAAGAATATCAAGAATGCAATTTTCAAAAACACTTAAGATTCTTTCTGGTTGTTGTTGTAGCAACATTCTTACCTTGGAGGCCGTTGCAGTTAAACTGCATAAGGGTTATCACCTCAGGTCGGGGGACAACCACATGTGGTGTTAGTTGTTGTTGTTGTTGTAACGGCTTTAAAATGAGAATTTGTAGTTAATAATTCTCATTTAAAGCCGGAGTGGCAATCCTTGCTCGGATAAATTCGAAGATTCGAATACATCCGAATCGTTCCGGCACATAGTCCGATTGCCGTGGGAACCGGGTTATACCGCCCATACTCGGTCGTCAGAGCCTCGTCAGCGTTAACAGGGGACACCATGTCCAAGGTGGACTGTGGCTGAGGTTGGCATTTGGAAATAATTTCCCTTGACCCCTTGGTGTTAGTTGTGGTGTCTGCTGTTGGTGTTGTAGCTGTTGTTGTTCCTATTGGGACGGGATCGGGGTCATCGTGACCGATGATGTCAGAGCCGACGATGTTGACAACTCGGATGACGATGAGCTGCTAGGCTGGCCAATACAGCATGAGGCCACGTAATTTACGTCCCAGAATTTTACATCTTGCGCAATTAAAATTTTGATATACTTCATCTTTCACCACCTCTCATTTCTTCTCTATCTGCTTAAGAGAGCAACAGGTTAATTAAAATAACATTAAAGTTTTTACGGTGTGAGCATACTCCTAGATGCTAGAATGCACGCATGGAGAAATATTTACATAGACTTGGTTTTAAATCAGGCTCGGCAGATACCTGCTTGTATTTATATAAGGGAGAAGCATTTTAAAAAGTTGATTCTAGCTCTATATGTCAATGACGGTTTATTGCCGCTTCTGACAGTGAACTTTTGAAAGAACTAAAATCTAAATTTAAGATAAATAAATATGCAAGTTATTTCCTAGATTTGGTGGTAGTGGAATTTGAAGACAACATCAAGATATACCAAAAATCATATGCAAAGAAAATTATCGAACGTTTTAACTTTTCTGAATGAATGTCGACCTGTTTCAATGCCAATGGAAAAGGTGTCAAGTAGTACAACAAAACCAGGGAAAGTAGTCAGGGAATTCCCCACAGATAAGTCGTTGGTACTAGAGATGAGCGATCCGGTGATTTTTGAATAACGATGCTACCAGTGATCGTGATTTTCAAATCACCGTTCTTTTAAACAGTGGCCGTGATCACGGGTTTGTAATAGAGATGGGCGATCCGGTGATTTTTCAGTAACATTGTTCTCAGTGAATGTAATTTGGAAATCGGTTCTTTTAAACTGTGATCGTGATCACGGTTTTTCTATGGAAAAGACTGCGTTTTTCTGATAAATAAACGAAATAATATTTATGGCGAGTTTTTAAGATGTCAGTTAAACTTGGTTTAGTTAAACCGAAAACGAATTTTGTCAGCCATTTTAAAGTTTATTAACAACTAAGTTTTATTCAGAAGAGTGTGAAAGCAAGTCATTGTTATTGAAAAAAAAACATGTATTACTGTGCACAATGAAGTTTGCAAGAAAGAATAGTACAAAAATATTAAAAGAACGACATTCCGAGTAACTGCGACTTGAAATATTTGATCACTGCCGTTACCTGTGATTTATCAATAACTGTGACTAAATCACCGGTATGAAAATATCTCTCATCTCCAGTTGGTACCCTAATGTAGCTTATGTTAGGAACCAGGCCCGATTTGGCATATAGTGTTGGCTTTCTGTCAAGATCTCTAGAAAATCCAACAATTGGAGATGCTCAGCGAGTTAAACGTGTCTTCAGATATATTCCTGGGACGTTAAATGTTGGAATTGTTTACACAAAACGTGGACCTCATTACCTCTGAGCTTTTTATTTGTTCTTGAACTCCGGCAGAGCAAATGAAAACATGTTGCTAAATTTTAAAACTTTTAATTCACTTTTTTCATATTTTTTAATAATATTTCAACACATTTTTTAAATATTTACCCCTCAATTCATAAACGCTTTGTAAATTTATAGGAAGTTTACAAAACGTAATTTTCATAAAAAATTTGTTCAATAAACCTCCTATTATTTTGCAAAGCGTTTATGAATTTAGGGATTAGTATTTTAACGAACAAATAATTAAAATAAAAAAATATTAAATTCTAATAGAAAATAACACAATAAAAGCAAAATAAATGTTCTTGTTGATAGCAAGAATTTTTACTTAACATGTTGCAATGAAAATTTTTCTATGTTAAAAAATGTTTTCATTCGCTTTCCAACCACACACACAACCACATAAAACCGTGAATACTAAAGTTTCTCTGACCTAAGATGCTCGAGTGTTTTAGTGATGCTGATTTTGGTGATTTCCACATATGTGAGAGGAGCAATTCCTTGGTTAAGCCAAATACAGCAAATGGTATCAACTTCAACAACTGAAACAGAAATTGTAGCTGCAAAAGAAATTATTTAGTTGAGATTGTTATTCAGGCTGATTGCGGTTGGCGTTGCCGATATCTATGTACGTTTACGCATTTTTACTAAAAAGTTGTTAAAAACAATTTTTGTAAAAGTTTACAAGCTAGTTCACTTTATATATCCTCTAAATGGCAAGACATTTGCCGTGAGAGTTCTTTTATATGTAAATTTCAAAATAAAACATATTTTGTATGCAGTCGTATTTTCGATATTTCAATCAGGCCTTTTAATTAACTTCAGTGACATTCCTATAATTCAAACTGACAACACTGCATCAATTTCGATTAGCTCAAAATCCTGTATTTCATAAGCCGACCAAACATGTATTAAAAGCATTTCTTTGTACTAGAATAGGTCATAGAGGGTCATTTAATAGTGTCGGTAACAGAGAACGGTTTGAGTGCCTTATTTTATGCTTTTGAATGCAATCACAAAAAATGTGCATATTGTCAATACACATCATTTCAGTAAAGCAATACGGACACAATTGAAAAAAACTGAGTATGACGAAAGCCATGCATTGCACTGCATGTCTTCTGTTAATCTTACCTAACACTCACAAAAGCAACGAATATAAAAAGATTGGTATGAATAGAAACCGATTGTTACGAATGGTCTCAATGTTGGTTGTATAAAAATTTAACATTTTTTTTTGTCAAATATTTTAGTATATTTTTTGTATTTATTTTTTTCACTTAAACATTAACAAAATGAGAAAATATATACATATGTATTTCATATTTAATTAAAAAAATGGAAATTTCTTTACACTGCATTTTTCAAAATACTGCAACAGGTCAACGATTACGAAATGAATGTTCTGATTGATTTTATTTTTTTAATGCGTCATCTCTTCATTTCGTTGCTTGACATGTAGTGGCATTATAAAAATAAAAAACACTCATCAAAAACAATGAATGTATATAATAGCAATAGCATTAGTTATTGTTTTTGCATGAATGCATGGCAAAAGCAATGAATGGTATGATTGCACAATAAAAACGAATGAACTCAAACCGTTCTCTGGTCGGTAATACCAACCGAAAATCAAGCTGCTGACATGATGAACAAAAATAGCAAATACAGCGTTAGCAAAACCTCGCTTACGGCTTTTATGCAGTTGTTTAAATATTATTTAATTGAATAAAACAGAGGAAAGTGTTCAAATAGTGTTTTAAAGAATTTATACTTGTTTTACAATTAATCGCTAAATTAATTTGTTATTTTAATATATCAATCATATCCGTTTTTGTAATTTCTATCTTTTTATGTTTTGAACATTTTTTGTCACTTCAATAAAATCACAACTTAAAATAAGTTTTATTTTAAATAAAAAGAACATTTTTATAATAAAAATTGCAGTTTTGTATATAAAATATAGCTAAAATGGATGTATAGGCCGCCACATTTTATAAATTATAAACGGATGGCAGCCGATTCATAAGGTTAGTGTAAATAATTACCGTTATTTCAACAGTATTTCGTTAGGGTATTTTGAGGTAATCGATATTTTAAGTTATTTCGTTATCAGTATTTCAAGGTTAACGGTATTTAAAATTATTTCGTTTGGTTATTTTAAAGTTACCGGTATTTTAAGTTATTTCGTTAAGCTGCCTACACACTAGGGAACATGGTTGAGGGAACAAAAAATATCAAAAAATTTTGTAAACACGAAATGCATGCTCTCAACACTCACACACACACAAACGCACTCACACATTCACAAAAAATGCTCTCTTTTTTTAAGTATGTTCCCTAGTGTGTAGGCAGCTTTATAATTCTTTTTTGAAATTTTTCATGGATGGTAACCGAAACGAAGCGGTTATCGGTAAGGGTAACGCTATTTTAGATTATTTCGGTAACGGTATTTTAAGGGTAACGCTATTTCACTTATTTCGGTATCGATATTTTTAAGATAACGGTTTTTTAGTTATTTCGGTAACGGTATTTTAAGGATAACGGTATTTTGATTATTTCGGTAACGGCATTTTAAGGTTAGCGATATTTCAGTTATTTCGGTAACGGTATTTTAAGGATAACGGTAGTCAGTTATTTCAATGCATTAAAAACTAAACCAATTTACCAACATAAAGTACGAAAAATACTCAATACCCACGTGCAAATAACAAAAACAGAAAATTAAAAATAACGGTAACGGTATTTTAGGGTTAACGGTATTTCATTTGTTTCGGTAACGGTATTTTAAAGGTATCGATATTTCATTTATTTCGGCATCGGTATTTTAAGGATAACGGTATTTCAGTTATTTCGGAACGGTATTTTACGGATAACGGTATTTCGGTAACGGTATTTTAGGGGTAACGGTAGTCAATTGAAAGGGTTTTGAATCGATAACGGTATTTTAGCGGTATTGCCTGCCATCCCTGTTTTTTTTACAAATACAAAAAAACTAAAACAATAATATTGGAATTAACAGTCGTAGATTACATAGATCTCTTACTCCTTGACACTTGCTGTCAGTGAACGTAACTCATGAGAATGTGTTGGACATACGTTCCCATACCTATACAAAAAAATATTTGTATGCGTGTAAAATAATGTGTTTGTTGACAAAAGAAAACAAACAGCACTGGAATACACATTTCAATCTCAATAAAAGGTATGATTTTAGACAATAATTTATTGATGATATTCATAGTTCGAATTTTTTCAGGTAGCTAATATTTTGCATAACTTTAAAAATTTCTGCATTTTGTGTAAGTGTACACACAAAATAATACATAGTTGCTGATAACTACATTTTTCACTATGTTATAGGTGAAATAACCCGCACTATCACATAGTGAATATGAAATAGTGGAGTACAACTACATTTTATTGAAATATAGAATTCAACTATGGATAAAGTCAATGTCAACAATAGTCTGGTTGAAGTAATATACTTTTTGAAAGGTAGTAAGTGTTAACTATGTGCAATTTAAAAATAGTGAATAGAAACCATGTAACTTGCCATTTTACGTTATTTTCCCAAAAAAAACAACTTCAACCTTTCATAAAAATTTATTACCATTTACAATATTTATATATTAAATTATTATTCATACTACTTCGATGATCTTTCTTCTTTGCTTTCTGCTTCTCCCACACATTGCAAAAAGTGGCCTTTTACTAATTTTATTATTTTGAAGTTCTTCTTAAAAATTTGCGTGGTCCTTCTTCTGTGAAATATAAAAAAATTTTGATATATTTTGTAATTAAAGCCATAAATATATTTACCCAGCAAAATCTTTCATTACCAAATAAGTGGTTATGTAATAGAAATTCATAGCTCCGCACAACTTATTTTTTGGCGTCTAAACTCATTAATTTTGTTTGGCGTGATCGTTTTTATAAGTAGCCACGCTTACCTGCTCGCTTACGAAAAAATGAGAAATAAGTAGTTACGAGATTTTGAATAATAAGTGGTTACATACATGCTTACAAAAAGTTGAATTATAAGTGGTTATCCGATTGCTTACTTGATTCTTAAAAATAAGGAGTTAAGCAAATACTAATAGCTTAAGGAAATACATTCAGAAAAATTTAAGTTTTCTCTAGTGTGTAATTTTAAGACTCGTCAAAAAAATTTAAACATAAAACATATTTACATATAATAAATAAAAATGTATAAAATTTAACTGTGTAAAAAGTACTTATTTAAACTATTACGAGTAACTCATTATTTTATATTTAGAAACAATGAATACAATAGGCCGTTATTAGGAAGTCATTATTTTATATTATAAAATAATGCAAAAGGTAATGATATATCATTTTTGGTAATGCAGATAGTAATGAGGTGTCATTACCAATAATTTGCTGTGTACTTACAAAAAAATATTGTGGTTTTTTATGTTTTGTATGCACATAATTTCCTTTTTTATTGAAAGAAGATATATTTTGAAGTTTTAGATCAACCTAAAAACAATTTTTTCGACTTTGTTCATAGTTGTTCATGATTAAGATAGTTGATTTTTATAAATATAAATTCACTATGGATTTTATTGACTATGCCACTACGTACTTTTTTCGGTGTAGGAATTGTTTAAACTAAAATTACATACAAATTTATGCTTTAAGTGTGAATTCAACATATTTTTTGTTTTTGTTTTTTTTCTTTACATGTAAGATATTATTATTATTGTAGTAAAATAAAATAATTGTTAATATTACAAATTTTTTAAATCGAATGAAGAAAATCGGATGTCATTCCCAAATTGCTCAATCAAATGATACAAAATCGAATGATTGATTTAATTCCCAAATTGCCAATCGAATGAGTAAGAAATCACATGAATACCTAAATTGTTTGAATTCCTTAAAAGTGAATTCGATCGAATGAATTCCAAGTAGAGTTTGCTAAAAACCGAAAAATTTTAAAACCGCGGTTTCGGTTTTTCAAAATTATAAAAACCGCGGTTTCGGTTATTTTTCGGTTTTCTTGTGATATTAATAGAATTGTTTTAAAATCATTTAATATGTATGTATAACAATTAAATATTTTAATAAATTCAAGATATTTATTAAAATTCGATTGAACTTCTCACTCGAATAAAGGCAATAACACCATTGTTGGAACAAAAAAAAAAAAAAAAAACCCCGGAAGCCGTAATAAATTAAAATTTTTTATTCTTTTTTTGGCAGATTAAACTATTTTTAAAGAGTTTGGAATTTGGAATTAAACAATTTGTTTAAAACAATATAAAGTTGAAATTTTATACAATAAATTTCGCGGACTGCGAAATAAAACTTTTTGAAATATAAGCGTTGAGAATCTGAACTGAATACGTGAAACTCAATATCTCTTAAACTACATGACTTTTGGTGCAATTTTTTTCTAAAATTGTAATCCTCAGCTTATATTATCTGTAATAGTAAAAACAAAACATCCCAGTGTAGAAACGGTAATGACATATCATTATTTTTTGGACTACCAGTAATGACACCCACTTACCTTCTGTATTATTTTAAAACATATAATTACTTATTTTTATCATTATTTCAAATAGAAAATAATTTTTTAGATTTTTTTGAAATCTATTTTTAGACTCAATATTTTTTAAACACTGGTAAGGACATATGTAACCACATATTTTTTGATTTTTTGTATGTTGGCGAGTAAGCTTACTTGTATGCAGCAGGTCAATTGTGTTTTTATCTATTAAATATTACATGTCGATATAGCTTAGATGGTAGAGCTGTTGACTGGCAATCTGTAGACCCAGGTTCGATTCCCGCACCAGCAAATTTTATTAAAAAAAAAAATACAATAAAAAATATTTTTTTTTATATAATTTATTTTTTAGAAAATCTATTTTTAGACTCATTATTTTTGTCAGTACTGTATATCGTTACCTATGTGCTTACCACATCCCAGTGTAGAAACGGTAATGACATATCATTATTTTTTGGACTACCAGTAATGACACCCACTTACCTTCTGTATTATTTTAAAACATATAATTACTTATTTTTATCATTATTTCAAATAGAAAATAATTTTTTAGATTTTTTTGAAATCTATTTTTAGACTCAATATTTTTTAAACACTGGTAAGGACATATGTAACCACATATTTTTTGATTTTTTGTATGTTGGCGAGTAAGCTTACTTGTATGCAGCAGGTCAATTGTGTTTTTATCTATTAAATATTACATGTCGATATAGCTTAGATGGTAGAGCTGTTGACTGGCAATCTGTAGACCCAGGTTCGATTCCCGCACCAGCAAATTTTATTAAAAAAAAAAAATACAATAAAAAATATTTTTTTTTATATAATTTATTTTTTAGAAAATCTATTTTTAGACTCATTATTTTTGTCAGTACTGTATATCGTTACCTATGTGCTTACCACATAGGTAACGATATATTTTTTGATTTTTGTATGCTGGTGTGTAACGACAACTCATTATTTTTTGAGACATCGCCATATAAAGGTAATAAGAAATGTAATTTTTTTATTTATACCATTAGTATTTTGAATCATCTTCCCCATCACTTACAGGTGGTCCGCAGCGCAACGCAATTCAAAAAAAGTATATTTGATTATTACAAATAATATCTAACATTTTTGTTTAAAATATTTTTAAAACCTTTCTCATGACAATTTTTTATATAATGTTTTATACCACTTTTAATGTTAAAAATTTTCTCTGACTTTTGTTAACAATTCTATTCTTTTTATTCTTTTTATATATTTTATTGTTATTTTTAATTTTATTTTTCTTTTTTCGAATTTTGTATTTAATATGAACGGTATTCATTATAACTACTTTGTAATTTAGTGCTTTCATATAAGATTAAATCTTTGCACTGAATATTAAGAAATAAATAAATAAATAAATATATAAATAAATAAATATGTAATAAAAGTAACTAGTTACCATTACCAAGTATGTAGTTACATAACCATATATCTGGTAATGATTTTCTACACTGGGATCTTTAAAGTAATATTTAATAGAGAAATTGATCATTACAATTAAATACATAATTTTGTAAAATAAGAGCTGAATCCTATTCGAAATTCTAGGTTCAGTAATATGTAACTTAATGAATTATTTTAATTGCTTTAAGTATTTGCTAAAAACCGACTTATTTTTGTCGGTTTTCGGTTTCGGTTTTGAGGCTTCAAAAACCGCGATTTTGATTTCGGTTAAAACCGAACAGCAAACAGCAAATTCCAAGAATGAAATCTCTGTGAAGGGTTAAAAATGAATTCAATCGATTTAGAAGGAAATCGAATGGTATTTTTAGGGTCTTCATTCAAAATAGCATATATTCTTCGAAACTCTGAAAAGATGTACAGCACTACAAACGTTTTAACTAAGTTTTCCGCTATAAATAAAACACATAAATGTGCTAGGGTTTTTATATAATTTCTTATATTTTCTTATTTAAATTTAATTTATTGCAGAAAAATCAATATAGTCCTGAATTGAAATATAAAGTACGTAGACCAGTACCAGAGGCAATTCCTATTGATAATTTAAGTGTTCGTTCTTTCAACGGTCCACTTCCACCACTACCCAAACTTAAACCCACTCTAAAGAAACATAGCATAAGTGCTCAAGAATACTATACGCACAGAGAAGTTAACGGTTACGCTAACTTTGTTGTCGAACCCGAGGACGACGACCAAGATTGTGGTGATTATTATTCGGAGTCGGAAACATTAGAAGCAGCGTCTACTGGTCGACCAGAATACGCTTGTAATAACGATTATCACAGCAGACAAGAAGCCCAAATGGGTCTCGACATTATCAATAAAATAAAAGATTTTTTCAATTGGAATTCGTCGGAAAAATTCTACAGTTCCATTCACAAAGAGGGCAAAAGAAAAAGGCGATCGGAAGTTTGGTCTGGTGAGACATCAGATCCTCATCAGATCAAATATCGTAAAGTGGAAAACCGTTTTCCCAAATATATAGCTGCGGAAGAAGACGATGCAATTGAGTTTTTGCCACCAATGTCATATCAAGAGCATAAGCAGCATCAATATCAACAACAAAAACCAACCAAATACGACAAACAATATATATTAAATACTTCAGCACCACAAAACTCCAGAAATATATTGGAGATGTCAAATCGACGTTCAAATGCTGCCCAAGGTAAGTAAACACTTTACAAATCGCGATTAATAATATAAATTCAATTGTATGTTTTTTATTTATTTTTCCAGATAAACCTGCATTAAGGAAATCTATGTTTTCAGCTCCTAATATAACACAACAATTAATTAAAAATACTACTTATGCCGATGTTGAATTCTCGGATGACGATGAACCCATATTGCTTAAAGGTTTCGATAATAAACCTTCTACTTCGTCTGCGGTCAAACATGTACCCAAAGTCTACAACATTCCGATTATGCGTACAGATGAACGTCTCCAGTCAATGCAACAAAAACCACCACCACCTCCTCTTATCGAACCACGTACAGGAAGCATTTTACAGTCTTCATGGATTCCTGAATTGCAATCTATACGCAAACCAACCTACGCAGAGGCTGTACGCCAAAGCCGCCCCAATTTAGGGGCAGCAGTAGGAGGAACAGGTCATGTTTTGGGTGGTCGTAGTAGCATTTCATCTTCGATAGCTTCGACTTCCGATTCATCGCATATGTTAAATGGTTTACGCAGAAATCATTGGTCGAACCAAAATCGTTCATCTATACTAGATCAGGAAAAAGAGAGCGAAGAACGTGAAAAATATCAGCAGTTACTACAACAAGTCGTACCACGTCTTTACGGTTCTACAGGAGGTGAAAATAAAAATCTCTCTAATAGTTTGGCTCAACGTAGAAGATCCAACTTGCTAATGGGTGCTGCTTTAACTTCTTCAGCACGTAGTTCACCAGCTAACAATAGACGTTCAGTGGGTCTTGGACAATCTATGTTGAAACGTCCACCTTTATCGTCTACCATTAATTTAGATGACGATGACGCTGATGAAGATGTTACCATAACTGGGGTTTCAAATTTAAAAAATTCCCGTAGTTTGAAATCAAAACAAAATTTACCATCTGCAGTCATCATAGATGATGATGATATTTCCGATATCATAGAATTGGGCAATGAGGAGCGTCATGTTTTATCGGCTTGTGCTAAGATACAAAAGGAAGAGAAGTCAATTGCTAATTTGCTTGAAGATAAAGTTGAGAAACCTAAGAAAGCAGCTTTGTAAGTTAATGCTTTTTGTCCACTGACGCTTTTAAAAAGCCAATAAGAACAATTTACTCTACATATTAAACACAAACAAATTTCTAATTTAAAATATTTTTATCCATTATTTATTCACAGACCCTTTGTAGAGCCTGTAAACTCTTTTAAGGAGCGTATCAGTGCATGTCCTCACATGAAAGAAAACTGGTTGGAAAACATTCAGTCAAAGTGGTTTCAACACAAAAAGAATAGAAGTGATGAAACTAAGCAGGTAGCTAAAGTGTAAGTCATTCTCTATTATGTTTATAATAAGATTACAAATTAATATATAATAAATTAAAAATGTTTTATTAGAGCCGAAAAGACTTCAGCCGAACGTCGTGCTGCTGAAGTGGAAATACAAGAGCGCTTGCGTAAATTTTCAATTGTTGATCCAGAACTAGTAGTTGTCGATGATTTTGAGGATGTAGCAGAAGAACCTGAATTCGTAGAACTGACACAACAACATAGGAACCGCATTAATGCAGCTATATGTGGACCACCAGATCAGGTAAGTCTCTTTTTTTATTATTTATTTGGACTACGAAACATTTACCATTTAAGTTTAAAAAAAAATTGGAGTATGAAAAGGTTAAAATTAAGAGCCAGTTTTTCATATTCAGAACTAAAAAAAGACTTTTTCTAAATGTTAAAGACAAAAATCGTTCGTGGGCCAGTATTATTGTCAGCACTTAAATTTTTTACTTAAGAAATTTTCAAACAAAATACACAAATGGCTCAGTGTAATAGAGATTTAGTTCCAACGATGAAATTATTGCTCAAACATGTGCCTATTTTGGGGACCTCCAGAAATCCTATTTTATGAAAGGAATAAAAATTGGAGAAACTTTGGACTAATTGTATTGAGCTAAAAGGAGTCTATGTTAAAAAGTAAAAACTATTTTTTGCTAAAAAAAAAATGTGTTTCCGCTCTCTATTAAAACGTTCTCTAGAAGATCAATGTAATTTTCGGCATTCATTTTGCTAGATACAAAACAAATGGGAATCTTTTTTTGATTGCAGCAGCCAGCCCAAAACATAAGGTTTCCACCGCCAAAATTTCGATGAATTCCGCGTATCATGCCAGGGGGGTTATGTAATTCGATTCGAAACGGAAATGCTTTCGAACAGTATTTTCACATTGAAAATCAAATACGAAAAAACAGTTTAAAATAGGGCACAAATATTGAAAACTTTTATGCGATAGTATAGCATACACGCAGGGGTATGGCATCACCAAAAAAATAAGTTATAAAAATATCGTTATCACTAGATGGGACTTTTTTGAAAAAATTGACAATTTTTTCTTTATTTAAATTTAAATAATAACAAACAACAAAACAAAAAAAAAAAACACAAACGGATATCTCAAATTTTATTATTTGAATATATTCTGCGTTTGTTTTTTCCTCATTTTGAGCAGTTATCAGCAGTTATGAGTTTTGATATATAGGCTCAGCTGATACTAAACGAATACTAAATAGTTGCTCAGGTAATACTAAATTTCAGCGCCCTCTACCGGTGAGTAGTGTAAGTTTTGATTTCCTATCTCTATCATACACGTTTTCAATATTTTCTCCCATTAAAAACTGTTTTTTGTTACTTGATTTTCAATGTGAAAATTCTGTTGAAAGCATTTCCGTTTCGAATCGAATTACATAATAACCCCCCTGATTATATTTTATCCATCAGGACAGTCCAAAATATGACGTTTTGCCATTCATGTTCCCAGAGCAAATGGGTGAGAGCACATGTCTATTAGTTTTATGAGTTGATTTCAAACATGCTTTTGATTCACACCTAATCCATTCAACGTTATTACTTGTTCGCAGAATTTCTCTTACACGTCTGACATACATATTTAGCTGCAAATCATTTTTTATTTCGGAAGCAGATGGTATATGCCTGCTTTTGGAAGAACATCTCGATTTTGTCTACCACTTAGTAATGATGGACGTCCTGGTCTTTTAATGGTGTCATAACTGGAACCCATCCTTGTGACATTTGCTACTCAATATGAGACCTTTCCAGCCGCCTGGCAATTTCGCGGTTAGAAAAAAGACCTTCAACTTTATACGCCCTTATTTTTCCAATTTCTTCTTTGGAAAACTATTTTCCACACGCGATTTATTTAATGCGGTTCACAGTTTGAATAAGCAAAACAATAAACTTAAAAAATAACAGCAATTGCAGTAAAAACAAAGCAAAAGGTTGAAATAACCAACATCGAATCACTTTGTTTTTTTAAATAAAAGAATATCCAAGAAAGCTTTTAAATTTCTTTTTTTATTTATATAGTAATTATAAAAATGCAAAAAATTAATCAGAAGTTGATTGGTATGGAAAACATTGCACATTTTTTTCGAATTCGTCCCATTAGTGTTTGCACGATATTTTCATCCACTTTTCTGGCTGCCACATTCCACTTAGTTCTGAACTCTTCTATAGTTGACACTGCCGAACCTGTCTCCTTTGAAGTTCCTTTTATAGTTGACCAATATTCTTCTATTGATCGCAACTCTGGACAGTTAGGTGGATTGTGTTCTTTTGGTACAAAATCGATTTCGTTGTTTTTGTACCCGTCAGTCGTGTCCTGTCCCTTGCATAATGACAACTAGCTAGATCCGGTCAAAATAATGGTCTTGCAGTGTGAGATCTTAAAAATGGTAACAGGCGTTTTTTAAGCATTTTTCCAGATAAATTTCACCATTTATTGTACCAGTTGTAAAGAAAGGTTTCGATTTACTTCCACAAGAACAAATTTTTTGCCAAAGCAGATGACCTAATTTTCTTTTTACAATGATCTGGAACATCACCACGGCTATATGCTGTGAAAAAGTCTTGCCCTGCAATGTACCGGAAATTTGCACTGCAAAATATTTCGTCATCCCTTATCACGCAATTATATTTTGTTAATTGCTTTTCGTAACGACGTCGATTGCATGTTATTCTTGATAAATTTTGCTTTGCTTTCCTATCTGGATATACCTGGGCTTTATAACATTTAAGTCCATTACGCTGTTTGACATTATGAACAAAATTTTGCGATTTCTTGATTTTCTTCGCGACTGCGCGAGTTGAAATACCAGGATCCTTAGTAAAAGCGTTACTTTTTTTGAGCCGCTTTAAGGTCTCTTTGGCCATGCTCACCACCACTTACATGCATTCTGTCGTTAGACAAACGTTCATTAAAGTTTTTTCTTAATCATTTTTCTAACCGTGGCATATGTTAATTTAACTTTGTTTGCTATAAATCGTATGGAAACAATTATTTTTATTAACACATCCGCTGAAAAGTAGGATGACACATAGGTGGCGCCACCAATAAAAATCCATATCTGTATTTTTTTGGAACTGCCAACCTTCAGATGATTCCTTTCAAAAGTTAATGACAATTTGTTCATTAGTGAACAAGTTACAGTGTTTTAGTGACGCTACTTTTGCGATTTTGAAAACAATGGATTCAAAGCAATTTCGTGTATTGTTTTATCATTGCTTTTTAATGGGAAAAAACACCGTTCAAGCCAAAGCTTGGCTTGATAAGTGTTATGTCTCTGCTCCATCGAGACAAATGGTAGAAAAGTGGTTTGCTCACTTTAAACGTGGTCGTACAAACACCGATGGCGCCGAACGCTATGATCGCCCAAAAGAGGTGGTAATAGCGGAAAACATCAAAAAAGTTCACAAAATCGTTTTGGCAGACCGTAAAGTAAAGATGCTGGAGATATCTGATACGTTAAAAATATCGAAGGAACGTGTCGGTTTTATTTTGCATGAAAATTTTTTCTATCACAAAGCTGTTTTCGTTGCTAAAGTTATGGCATCGGTATTTTGGGATGAGGCTGGAATTTCGTACATTGATTACCTTGAAAAAGGTCAGACCATCATTAGCGATCACTACATGGCCCAACTGGTGCGTTTGAAGGAGAAAATCGCAAAAAACAGCCCCATATGAAGAAGAAAAAAGTGCTCTTTGTCACAAGTTGTTGGATACCATGGTCAAATTGCACGAATTAAACTTTCAAGTGCTTCCGCACCCACCGTATATGCCAAATTTGGTTCCCAGCGATTTTTACCTGTTTTCAGACTTCAAAAATATGCGCACTGGAATGAGATTTAGTTCGAATGAAACAGCTGAAATGCTGAAACAAAGGCCTATTTTGAGGGCAAAGGTAAATCATTCTGTAAAAAAGGTATCGAAATGTTAGAAAGGCGTTGGAGTGATTGTATCGCTCTTGAAGGAGACTATGTTGATGAATAAAGTTGAATTGTGCCAAAAAGTTGTTTTATTGGTTATCCTACGGACTTTTCAGCCGATGTGGTATATTTGTGCAAAATGAGTTTTCTTCGTTGAATCTCCGTAGCGAGCTTAAAATTTAAAAGTTTTTAAATATGTTTCGATTTTGGTTATTTCAACTTTTACTGGATTAAAACATAACATTTTAATTTTGTGGAAGTATATTTATTTTCTTCGAATAAATAATTCAAACTATAAAAACTTAAGCCAATAAATGCAAAAAGGAAAGGCTTTTGTTCGTTCTCATTTAAGAGCTGTTTACATCCTCTAACAAAATGTAAATAGCATTAATTTTTTAAAGTTAAATTATATGAAAAAATAAAATTTTTTGTATTGGTATAGATTGTACAGTTTCTCTTTTTGCCATTTTTTCGCATTTATTTTGGTAAATAAAAATAAAAATTAAAATTTTTCTTTCAAAAATATCCTTTACGAATCCTGTAAATAAATTTAGTTAATCCCATTTTATTTTTACTTCTTCCCAGGTTTTGGTTTCAAAATTCAATTTGAACATAACCAGACGTCATCTTCATACATTATGTGGCCACAATTGGTTAAATGATGAAGTTATCAACTTCTACATGAATCTTCTGACAGAACGTGGCGAAATAAAACATGATTCACATGGCCTGCCCAAAGTGTATGCCATGAACACCTTTTTCATACCACGTTTACTGCAAGCTGGTCATGATGGCGTTAAGCGCTGGACACGTAAGGTAGATATTTTTGCCAAGGATATTGTGCCTATACCCGTGCACGTGGGCAATGTTCATTGGTGTATGGCTATAATACATATAAAGAATCGTACCATTAAATATTACGATTCAATGGGTACACCAAATCCTAGTGTACTCAAGGCATTGGAACAATATCTGAAAGATGAATCGTTGGACAAACGTAAGCGGCCGTATGATACAAGTGGTTATGTCATTGAATCGGTCCAGGGGGTACCACGACAAATGAATGGCAGTGATTGTGGTGTCTTCAGTTGCATGTTTGCCGAATATATAACACGTAATCGTGAGATAACATTCTCGCAGCAGCATATGGAGTATTTCCGACAAAAGATGATTCTGGAAATCGTTATGGGTGAATTGTTGCAGTAGTCAAGTAATAATTGTTGTGTCGCAACAGCCAACATTATAATTTAAAATAACAAAAAAATAACAATATTTCTTTATTTGGTAAGCATTTTGTGCAGAATTTTTTTTTGTTTAACAATAATTTTTATACGTTTCTATGATTTTTTCTAAGTATATTCATAAAACAAACATCAATTTGGATTTATTGTTTCCATGCTTATTATCAAAGAGTTTAGAAAATAAAGAGTATGCAATTCTCTCAGTTAGTGAGAAAAAATGTATATATATGCAAATAGAAAATTGAATATTTTCGCGCGTTTTTAACCCTTAAATGCATAGTGTAGCCATTTGGCAACATACCAGTTTTAAAAAAAAAAAAACCCCACTTGATGCACAAAACTGCATTTTTTGGCATTGAGGCCCTTTGTGTACACAGTGTTCTTATAGTTTAGCGCATATTTTTAAACAGTTATAGGAAAAATCTTGGTTTTGCTTCGTATATTTGTGAAAAATCTAATACTCAAAAATGTTTGTTTAAATATTTAAAGTGGTATTCTCGGAATTAAAATAAATTTTGGCGACAATAACTGGATAGTTTATATATTTTTTTAAATTTTTTTTCACAATCACAATCGGCAAAAAAATGGTTAAAAATAAAGAGTACATGCATTTAATAAGGGTTAATAAAAAAATAACATTTTTGATATTGCTACTGATATATTTCATCATATTTATTATCATTTTTGGTTTTCCTTAAAACTAGCCCTTTTTCTGTTTGCTGGCACAAGCTGTTAACATAGAGGGTGGGAGAATTACATAACCATTGTTATTATTGTATTTTCTTTGACAAATGTCTTTAAATTAAAGCTTTGTTTATAAAAAAAATACTTTCTTGCTCATCATAAAAATTTACAAAGAAATAAAAAATCATTTACTGTAATTTTTTTTCATAAGCAATCATATTTCTTTTATAATTAAATTTCAATCTTCTTTCTAAGGGCTAGTATTATAAACACTTCTTGATTTAATCTTTACTTAAGTAAAAAAAATTAAAATAAAATTTTCTATTTAAGTAAAAGTTTAGTAAAAATTTCTACTTAGTGCTGCTGACTATAATACTGGCCCCAAGTCAGATAAGAATTTATATAAATTTATACTATTAAAAAACAAAAACTCATAATTTATTTCTTTAACATAAATATATCTATATCATACCTATAAATTTAATAATACATAAAACAAAAACGTAAGATTTATAAATAAAAACAACAACAAAAACAACTAAACGAACTCAAAAATAAAAATATTTTATTTTCTTGCTTTTGTTTAAGAATTGAAATGTTTAAAAGGATTAATAAAATATAAAAAAACAAGACACAACAACACTTAAAAAAATCTTCACATACATTTTATAAAAATGCAAATTTTGTTTCTTAACTTATTTTTAAAATAATTTTAATGATTTCAAAATCATTAACTTGTAGACTAATTTCAATATTTAAGCAAATTTTCGTTGGATTGCTGTTTTTAAAATAAGACGTAGGGCCAGTTTTATAGTCAAAACTAAGATTGATTTTTTTCTTAAGTTAGCAATTATGTTTGAAAATATCTTCCTAAAAAAAATTTTTAAAAAATCGTTCTTAGTTCTGACTATGAAATTGGTCCTTAGTTTTTGTTTTTTTTTGAAAACTTATAAACTATTTCTAATTTATCAATAATATGCATACAATTTATAAAACAAAACGAAATAATGAAACATTAAATTGATCAAATAAAATTGAGTTTAAATGTGTGTCTAAATTTTATTTCTTTCTTATGTGAGGAATAACATTAATTTTGTAATAATAGTTTTTTTTATCTGTATACGTATTTCAAATACACGAATTTTCGTAAACGAAGGCCCCCAGAACGAAAAGGATCTTGATCTGAAATCAGCTAATATTTGACCCCAAAATGTATTTTTTTTTATAAATTTAATTATAAATCTTTGAATCGATATAATTCGTAACCTAAGGTCGGCATTTTGAAATTGCCTATATTTTCATCCGAAATGGATTTTTATATGAAATTTAATTTGAAATTTTTAATTCAATTTAATTCGCCAACTAGGGCACAACGAGCGAAAAGGAGGGGTTACCGCGTAACTCGATTCGAAAAAAAATTCGAATTCGTAAATTTTGTACCTTTCATAAAAAGAAAAGTTTTAGCAAAAATCTTACTTTTTTAATTTTTATGTGTAGTGTACAAGTTTAAGGATAAAAATAAATTAAAGAGTAGAATTTTTATGCAGAGTTATATTTTTAACAATATTTGCAAGATTTACGAATTCGAACATTTTTTTTTCGAATCGAGTTATGCGGTTACCCCCCTGAATTTTAAATCACCTATATTTTCGACCCGAAATGGATTTTTATATGAAATTTAATTAAAAATATTTAGGGCGAGTAACTTATTTCCTTATTACTTAACCATGGTTAAATTTTAACCACAGATATTTTCATATAAATTTGACATTCATAACTATGGTTAAGCACTAAACTCAGTTTATTTTGAGATAAGTTAACAGGTCTTAAGTTGATTTAATTCGAAAACAGATCCGCAGAGCGAAAAAAACTAACTGGGTGTTTTTATAAAAAGGATCAGACGAATTCGTTAACAAATTTGTATGAAAAACACTGATTTAAAAACGTTTTTCTTTCAAAATTTTTGCACAAATTTGTTAGGACTTCTGTGTAGAACAAATGCGGATAAAAGATTTAAAGATAAATGTTTTTAATTTTGTGTTTTTCACACAAATGTTTTAACGAATTCGTCTGATTCTTTTTATAAAAGCAGGCAGTAAATATGGTATCGACCTATAATAGAATTTTGTAGAAAGTTTGTGTGAGATTTTTAATTTGATTTCATTCGTTAATTAAGGTCTGCAGAGCGAAAAGGGAGTTTAATTCACATCACCTATATTTTCAATCAAAAATGGATTTTTATATGAAATTTAATTTAAAAACAAGCGGCAACTTTGAAAAACGGCTAGCACCATTGAATTTGGCGGATTCGAATTAGGTTTGTCAGTTATGTGCCTATACCACAAATATACCATACGAGTTTTTCCCACGGTCACTTTTTTTGATCATCTGGTTCATATGTAGGAATTCTCCTTGCAGCTCTTAAAACTATTTTTTTTCCACTCAATAGATCATAAATTTTCATCTTCCAATTTTTATCTAAACCTTTATTTTTAGGACGATATGTATTTTGGCTCATTTGGATTGTAGTTATCATTTCAGATATACAGTGGGTGACAATTAGGATGCCGAACGGGACTGGTTTTTACAAATCCCAGGAATCGGGATTTTGAAAACTGATTTCCTATTTTTTTTTTGTTTTATAATGTTTTCATTTTAAAATAAATAGCTGAAATAAACCCAACATTCAAAAAAAGTCGGTAAAGTCAGCAAAAAAAGTTTGCTGACCCAGCAAAATTTTAGTCAAGAGTGTGCTGGCAGAAAAATTGCTAATATCAGCAAAATTGTTTTGTTGAAAATCAGTCGTCTAATTTTTAGAAAAAAAAACTTTGTAAATTCAGCAAAAGTTGTGCGAAAACTTAAGCCCTAACCAGATAAATGCAGTGCACTGTGGGCCAGCATCATCCAACTTTGACCAAAACTAGAATATTGAGTATATGAGACTAAAAAGTATCACAAATGTAGGTTTGGAAGATATAAGAGCAAATAAATAGGATAAAAGAAAGAATACGCTATAATTTACGAACCCAAAATTTTAAAAAGAATACCTACACAGAAAGAATTTACAAAATTCTAATTGAATTTTTAAACACCTTTCTCATACCAAATTTGTAAATACAAAAAAAATACTTTTTAAAAAGGCACCAACAAAGAATTTTGTAAATCCAAAAAAAATTGTGAAGAAACAACATAAGCATTACTCTCTTTTCATCTGAATTAGGGGTTAAGTATATGTTATAGTGTTTGAAAAATATTCTAATAATTTTAGTCTGAAAACATTGTTAGAATGAGAGAACTGTCGCAATTCATAAGGTAAATAATTCCACCAATACATACATTGAGCAAGAAATTTTAGTTATGACAATATTTCTGATCCTTTCCAAATGGAAAAAAGTAAACCTGTTACATAATGGAATAACAATGCCACTTTTCATAGCCGCAAAGAAAAATGGAATATTACGATATTTAAGAAATTCTTTAAAATAGCAACCAAAACCAATTTCCTTACATATCCAGACATATGCTCTCGTCTCCGAGTGTTATATACGTAACGCGCAACAGAGTCTACAATACGTTCCAACTTCTTAAGATTAGATCCAAAAGTACCCGATACCACCTTAAGTCCATATAAGATCTGGGGCATCATGAGAGCTTTAGCAACTCTACACTTAACCACAAAAGGTAATTGTAGCTGTGTTCGGGTACTCAACATTGGGATCCCGCGGGATCGCAATTTTACCAAAAAGCGTTTTCTTACTACACAATTGGGTAAATGAGAGCTGTCATGAGAGAGTAATATTCTTGTTCTTCTTGCACGCAGTGTTGCCACTTTTTGAATAATTATTCAAAAATGGGACTGTTTACTCATTCCTTGGATAATTTTTGAATAATGACATTTTTGTGTAGTTTTTGTGTAATTTCGTTTTTTACTAAAAAAATTACTAAATTCCATGCTTTCAAGTCCAACAATAGATAAAATGTGTTTGTTTGTGTAACATCTACCAGAAATTTCCAGTTTCTGCTGAATTTTTGTAAATTTTGTCAACACGAAACCCTATTTAGTTAGAGGAGGTCAAACATGTTGTTTTATATTTTATTTTTATATAAACCCCATATTTTGTTAGTTTTTTGAGAAAATTATTGCCAAACTGAATGCAAAATATTTATTTTTGTCTTGGGTGGTAATACCATTTGAAATTTGGAAATTTTTTATTATGATTAAGACTTTTTTATGACTGAAAAAACTTGTAATTTCCCAAGTTTTTGTAATAGTTACTGGGCTTTGATCAGATAAAAATTTTCCTACAGTAGCACAGTTGAGCAGATTTAAATATCTTTAAGTAATTCATTAATTCGTCTTCTTTAACATGCAAAGGCTATTTTTATTACAACTGGCACCCTATAATTGACTTTTTGTATGACCTTTCTACGTAAACTGTGTCTAAATGTTAACCCATTTTCTCCAAATTTAGCACATATTATAAGATTGTAATTCAAACACCATTTGTCAACTTTCTGCCGAATATAATTTTGTGTTAGGTTTTTAAAATCTGTAGATATATCGAAAAATGGCAAGCTTTCGAAATTTTCACATTTTAGAGGTGGTTTTCTTTGGAGCTGAATGGTAGTGCTCCTGTTGCGTCCATGGGTTCGGGCCATAAAACTTAAGCTCTATGACATTGTGAAATTTCATAACAATCTAACCAGCCAGTAAGAAGTGGCTGAATTATTTCCAAATTATTTCGATTCTGCCCCACTGTGCGCAGGATATTAAGTTTTTGTGTAATTTCATACGGTTTTGGATAATTTTTGACCTACTGCTGTGTATTTTTTTGTTTTACTGGTGGCAACACTGCGTGCACGAGAAAGCCCAGACTTTTTTTCGTGTAAATTTGGGTAAATTGTTTTAATCAGCTGTTATATCATCAGTTGGGTGCAACTAGTTCAATTGAACTCTTTACTGATTTGAACAAAAGACCTAGTTCACAACTAATAGCTCCTTTAGTTCAATCGATCATTTCATTCATTCAGAAAATATGTTTATCATTTACAAAAATTAGTATAATAGTTGCAAAAGCCTATCGGTGATTTTACAACTCCATAAAATTACCGACAATTTTGTGAAGACGCTTGTTTAAATGTGTTAAAGAGTTAAATATGTTAATAAATCGAAACTTTTGTTTAATATTAAAATCTTTTCCAAATTTAATAAACTATGTATTCCTTTTTGTAAATAGAAATGCCTAAAAAGGAAATTTTTATTAAATTCTTGATTTAAAAAGGGGTTTAACTAGAAAAGCTATCTAGATTTTTACAACAAATTGAACAAGAACTAGAAAGAGCGCTCACCAAAACGAACTAAAATGCACAAATCTATTGACATTTGTTTTTCGGGCTTCAAATGTAGTTTTCGCGTTCGTTTACTTTTGTGCATTTTTGTTATTTCGGGAGAGTATTTCTTGTTAACTCTCATTTAACTCTCACCTATGTTGATCAACAAACTGATTCTAGCACCACCAATAAATAAGTTAGCATCAGAAAAAAAAACGTTGAGATGATCCAAATATCATAGCCTTAAGGGCGGATTATGGGACCGTAACCGCAAATGCAATGTAACTGTACCGTGCCGTAGCTAAAAAGTGCACTTATAGAATACCGTAAACGACATTACTATTTAACATCTATTTCATGTGGTTTTTTATTTTATTCTAAATTTTTCTATTTATGTTAATTTTTATTTGTTAATTGTCGATTAAATTTATTTTCTTTGTTCATTTAATTTTTTCCGACTAAAATTATTCAGCAGTTTTGATGACGGATAGAAAATTCTAATTTCAACAGAACGATCCGGCAAGTACGATTACATTTACGTGTGAGTAACCATTGGCATATACTTCTTCGTATGGTTTCGAAACAGCCGATTCGTTCCAGTTACGTTTATGGTTGGGTAACTCACCCTTTAGTTTTAGACGGGTTTATTTCTAACGAATTTTCAGACAACCAGTGAAGAATATTGCAAAAATAAAATTCTTCAATAATTGCAAAAATTAAAATTCTTCAATAATATCGGTACCTACCCGTATTGATGTTTCGGTATCAGTGATACCGGCAGCGATACAAATGAAATGCCGTTACCGGTACCAGCACAGATAAAATCGATACCAATACCAAACCGTTATTTATTTCGGTTGCAAACCTTGCTTTAAAAAAAAATACATATTTTTTTATGTTATAAGGTGCGTTATTTTTGCAAAAACCATGGTTTTTAGTGCCTATTTTTTATGTTTTTAATGCATATTCGTCTTTTTTAGACGCATTTTGCATGAGCATATTTTCGATTTTTAAGTGCATAAAATTCCTTGCTCTAGTAATCATAAATTTCCTTAATTTTTTTCCTCAAAATACGTGTGTATTAGGGTGTCCCTTAAAAATCGATTTGTCATTTGGTGTCAAATGGAAGAAATCGATTTTTTTTTGGAAAACGTTAATCCGTGCCGAAAGTTGGCCGAAAATGGCCCATTTTGGAAAAAAGTGTATTACTATTAAAAATTCCCAAAATACGAAATTTCAAAAAAAAATATTTTTTATTTCATTTATTCATTTAATATAGTCAAAATGATTCAGACATGGAATTTTGACTTCATCGAATATCAAGTGATATTTTTCCGAAAATTGTGAAAGGTGTTATTCTGTAAATTTTCTAGTGGGGCGTTTTTGTCCAAAAGTATAGAAATTAACCCCATATGGATTACGTTACATAAAATAATTATTTTTATCCAGTTGAGATTTTGTTTTTATCAATTTAGTGGCTTTACAATCTCGTCATAATAAAATATTAAGTTTCATGGGACTTTTCTAATCCCAGGCCACTAAGGGTTAAATATTTTTTAAACAAATGTAAAGATAATTATAGTCTAACCAAATTTAATTGATCTTTTTCTGAAAACTGTGTAAAATTTGATGAAAACATTCAAATTTTGTTAAATTTTTTACAAAATATGCAATTTTTGTAAAATGTCTTGGAAAGCAGCCGCTCCAAACACAAACTCGAATTATCATTTTTCTAATTAATTTTTTTTTTTCTTTAATATCAACTATTATGTGGTACAAATAGCAATCGAGATCTCCAAATTAGGCATTTTAAAAAATCTTTAAATTAAAAAAAACACGTCTTTACATTTTTATCAAATTCGTGGGTCATTTTGGATTCCAGGTTAAAGTGGGGTAATGAAATCCGATGAAGTCAAAATTCCATGTCTGAATCATTTTGACTATATTAAATGAATAAATGAAATATAAAATAATTTTTTTTCGAAATTTCGGTTTTTTGGAATTTTTAATAGTAACACTTTTTTTCCAAAATGGGCCATTTTCGTCCAAATTTCGGCAGGGGTTAACGTTTTCCAAAAAAAAAAATCGATTTCCTCCATTTGGGACCATTTCCATTAAAACTGGGTAATCATAAATTTAGTAATCATAAATTTCCTTAATTTTTTTCCTCAAAATACGTGTGTATTAGGGTGTCCCTTAAAAATCGATTTGTCATTTGGTGTCAAATGGAAGAAATCGATTTTTTTTTGGAAAACGTTAATCCGTGCCGAAAGTTGGCCGAAAATGGCCCATTTTGGAAAAAAGTGTATTACTATTAAAAATTCCCAAAATACGAAATTTCAAAAAAAAATATTTTTTATTTCATTTATTCATTTAATATAGTCAAAATGATTCAGACATGGAATTTTGACTTCATCGAATATCAAGTGATATTTTTCCGAAAATTGTGAAAGGTGTTATTCTGTAAATTTTCTAGTGGGGCGTTTTTGTCCAAAATTATAGAAATTAACCCCATATGGATTACGTTACATAAAATAATTATTTTTATCCAGTTGAGATTTTGTTTTTATCAATTTAGTGGCTTTACAATCTCGTCATAATAAAATATTAAGTTTCATGGGACTTTTCTAATCCCAGGCCACTAAGGGTTAAATATTTTTTAAACAAATGTAAAGATAATTATAGTCTAACCAAATTTAATTGATCTTTTTCTGAAAACTGTGTAAAATTTGATGAAAACATTCAAATTTTGTTAAATTTTTTACAAAATATGCAATTTTTGTAAAATGTCTTGGAAAGCAGCCGCTCCAAACACAAACTCGAATTATCATTTTTCTAATTAATTTTTTTTTTCTTTAATATCAACTTTTATGTGGTACAAATAGCAATCGAGATCTCCAAATTAGGCATTTTAAAAAATCTTTAAATTAAAAAAAACACGTCTTTACATTTTTATCAAATTCGTGGGTCATTTTGGATTCCAGGTTAAAGTGGGTTAATGAAATCCGATGAAGTCAAAATTCCATGTCTGAATCATTTTGACTATATTAAATGAATAAATGAAATATAAAATAATTTTTTTTCGAAATTTCGGTTTTTTGGAATTTTTAATAGTAACACTTTTTTTCCAAAATGGGCCATTTTCGTCCAAATTTCGGCAGGGGTTAACGTTTTCCAAAAAAAAAATCGATTTCCTCCATTTGGGACCATTTCCATTAAAACTGGGGGGTGTATTGAACGAAAATCGACAAATCGTTATTTTAAGGACATCCCAGTGCAGGGCTGGCAAAACTGTGACACGCGTGTCAGTAGTGGCACGCGATAGGATTTTAGGTGGCACGCGACGTTTTGTTGGATATGTTCAAAAAATTTAAACTATAAGAAGACCAGCAAAAAATTCAGTTAAATGTTAAATTTCGTTAAAAAAAAATGTATGATTCAACTCCATAATGTTGAAATTTTTCATACAGCTTGTAAATCGTCTTTTAAAATGAATAAAACTCAGTATTGACACCATTTTTTGTTTAAGGGGGGTATCGACTCTAGGAAAATTTTTGTTTTCGAATTTTTTTTATATTTTATTTGGATGGAGCATACTTTTCTGTGTATGCTTTCAATAAAAAATTCGAAGAAATTAAATTTCCACATGTGTAACACTTTTTGTTTGCATTTTTATTAACTTGTTTTTATTAGAAATCGTATATATTATAACAGGGCAGAATAAAAAGATAAAAACTGCATCAAAAGATGTAAGAATTGCACGCAGTTGTCAAAGAAAAGCCAATGACGATTCCTTGATGGATGTTGAAGGCACGTCATATGGGGCAGGTGCTGATGGCTTAATATAAGTTATAAAAGTAATCAATATATATAATAAAATGGGGAAAAAACACGACATAAATTAAAAACTGTACAAAATTATAGCATTTTTACAAAATAATATGAGTGGCATTATGTATAATTTTATATCTACCATCGTTTTTAAGACTATTAGGTTTAATATATCAAATACCCATTAACCGATTCGTCCCAAATTTGGTGGACATGTAGTAAGCTAGGAGATACATATAACTTTTCTTTATTTACAATTATTTGAAATTTTGCTGTTTTCTTAGCTTAAAATTAACTTTAGACTTTAAACGCGTTTTTCTCATAACCATGAGTTCAAAATCGGCTGCCACTGTACATCCAAGGTGGGTTAACCGATTTCGATCCGGTTTTTTTCTTTCATAGTCAACAAAAAACTTTAGTCCTTATCGTGGCCCTTTTTTGAATTTCTGTCAAATAAATTTTATATTCCCAAGTAAAATTGTTTTTTCTTGCCTTTTTTGGAATTTTCAAGTTTGTGTGGCAACGTTGTTAAAAAAAATTTTAAAAATAAAAATCGGGCCACGATAAGGACTAGAGAATTTATCTGGTATTAAGAATTACTTTACATTTTTATTTTCCAATAATTAATGAAGGCTGTACAGTGGCAGCCGATTTTGCCTTTTTTAAAAAAGGCTAATAATGAAGTGGCAACCCTGGCGATTTTGGTTGGAGAAATTTAAAACTAATATTTTTTAAAAATACTACAATAATATATATTTTAAATAAAAAAATAATATAGTAAAAATATTGTTATTTGAATTTTTGACAACCGTTTAAATATGCCCCTTAAAATTCTGTTGTTACAGTATTTAACCCCCTTAAAGACATATGGTTAATACAGAACTCACAAATTCGATTATCAGAAAATACTGGGAAAATTTCTAAAATTCTAGATTGAAAGAAGTTTAAATGTTTCGATGAGAAAATGCCTCATAATCGGAGAAGTAAAAAGAAATTGCACAAAAATGGAAAACACCTTGTAATATAATTGGATCTTAAAAATTAAGATTTTTAAAGGGAAAATAGGCGTTTACGAAATAACCCTCAATTAAATAAAGGCTGAAAATAAGTTTCATAACCCCTTTGTTGGAATTTGAAATTGGGTTTTGATCGTATTTCTCAGAGCCATTTCATCTGAAATAGAAATTTTTCTGTTCAAATTCATAATATTCGCTTTTTATTCATTATTATGATGATAAAAACCGTGCGATTTATTTTAATAAAATCAAATTTTTGCCTGAAGCACATTTTTCAACTACTTAAATAATTAATGGCGCCCAATAATTTAACTTATTTAACAATATGAAATAACCACCAAAAATGGAATAACCCCCCAAAAAATGAAAAGGCAATAATGTTTAAACTGTTTTAATTTTATTTCATTGGGGATTTTTTCATAATGAAATAATCTCAATATCTGAAGATTAAATAAACCCCCAAAAACTGTCAAACATTTATACGTCATTTCTTGGATATTATTTAATTTTTCACTTTGGGGTTATCCGTAGCGTTGATAAATATGTACATCTGCGATGATATTTTTAAGAGAAATTTTCTAAATTTTAAAATTTTTTTAAAAAGGACTTTTAAAAGACTACTAAAATTAAGGTTGTACGTGAGAATTTTTACAAAAAAAAAAAAATTTGTCCGTTTCTGGCACGCAGCGAAAAAAGTCTTGCCACCCCTGTCCTAGTGTGTATGTATATAATTATTATGGCATTTTACTACGGACGAGATATCCAAAAATTTATTTTTCCCTTTGACCTATTTCCAAATCACCTACACCACCAAAATTACTCGATCATTCTATTTTAGGATTGTTTATACCTATTAGATTATAAAATAGAATATGTTTTAAAATTTTTGTGATTCTTCTACTTGAATATTATAGAATACAACATGTTTGCTATCCAACATGTATGATGTTGTAAGATCTAAGTAAAAAAGAAAAAAACAACAAACCAATCGACGACCATAGTAAACATCTGAAACATTCATTCATTCGCTTGACAATCGGCAAGAATTGCGGATAGTGTATGGCGTGCGCATGTTAAACAACCGGAAGTGATATTTAATAACGGTTAAATATTTTAAAATACAAAATCAACGAAAATTAAAAAATAAAGATTTTTAAAATAATAAAGTAAATATACAAATTAAACAAAGTGGTAATACAATAAATAATTTTTGAATAAAAAGAAAATTAGTGTGAAAAATTAAAAAAAACATATTTTTAAAAAAGTGGAAATCGATTTCGATAACATTTTAAAAAATCAAATTTATTATAAATTTATATACTTAATGGCAGACTTCGAAGATATTTAAATACAAAAATTATAAAAATGCACACAAGTTTTAACACATAATTAATTAAAAAGAAATTTAGTTTATGAAAAAATTAAGTTAAACAAAACATGTGTGTGTACAAAAACAACTTTTATTGATAAATTAATAAAAAAAAAATAAAAAATTTTTTTTTAAAAATATTCAGCCTTAGATAAATTTTCCAAATTGCTTTTACCGAGCCATACAAAATAGGTGTTTTCATAAAAACTCGTAAATTCCTTGTAAACCTTGTATAAATACAAACCATGTTTTTTATATATGGAGTTTAAACATACCAGGTTTACACCGTTTACGAGTAGAATACGACTTTATATGAAAACCCCTAATATTTAAAAGAAAACTTTTAGAATAATGTCAAATATATCCATTCAAAACTTTTCTTTATTTTTATTAAAACCCAAAACAAAATATATAAAAATAAAACTTAAAAATTAATATAAACAAAATTGCAACAAAATAAAAACAGAATACTTTTAGGACCAGTATTCGAGTGAACACTTTCGTAAAATCGGACACTTAAGTGAAATTATTTTCCGAATTTTTAAGATTTTAACTTCCCGGGTAAAAATTTTAATATGGTGTCATACATAAGTAAATCTTTTTTGATAAATCCCCATATACAACGACATACAACTTGATCCGAAAAATGGGTCATCTAGATGTGTCTAATTATATCAAATTAGATATAATTTGATACAGTTTGATCCGAGATTTGTCCATATCCAGGACATCAAATTATATCTAATTCGATATAAAAATATCTTATTTTATAAAATTTTGTCTGATAGTAGGCATACTTTTTATGCATACCAGCTATTAAATTGAAATTGAAATGTCTATGGTTTTAAAAATTTTGAAGACCCAAATTTTAAAACATAAAATAAAAATTTATTTGAATACTTTTGTCTTCTAAATCGTACGCATCATTTTTTAATATGATTTTACATGCAAAAACATCACGTGAAAATTATTTGGCTATGGAGTAATTAACTCTGAATTTGCAGATAACTAAATTTGATGTTGAACTATATATTAATTTGTATGGGATTATATAGAAAGTTATATAAAATTAAAATATATTTTTAGTACAACGACACATACAGTGTTATAAAACTTAGTATCAAATCATATATAATCATATCGATCACTACATATAATTTCATTAGTTTTATAAGGCTTATGTAGTTATATATGGAGTCAGATTTGGGGATATGTAATAATATCAATTACCATACAAAAAATTCGTTGAAAAAATAATATCAGATGTAGTTGTATATAATGATATGTGTCTTAATGTTACTCCATTCATTGTCAGATATAGCCCAATCACATTATATATGACAATATATAACTATTTTTACTCGGGTTGTTTTAAACATTTCTAACGATTGACATACTATTCTTTAGATCAAATTTTCCATTGAAAATTCTTTTTATAAATGTGTTATAAAGTTTTCAAATTATTATGCATAGACACTTAAATATTTTTAAAGATGATTATTATCAATTCTTAACAAAAAATAAAATGTAAAAGTAATTAAATTCAGAATTACATTAACGATATTGGCAAGTGGTATTCGATCGGTACACTCATATAAATAAGTCCGTAAAAATAGCAGAAAAAGTTACTAAAAATTAGTTAAAAATGATGCTGCAGAAAAAATTGCTAATATTAGCAGAATCAGTTTGCTAAATATTAATAAAATGAAAACAGCAAAAAAACTGTTGAATTTACAGAATTTTAGTAATATTTGGGCTAAATTTTTGTTAATTGCAAATAACAATTTAACTTGCTGAAATCAGCAAAAAAATTGCTAAATAATAGTAGAATAAAAATAGCAAAAAAAAAAAAAGAAACTGTTAAATCTACAAAATTTTTGCTAAAATTTTCTGAAATCAACAAAACTTTTGCAGATTACTAGTGGACTGGAAAAAGGTAAAAAAGGAGCAAATGAAATGAAAATGAATAAATAAAAAATAAATGTGTATTTAAAAACATACTTGGGACCAGTTTATTGAATGTGTCAATTAATTGAAATTTTTTCAATTGCCATTGTTCAATGCCTAAATGCCCATTTATAATTGATGAAAGAAGTATTTGTTTTCATGTTTTAATAAAAGAATAAATTAAGAAAAAAAATTCAAAATTCGCGTATTTCTTATATTTTTTTTTATATTACAATGCTTTTTCTTCAATTATGTGTACATTTCATTACAATTGTTTTCATCAATGCAAATTGAAAAAATTTCTTTTTTTTAAATTTTATTTTAACGGGATTTCATTGGCATTGAATGCTGATGAAATTTGTTGGCATTGAAATTGAGATAAAGTAATGCCAATTATATTTCAATGCCAATGAAAACCTCCCAAGAATGATTTTTTGTAAAAGTGGTAATATTTATAGACAATAATATGTTAACCATAACAAAATGTATTTCAGAGACCCTTCTTTTGATTTTAATTGTTTGCTGATCGAATATGTACTTCCGAATTTATTTGAGTTTCCATTTTCATCTCTAAAGCTCCACCCACAGGAAAGAAAATGTGGCCGATTAAAAATATCGTATTCTTTAAATAAGCTTAAAAAGTACAATATTGGGGGGAAAAAATTAGGGTCATCCCCGTAAACTCCACTTGCTCCCCAGAGATACTTTTAATCACAATTTTCATATTAAAATGGTTCGACCAAAATAAACCTTGATCCTTGAAAATTTATGTATTACGATAAATAGAAACTTTTCTCATTTTAGATATTTTTTGAGTAGGACAAATTTTCAACCATTTCAATTTAGCTTTATTTAAAAACTTTTTGCATTATTTTTGGCGAGTTAAAAATATGCAGTAATTTTTATGAGTCATTTAACATTCTGTTTATAAGCGCTCCAAAATTGGTGGTTTAGTTTACAAAAAATTTGTAAAATTAGCAAATCTTCTGTTAAAAATTAGTAACTAAAATTCAGCAAAATACTGTAAAGTTAGCAAATTTATTGTTAAAAATTAGTAACTAAATTCAGCAAAAAAAAATAGCAAAAAAATTTGTAAGTTAGTAATGTGGAGGTAGCAAAAAAATTAACTAAAAATTAAATTTTAACTAAAAATTAGTTAAAAATTTGTTAATTTGAAGCACTAACAGTTTTACTAACTTTTCTACAAACTTTTTCTATGAGTGTATTTATGTATAACCAATAAATGAAAATTGCATGTTTTCTATATTTGGCAGTTACGTTTAAATTTGCACAAGTACTTGCATATTCGTTATTTCAAATTTATTGCATTAAAGGAATTAAATGTGCTAAAATCCCAAAACTTATTTGGCAAATTCTTTCCTTTTAGTTAAAGATATCAACGAGACCATTTATTATTTCTGAAAAACCACAATATGGCCCTCGGTGACAAGTCCGTGTCCAACCCTGATATAAATCACTGCTCAAAGTTATAGCGTACTTACTAACTGTAACTTGGTGCTTGAATACCCCTCCAACGGTTCAATAGAAAGTTAATAATTTTATAAACACAATTTTATTGACAATTTAAAAATACAGATACTTCATTCTTTCTCTAACTTTGAAGAAAAAATTGTCAGTAAGATTATTTAAGCTCCAAACGAGAGGTTCAAAATTATAGCGCACTTACACAGAATATTAAAAAAGGCTTTATATATTGCAAGATATTTCAGTATTTTGATTTAAATTTATTACTGAGCTTGCTGTTTAAGACCTCAGCTTCTTTTTACCGAAATAAGCTGACGTCTGCTTTACTGTACATTAATGCCATGCCGTATATCCTTGTAACAATTTTAAAAATAAATCACTTATCTTTTGTGCAAAAAATACTTATAAGTGTTTTTTTATCAAAAATGTTGTAAAACAAGTAATTTTCCACTAAAATATTAACTTGTTTAAATTTATTGGCACTATTTTTTATTTAGGACTTTTGTCCTATATCTTAATTGTACACGATCAGAATTTTTGGTATTGTTTCATAAGGCTATAAATCTTATTCCCTGAGATTGGTAAGGATATTTATTGTTTTTGAAAAGTAGTTCCGAGTACTAGAGATTATTTAAACTCATTTAATGTACTGTTGTTATATTTTGGATGATGATTTTCATCCTTTAATATGAACGGGTTTCTTTATATCGGATCCGAGAAATCCCATATTTTACGCCAGATATATCACGATTTTTTTCTGAAATCTGAAAATAAATCTAGCATACGAACAGTGAAGGTGATCTGATATCAAATGAATAAAAATCAGTTTAAAAAATTTTTCAAATATTTAATTTTGCAAAAAAGTTTTTTTCTTCTATTTGGAAATTAAGAACATATCAATATGTTCTCAAAATTTAAACATAAATTTGTGAAATTTTTGGTAAAAAGTAGCTAACATCTTAAAAATCAAGCTTAGTAATAAATTTAAATCAAAATACTGAAATATTTCGCAACATATGGTCAGTTTTTTAATATTCTGTGTATATATATATATATTTGTTCCTTTTACTCCTGCAAGGAGCATAGGGCCTGTGTAAGTGCGCCATAATTCTGTGTAAGTGCGCCATAATTCTGTGTAAGTGCGCCATAATTTTGAAGCACTCGTTTGGAGCTTAGGTAGCCTTACTGCCAATTTCTTTCTTCAAAGTTAGGAAAATAAGTAAGTATCTGTATTTTTGAGTTGGAAATCAAATTATGTTTAGAAATCCAAAAAATTATAATTTTCTTTTGAATCATTGCCGAGATAATCAAATACCAAAATACTGCTAGTACTCGTAAGTACGCTATAATTTGGAGCAGTGGTTTATACCCTGTTGTCTTCGTAAAAAAGTTTGTGTTAAAAATCAGAAACAAAGAAAAATGTCTGTAAACTAATGTTATTGGTGTATATTAGGTAATATCCCAGTCAGAAATCGCCAGTGGTACAAAAAATCAAGCACTGGCATACCACTGAGTAACCACGGTGTTAAAAATAAATTACTGGCAGAACACTCATTTGGGACGCTTTGCCAGCGCTTGCAAAAAGCGTTTTACCAGTATTTGTTTTACAAAAATTTCGGTGGTTTATAAAAAAAACCACTGGCAAAGAATTGGCTTAGAGTGATATGCCAAGGTTTGCAACCAGTGGTTATCCAGTGCTACCTAGCCAATGCTACCAGGCATACAAAAATCAATTCACTGGTAGGCCAATGATTTTATAAAAATGCTGACGCTTCGTAAAAAATGTTTGTAGTCAGGAGGTTTCGAGTTCAAATCCGGTTGCAAGCAAAAAATTTTTTTTGGATTTTTTTTAATTTAAAACTTTTTTTGTTTTATAAAATCAATTTTTTTGTTTGTGGGAAAGCTCCTTCAAGACCAACTTTTTTTTGACCTCCCAACACTGGCATACTAGTTGCAAAAAATTGTTAGCCAGTACTAGCATTTTGGCACAGCCAATAGTTGTCCAGCTATTATCACTTATTTATGTGTTTAGCCATCAAATATTATATGTCTCGTTAGCTCAGTGGGTAGAGCAATCGTCTGTCAATCTGACGGCCTGGGTTCAAATCACGGCAGGATCAAAAAAAAATTTTATTTTGGAAAATATATTTCCAGACCACCTATTTATTGGTTTTGCCAGCGTTTTGCTAACGTTTTAAAATTTTGTTCCTCCAGTATTTTCCGGCGCTTTTTGAACAGCCGGTCCTTTTGTCTAATGATGTTATCATTTCGGTAATGGGAAAGCAATTTTTGCCAGTACTTGTACCACCTGTTAAAGTGCTTTGCCACCGCTTGCCCGTTTGTATTTTTCTGACTGGGATGTTAAGATTTTGAAATTTCAATTAATAAAAATAAATTTAAAAAAATACGTTTATGTATATTCGATTTTAGTTTATATAAAAAAAATCAATTAATAAATTCATTGAGTTTTATTTATATTAATTCGTCTGCTATTATATTCTACGATATATCTCACCATCTTAGTTTTATAAGACATATACACACATGTTTTTCGGTTTTATTTTGACATGATTTCATGTTTTTTTGTTAAAAATTTGTGGTGTTTTCGCAAGATTTTTGTTTTATTTTTGGTGAACAACCAAAAAAAAAAGTGAGCACGTTCTACAAAAAAAGAACAGAAAACAGCACAAACACAATATTGCTCGTATTAAACGCCAACATTAACAACAAATGTTTATACAAGACTCTTTTAGGTTTTAATCGACTGCTGGTAGAGAAACAAAACAGAAACAGAATTGAACACCGAGAACAACATTGACAAACAACATAAGCAATCAGCAACAGAAACACCAACAACATTGAATACTAAACTGAACAACACAAAGCGCAAAAAAACTTAAAAAGACTTTGTCGTGAGTTTGAGTATCTGTTAGATACTCGTACTAATACTATTAATGTTAAATTTTTGTTATTTCTATTTGCTGCGGCGGTTGCTGCTAGAATGTACCTACTTTTAGTCTCAGTTGTGTTTTTGTATAAAAACACAAAATAATTTAAATAAAATTTTGAAAAATAAGAGTTCCAACATTTTGAAAATTTTAGAGTCAAGTCAGTTGGTGTTGAAATCTCGCGGCGGTTAGATCAAAAATATAAATTCCTCTTCTAACGAATACGATTCAAAATTATACATATACATATATATATATATATATGCATAAACCGATTCATTTAAAATGATCTAAATCATATATTTAGATATATACATATAGAGATAAATAAAAGTGAGCATTTTTTTGTGTAAAAAAATATATATATGAAAAATTTTAACCTTCAATTTAAAGAAATATTAAAAATAAAAGTTTTGTAATAAACTTCTAAAAATTTAAAAAGTTACAAAAATATTTTAAATATAAAAAACGTTATTTTATAAAAAAATAAATTTGAAAATTATGTTGGTGTTTCTAAATATGATTCGTTGTGTGGTGCTGACTAATACTACCTATTTGCCTACGTTAAATATATTTTAATGATGATGATGTTGAAAATAATTCTAAAAATATACTTTTGATTATTTTTCGTTGTTCTTAAAACATTTCGCGTAAAAAAGATTTACTTTTTGAAAAATAAATAAAAGAAAATATATGTATATGGAAAAAAGATAAAAATTATTTAGTCTGTTTTTTTTATATTAAGACTTATATAAACAATTTGAAGAAAACAGTGAAAATATAAATTCTAATAAAAAGAGAGTAAATTTAATCTGAAATACCACATTTTTTTTATCAAAATGACTCAACAATGAACATTTTTTTGTTAGAGAAGAACAAATGTGACTACTCTTATAAAAAATATCTGATCAGATCTGTTTAGATCTAATTATATATGATTGGATCTTCTTCTATCTAATGTCAGATTAGACTGACAGATATGGCATTTGTGATGCACTTTATAGGCAGCTCTGATCAGATTTGTTCATATTAAAAGTAATCTGGAAAATTGGGTGATTTTCATGGCCAGATATGAGTTGGTAAGAAAATAAAAATGTAATGTGTTTTATCGATAATATATATGGTGCGTCAGACTTTCCTAGATCTGATCAGATATAATTAAATGTGAAGTTTGTTCCCAAATTTGATATCCAATTATATATAATGAGATTCGTCAGATCAGATATTTTTTACACGGGTAAAACACATTTATTTTTTTGAATAAACTATGTATTGCTTCCCCCAAGGGTTTTACAAAGTTAGCTCAGACTTGATTACGGCGCACAGACCAGTGTTGCCATATATTTTTTTAGAAAAACTGTAAAAAAAACTGGTTTTGAGATAGAAAACTGTTTTTCCCAAAGAAATAGAAATCTGAAGAAACTCAAAAGCTTAATTTTCAAACGTTTGGTACCACTTTATATAGAGTTTGACGCATTTTGACTCCCAGAAATCAGTTTTACAACCTGGGGTCGAATTAAGGCATTCGTGATCGAAATTTTTCGTTCAAAATGAGGTTTTTTCGGAAAATGATTAAATTTAAGGATATAGTTCGGCCCTAGATTGCTTATAAAAGTAAAACATGGGCTTATCATTGTTAGATTTTACGTATTTACTCATTATAAAAACCGTCTTCGTACAATTTCACTCGTTCACGAATCAAATAATACGAGCCCTGATCCATGGAACAGGCTGTAAAATACCTGTTTAGAATATTTATGTAAAATATATATTTTAAATTATGATATGGTAACGCGGGAACAATAATTTTTGAAAACTATTTTTCGAGTCAACCTATCATGTGTTTTGTTATCACTTTAGTTTATTTGTATCTACTAGGATTTTCAATTAACCCATTTTTTATTTCGATTAATTGATTAATTGCTCAAACAATTATTCGCGGTTTTTTCTTAACTGATTAATCGAATAAAATTTTAAATTAATATACAATATTTTTATATTTTTAATTCCCCTATATAAAAAATTAACAAAAATAATTTCAGTATCTTTTTAAAATTTTAAAAATAATTGAGATCATTGTGTCAACTGAGATCATATTTTGTAAACGTTCTTATTGTTTCTGTCCCCTCTGTCGCATATTCAAATTGTATCCAAATCGGATTGAACCACACCCGCTTCCTTATACATTTTAAAAAGTTACATTCAAAGAGTTAAATGAGATAAAATATCCCGTAATTTGGTTTTTATCTCTTTTATTTGCAGTGAACACAAAAAAAAAACGAAAATATAGGGATAAATTCTTTTGAGAATATATTTTTCCTCTACGTTCTTTCCTCCCTTTATTTGATTTTGATAAAAATTTAACAGAGAATTTGGATGTTGATGAAAAAAGTAAAAAAATAAACAGTTTGAATGAAAAAAACTGGAAAACTTTATAAAATTTCAAAAAACTGTTTTATTCATGAAAAAACTGTAAAACTGTTAAGCATTCCAAAAAACTGGTAAATACAGTTAAAACTGGCTATATGGCAACACTGGCACAGACGCAAGTCCTGTTGCTCATTTTTACAACGATTATTTCTTATTTTCTCAATCAGCTTTGTGTTCAAACTTATCAAAATGGGTAAAGCGCTTGACAATTTTTGAGTTAAAATGTGAGGACATCTCTACAAGCTCCATAGAAATTTTCACATTTTAGTGCTTTGGGAGAATTACAAATAATTTGGATAAAAATTGTTTGTATTTTCACGCTAGAATCTCCATTGAAATATACAGATATTTCGAAAGGCTATAAAATAAGAGTCAAAGCTGAATTTTCAATACCCTTTGCTAGATTTGTTTGCCTACTATGATTTGAGCGCTCAGAAATGCTGAAGAATGCTGAAAAAGAAGCTCAAAGAAAAACACTCTCGCAGGCCTATGATTTCAGAAGGTCCAAGGCTCTTTTACTAGTCTTTTCCGGCTCAAATTATGCAATGGGAAAATATAATTTTGAAACATAAATTCGCCAGCAATCATTCTCGAATTAAGTACTTATTTAAATCTTTTGGCTTAGACCTACTCAAAGTTTTTCATATCTCTGATATTTTAGCAGAAAACAAGCAAATCTATCAATAAATACCAAAGTTATAACCAAATGTGTGAAAAATTTGTATTAAAATAAAATACTAAAACTACGTTGGTGGCTTATTATTACTCATAATATATTTGGTTTTGTAAATACATAATTGGTTTTGTAAATACAAACAACCCTATAAACAATTTCACTGGAATTCAAGTTGAAAACAAATTCAATTCCAGCCCTGTTTTCCAGTTTCAAGGCTTGAATACAACTTTAATTACATTTTATTTCAATAGCATACTCCAGCAAAAGGGAAACAAAAATTCAAGTTTCAAATATTTTTGTTAAATATACAAATGCTAGAATTTGAAAGTTTCTAATTTTTATTTGTAAACTAGGAATATATCAATAGCAACAAATATAAACTAAACAAGAATTTTTATAATTCAACGAAATTTTTTATTATTAAAATAACTAACAAAAACAACTGGGGGGTTGTTAGAAATCGCTTTCGAACATAATTTTCACATTAAAAATTCAGTAACAGAAAATTGTTTTTAGTGAAGGAAAATGTTGAAAACGTGCAGGCAATGTCTAGTAAAAGTGAAAAATAAAACAAAAGTTGTACTTTCAAGAACGGATATATTTTTACAAGAGTTTTAAAATTTCCGAATTCGAACAATATTTTTCGAAACCGCTTACGTAATAACCCCCCTGTTTACTGTTAAAGTACTGATTTATTAGTTGCTTATTATGATATTAAAAATATTTGTTTTCTTAAATAACTGCTATTAAAGTTGTTTTTTATTTTTCCATAGAAAAACAACTGTAATTTCGGCTAAAACAATAACTACTGATTACTACACAATCAACTGTCATGTAGTAACTGTCAAACTTTTTTGAGTGTAAAAATACAGAACTCTTTTTACTTAATGTTGTCTTATTTTTTATTTAAAGCGGCCCATACATTAAGGAAAATTCGTGAAAAAATGCCCAATTTTTTGTGAATGTGTGTGTGTGCGCGTTGACATCGTGCAATTCGTGTTTACAAAATTTTTTGACATTTTTTGTTCCCTACTCAATGTTCCCTAATGTATGGGCCGCTTAATACTATTTGTTGTAAGCGTTTTACTATTTTTTGTTAGCCTTTACGCTAGTTCAGTTAAACGATTCACTCTTCTGAATGATGTGAACTAATTCAGCATTATTCGGTCTTTTTGTTTTATCTCTTTTATTAAATTGTTTGAAATTGATATGTTTTTTTTAGCAAATAGTAATATTTTTTTTAGCTTGGAAACTACTTCATTGAAGAAGTATATAAAAGGTGGATAAAGCGTAAAAAAGTTATCAAACGAACAAATTCGTTCAAAACATGCAGTTCAGTTACAGCTCAAAACAAACGAACTAGTTAGTTCACTGATTCGAATTGACGATAATGACCGACACCGCAAAGAATTTGTTGAATTTCAACAAACATGTTTTTTCTTAAATATTACAGATGTGAAATTTTTAGTATTCTGTTAAAACTTGGGGAAAATTTAAGAAGTTATAACCAGTTCCAGTTTCACGTTGTTGGTTCCAGCGTTATTACCAAAAAAAAAAAAAAATATCTGTAACCACCAAAACTACTGAAACCTTGCAGTATAACAATCGACTCAGATTAAGTTAAGTCCATTCAAAACTTGTAATCGAACTACAGGTCGCAAATATAAAGAAATTCAGGTCGCAAATATAAAGATATATATACATGAGCTTCTCTTGGTACGATGACAAACAATATTTTGTTAGAATCGTTTCATATTCAGATCTACCTCTCACAGAAAATTCCTACCTGAATTAGTCTTAAATGGTCTTAGAACACTATAGACGTATGTATATGGTTTCTATTTCGGTTTTATAGAACCATAAATCATGCATCTGAATTCAAAGAAACTCGGACCACATTTGGAGCTACACTCTCGAAACTATTCCATTTTGTCAATTAAATTTTTTGCCACCCGAATTGATTCGGTTGCCACAACCTCGTGGTGTTCTGCCAGTTATTTATTTTTAACCAACCGGTAACACAGTGGTATTTCAGCCCTTGATTGTTTTTAACAGTGGTAATTTCAAACTGAGGATATTTGTAACTACCAAAAATAATTGCCATAGACCCAACTTATAGTACATACGAGTATATCATCTCTGAATCACTTGCTGAGTTGATTGGACGAAATTTGGTACATAGGTTTGCATTGCCTCAAGGGAAAAGAATCAAAAAAACACAATTTCTGGATTTAAAATTTCAGCAAATAAATTAACTAAAGTATAATTTCTCCACAAATTTTTTTTGAATTTTTCTTTATGTTACTAATATTCAGAAAAAAGTTTTATTGATTTTAGCAAGGATCAAGCTGAGACAGCAAACTTCTTTGCATACTTTACTGATTTTTTTTAATGCACTAAAAATACTGAAATTAGCAGATGTTTTTTTAGTATAGCAAAAATTAAACTGTTAAATATAAATAGTTTCTGTAATATTCGAGTTTAATTTTAATTAGTTGAAATAAAAAATTACCATTGGGGTTATGACTCATTTTTAACAAAAATTTTACCTATCATCACATGATGGGCAATACTAAATTAATAATAAAAAAATTAATAATAATGCAATTTCTAAAAATAATTTTTGCTCGGGGATTTTGTTTAATTAACATAACGAATTATTACAAAATTTATTGTAAACGACAAAACATGTATCTATTTACCATGCTAAAATCGGCAAAAAATTCTGTTAAATAGTAGAAAATATAAATAAATTACAAAAAAAGTTTTTGTTTAGATTTTTTTTAATGCAAATAAAAATCAGCCCTTCTGAAATCAGCAGTCTACAACTTTTTTGCAACAAATTTTGTTAATTTAGTAATAGCAATCTATGTTATTTGCATTCAACAAAATTTAACTTAAAAATAACTAAGACTTTGCATTTATGTAAAGGGTTTTTCAATAAGAGCGCTAAAAACAAAAACGGTTTTGGATATCAATGAAATTCTTTATTCCTGTGAAAGTACGTTCGATGCCATTATGTATGGAAATCGATCTCTTTTGCATGGCCACAACGGGCACGCTTGCAGAAGTCCAGACGCTGAACCCAATTTTCGACGGTTTTCAAGCATAAATCGGCCGATACTGCTGCAATTTCACGTCCAAAATTGAAGTTCATCAATCGTCGCTGGCTTGTTGGCGTAGACCATAGATTTGACGTAGCCCCACAGGAAATAGTCCAACGACGTCAAATCGCACGAGGCGGCCAATCGACTGGACCATTTCGTGAGATAACACGTTCTCCACACTTGGTTTGCAATAAATTGATTGTGACATTCGCTGTGTGGCTTGTGGCGCCGTGCTGTTAGAACCACATGTCCTCCAAGTCCATATCATCCAATTGGGGCCAAAAATATTCGGTTATCATTGAACGGTAGCGATTCCCATTCACAGTAACGTGCCGGTCTTGATCATTATGATGCAATGATGACTCATGGAGTACGTGTGGATTGCTGTCTGGCCAATAACGCATATTTTGTTTATTGACGAAGCCATTCAGCTAGAAATGAGCCTCATCGCTGAAGATGATTTTTCGATGAAAATCCGAATCATTTTCAAGTTGTTGCTCAGCCCAATTCACGAACATACGACGCTTCTGGTGGTCAAGCGGCTTCAGTTCTTGCGTCAATTTGATCTTGTAAGGATGTAGGCCAAGATCTTTTCGCAAAATTCGCCACAACGACGTCACAGAGATGCCCAACGCTTGAGAACGACGTGTGCGAGACACATTTGGGCTTTCTTCAACTGAAGCCTCAGCGGCAGCAATATTCTCGACACTACGGGCACTTCTTTGTCTCACTGGCACGGGAACATTTTGTACTGTGCCTGTGGATTCAAATTTTTCCACTAGACGCTCAATTGTTGATCTGCTAGGACGATTATGACGACCATAAATTGGACGTAGCGCTCTTAACGTTGAGGCCACTGACTCCGAATTTCGGTAGTAAATTTTAATAATTTCGACTCGTTGTTGGCTCGTATATCTTTCCATCATGAAATGGCAAACCTTACTGTAGAGAAATGTCAAAAGAGCGGCAAGAAATATGGCGTCGTTTGCTGTCCCTGTCTTTCTACTTTTGTAGCGTCCCCTTTATAACAGTTATCATTTTTTTTTTTTAATTTTAGCGGGGTAAATTGTCATTTGCAGTTAACTGATATGTATATAAGTTGTTGGCAAATAACTTCTATAATCTGATCACGAAACTGTTATCCACAATTTTCCACATATCATGTAATTTCGGACGTGAACTTTTTTGCAGTGAATGGATGTGGAGTGATGTAAAAGAAATTTCCAAAAAAAAAATTGTATTAACTCTACTTTTACTCTGTTTTGTAACAATTTCTGATTAATTTTTCAATATTCTTTGCTTGCAGGGTATCATATTTGAACACTTTACATTTTGATTAATCCAAATACGACCAGTTATCGATTCGAAAAGAATTTTTGTAACAAAACTTTTTTAATGAAAACAGTTTTACAAAAAGCAGTTAAAGGTGAAATGGTCAAACTTTTCATTTTCTTAAAAGACAATCCAAATAATTACTTGAATGTAATAAAAAAATAGTTAGATAATTTAGTCATAAAAGAATTGACTTTGTTAATATTCTTACCTGCATGGTTATTAAATATTATTTTAAGAATTAATATTTCCTGTAACATTTTATACTAATAACTATTTTAAATTTTTATTAACTCCAGACCATTAAACCACTGTATATGACAACAATTTAAGGTTTAATATCGATAATACATATGAATTTAGAATGGACAATTTCATTGTAAACGTGGGCGCCAATAATTCATATATTTTAACTACTTCTTTTTATACAAAATTATAAAGAAAAACCTGTGCATTTCTTTCCATACAATAAATAAAATTATTTACATATTCAATAGGTATTGTTAACCAAATATGATTTAGGCTTTTCTGTAAAAGAGAGAATAATTGAAAGTCAGTCTATTGACTTGAATTTATTTAAAATTAACATATGGCAAAAAAAAAAAAAAGTAATATGAATTGTAAAAAAGAAAAAAAAAAGTGCGGTATATTTTAAACAATTTAAAATTAAATATGCTTAATGTATTATAATTAAAAATTCAAAACATGTTTGAGTTTAACACAAACGTAAAAAATGTTTGATATCTAGTAATAGTACGATCTACATTTGATTTGAATTAAATATGTATTTTTTTTTTTTTTTTTTGTATGAAATGCATAAGAAAATAGTTTATAGATAACACTGGCCAACGAAGAAATCCATTTAAAAATTTTCCAGGAAAACTTTAGCTTGTAATGTATACTCCCTACATTCAGCATTATTTGGAAACATAAAGAACGGAGTTAACGATAATTGGTTATATAATGTGATACTTTGTAATGATAACTCCTTCAGTATTATTTAAAAACATAAAGTAATTAATTACAGATAGTTGGTTACATGGCATTATTTAAAATATAAAGTAATGATAACTCGTTACCTTCTGCATTATTTTAAAGCAAAAATTAGTAGCTTATCGATCATTGATTACATATTGTATGCTTTATATTTGAGAAAATCTGTTTTTATACACCTTACTTTACATTTTTTGTAAACATTTTGTTCGACATCTCGAACAAAAACACGAATCCCAACAATTCATTATATTTTAAGCAATCATATGGCCAAGGGAGTAGAGTTTTTGGCTAAAAATCAGAGATCCAAGGTTCGATACCCAGCGTGATTACGTTAAATATTTATTTAAAAAATAGTTTTGTAATAAACTACATTTTTTTAATTTTACTTCAGTAATATTTAAGACAAAAATCGGTCTTAGTTCTGATTGAAATGGCGCTTAGCCTTTCAGTGAGGTCTCGAGTACTACTTTCCGAAATTATACAATATATTCAACAATTTTATACAAAAGAATGAAAAAATCACCACAAGAAATCGCTTCAAATCGATTTGGTTTGGCAATACCATGTAAGCTACAATGCACAAGCTCAGAGGGCTAATTCTATAACTTTTTAACTACATAATTCGGTAGTTAAATTCTCAAGTTTTCATAGTAAACTGACTACTTAACTACTGAACTTTTTAGACACAATACTTTGTTCGTTCTCTACACTGCAAACTTATGTACTAAATTTCGTCCAATTATCTTCAGAATTGCGACCTGAAGACAAATGTTTGATTACAAGGGTCTTTTATTTTACATGAGCGAACCGTAAGGACATCACTAAATCGACTCAACAAGTGATAATGAGTCGATATTGGATCAGCATAAACACAATATACCCTATACCACATAGTGCTGAAGGGTATAAAATTAAATTACTACAATGTTACCTTTAATTGCTTAATATTTGCAAATTCTGTTTAAAATTACTTTCATTGTTAATTAGTTAAATATTTGAACCGGAAATTTATTGAAGATATTGAAATAAAATTGAAAAACCTAAAGAAAGAAACTTAGCAATAAACTTGTTTAAAGAAAAATCAAGATAAAAAATATGACACACATATAAAAAAAAACCGTGAAAAAATTATTCGTGTAAAATATCAGAATAAATGAATTAAAAACAAACTTGAGGTCATTTCAGTGATTGTTGAAATATGTTTTATTTAAAAACACCTACGCCTGAACTATTTTTTCTTTTTTTTCTTTTAAATAATAAAAAATAATAAAATAAAAAGTTAAAACAAAATGAACAATAAAACTGTAAACAAAATTGTATAATGAAACAGATCAACCAACAACCAAATGGCACCTACTCACAATTTCAAAAACGGATACAATTCATAGCAAATTCATTCATATCTATGAAATAGAGATTTTACAATGCAACAACAAAAAAATCTATTCGAACAAAAAATTATGCAAATTATAAAAAAAAAACAAAAACTTAAAAATAATAAATTATAGTTAAAATCAGCAAGCAAGTGCAACTTGTTTTTGAAAAGATTGATTTTTTACTTAAAAGATGAAATAATATAGAACAAAAAATATTGGAATATTGTTAAAAAAAAACAAACAATTCAAACAAATACGAAAATAGTGATGTCACATTTCTTAAAGTGAAATACAAAAACAAAAATCTATAAAATTAAAATTAAATAATATTAAAAACAAAAAATTCTTGTTTTCTTCTCAAGATCTTGTGTTTTAAAAACTCTCCTCTCTAATAACAAAAAAAAAATGAGCTAAATTGAAAAAAAAAAAAAAAATAATAATTCTCTGTTTGATTTTAAGTACATGTATGTATATATCGCCAGCTAACATGCAAAAGGGCGTAATTAACAAAATTTTCAAAACACGGTTTATTGATATTTATGATTTATTTGATTAAACATACAAAGTTTTGGAAAGCTAGGATCAAAAATAGCGATTTTTGAACAAAATTCTAATATGAAATGTTATTTAATCAAAAATGTCTGTTTTATTTAAGAAATAGTTAAAATGTTTATCTCCTGATAAAAAATTACAAATGTTATCTACACCCTTTTACATTTCAGCAAACTATATGTGTCTGCCCTGGTGTATCTGTATCTTTAGGCGGCAAATATTTATTAGATATTTTAGCACACACAGTTAGACAGACAGCATTCAACAGCAGTTAGAATCAAAAAAGTTTAAATTTTATTTTATTTGTTCGTGTGTGCGCGAAATTAAAAACGTTTGTATTTGGAGAATATCTCCTCTAATGGATTTATGCTCTACTAAAAACAAATACGTAACAACTACATAGTGGAAATCATCTTAGCGAAAATGACAACGACTTTTAACCTCCATATGCATTGAATTGTATAATACACCAAACTATTAAACTAAGAAAAAAAAACTTTAGATCATGATCAAATAGATCTTGAATTCGATCTCAACAAATACAACAACATCGACATCAAATACAATAAAAATAAAGAACATTTTGTCTGTGTGTCTATCACTTCATTAGATATATAAAAACAGTGGGTTAAAAAAAAAGATATATTGAAAATAATATCGCAAGCCATTAATTTTCAGACGATATACTCATGGAGTACTTTGCCCCACCGATCACGCATTGCATGATTTATAAACTTAAATTATAAAACATTTTTGAAAATCTGTTTTAAGACACAATACTTTGTGCCTTTTTGTAAGCAGGGAAGTAAGGTATAAATATAAGGTATAATTTCGAAAATACGAATCAAATGATTTGGCTAACAATCAGAGATGCCAAGTTCGAATCGCAGCGTGACCACGTTATATATTTAAATAATAAAAATACCCGGTAAAAAATGTTCAAATTTGTTCATATATGAACATAATTGTATGTATGGATCCGAAAAATTAGGTAACACCTAAGTACACTCAACCAAAGAAGTCTGTATTGGCTACTGAAAATTTTGCTGTTATTACGGGAAATTTAAATGTCTTGAGCCCAGCGATATTTTTTGCTGATTTTAGCAACACATGTCTGCTGATCTGTAGTACAACAAAATTAGTAGAAAAATTTAGTAGCCGCTACTAAATTTTAGCAAAATTGTTGTAAACTGCAATTCAAAATCGATTTGCTAAAATTAGTTAAAAAATTTACTAAATATCAATAATTTTAGTAAAATGAAATTAGTATAAATAATTAGTACACACTACTAAATTTCAGTAAATTGTTGTAAACTGCTATTGAAAATCAATCTGCCGAAATTAGCAAACGAGTATCTTGAAAAAAAAATTAAAATCAAATTTAATAAAAAAAATATATATTTTTTTCTTTGAATTGAAAAAAATGTATAATTACTTCAACATTATTGAAATTTGGACTAAAAATTGCAAACGGTTCTCCAGTTATTATCTTTTTATGCATTGGAGATACAATAAAATTTTCTGAGTTTTATTTCCAAACTAAGAATATATCAATAATAACAAATATAAACTAAACAAGTATTCTAAAAAATCAACGAATTCTTGTAAATAAAATTTCCTTAAAGTATCCACTTATCCACTTGTTGTTAAATTAGTATATTTTTTTTTGCTAAGTTTAGCACTCGGTTTTAAAAACTTAGTAGAATATTTTGCTGAAATCAGCAACGGTGAAGTGTTCAAAGTCCACAAAAAGCCCCACAACTACCATAGAGTAGCCCCTAGAGTAAGACCGCCCCATTAATTTGTCTCCCACTGAAAGATGACATTTTTATACAATTTTCTCCCACCGCTCAAACTGCCCCAAGGGTGCCCCTAAAGGAGTCAAATGTATGACCGGCCCCCAATATTTTTTCAACCCCAAAATTTTATCGGAACTTACCTACACTAATACCAATAAATCTGTAAAAATAGCAGAAAAAGTTACTGAAAATTAGTTCAAAATGATGCTGCAGAAAAAACTGCCGAAATTAGATTTTTTTTTTTTTGCTAAATACTAGTAAAATAAGAACAGCTAAATTAAAACTGCTAAATATATAGAATTTTAGTTAAATTTGAGTTAAATTTTTGTTAATGGAAAATAGCAAATTAACCTGCTAAAATTAGCAAGAAATTTTTCTAAATAATTTGTAGCCTAAAAAACGCAAAAAAAATTTGAAATTTTCGAAGTTATTTTTTCGATTTTTTTAAACGCAAATAAAAATCGAGCCTTTCGAAAACAGCAGTTTATAATTTTTTTTAGCAAATATTTCTACTGATTGTAGTAGGATAGATTGCTATTTGCATTCAACTAAATTTAGCTTAAAAAAATAGCTAAAATTTTGTAGATGTAACAGTTTATTTTTGCTATTTTTAATCTACTAATATTTAGCAAAATTTTCTGCAGATTCTACAGTACAATTTGATATTTTCAATTAACTAAAAGTTAAATATAACTAAAATTCTGTAAATGCTGTTATTATTTTACTAGTATTTAGCAAACAAAAATTTGCTAATTTCAGCAGTCTTTTCTGCACCATAATTTTTAACTAATTTTTAGTAACTTTTTCTGCTTTACAAATTTTTTATTTTTTATAATTTTTTTCATGAAACAAATTATAAAAATTAAATTACTCTAATTTTGTTTTGTTAAATTTAACAAAAAATGTGTTAAAGTCAACAAACAGGAATAAATTTTGTTAAAGTGACAAATTTTTCTGTTGAACCAACAGACATATTATTTTAAGTATACTAATTTCGCAACAAATATATCGATATTTGGGTAATAAATTCGACTATTTTCATAAAAAAGAAAAAAAATAACGGTTGTGGTTGTGGTTATATTGACTTGAAACTCCCTAACAATTGAGCTTATATTTAAGCTCCAACAAGACCTACAATTGAAAAGCTATATTGACTTTAGAAATTCTTGCAATTGATGTACGAGTATGTACTATTTGGCTTCCATAAACTTTAGCTAATTTTACTCCACAAAAAGAATTAACTGCATGTATTCAGAATCTGTAACCAACTTCAAAAACGTTAATTCGACTCTACTAAAAACTCGAATTGTAAATTTATTTTATCTCATTTCAATTTTTCAAAAATGTTTGCAATATTTTCTTCTAAAACTCCCACTGTTCATACGTATTTTGACGTTTTTGCAGAATTACGTCAGCTGAAATATAGTGTAGTGTTGAGTTTTCATGTGTATATGTATTGAACGATAATTTTTTGCAGTTAACAGATGTTGTTTATACGGGGGGCTTATTTAAAAAAAAAAACGTTGCCTAAAAATCTATAAACACATAACAACTTTTTGGATTTTTACTTAACAAAAATTAACGAAAATAATAAAGACAATATTTGTTTCATTTACTTATTTTAAGGTTTACTTTTGTTTTTTTTTTTTTTTTGTTAAGTAATGTCGTAGATATTTAAACTTATTTATTAACCTTGGCTTGCTTCAGACACAAACATATTGAGAGATACAGAGACGACAGACAGATATATAGTACATGTATGAAATTTATATCAAGATGAAAATGAAAACTACTACAAAGTGTACCACTACTGAGCCATAAAATTGTTTAGTTCAGTAACGTACTCGTACATATTTGTGATGAATGGTAGAAGTATTATATTGTCAATGATTTTTATTAAAAGTTTGTTAAGTAATATGATCGTTTTTTAATTGTTTATAAAAGTCTACTGCTCTTTTTTTCACTTTGTGTGTGATTCTGTCAGAAGACTAGTCTACTTTTAATAAAAATGATAAGGTTTCTTTGCCTTCTACTGCTTTTTTTTCCAACATCTTTTGTTAACATGAAAAAAATTTATCTAAACATTTTTTTCGTTTTAGTATTGCGTGAGTTTTCAACATAAGACCTTGAGAAAAAACAATAAAGAATAGAATCAAAAAATCATAAAATTTTAAAACTTCTATTCAACTTTTTGATTTTAGCAGAACAACTTCAACTTTTAACCACAACAACTAACAAATAATATAGACTTAAATTTTGAAATAAATAATGACGAATTTTAATTAATTTATTCAGAAAAAAAGTGTTCAAATATAAAAATAAGAGATTAAAAAAATTTAAACCATAATTAAATTTAAAACAAATACATCACAATGAAGTTTAAAAAACTTTCATCAACGACACCAACACAACGCTCAATACCAGTACGTCATAATAATTATTACATCACAAAAACTAGCACTGGTTGGATGATCATGTTGCTGTTATGCTGTTTGGGTTTGCTAAGCCCCTTGGTCTCGGCCTATAATATTGATATACCCAGTTATACAAAACATCAGAGATTGGAATCAAATACTATGTTTGGTTTTAGTATTGCTTTGCACAAGGGACGCAGTGGTCCTCATACAAATTCGTAAGTATTTTTCTACTTTTTATTTTTTCTTATAAATAACATATTATGGGTATTCGCGTAATAGGGAAAAAGTAAAGACTAGGAAGAAGTTTATAATTAAAATTGATTCTAAATTAACACAAAAATAAAAGTTAACTACTTTTCTGAAAAGTAGCACTATTTGAAATTTATGCCCACTTTTTGATCTCTCGAATATTATTTTGATCCGAATATTGTCATATTATAGTCCTAGATATCATACCATGGTCCCTATGGTATTCCTCCATCAGTCTGTTAAAGCTGTATTAAAAAGCTATGCACGTTTTTTCTCTTTTTATTAATTAATTAGTAATTAATTATATATAAATGAAAATAAATTATGGAAAACCCAACTTCGCAAAAATTATCATAATGTGTTCTTAATTATTATAATATATTCCTATTAATAATAATAATTTCCCGTTGAATATATTATGGCCATGTAAAGAATGATTTAGGACAGGGCTGGCAAAACTATGACATGCGTGTCAGTATTGGCACGCGAGTTAATTTTAGGTGGCACGCGACGTTCTGTTGGATATTTTCAAAAAATATAAACTATTACAATAGAAGACCAGCAAAAACTTCAGTAAAATGTTAAATTTCGCTACAAAAATGCGCGATTTAATTCCATAATGGTGAAATTTTTCATAGAGCTTGTAAATCGTCTTTTAAAATGAATAAAACTCTGTATTGCCACCATTTTTTGTTTAAAGAAATAACTCGCATACAGAACTCGCAAATTCGATAGTCAGAAAATTCTGTAAAAATTTCTAAAATTCTAGATTGAAAAAAGCTTAAAAGTTTCGATGAGAAAATGCCTCATAATCGGAGAAATAAAAAGTACCAGAAAATTCCACAAAAATGGAAAACAACTTGTAATCTAAAAAATTAAGTTTTTTTTAAGGGAAAATAGGTATTAGGAAATAACCCTCAATTAAATAAAAGCTGAAAACAAGTTTCATAATGAAATAACCCCCTTTGTTAGAATTTGAAATTGGGTTTTGATCGTGTTTCGCAGAGCCATTTCATCTGAAATAGAAATTTCTTTGTTCAAATCTATAATATTCGCTATTTATTTATTATTATGATGATAAAAACGATTTATTTTAACAAAATCAAATTTTTGCCCCAAGCACATTTTTCAACTAGTTTCTTACGTACTTAAATATTTAATGGCGCCCAATAATTTAACTTTTTTTTAACAATATGAAATAACTACCAAAAATGTAATAACCCTCCAAAAAATGAAAAGGCAATAATGTTCAAACTGTTTTAATTTTATTTCATTGGGGATTTTTTCATAATGAAATAATCTGAATATTTAAAGATTAAATAAACCCCCAAAAATTGAATAACCGTCAAACATTTCTACATCATTTCTTGGATGTTATTTAATTTTTCCCTTTGAGGATTATTTCATGGGGATTATCCGTAGCGCTAATAAATATGTACATCTGTGATGATATTTCTAAGAGAAATTTTCCAAATTTTAAAAATTTTTAAAAAAGGACTTTTAAAATACAACTACAATTAAGGTGGCACGCGAGAAATTTTTACAAAAAAAATTTGTCCGTTTCTGGCACGCACAGAGAAAAATCTTGCCACCCCTAATTTAGGAATATATTATGATCATAAGATGTCTAACAAATTGTGAATAATATTTTCTACGCTTGTCTCTATTCAGATTTCATTCTTGCCTTAGGAAATCATCAGGGGCGACGTTTTTCTACGTGTGTACAAAAAATAAAAAAATAAATCACTTTTTACTTAATTCATATCAATTAGTAGTTTTATACACACTAAACAATAATTTTATTTGAAGGTTGCTTGACAATCTACATTTTCTCCAGATTTCCTGGATATACCATAAACAATGTTACTATTACATTTAATACTTTTTGTTTAATATTTTTTTATTTTACGTCTTCCCACAACTTTTTTAAACAGAATCTCAAACAAGAATGATGCCAACTGAACGATAATGCTCATAAAAAATATGCTGGCTCCAGCAAAATAATGGTCCCAACTATTTACTCGCTTAATTACTTTTGTTCGCGATGTCCCAAAAGTAATGGGGACTCATTATTTCGTGTTTTTGTTTTTTTGTAAGTAAGAGGGTAATTAGTACTCATTACTTTGTGTTTTTTGAAAGTGAGAAGGTAATGACTACCCATTAATTTTAGGACATCTTCAACAAAAGTAATTAAGCGAGTAAATAGGTTTGTAAGTAGTTGAGATCATGTTTTTCCTGGAAGCATCTTATAGTTGGCGAAACTATACCACTGATTACTACAAATATAAAATGATTTCCATTATCCTTAGCATGATTTCTCTGAATTTAGACAATAATAAGATTGTAATTAGAAGCGAGGATTATAATTATCCAGATAATATATGATTATGGACAAGAGAATAATATGAGAATCGAAAAAAGAGAGATTTTAACTATAAAGTGATTACACAGTAAATTTTACTAAATTTGTTTCATCAAAATCGGACAAGTGGTTCTCGAGTTACAACTACGCGAAAAAACATCAAGATAAGGAAAAAATTTAAAAGGTCATAAAAAAAAATGACACATACGAACGCCAAACCCTTTGAGGGTTTTACTATACTGACCTAGTACCATCACCCTGACTTGGAATTTCTCACCCCCCAGACAATAATCCCAAAAATGTTCCATAGTGTTATAGGCGACCATATCATTAGTAAGGTATGATTTATACAATTATAATTTAATTGGTATAGGTAACCAATTATGGCAGTAGGGCACACAGTTTTTCTTTTCTCTGCGTGTAGTACATAAAAATGAGTAGATTTGGAAATATTCCGGTTTTTAGATATAGCTACAAATAAAAAAATTTAATTTTTTGTGCTGTTATTTAAGACGACAAAGCGATTTTAGTTTTTCGGAAAATGCGAAATTGAGCTTAAACTCAACTACACTAAGATAAATATGTCGATAGAATTAACTGAAATTACAGTTATGAAGTATACACTCCAATTGCTTTTAATTTATCTAAAATTAATTAATGCAGTTAATTTTAACCGCAATTGCAGTGTACACTTTTTTAAATACAATTGCAGCTTTGCTCTTAATACCAAATGTATTCTTTCTGCCAAATTTCATAAAAATTTGTATATTCGTTGTCGCGTTAAGACGATGTCCTTTAAAGGTATCCTAATGGAATCTTGTGTATCCGTGCACTGAACCAAAAATAGCGGTAAAATCAACTAAAATCCATATTAAATTGATGAATGGGTGATCACTATACAACCAACAAAACCTATCGTCAATTTGACATATTGTTTAGTAAATTTACATTTTGACGTTTGACTATTTGATGTGGTGTTATTTTGACAAAATATTGTCAAATATATTAACAAAAATTAGTTACGCCAATAGTTATATTTCATCAAATAGAATAAATATTTTGTTGTTTTAGCAATACATTTTATTCAATTCAACAATGCGTTTTGTTCAATTAATTTATATTTTATCGATTGATTAATATTTTTTAGATTTATATTTTATTGTTTATTATATAAAATAAAATAATATAAAAATAATGAAATATAAAATTGAAACAATAATACTTATGTACACACTCAAAATTAAATTCTTTAAACACATGAAACACATGTCCAAAAATATATAAATTTATTTAATATTTTTAATAATTAAAAAACATTTTATATTGAATACATTTTATATTAAATTTTACAATTCACATAATACTCGTAACTATAAAATTACATAAATTTAACAATTTGTTTAATCAAAAAGTAACAAAATATTTATGTTGATTTCACTTACTACTTTTGGTTCAGTGTGGTCCAAATTAAGGACGTTTCTAAGTAGCTAAGCTTCAAACTTACTTTAGGCTTACTATCAACGGTTTTTAGTTAAACATGTTTTTAAAATTTTTGAAAATTCTGTTTGTTTCCAATAATTATTCTTAAAATTTTTTTTGAAATTTTAATTTAGACAGTTTCTCGTTTCCAAACTGTGCACTGTAAACGAAAAAATTTTTCGCAAAAAATGCAGTAAATTTTGTTTTTTATGGAAATGGGTTAATTTCTTATTGTAAATAAAATACGTATTAGGCGCATTTGTAGTCGATTTCTAATGGTCAGATTTATAGTCAGAACTAAGACAGATTTTTTTCCCTAAATATTTCTTAAGTCAGAAATTTTTAAACAAAATTTCTAAATTAAATATTTGAGACAAAAATCGTTTTTAGTTCTGACTATACCACGCCTAGAAACTGTCTTATTGATTAAATGGTTAATGTACTATTTCTAGTCAAAATAGTCCCACGATTAAGGTACTATTTATAGTCTAAAAGGGTCAACGATTGAGATACTACTCTTAAAATATATTTAATAAAAAAAGGTACAACTTATTTAAAAAAATGCATAAAACGCTAAAGATTCTATGGTTCATAATTAATATAGACTCTAAACTTTCTCTGATATTGGTATTTTTAAATAATTATAATTTGTTTCTGTTATCTCTATAAAGAAATTTAATTACACAGAAAATAATGTGCGTGTTATAATCAGATAAAAAATTGCGCTTAAATAATCAAATATGTATAGAAAAAAACCACAATAACAAAAACATTTATACACAAGATAAAATTAATGGATGGACTTAAATTTATAAACAATCCTCCTAGTTAATATATCAAATATTAAATACGCGTAGCAGTCTGCGCTTATGAGATTCTTAACAAACCAGGAAAAGAAAAAAAAAACTGAATTTCAAAACACCCTCACTATAAAATTGAAAAAATAACAACAATTGTTTATTTTTATCAGACTTAATTGAGCTGAAAATTTAAAGAAATTTAAAAACGCAATGAAAAACTACAAAATAAAAAACGACAAAGTAACTTAAATAAATAAAATCCCAGAAACCAACAGTTGTTATAATATAAATGAAATATTTAATATTAAGAAAAGGAGCTGATAAATTAAACTAGACAAGCATTTGTGTTTCTTACTCCAAACACAAATTTAAATAATCACCTACAAATGAAAAATTATTTTGAGAATATTTTTTTAAAGATTTGTGTTTTAAGTAAGGGTCGGTTTGAATTTAGTCATGCATTTCACAAAAATAGTACAAAAATACATGATTTAAATAGAAAGTTCAAAATATTTAGAAAATAATTTTCTAAAAAAAAAATATTAAAAAATTTACACCTAATAAATTTAAAAAAAGGGGGGAATATAAATCCCCAGAGGCCATTTAAATAAGTATTGAATGTTTTTAAAACATAATAAAACAATGTTATTTATACTTATGATAGATTTTCTGTCCATCCCATCAGTCCATCTTCGTCTACAGTTTGTGTATAGAAAAAAAGGCCTGCCAGTGGATTGTTTATGATCTGTTTACAATGATAGCCTTTTGATCTTAATATTGCCTTTTTTGAAAATAAAAAAAAGTATTGAAATAAAGTCTATGTTAAATGATTGTCTTACAAGGAAGGTATCCCAATGGGTTCTATCCGATATTAATGAAATTCGGGTATGGAATAGAGGAGAAAAAAAATAATGTACACATTTTTTTTAGCGGCCGAATCTCATGTTTAGAGTTTAAAAAGTGGGGTTAAAAATAACCAAATTTTTTGATTTTTTTTAAATATATTTCCTATAATTTCAAAAATAGAAAAATTGGGTATAACATGAAAACTTATTTGGAGATGCATCAACCAAATATATTCAACATTTTTATTAAATTATTATTTTTTTTTTTGAGTAGCACATTTGTATGGGAAATTGTTGTTGATTTTAGCTCAAATTTATATATAATAATGCCCATTTAATTTAATCGAGGTGTGTCTAAGGTTTTTCCGATATTCGTTATCATTAGGCTTTAGCGTCTTTTTTACCAATATTTTAAATATTTCACATAAGTGGCAATCCTAAGAGACGATATGGGCAATATGAGTATCAAAATTTTTATTTTCTCGAAGGCTGTATATAAATAAATTTAAATTTCAGACATGTTTTCATAGAAAAAAGGTTAGTTTTTGGTTGAAGAAAATTTGTTGTCTATTATTTTTTTCTCCCGTATCACATATCCAAATTTCATTAGAATCGGAGAGAACCCATTGGGATACCTTACTTGTTAGTCGACAAGCCTTGTTTGTATGTGGTTGATCATCAATAAACCATTTTTCATAGTCTTATTTTATGAAAATGTTTTAATTTTTTTGCAATTCTATTTTTTTTTTCAAACTCATGTTTAAAAGTCAAAAGTCGCATATTAAGATTTTATTAAAGAATAGCAAAGAAGAAATCATTTATTACTTACAAATATGGGAATTTTTGTAAAGCTGCAAAAAATATATATCACTGATGAACTAAATTCCAACATATAGCGAATATTAGGACACTTAATCAGATAATGAAATAAATATATCGTCGACCGGCCTGCAAAATGTCACATGTGTTTTTTAATAGATTTCCAGGAGAGCGAAAAAAGTGTTACAAAATCTACTTCTAAGATATTTTATTGGCTTCATATGCCTTAATAATTCACGACCTCATTTAGTAAAATCATTATTAAGGCATATGATGCCAACAAAATATCTTAAAAGTAGGAAGATTTTGTAACAGTTTTTTCGCTCTCCTGAAAGTCTATTAAAAAACACATGTGCCATTTTGCAGGCCGATCGACGATATGGTCAATACTGATATTGTATTTAAAATTAGTTTTTCCTTTAAAAGGAATTAAAATTGTCGTACAAATTTTACTCCTTTAACAAATTACTCTCCTTGCTTGTGGTATTATTTTTCTTAACAATAACAGAAGCGACTTAAATCTAGAAGTATATCGTTCTATTTACCTTGTCTAGACCTACAAAAAAAAAATTTGTTGTCCGAACCGAATCATTCAGTTGTTGCAACCGAAAATTCTGTTGTCACAACCCTATTTCTGCTGTTCCAACTGTATGTGCAGTAGAGCGTACCACCTTACAGACAAAGAAAAAAGTGCGCCGTACACCCTCCAATATGATGTATTTTTGCAAGGAGGTTTCAAAAAAATTTATTTTTTTTGCCGAACGTAGGGGTCGCCATTTTACATTTTTCGTTATATCTTTGGCCTTTACAGTCGGATTTTAAAGTATGATACATCGATGTTTTTCTCCCGCGGACTGTTTTACTCTAAAAGCCATTGACCTCAAGTATCCCGTACTAGTAGTTACCAGCCAGATCTCAGTTGCTACCACCCAAATGTACGACCCTAATGTCAGAAAAAACTAATTCAACTTTTCCTAAGGAAGTTTTTCGATAAACCCAGTATAAATTTTTTTTATATATTGGTTGCCGAACGTAGGGGTCGCCTTTTAAAATTTTTTTCATTGTATTTTTCCTTTATAGCAAAAGACTGATCTCCTCGAGGCAAAAAAATCGATATATCACACTTTGAAATCCGACTTTAAATGCCGAAGCTATAACGAAAAATTGAAAAAGGCAACCCCTAGCACCTTGCTGAACCTAGTACACTCAGATAAAAAAGTTAGTAAAAAAATTTGTAAACAGTTTCCAATCGCACTTTACTATTTTTTTTACTGATTTTTAGTACAATTTTTTTTGTAATCATTTTTGCTATTCTCTAATTACAAAGTGCGGATTTTTTTTACAAATTAACGCTGCTGATTTCAGCAAAATATTTTACTAATTTTTCAAAAACGAGTGCTAAATTTAGCAGAAAAATTTACTAATTTAAAATTTTTTAAAATTATTGATATTTAGTAAGTTTTTTAACTGATTTTAGCAAATCGATTTTGAATTGCAGTTTACAACAATTTTGCTAAAATTTAATAGCGACTACTAATTTTTTATACTAATTTTGTTGTACTTCAGATCAGTAGACATGTGTTGCTGAAATTAGCAAAAAATACCGCTGGGCTCAAAACAGTTAAATTTTCCGTAATAACAGCAAAATTTTCAGTATCCATTACACATTTTTTTGGTTGAGTGTAGGGAACAAGGGTCATCATAAGGATACTGTTAAGGATACTACAAATCAGACTGACTTGATTGCATTCGTTTGACATATTTTACAATTTATCCTGCTAAAATCAACAGAAATATCTAACTTTCAAAGCAACGACATTTGTTTAAGTAAAACAAATGTAATTGGAGTTAAAATAACTACAAACGGATTACTATACAAATAACTGTCATGCAGTAACAACAAAATTTTTCCAAGTGTGGTGCGGAATGAAATTTTAGACATTCTAGGATTTAATTTGAATTATATATTTTCTTTGAAATGTAAGAATCAGTGAAAATCGCATAATTAAGATTTAAAAACAGCTTAAATAAACAACAATAGAAAAAAAATCAGTAAATTTGAAAAAATCAATTAAAATCAAGGTTGGTTACCGAAACGAATAACGGTAAGGGTAACGGTATCGAATTTTGTTTGTTTCGGTAACGGTAAAGGTAACGGTATTTGAGACTGTTTCGGTAACGGTAAACCGTTCGGTAACGGTAAACCGTTCGGTAACGGTAAACCGTTCGGTAACGGTAAACCGTTCGGTAACGGTAAACCGTTCGGTAACGGTAAACCGTTATCGAAACAGCAATACCGGTACGTACCGGTAGAGTTTGCTGTTCGGTTTTAATCGAAACCGAAACCGCGGTTTTTGAGGCCTCAAAGCCGAAACCGAAAAAATAAGTCGGTTTTTAACAAATACTTAAAGCAATTAAAATAATTAATTAAATTACATATTATTGAGCCTAGCATTTCGAAAAGGGTTCAGCTCCTATTTTACAAAATTCTGAATTTAATTTTAATGAACAATTTCTCCATTAAATATTACTTTAAAGATTTTTTGTTTTTACTACTACAGATAATATAAGCTGAGAATTATAATTTTAGAAAAAAATTGCGCGAAAAGTCATATAGTTTAAGAGATATTGAGTTTCAAGTATTCTGTTCAGATTTTCACCGCTTATTTTTCAAGAAGTTTTATTTCGTAGTCCGCGAAATTTATTGTATACAATTTTAACTTTATATTGTTTTATACAAATTGCTAAATTCCAAATTTAAACTCTTTAAATACAGTTTAATCTGCCGAAGAAAGAATAAAAAATTTTAATTTATAACGGTTTCAGCGTTTTAGTCAAATTTTAATAAATATCTTGAATGTATTAAGATATTTAATTGTTATACATACATATTAAATTATTTTAAAACAATTCTATTAATATCACAAGAAAACCGAAAAATAACCGAAACCGCGGTTTTTATAATTTTGAAAAACCGAAACCGGTTTTAAAAATTTTCGGTTTTTAGCAAACTCTACGTACCGGTATTAAAAATTACGTTAAAAACATGTAAAACCGAGTAAAAACGTGGCATATTCTTATTTTTAAGTTTTTTAATTTAATTTTAAGTCTTAAAAATACATATTATAACCTACAAATTCAATGCTAGTAGTTTTAGTAATTAAAATTATTATCTATAATTTTTTTTGTAAAAATAACTCAGGATTATAAAACAAAAAAGTTAAAAAAATTGGCATTTTTATATAAATTAATATATACCGGTAAAATACCGGTAACTACCCATAAAAATAACGGTATCGGTAACGATAACGGTATTGGAAAATTGTTTTAAAGGTATTGGTAACGGTAACGGTATTCAATTTGAAACGGTATTTTAGCGATAACGGTTTTATAACGATAACGGTAACCAACCTTGCTTAAAATCAACGATACAAATCGCAAAAACAAACTGGTAAAAGTTAACTAAAATTAAAAAAAAAAACCTAAAAAACACGCTTATAATGTTAATAGTACCCAGTGTAGAAAATCATTACAAGGTATGTGGTTATGTAACTACATACTTGGTAATGGTAACTAGTTACTTCTGTTATTACATTTCTTATTACCTTTATATGGCGATGTAGCGAAAAATAATAAGTTATGGTCACACACTAGCATACGAAAAATCAAAAAATATATCGTTACCTATGTGCTTACCAGTACTGACAAAAATAATGAGTCTAAAAATAGATTTTCAAAAAAATTAATTATATAAAAAAAAATATTTTTATTTTTTTTTTTTAAATAAAATTTGCTGGTGCGGGAATCGAACCTGGGCCTACAGATTGCCAGTCAATAGCTCTACCATCTGAGCTATATCGACATGTAATATTTAATAGATAAAAACATAATTGACCTGCTGCACACAAGTAAGCTTACTCGCCAACATACAACAAATCAAAACATATGTGGTTACATATATCCTTACCAGTGTTTAGAAAATATTGAGTCTAAAAATAGATTTCAAAAAATTTTCAAAAAAATCTAGAAAATTATTTTCTATTTGAAATAATGATAAAAATAAGTTATTATCAGTAAATCATTATTATATGTTTTAAAATAATGCAGAAGGCAAGTGGGTGTCATTACTGGTAGTCCAAAAAATAATGATTCTTCTTAACCTCAAACCTACTAAAAAAAATTATTTATATTTGTGTTTTTCGAAGAAAAAATTATAACAAGGTCCAAAATGTTAGCCATGCCTAGTGATATGTTTGTTCACAATGGGCATCAACTTTGATTTATCTCCCTCGGTTTTCGAGATATGGACCATTTTCAGAAGATCACATTTTACAACTACTCAATACAATTTATTCAAATTATGTATATTTAAATTCGGCACATACTATAATGTAAATATTTGTTTACATTAACCATGAAATTAGTAAAAGATTTCATGTTTGCTTTTAATACCAAAAAAATATTACCATAAATAGTGTTTAAAAGTGTAATGTTTATTTTAAAGCTGAAAGTATCTAAAATAATTTCTCGATAAAAATACGTGTATATAAAAATTCCCAGTAAAAAAAGAAAAATATATGTAGCATATACATATGTAAATAAGACTGGACCGAATAAAAAAAAAATTCGATTTTGGTGTTCTTTTTTGGCACTGGCGGAAGCTGCATAAAATAAACACAGTCTCATCATAACGCAATCATTATTAATAATTATTTTTAAAAACTACGCCTTGGAGACCAACATTGTTCGTGTTATTCGTGACATACGGCCAGCAATGCTCGAAAAAGTGGCCCAAAATTGGACGTCCAGAATTCGCTTTGTCAAGAACAGCCGCTGTGGCCATATGCCCGAAATCATTTTAAAATGTTAATGCCATGTATTATCTTTGAAATAAAAAATCTTTTTGCATAAAATTTAATTTTTTGTGTTTTTTACAATTTAAAGTTCTATTGGGCTTAAAAAAAAAACACTTTATATATGTGACGCGCAAAATAGAAAGGGACCTAAGGATAGAAAGGGACCTAAGGTCAGGAGAGCATGGGATCGGTCTCATTCGATGCTCAGATGTTGTCCACAAAAAAAAAAAATTTATGTTTTTACCCTTAGGTCCCTTTCTCTATGCGCTGTCACATATTTATTTTGACAAATTTTAAACCGAAGACACTGACTGTTTACCTTAAATATATGGCAAACAAATTATTTAAGAAATCGAACGAATTCGGAATTTCACAATTTTTAAAATAATTTTCAGGAATTTTAACATGCTCATTCAGAAAAAAAAACTTTTGTGTTATTGAAGGAAGAATTTTTTGTTGGTTTGCACGTTAATTTGTTGTATTAAACTGTAATAAAATACAATTTCTGTGAATACAAGTCTAAATATTTTGTTGACAACTAAAAAATTTTAAATTTAATTTTATATAGAATTTTGTTATTTAGTTAGTGGCTTTAATTAACCATATAAGGCCCTAAGGGCTCGGTTATGTAATTGAAGAATTAATAAAAAAAAAAAAAAAAAAAAAATTTTTATCCCGTTAAAAACGAACTTCGATTACGGCGAACTAATTTTCTTGTCCCCCGGACTTCGTCTTAAGCGGATTTTACTGTATCACACGATTTAAATTAACTGTTATAAATGGAGGTGATTTTTCTGAACTCAGAAAGACAATAACCGATTTTTTAAATTTTATTTTCCCCGATTTGGAATATTTCTTTTATTCGGCCCAGTCTAATGTAAATGCACAGACGTGTAGCGTGTGAGAGTATATAATACACAAAACTTTCTGTCCCAAATAACTTTAATGGTCTGCTAAAATGTTTACATTGTCTTTCCACCACTTCTTCTACTTTATGAACGAAAAAAAATTATAAAATGTACAAATAAACTTAAGTAAAACCAATTTACCTAGACTAAATAAAAAGAAAATTTTACAATTTCTTTAAAACATTTAAAATGCCAAAATCTTTGTGTGTATATAAGAAAGTTCACACATGTATCTCGGTTTTTCTTTTTTTTTCGTTTGTCTCAACTACAACCAAATTTCAATAAAATAAAAGCACTTAAATCTTTCAGATAAACACAAAAGATTACCTGACTTATCACTTTATAAATAACCGCTAGCGCTGCTAGGTTCACTCACTTCATCTTCATTCCATACAGAAAAAAAGAGAAGATAATTCTACAATTGAAAAATGTGGTCCAATAGGGGGGGGGGGAGCAATGAGGCTGACTGTGGGTTATTCAGTTCTTCAGAAAATTTTATAAAAGTTCTTTTGATACTCGTATATGCACTAATTTATTTGTTAAAATTGTTGACAGTATGTTAAGATATCACAATTCCTCGAGTACGAGTACTTTATTAATTGTGTGCACATATTCTTCAAGAGATCAAACTCTGCTCTTCAAATACCCTTAAGTATTTAATTTATCAAAATTGTCTTGTTAGCATTTTACAGACATATTGTTGTCAGTGGTCATAAAATGATAACAAATTTGAAAACAACGATTCTAATTACAAACAAAATTTTAAGCATAAAAATTCATATGAAATTTAAAATTTCATAATATTAAGTGGAATAATAGTGTTTTTTTTTATTTTATAGTTTGTGATAACGAAAAAAATATTTTATAAAATTCATATATTTAGTTAGAATATTGTTCTACCTCATTTTTAATGCAAAAATTAAAATAATTATTTTAAAAGATTTTTAAATTTTCATTAGAATTTTAGGAACCTATCTAGTGTTTCCAAAAAATCGATTTTTTAAAAACGGATTTACCGGTTAACCGAAAATGGACCCTTTAAAAAAACTGGGTTTCGGTTAACCATTTGCCAAAAGCTGGTTAAATCGGTTAACCGTTACGGTTTTAACAGATTTTCTTCGAAATACTATTTTCACCTATATTAAAAATATTTCACATGGGTGGTAACTCTGGGTCCAAACCATAGATAATATTGTAGGTTTATTATTAAATGAAATATTTTATTAAAATACGCATGTCTGTACTTTTTTTAAGAAAAATCCAAATATAGGCTGACCCTAAATAAAATTTTATAATAATTTTTTTTCGCGAGAAAAAGATATTCCGCCAAAAAAAAGCGCGTGTTGGGTGTTTTTCTGTTAAGTTGAATTTTTATATTTACATCTACTAGAAACTGAATTTAAATTATTATTAAAATTTTACAAATTTTTTTTTTCCGAAAAAAGTTATTCCGTCAAAAAAGCGCGTGCTGGATTTTTTTCTGTTAAGTTGCATTTTTATCTTACATCAACTAGATACTGAATACTGAATTCAAATGCAGATTGCAGTAACTCAAAAATTTTGACAAAATTTGGTCCAGAGCACCGTGCAAAATGTATGAAATTTGCAAAGTTCCTAACTATATTCACTTAGCGATGATTTACTTGTCAAAAGAAAAGTTTTTGTATCGATATTGCCCTATTTAGAACATATTGTTTCCACCACATTGAATTTCTGATAAACAATCGGAAATACGTGTTCACTTAAATCAACTATAGATTATGATATGTAAGTTTGACATTTCAATCACAAACATCTCCGTACAAAAGAGTCAAAAATTTGTTTTTTTATAGAATATCCTTGATAATAGGACATGTTTGGATATGCTTGAACATGTAATATATACCGCTGGACGCGCCCCCTAAAATGCCAAATTCTTACAAAAACTAAAAAAAAGATCTTTTTTAAAAATGGTCCAGCTCGTGAGATCTCATTGCTAGACCCGACATATTTTGGGAATCATCATAAAACAAACCAAGATTTGTTTTGAGGGGGGCACTTTTTTTTACTTCTTTTTCGTGAGTCGGTCTAATGTACATATTAGTAACTGAAATAACACTATATTAGTAACTGAAATAACATAAGAGTATCAGGAATGGAACTTGGTGGGGAGCCTAACCCGAGCTCTTGACATTTTGGCCCCTAAACATCTTAAAGATTGTACTATTCTGATTTTAGTATCACTCTGTATAATTATACCTACAGACATTTAGGCGGAGTTCTAACGCATTGACATTTGATTTATAATATCTGATGTGTGGTTAGAGCAATCTCAAAAACATCTCTTAATATGTACAAAACCTAAATTTTTTTCAAAAAAAAATTTCAATGTTTTAACGAAAGGAACACAAATTTGTTTGGCTAAACTTTAACTAAAAGATCTGTCAAATGTGTGTTTTTTTAATAAACATTTAACAACAACATGACAGCTTAAATATACAATTGCATGCATTTTGTTCAAGGATGGATACCGAAACTGCTACAAAACAGTTAGTGCTAAAAAAAAAACTATTCAAATTAAAGACTGTAACCGATTGAAATACCGTAAACGGTATGTTTTAAAAACCTTAACCGTTACCAAAATAAGGAGCAAAATTATATCGGTATGAAAACCGTAATCGATATTCGTTTCTGTTGCTATCCTTTAGTATATTCCGTAAAATACGGATTTAAATTGAAATACCGTAACCGTCATTTTTCAAAAACTTTAACCGTAACTGAAATAGATAATAGAATTATGCTGGCACGAAAACCGTAACCGTTAATCATTTCGGTTGCCATCCTGGATTATATTTAGTATTTTCATTTTGAAAAAAATTAAGAGGAAGGAGTGAGCCAAAATAGCTGCAATCTATGGAAGTTTCTTACTTTGCAACAAATTGTTTTTCAGTTTACAGATGATATAAAACAAACATTTGCCAAAAGGCGAAACAAAAGAACGTTTTTATAAAAACATTTTCAAAATGCATTTAATTTGCCAATTTAATACAAACAAATTTAATTTTTATTAACTATTTCCTTAGTATTTTGAAAACTGAAACTGTTTAAATAAACACAGAAAATGATCATGAACATTGAAAACCTAAATAAACAGAAGTGTTCTTCTGTAGGTTTGTAGTTCTGGTTGAATTAATAACACTTCCTTTTCGTTTTTCACTGTCAATGGTATAAACACCAATCCCTTGCGTAACGGTGGTTTTGTTTTATGTTGCATTTACATCTGCACCCAAATCCCGAGATTTCGACTCAAATTGAGATTTCAGTGAAAATCTCATGTGAAATCCCGAGATTCCCCATACAAAGGAAATCCCGTAAATTTGCGAGATTTCTAAGAAATCTCATGAAAATCTCACAAATCTGGATACTTTTGCAGAATACAACAATGTGTTTCGCTTAATTTGTAGAAAAAGTGGCAACGATGATCAACAGCTGACTAAAAAAATAACCTAAAAATAACACAAAATAATGAAATAAAAAAATTATTATTAATTTAATAAATATGACTTTATGCCCAATCGAAATATACTAATATAGATTGGTTCTAATTTTTGCTTCCCGCGAAGCATAACTATGAAGAAAGCATTGGGAAGTACATGTCTTCCTTCCGCCAAAATATTGCAAAATCTGGCTTTTAGCTTGTCGTCCTTATAAAAAAAACAAATTTACTAACATATTTAGCGTTAGATCTTTACATAAAATAATGTAAATTGTACTCCGCAAATGAATAAAATGATTTTTAGAAATATTTTAATTTTGAGGTTAGTTTTTTATGGTACTTTGTTTACAAAAAAAAAAAAAATGCAGTTGTCAAATCGAAATCTCGCTACTGTAAAATGCAAACGGTCAAGATTTCGGGTCGAGATTTCCATTTGAAAACAGATGTAAACGCAACTTTATAAAATATTGTGTTTATTTCAAAAAGTTTGGAAGCAATAAATGAATGCTTCACTTGCCAAATCGATTAACTCCATAATGAAAATGAATGAGTCTCAATAAGAAAAATGAGAAAATAGTAAATAATGTTTTTTTAATTCCTGTTAAATTATAAATTTTGTCATTTAGTTAATCGATTTGGCAAGTGAAACATTCATATGACACTCAATTTGTTATTATTTATATATTCTTAGTTTGAAAATAAAAATCATAAAATTTTAAAGTAACTACGAGTACCATGGAGTATCGTTTGGAATTTTTTTTTCCTACAAGTTGTTTAAAACGTTTTTAGGAAAAAATTGTCATTCATTTTCACGGAATTTATAGTAATTTTTTCTGTACTTTTATTTATTTCTTAACATTAAAAAGAGCGCGAGTTTTAGTTATTAAGTTACCCAATCTGAGATAAAATTTCGTTGGAATTCAGTCAGCGAAACATTCTATAAAATTAATCAAATTATTAAATAAAAAAAATTTAAATTAAAAATGGCCGTCATTTTAGGGGCAGTAATTTTGGTGTTTGTTCCGTTATAAAATGTCGCCGTTTTTCGAGTGCCCGTTAAGGGAGGTGTTAGTTTGTTTTGTATTTCACTTCTTTTTATTTACTTTCGGTTTTCATATGACAAACATGTAATTCCTTTACAAAAAACTAACATATATCTAAACAAAATTTATCAACAATTATTTCAATTACAACAACAAACAAAATAGTATCGATTTGATCATTTATATCGTTTATATATGCCTTGCATTTTTAGAAAACCACAATTATCCCCTAGATACTGTTGTTTAACTGATAAGCATCAATTACATATAACGCCTTAAGGAAAATTAGGAAAGTACACACATTATATAGAGGACAATAGAGTAGTTTTTGTAATTGTTTAGGTAAATATTCATCCAGAATACGTGTGTGTTTATTTAGATGGTTTGAGGTGGGTTCCTTTTCTATAATTGTTACCTAAAAAACATTTTAAGAATTTATACGTGTGCTAGTACTTTGTCCTTTTGTCTTGTTTTTCTCATATTACGGAAGTAACAAATAATAACAAATAAAAAAAAAACCATCACTAAAACATAGTGGTACGATTTCGATAGTTGAATATTTTTTTACAAAAAAAAATCACACACTCACACAAACAAATTTGTCGTTAAAATCTATTGAAAATAACGGGTAAAACAAAGACATTTGCAGTTACAAAGACGAATAATATAACTAAAAATGTAATTATTTTTAACTGCTAAAAAAACAACTAACAAATGCAGTAAAAATTACTGAGAAATTTTAACAAACATTTTTTTTCAAATACATAACTGACAAAATTAGTTAAAACTACAAGTTTTTGGCAGATAACTTTTTCGGTATTATAAAAATTTATTTAAATATAAAAACAATTCTTTCTTGCGATAACACGAAAAATGTGCAATTACTTCACCCTAATTAAAATTGTAAGTAAAAATTCCAAACGGTACTCCAGTTATTATGTTTTTATGCATTGGAGTTAGAAGAAAATTTTCTGACTTTTATTTGCAAACTAAGATATATCAATAATAATAAATATAAAGTAAAGAATTTTTGAAAACCTCACCGAAATATTTGATTTTTAAATAAATAACACAAAATGACTCTACTGCAAAAATAACTGCTGAAAACAGCTGTTGCAAAATACAATACAATACTTGTCGTTAGTTTTTTTTTAATAACTGTGATAAAACTGAAATTACAGTTTAAAACACTGATTACTACGAAAACAACTGTCATAGTCGCCAAGAAAATAGTTGTAGTCTCCAAAAATGCACGAATCAGATTTCTTGTCATATTATTCATATGACCCATTATCTAAATTATTGCCCAAAATCACACTTTTCTCTAAAATTTTCAAATTTAAAACGCCGTCACTCTTAAGTTAAAAGAGGGATATGTGTAATTTTCAGTAGAATTATTCTCTAAGGTGTATTTAATAAACCTCTATGCGTTGACGTCTTTATTTTATATTTTGTTGAACAAAATTTTAAAAAACTCAAAATTAAAGTTTTGCAAATTTACAAAAAAAAAATCCCATCTTTGGACATACCTGAGACTAGGTTAGCATAATCCAAGAGCGATAAAAATTTATATCTGAATATTAATAGATCTCGGAAATGAAACTAGAGTATAACATTGTAAATTTTTGAAAAAAATATTTTATTTTTTGCGATTTTTATAATTTATATCATTTTAACCCTACAATGGTCTGAGGAAATTGCAATTATTTAAATGTTTTCCGACCGATTTTGGATTTTTATACATTACCAGAAAGGTAATTCAGTCTAGATTATGATTATATTTACCTTTTTCAGTTATTTAAAAGCCAGTATTTTCAAGAAAAGCCAAAAAAGTGATTTTTTCGCCTTGTAAATCGTATTTCAAACTTCAGGGTCGATGCGGCACATTTCCCGTTGTACGATCCCCTTCATTTTTTCCATGGTGTATTTTTATATCCAAAGACACATTTCTATGGGGGGGGCGGCTCACAGGTCGCCATTTTTTCGTCCATATTATGAAGGTCCACCCTAATATACATATGTTACATATATATTCGCAATATGTAGCTGTATATAATTTCATCCGAAAAATTATCATATTAAATTGTATCAAATCGAATATAATTGTATTTACAAGAATATAAAGTTATATAAAACGAACCACTTATATCCGAGTTTTATCCCGATCAAATTGGATATAACTATAAGGCTACAGTTGATAATAAGTAACTATTAAAGACGTTAATGAACTAATCCGTTATTGTTGAATTCTTTAAAGACTTCCAAAGTTTGTTTTTTCAAACAAGAAACTTTTTTTAGACTTAGAATACTGATTTGAAATATTGAAATTTGTTTCTTTTATTTTAAAAGAAATTTTAATGGTTAGTCCGACAATGCACTTATTTTTTGTTGGTGGCTCATAGTTCCCGAGTTATAGAGCTGCAAATGATATATTATTATGTGTAACAATACGCAATGGCTTATTTCTCCACTAAAATATTATCGGACCAACACAAAATATATTTCGTTGGAAACATACTTGAAATATGCAACATGACTGAATTTATTAACTCATTAGGAGACGCGTCATGATTTTAAATTTTCATTTATTTCAAATTGGATTAAAAAAAATTACTTATAAAAGTAAAAAAAATGCTCAGAAAATATAATTTAATTAAAAAAAAAAATGAGTAACAAAAAAATAATAGTCTAGTAGGTTTGAGGTTAGGAAGAATAAACCTTTTCTTCAAAAGTTATAAACACATTAAATTTGCAAATCAGACTAGATCCAGTTTCTGCCTTTTTTATGGACATGCTTCATCAGTGATTTTCCATTAAATTGTATTATTGTTGATATTTTTAATAATAGTTTTTGCCTTAATCGGATGAGCTGAGTTTCGAACTTGGGTCCCAGATTAACTAATATATTGTAATATAAAAAATTAAATCGAAAATATTTTGAGCATCTATTTATATATAAAATTTTAAGAGATTTTATCAATTATACATATATTCCTATATAAACAATTTACGATGAAGCAAATATAAATATATGATTTCATATGATTACATATAAGAAAATTTCTAAATTTCATTTTTCTAAGATACCATCGTATAAAAACATATAAAGGCGAATACATTATTTTATATTATCGTATATTTTAATATTACAAAATATATATTATAAATACACATTTTTACTCGCGTAGTTTATATGGTGTTATATGGAGCGACATCTAAATATATATTTTTATATTAAATTGTATTTAGCTGCATCAATAGCGATCAAACTGATACAGTTACATCTGAACAAAAATCAGATCTTTTTTACAATTAGATGCAATTAGATCGTATTCTAACAAAGTGGATCCACCATTTTTTTTTTTTTTTTTTTGTTGATCCAAGTGAATATTATTGGATTAATTATGTTTTACTGGGGCCGTGTTTTGTTACAAAAAATTGTATGCCAAATCTTATATCGAATTCTTTAAACTCACTTCTTCTCTTGCTAATGTATGTTGTTCATTTTATGCATTATTAGAAAATACAAAAGAGCCAATTGATAAATATGTAGTTGTTTGTTCTTTAGATCCAAAATTGGTCATTACTGATGATCTTTTCAACATCAAGTTATTGGTAAGCAGCCAAACACTTGCTGCACTACTTAGCCATGTAACAAAAAAAAAAACAAAAACTTGTATGGGGGTCACATCGTCATGGCTATTATGGCATTGGCCATAATTTGTTCTTAAAACGCTAGACAAAATTAGGTGATTTATTAGTAACTTCTTTTTTATATTTCATTGCAAAGCATGGTTATACTAATTAGTGAAGTTGCGAACATTTCAAAAAACATGTCTGACCATACATAAATGAGAGTAGTTTTAAAATTGCGATTTCTGATTCTTTTTCTTTTCTATCTCTTTAAGGAAAGTGACCTAATATTAAGTTAAACTTTACTTTTATGGTTAAAGTTATTTAAAGATATTATTCTATATGGGATCATCACCTACTTTGAAAGTAAGAAATAGTTATTGAAAGTTGTTTTTATAAAGAAATTTGTAAAGTATACTAAACAATGATATTCTTGTGTAATATTCTTTGAAACGTGTTTTGGAAAATATTATTAACGATTTATTGTAAATATGTTATGCAAGGACATCACTCGATGAAAGTATATTCGAAGTGCCTTACTGAAACTACAATTACAATATTCTAATTCATTACCTTCTCCTTTTCTGCGCTAATGAATTAGCTTTATATTTTTAATAAATTGTTTAAAGAAATTGATACAATTTGTTTAGGTAATTTTTATGAAAAATTACACTCCATTTAATGAAAAGTTTTATATAATTATGGAAAACTTTAAAATAAAATTTAAATTTTTTATATCAATTGCAAAAGTTTTTGTAAATTTTGTTAACGAAATGTTACAAATAAAAAAATTATTAACTCATTGAAAATTTTCGTGGCAGAATTTAAATGAAATATTCTTTTAAGGTATATTTTCTAAACACATTTAAATACTGAAAATTTGTAAAAACATTATAAATTCCCTATAACATTAGTAGCAAACTTAAATTTCGTTCCGGACAAAACATATGCGCCCAAACAAAAAGGTCATGTTTATGAAAGGCATGAAATTTCCGCAATGATCGCACCCAAAGTACAAGCAATATCTATTGTTAAAAATTTCACTCACTAAAAACGTCAAAAATTTCGAAAAACTTCATATGTCTTTTTATTGAAGTGCTTACTGCATGGAAATTGGAATATTGAAGAAAATACATCCATACATAAAGAGTCAGGAAAACCAAAAAATACAACAGACACAGTATTAAAACAGCACATGCTATAATAAAACATCCGCACGGACGGACGAACGGACAGACAACATACGTACATTTTAGTCATACCGGCAGTTTTTGTTAGTTAGATCCTCTAAAAAGAGACTGACTATAAGACTTTTTGAAGACTATGTATTGTAATATTTAGCTACATATGTTAAATTTATTGTTGTTGTTGTTGATATTTTTAGAATTGAGTTGTAAAACCCAAAATGGAAATTCATATTATGCCCTCTCGCGCCCTTTTGTTTTCCATTTTATTTTCTTTTAATAATAATTTTGAGTGAGAACTCATAGGTTTCAAAACCATTTACATATATTATCAAGTTTGCCTTTACGGTAAATAAACGTGTCTTTTTATATCCTTAGGCTACAAAATTGAAGATTATACCCGCTACTAAATGTTTCATACTCGTGCTCATATGATGGGATTTAAAGAAATGAATTGTTTTTTCGAATAAAAATTATTTTTTTTTAACTATTATTTTTGTAGGTTTGAGGTTAAGAAGAAGAATCAAATCCCTACGGGAAATTTTAACAAACTGTTACCGAACTGGCCCCTTTATGTGAAATAGACTGGTCACTTTTACATGGCGTTGTAATAGGAGGGGGAAATTGACCCCTTGTGACATGTCACAAGACAAATCCTAGGACAGGTTACTGAACTCTCATAAAAAACAAAGTTCAGGGACCTGTCCCAGGATTTGTCGTGTGACATGTCACAAGGGGTCAATTTCCCCCTCCTATGACAACGCCATGTAAAAGTGACCAGTCTATTTCATATAAAGGGGCCAGTTCGGTGACAGTTTGTTAAAATTTCCCGTAGGGATGTTTTCTCTAAAATTTATAAACACATTAATTTGCAAATCAGACGAGATCTAGTTTTTTGAAAATGTAATGAAAATTTACTTTAGCTGTGTTTTCGACTTAACTATATCTGTTAACTCATAGAAAAACTCAACGTGCATAAAAACGCGTTTAAGACAAAAACTAACATATTACTTTTCGTATGCACGATAACTTTCAACGCGGATAATTATCAACGTTGAAAACTCGACGTTTATACATGTTCACATCTAACGTAACTTATTCGCGTTAATTCCTAAAAACTTTTGCTGACGTACGTTCGATTATAACGGAATAATTATAAACATAATCTGTTAAAAATTTATTTGTACTACAATCGATTCAAAGTAGATTTGCTTTAAATACTTAAGCTTGATAGGCATGAGACAAAATACAGCTTTTGTTAAAAACTATAGACGTTGTGATTTTTCCTATCACGATTTCACGTTTCACCCGAAAACGATCATCGTTGGATTTTAATATCATTTGTTAAATCAAGAAAGAATGCTGTACTCAAAATAATACGCCAGTCTGTTAGTTAAAGAGAAAAGTCTATTCATTACCTGTCTGAGATCTAGTATTGACCACTAATTTGGGATGATTTACCAGCGTTTGAAAAAAGCATTTTGCCAGTATTGTTTTTCAAAAATTTTAGTGGTTTATAAAAAAATCATTGGTAAAGAATTGGTTTAGAGTGCTGTACCAAAGTTTGCAAAAAGTGGTTATCTAGTACTACCCAGTCAGAAAGTGACAACTGTACAAAATCAGAGCACTGGTATAGAGTTAAAAAGGGTTTGCAGTTGTTAAAATGGGTTTGCAGTCAGAAGGTTTCAAGTTAAAATCTGGTTGCGGGCATACATTTTTTTTTTGATTTTCTTAATTTAAAAAGGTTTTTTGTTTTATAAAATTGATTTCTTTGTTTATGGGAAAGCTTTCTTGACCTAGTTTTCGGTTTTGCTAGCGTTATGCCAACGTTGGAAATTTTGTTTTCCCAGTGTTTTTCCAGGGTTTTATTCCCTAATTATGTTAGGGAATAGGAAAACGCTTTTCGCCAGCATTTTTACCACCTGTTAAAGTGTCCCGTTTGTATTTTTCTGACTGGGGGGTTTCACAAAAATTTATGACAAATGTTCCATAAATCTTCATCACTTAAATATTATACCCTACACCACGCTGCGGTATATTGAGTTTTTGCTAATGACGGATCCAAGTTTGGCTCAGTTCCTCCCGGGTGTTTTATTTATTTTTACAATTTCAAACCAAACCAATTTACATCGGCAAAAATTTTCAAAAATTATGAAATGTTATTGCCTTTTCATATTTTTCTCATTTATCGGTATAAAATTGTTCAATGAATCGTACTAATTCGGGAAATAGAGCTCGATGCTTGATATACCAACTTGTGGATGCCCGACTCGGCTAGAAAGTCAAAAGTGTGACGTGTTAACCCAGTCAGCAAAATACAAACGGGAAAGCGGTGGTAAAGCACTTTAACAGGTGGTACAAGTACTGGCAAAAAGAGCTTTCCCAATCCCAAAATGATAACATCATTAGACAAAAGGACCGGCTGTTCAAAAAGCGACGGAAAAGCACTGGAGGAACAAAATTTTTAAACGTTGGTAAAACGCTGGCAAAACGCTGGCAAAACCAATAAATAGGTGGTCTGGAAATATATTTTTCAAAATAAAATTTAAAAAAAGTTCATATGTATTTTTTTTTTGTCCTGCCGTGATTTGAACCTAGGCCGTCAGACTGGCAGACGATTGCTCTACCCACTGAGCTAACGAGACATATAATATTTGATGGCTAAACACATAAATGAGAGATAACAACTGGACAACTACTGGCTGTGCCAAAATGCTAGTACTGGAAAATAATTTTTTGTAACTAGTATGCCAGTGTTGGGAGGTCAAAAAAAAAGTTATTCTTGAAGGAGCTTTCCCACAAACAAAAAAATTGATTTTATAAAATAAAAAAAATTTTAAATTAAAAAAAATCCAAAAAAAATTTTTTGTTTGCAACCGGATTTGAACTCGGAACCTTCTGACTACAAACATTTTTTAACGAAGCGTCAGCATTTTTATAAAATCATTGGTCTACCAGTGAATTGATTTTTGTACGCCTGGTAGCATTGGCTAGGTAGCACTTGATAACCACTGGTTGCAAAACCTTGGCATATCACTCTAAGCCAATTCTTTGCCAGTGGTTTTTTTTTATAAACCACCGAAATTTTTGTAAAACAAATACTGGTAAAACGCTTTTTGCAAATCCTGGCAAAGCGTCCCAAATGAGTGTTCTGCCAATCAGTGCTTGATTTTTTGTACCACTGGCTATTTCTGACTGGGAAGTTTCAAGCCCAAAAAGAAAACTAAAGAAAAACCAAAACAAGTCACGATCGCCATTTTGGAATTATCTCGTAAACTGTAGATCCGATGTTGACGCAACGTACTTATTTGGAAACTACATACAAAATAATATGTCTAAACTCAAAATAATATGTCTATTTGCTTTTTTTTTTGGCTTAGAATGGCTTAGAATAATAGCTTCAACGAATTTTTTGTTAAATTTAACAAGCCAAAATTTAAGAAAAAAAAAAAAACTATACAAATTATAAGGGCTCAGAAGCTTTCCCTGACCTGGTCCATATCTTGTTAGGCCATGTATTGATACTCCGAAGGAGCAATCGCTTAGATAAACTAGGGCGGGTCGATTTAAAAATCGTCCAAGTGACAAGGAAAATCGTATTCTAAGGATCAAAATAAGAAACTTTTCCCGAGGAACCATACCTCTAAAACGAATTCTGAATCCCCGACCTTTGATGTCCCAAATTTTGAAAAATCCCACTTTGACCCACTTAGAGTGCCCCAATCGAGTCCAAATGTTTAACCGACCCCACTAACTTTGGAGGGCCGACCCACCCATGCCAGTGGCACATCCGCTGGAATCCTCTGGGGGTCCCCATACAAACAATTTTTCATGTAAAGTGCCAAAAATGGTGATTTTTTGAAATATTCCAGGGGGTTCCAGGGGGTGTGCCTCTGGCATGGGTGGGTCGGCCCTCCAAAGTTAGTGGGGGTCGGTCATACATTTGGACTCCATTGGGGCACTCTAAATGGGTCAAAGTGGGATTTTTCAAAATTTGACCCTACGGGTCAAAAGTCGGGGATTCAGAATTCGTTTTAGAGGTATGGTTCCTCGGGAAAGTTTCTTATTTTGATCCCTAGAATACGATTTTCCTTGTCACTTGAGCGATTTTTTTGCCTCCTTACAAATCGACCCGCCTCAGTGTACACCTAATATATTTCACTATATTTATTGCATCGTTATTTGAAATTCCCATCCCGGGAGTTGATCCCATTCCCGGAATATGACTCAAATCCTATTGTGGTATAGGGTTTCATTAGTAGGCATGCCCAATTTAGTTTTCTTACTTGTTTTTTTTTATATTTTAGTGAGAGTGTGAGAATTCAAAAATTTCTTATGCTCGATTTTCATGGCGTTTGGTATAGAGTTTGCTGTTCGGTTTTAATCGAAACCGAAACCGCAGTTTTTCAAGCTTCAAAACCGAAACCGAAAACCGACAACAATAAGTCGATTTTTAACAAATACTTTAACCAATTAAAATAATTAACTAGATTGCATACCAGTGTGCAATTAGGATCCGAAAACACTCATAAAAGAGCCGTAAGACCTTCGGAAATTATAGCTATATGAGGGAGTATTTCTTCACGGATGAAGCCTCTATCCGGGCGCTCTTTTACGACTCATAAGAGATCCTGAATTAAGAGCATTATTGGAAAATTTAGAATTTTCGGAGCCAGTATGAGTCATTTAATACTAATTTTTGAGTTATTTAGGAGTAATGAAAAAATTAAAAAAAAAATGTCGAACACACCCATAAATACGAGTCTATTATGTTTCATTTATGACTCCAAAAATTGAGCACTCTGAAAATGATCATATTTTAGAGTCTCTTACGAGTCATAATTTCTGAGCTCTTAGAAAAATGTTGGCTGCGATATTATTGAATCTTGAATTTCGAAAAGGGCTCAGCTCCTATTTTACAAAATTTTGTATTTAATTGTAATGAACATTTGCTCCATTAAATATTAGTTTAATTTAATTTTATGTTTTTTGTTATTACGGATAACATAAGTTAAGTCAAGTCACCAAAAAGTCAGTTAGTTTAAGAGATATTGAATTTCATATATTCAGTTCAGATTTTTGCAGCGTATTTTTCAAATAGTTCTATTTCGTAGTCCGCGAAATTTATAAAATTTTAATTTTATATTGTTTTAAAGAAATTGCTTAAATTTAAACTCTTAAAAATACAGCTTTAGTTGCCGGCAAAACACACGGTTTTCCGTGTTTTTTTCTTCTCTCGCAAAGGTCTAGAAACGGATTAATTGTCTTTATTCGAGTGAGAAATTCAATCAAATTTCAATAAATATCTTGAACGTGTTAAAATATTTCATTCTTATACATATTAAATTATTCTAAAACAATTGTATTAATATCCCAAGAAAACCGAAAAATAACCGAAACCGCGGTTTTTGTAATTTTAGAAAACCGAAACCGCGGTTTTCAAATTTTTCGGTTTTTAGCAAACTCTAGTTTGGTACACATTAGACCGTACCGAAAACAAAAGTTCGACGTACATCCTCCAATATAAAGTATTTTTGCAAGGCAATTAAAAAAAAAATTCCCGAACGTAGGGGTCGCGTTTTTAATTTTTCGTTATAGCTTCGGCATTTCAAGTCAGATTTTAAAGTGTGATATATAATTTTTTTTCCTCGAGGAGACCAGTGTTTTGCTATAAAGGTAAAATCCAACGAAAAAAAATTTAAAAAGGCGACCCTACGTTCGGCAATCAAACAAATAAAAATAATTTCCACTGGGTTTATCAAAAACTTCCTTAGAAAAAGTTTAATGGTTTTTCGCGAGCTTTAATTATCTGACATTAGGGTTGCAGCAATTGAGATCTGGTTGGTAACTACTAGAACGAGGTCAATGGCCCTTAGCGCAAAACACTGGTCTCCTCGAGAGAAAAACATCGATATATCATACTTTAAGATCCGACTATAAATGCCAAAGTTATAACGAAAAATGTAAAATGGCGACTCCTACGTTAGGGAAATTTTTTTTTTTTTTGAAATTGCCTTGCAAAAATATTTTATATTGGAGGGTGTACGGCGCCCTTTTTTTCGCTTGTACGGTGGTACGGTCTAGTACACATCTCGCAAATGGCAGAAACATGGAATTCGGATGAAACCCTTGTAACTTTAGCATTATTCAATCTGAAAGCAATTCAAAATTAAATTAAAAACTCAAATTTCCGTTAGTTAGTGATTTTGGTTTCTTAAAAATTATATAAAATAATGCATACATTCTTTTAAATAAGGCTAGAAAAAGTGATGACTTCTTCTTATACGATATATTCGTTGTTGTTGAGTTTATGATGTTATGACGTTGATCCCTTACATGTGCTCGACATCCGTTGTGGATAAATTTAGTTTTTCTAGTAGACAGACGTCGATAGTTTTATGCCTGCCTGCTTGCAAGCCCTTCTTCTTCTTCTTCTGCATAATAACTAAATTCAAATGGAAATTTTGTTATTTCTGTTTTTTCAGAATGAAAAATTAACCTTTTACGGTTTAGCAAACAAAACACGTGAATGCAGAAAATAATGTCTTTGTTTTCTTTATGATGAGTGGTGGCTGGTTAGTTTTGTTGGTTATTGGACGGTCGGTTGGGCTGGTTGGTTGGTTTCACACACATGTGAATTTTATTATGAATGAAATGAATTTTCCAGCAAGAGTTTTTATTGCTAAAGTTAATGAGGAAGCAATCCTGAAAGGATTTACAGGATTTTACAGCTATCAAATTTTGTAAAGATTTTACAGCTTTCAAAGTTAGTATTAAAATTGGTCCTTCGAACCGATAAGTAAAAATGTTTTTTCTATTGCAAAAATTTCGAGTTTCAGAGTGTCCAAAAATAATATTTTTTTAGTAAATTCTTACATTAACAGATAAGTTCTTCCAACAGGATTTCCTGAACTAACTCACTTTGAATTCTGAAAAATTACTTTTATCGAAAAATTTCATTGTTTTTTCTAATAAAAAAATATGATTTATTTGAATTTTTGGTAATATTTGGTCATTGGTCCTTCGAACCTTAATATTAATTAAAACTAGTAGTATTTTCATCAGTTATACTTCCCTTTGTAAGAGTTGAATTAGAATTTGTTTCCATTGTTTTTTTTATACTTTTATGATTGTTCTAAAGTCAATGATCAGGCCTTCTTTGCTATATCGTACTTGTAATCACTGTTGGTAAAAGTGGCACAAAAGTGCCATTTGTGGCACTATTGAATGTTCAATGGCACCATGGCACTCTTCATAGAATTTTGGCACTTTTTAAGAAAATTTCTATATAATTTGATAAAAGGTCGATATCGCTGGTTTTTTATTAAAAGCCACGCCTACTTAGAACGGGTAGCAAAATTAAAAAACAAACGCTACACTAAAAATTTCTACAATTTTCTGGACAATTTAATCATTATTTTGATCTTTAAAAATGAAAGCAATGGGGATAAAATAAGAAAAACTTTATTGATTCTATTTTGTCCGTCATTGGAATTTTTCAAAAATTTGTTATGGTATTCTAGTTTCACCATACAATGGTGAAAGCTTTTTCTGCCAAAAATAAAATAAAATTATCAAAAAATTGTAATTTGTGAAAAATTACTATTTTTTCGATAATATTACGAAATCTTAAATGATATGAAAACTTAAAAAATGTCCAGGAACCGCAGAACACGAGAGAACTAGTTCTAAGCACTTGGAGTTTCCTTTAAATTTTAGCATCAAGCACAACTTTAGCCCAAAAAATCCCATGTTAATACGTAATCTTTTGGAGGAATTTGCAGGAATGTCAGAATCGGTAAAAGGTTCGATGCATCTTAAAATAATATCTCAAAATATGAATGAGGTATTTCATATTTTATTTCTGTGAAGAAAAATTTTGAAATTCTTCAAAAGAAAATAAAATTTTTATATTTTAAATTGTTGACAATTAAAAATATTTGTTTGTTATGTGCTTTTTATTATATGACAATTTTGTCAAGGTTTTGCTGTGACAATTTTTCTGAGAATACCAAAATTATAATAATTTCCATTCACACCAGTTTTGTGACAATTTTGTTATTGTTATAAAGTTTAGAATAAGGGTGTAAATGTATAAATATTTGAAATAAAAGCTGAACATATTTTTGGAAACATTTGCACGTTGCTTAATTTTTTTTTGGCACTTTTAAAGCTTTTTTGGCACTTTTTTGGCATAATTTAGGCACCAAACGAAAATTCTCAAATACCATCACTGCTTGTAATTAGTCTGGGGTTTTGTAGGTTTGAGTTTGAAGTATAAGTTGTTTCTCAAGCTCATACATATTTTTTTACAAATGTTGTTGTATGTACATATTTTTTTTATTACATGACATTGAACTTCCTCATAGAATTAACATGTAAGTAATATACAACAACTACATAAGATAATAGAAACAATAACAATACGACTAAGAAGAGGCTTAACAAAACAAAATAAACCGAAAAATACACATAAAATATAATTTAATAGTTTACGGAAACTATTTAGTTTTTAAACATCCCAGCAAAACGACACACTACCAAATCAAGTAATGAACAGTATATACATTACATCTTATCTCATTGATGAGTTTTACAAGGGTGAATTTTCGCTTTTGAACCCGTCATAACTATGTCCTTATTGGAAATCCCAAACTAATATTCTTCTGCGAACCCCCTTTTTACCACGTTTCTGGAAAAACATATTTTAAATTTCAGGTTTCTAGCCAAAAATTCAGTATTTTTGATTGCCTACACCAGGGGAGAAGCCTTATTACCAAATTTCAAGTTTCTAGCTCCAGCGGTTTGATTTCATTATTATTGCGTTGATGCTTTCCATTTTCTTTTGAAAAAATTTAAAAATTTAAAAAAAATCGCTAACATAGAGAAAAAATGTACAAGCCGATAAATATCACAAAAATCCAGGCTAAAGTGTCTTTAGAACCATACTAACCTTAGTAAAAAATGTATTTATTGCGATAACTTTTGCAAATGGAAACTGTTTTGCTTGAAATTTTGCAAGAACAGTTTTTAGAGGTGACCCCATATTATACTAAAAGTTGGACTGTGGGGACAACTTGGAAATCTATGCTGCCATATAAAATTTTTGAAAAGTCACGATTTTAACGTATAGGCCGCTATAGATGAATACATTATTTTTGTTGAAATATTTTCCTTTTAATGTCTTCTTTACTAAGCCATATCATTTATTAAGTCCGATTTTGGTTTCAGCCATTCAATTGACTAAAACCTTAAAAACCAGTAAAAATCCATAAAAATACGAACAGTGGTTTCAATATCAAGTTGTATGCATGAAATGTTAAGCGTAAATATGAATACAGGTCCTGTGCCAACATTTCACCACAAAAAATGTATATTGATTGCTTGAAAAATTTTTGTATATAAAAAACAAAATGGATAAGGACATTTAGCGAAAAATCTGTACCTTAGATCGAAAAATAAAGTACGCCATTGTAATAAGCATGTCCGAAATATATAGAACTGATTGTCAGACCTCCATTAATTTTTTGAGTGTCATGCAGTGAAATTATGCAATATGTAAATTAATAATTAATTGGTCAGTCATTATTTTATATTTTTGAAAATAATGTAGAAGTATACGTGTTATCAATACAAGCTAATGCATGAATATATCTTACCAATTACCAAAGTTTTGCTGGGATAACAATAAAAATCTAATAGCAGTGACCGTCTACGCTAAATAATTATAAAAATGCCTCATTCTCATGCTTTTAAAATAGTTGGACTTTAATTCAGGAAAAATTCTTGCTTAAATTTGACCAAAAACATTTAGTTAAAATGTGTAGATAAATGTTAAATGAATTTTCTAATAATTTCTATTAGAAAAAGGGCGTTTAGAATTTACATTAAATATTAAGTTTTCTTTTTACACGCATGCCTTGACCATGTGTGTAGTTAGGGAGATGAAAACAATAAAAGCAAATTATTTGGGAAAGGGGAAATTTTTTTCCCAGAATAGTTGTTGGTGTTGTTGTGTTGTTACAAGAACAAATAAATTGTTGACCTAGGCTGTAACTTTGAAATTAATGTTTAGAAAACAAAAAGTCACTCATGCGCTTATCCGGTAAATAATTCATTCCCATTTTTTGTTTGTTTCAACATTTTATACGGGAGTAGATAATATTTAAACACCTCGTTTTTTAAAAATTAAAATTTTACAGTACGATGAAATTGATAAAAAAGGAAGTAATTGTTGATGGAACAAAATATATCGATGGCCTGGTTTCTACAAATATACAATTGTTCAGGAGAGCAACTAAATTTATTTTAGTCAATTTATCTGCCAGAATATTATTTATAAATGTCAACTAATTCCTATGTATCTATATTTTAAAATTATTTGCGTTATTTACGTCGCTAATGTAGATATATACACTCATAAAAAAAAGTTAGTACAAAAGTCTGTTAAACGCGTTCTGATTAAATTGAACTAATTTTTTTGTTATTTTCTCTAAAAAAGCCCGTACAAATAGGTAAAAATTCTGCTAAAATAACAGGAAATAGTACATGTATTTGCGCCAGCACAATTTTGACCTATTTGTACGGGATTCTTTTTATTAGTGTACTTTTTAAATAAAATTTAATTAATGATTTTCGCTGCATTTGATTAAATTTTAATTAATGATTTTCGCTGCATTAACAAATTTTTTTTACATTTTTTTTAAATGAAAGAAAGATGATAAAAATGTACATGTAAATTACCGAGAACAAAAATTGAAAAAAGTCGATAAGGCCCAGAAGGTTAGATTACGTATTTCCGAGTTTACCTACAAAACCCATTTACAGTAGCCGTAACCTGATGGGGTAATGATGATATATTTATACCCAGCAAAAAATAAAGATGCCAAAGCGGTAGAAAAAGCCGTACAATTACTGATCTAGATGTATTTCTTTTTTAACAGACACACTAATAATTTTAACATTGAGTTGCCATACTCTCACAAAAATAAATCTCTTAAAATAGCAGAAAAAGCAACTAAAATTTAGCTAAAAACTACCTTGCAGAAAAAACTGCTGAAATTAGAAGATTTTTTTTTTGCTAAATACTAGTAAAATAAAAACAGAAATTTAGAATTTGTAATATTTGATCTTAAACCGAACAAAAATAACATTCATTGTAACAATCTTCAGATCAACTAAAAATCTACAATAAAATAAAACTGTTAAATTTACAGAATTTTATTTAACTTTTAGTTAATTGACTAAAAATACTAGTAGACTAAAAATAACAAAAACAAACTGTTATATCTACAAATTTTTTGTTATTTTAAGGTCAAATTTAGTTGAATGCAAATAGCAGTATAACTTGCTAAAATCAGCAGAAATATTTGCTAAAAAATTGCAAACTGCTGTTTTCAGAAAGCTAGATTTTTATTTGCATTACAAAAAAAATCAGAAAAAAAAATTACAAAATTTAAAATTTTTTGTGATGATTTTTATGCTACTAATTATTAAGGAAGATTTTTTGCTGATTTTGGCAGCACAAAAATTTAACTCAAATATAACTCAAATTCTGTGTATTTAACAGTTTAATTTTTGTTGTTCCTACCTTACAACATAATATATAACAAAAATAATCTGCTAATTTCAGCAGTTATTTCTGCAAGGTAATTTTTAAATAATTTTTAGTAGTTTTACCTAATTTTTTTAAAGACTTTTTCTATTAGTGTAGAAGAGGAATACTCCGACTTCAACATTTTTTCAGTACTTTTTGAACTAGTGCAAAGAATCATCAATTAAGTTTAAACAAAATTTTTGCGCAAAAAAATTTTATTTTTTTATTTCCAATTTTTTTTTATTGCTGCCACCGGGTATAGCTCTACCGCTGAGCTATTCTTTGATATGAATGCTGACTGGCATAAAAACACCACTTTGTCATTGCGAGATATTGTGTCTTATTGTCTTCAATAAAAGTAGTTAGTAAACAACTGCAAAAAGTAGACTATAATTCAGTATTTTTTCCAGCACTATTATACACAAGCGGTTTTCCAACATTTTATATATTGTATTTTTAAAAATTATACATTTTTAAAAATTAAAAATATTGTATTTAAACAAATTAATTATAACAATTAAAAAAAATTTCAAAAACAAAATATAATGGTCCCGCCAGGAATTGAACCCGCGATCATCTGTTTGGAAATGAACTGTTTCAAAATCACTTTTATAGACCACTTTTAGAGCAATAATGGTATACAAGTAATACAATTTGTTCAGAATTACTTCTAAAAAAGCTGTAAAAATATATTAACGTATACGTTGGAAGCAATGAAAGAAGTGATCTTTTTGAAGTTGTTTACAATTACTTCTAAAATAGCAGTAAAAAAATACTTATGGATGCTTTTCATTTCATTTCTTTATTTTTATAAAGTCTATGGATAACAATGATCCTTACAGACTACTAGCTAAAAAAGCATAATAAAATGAATATACATATGTAAGTCACTTATAAATTTTAAAAGTGATTATGCATATGACCCTAAAAATATTTTAAAAATAATAAAAATTAATAGTCAATAGTTGTCTGAAAAACTTTTTATTTTTAAATTATAAAAAAAAAAAAAAAATAGTAAGCGATTTTGGTTTAAAAATAAATTTTACGCATGCGGCACAATATCTCAGTTTCACAAAGAAAATCTAACAACTTGTTAATAAAATTAACCTTGTCTTTAAACAAGAATAATCAAAAGTTGTTTAAAAACTCTCATCGGAACAATTTTGAACAAATTACAGTTATTTTTACAAAAAATAAGATAATTAAAACTACCCCAATTTCTCGCATATTACTTTATGGCCATTTATCATAATGAAAATTATCCCAATTTGTATTTACGTAATGAAACCGAAAAAATTGGGTAATTTTTCCATTAGAAATTTCGCCGATGATTGCGGCGAAATTTCCAGTTGGGTTGTTATCGTATAAACACTTACAAAATTTGAAAAATCGAATTATTAGAATTATATTAAATACGAAAAAGCAGTCTACTTACCTTTTGAGTTCTAAAAATATTAAGCTGAAATGAAAAGAAAATTAAAACAAATTAATTTTAATTAAATTGTATTAAATGTCATCATATATTAGATAAACGTTTGTTTTTTTTTTATATAAAATTTTTTGTTAATAAAAATCTATTTAAAATCCTATTAAAACACATCAGTCATACGTTAATAAAACACTTCAGAAGAACGTAATATGAGGGTTCATGACAACATCAATATAAAACTATACTTCCATTCAATATTTCTCCCTCCTTTGTCTCAATAGAAGGGTGCTATAGCAGTAGCTATTGATGATGATGGTTTTTGCGAAATAATAAAAATAAATTAAAATTAAAAATGACATCTGTCAAAAATATATGTATAAAAGTAGTTAAATGGATTTGTAAAAAAAATACATTTTAGCAAAAAATTACTACTTTTTTTTAAGTAATGAAAGAGCGTGGTAGTAAAATTAAACCCTTAAAAGTTGTAGGTACCTTATTCAAAGTAGATTTTTTCTATTCAAAAATTATGAAAATATTTAACATATGGTAGAAACTAATACATTTGATTTGTTTATAATTTTTAGAAATTATATAAACAAATCAATAAGTGATCTTTGCTGGAGAGAAACAAAAATTACGTAATTTTTTATTTTTATTTTTTTTTCGAAAATTAACATGATCATTGACTCAAAAATTATTTAAACAAGTTACAAGTAACTAACTATAAATTATTAATAAATTATTACCTCACTGCTAAACAATATTCAACAGTTTATTTAGATACAAATCTTTAGAATAATTAGTTTTATTTATTAGTAAATATTATAATTTATTTATTATAGAAAGCGGTAGTTTTTTTAAACTATACTTTTTTAACCAGCACTGAGAGAATTATCTGCATGATATTAATGTATTTTTGCATAAAAACATATCCAGTCAGAAAAATACAAACGGGAAAGCGGTGGCAAAGCACTTTAACAGATGATATAAGTACTGGCAAAAAGTGCTTTCCCAAAAGGACCGGCTTTTCAAAAAGCGCCGGAAAAGCACTGGAGAAACAAAATTTTTGAACATTGGCAAAATGCTGGCAAAACCAATAAATAGGTGGTCTGGAAATATATTTTCCAATATAAAATTTAAAAAAAGTTCATATGTTTTTTTTTCTCCTGCCGTGATTTGAACCCAGGCCGTCAGATTGGCAGACGATTGCTCTACCCACTGAGCTAACGAGACATATAATAATTGATAGATAAACACATAAATGAGTGATAATCGCTGGACAACTACTGGCTGTGCTAAAAAGCTAGCACTGGCAGACAGTTTTTTGGAACTAATATGCCAGCATTGGAAGATCAAAAAAAGTTGGTCTTAAAGGAGTTTTTCCACAAACAAAAAAGTTGATTTTATAGAACAAAAAAATTTTTTAAATAAAAAAAGTCCAAGAAAATTTGAACTCGGAACCTCCGGATTATAAACCTTTTTTAACGAAGCGTCAGCATTTTTATAAAATCATTGCTCTACCAGTGAATTGGTTTTTGTACCACTGGTAGCATTGGGTAGGTAGCACTGGATAACCACTGGTTGCAAACCTTGGCATATCACTCTTAGATCATTCTTTGCCAGTGTTTTTTTTTTATAAACCGCCGAAATTTTTGTAATACAAATGCTGGAAAAACGCTTTTTGAAAGCGCTGGCAAAGCGTCCCTAATGAGTGTTCTCCCAGTCATTTATTTTCAACACAATGGTTACCCAGTGGTATGCCAGTGCTTGATTTGTTGTACCACTGGCGATTTCTGATTGGGATGCTCTTATTATACATATCTCATCACGGGACATTAAACTTATTTATGCCATAAAAACACGCTCATTAATAAAAAAAAAACATAGTAAATAATTTGTTAGTTTTATTATAATTTCTCTAAGATATCTGTAATTTAGCGATTTTTTGTACGATTTGTTCATACACTAATACTTAGAAAAAAGTCTTTAAAAATTTTAGTTATAATTACTATAAATTAGATAAAAAAAAAAATACTTTGCAGAAAAAAGCACTGAAACAAGCTGATTATTTTTGCTAAATATTAGTAAATTTAACTTAAATATAACTAAAATTTTGTAGATATTTGTTTTTTCTATTTATGGTCTACAAATATTCAGTAAAATATTTTGCAAATTTTAGGAGGGTAAGTTGTTATTTCAAACTTAGCAGTTTTATTTTTCCTCATCTTATCTTACAAAAAAAAAAACTGCTGATTTCAGTATTTTTTTTGCAAGGTAATTTTTAACAAATTATGAGTAGTTTTTTAAGCTATTTTTACAGGTTTATTGCTGTGAGTGTATATATAGAGCATAATCTGTAAGTAATAAAACTTGCTTGAAAAAAGTAACAAAATTGGAATTTTCGAAAAAGTGGCTGAACTGGAAAAATTTTAAGAGCAGAATTTGGAATTAGGAGATCAAAGTTTATATATACTATCATGAATTTCAGTGTCACTCAAAATTACTTACAATACAAAGATTCCGTTAAAAATTCATTGAATTCCAATAACCCCATCATTAACTAACTTGTTTTTTAAAAATAAACTCATTCCACTTTCAAAATAAGTGGTTCAATTCTGACACAAAATAATTACGAAATTATTTTTAAAGAACATTTGGAAGTCTCTTTACCTTGTTTCTTTTTAAAAGAATATAAAAAAATTACAAGTTCGTAGAATTGTATACATATTTAAATGAAATTGTATAAAGTAAGCTAAATATGTATTGTTTTGTTTATTTATCATTTAGTATCTTTTAGTATAAACGATTCATTAGGAATGTAACAGAATTGATTTTAATAAATTAAAAAAAAAAACAAATAAAAAATTTAAGTCGGTTAAAATTGTAGCCAAAGCACAGTACAATTTGGGTCATATTCCATAATATGTAATAACAAGTGTAGTAAAAAGTGGGTCTAGGTAGTTTTTGTAGTAAAAAACATCAGCAGAAATTCATTGTAGCCGGTACCACATAGTGTATGGTAAAATTCTATAAAAACGCTTTTAAAAAGTTAAAATCCCGATTTATTCGATATTGAAAATGTTCGGGCATCCGGTTGTATAAATATCGGTTCGACAGTTTTGGAGATAAATCCGAAATGGCGATCTTGAATTTTGCTGGTTTTTCATTTTTTTGAGGGGGTCTTGAAACTTAACACGTCAAACTTTGGGCTTTTTAGCCAGATCAGACGTTGAGATTGGTCCATCAGTTGGGCGTTCACTTTTACTTTCGGAATTGATACGATTCATTTAACAATTTAATACCGATAAATGAAAAAACCACGAAAGAGCAATAACAATTTCGTAATTTTCTAAATTTTTCAGCTTTTAAAACGCTATAAAAAATCAACCGCAGGGAACTGAGCCAAAACTGAACCCTGATTATTTTCCCGGAATGAGCACTAATCTAATTAATAAATATATATATGTTTGTGCAATAAATTTTAATACATTTCGTTATTGGTGCAATAAAATTTTATGTATCAAATTTTGAAAAAGTATCTTCAGAATTGAGACCTGTAGTTGGATGACAAGGATACATGGACAGACAGACAAATATTGCTAAATCGATTAAGAGAGTGATTCTGAGTCAATCGCTATACCGTAAGGTGGGTCCACGTCCACTATTTTTGATAGCTACGAACATCATCACAAACTCAATATATGTACCCTATTCAACAAAATGGTGTAGGGTATAAAAAGAATTGTGTTATTTATACACAATACACTTGATTGTATAAACAATTTACATGATGTTCAATTATTTATTGCAAAATTGTATACACTAAAAGTGTAAAAAAATTAATTGAAAACTACAACAACAAAAAGTAGAACAGAACATAGAAAAAAATATAGAAAAAATTAAAAACTTGGACAATGAAGATGAATGAGGAAATTATTTAAAATAATCTAAAATAGTTCAGAAAAAAATTAAGAAATATCATATGGCACGTGCTAACAAAAAAATATATAAAAATTATTCATTTTTATTACTCAATCATCACAACTAGGGCTCGGAAGTTCATATATGTTTGTTGCCGTTAGGTGGAAAACAACTTTAACCAAATATCTTTGCGAATCAACAAATTTGCAACAATATGGCATCGATTTGTTAATACATATTATTGCATATTTTGCTGTAACTGCATATTTTTTATCATATTTTGCTATAAATGCATGCTTTTGGCATATTTTGCTAAACATTTTTTTTTTATATTTTATTAAAAATTGTGTTTTTGTAAAACTTAGAAAAATATATAATTTTTAAATTTTTGTTATCACGAAGATATAAATGTCAAAGAAATTCAATTACTAACTTTCTGATGATGATGAGCGGTAATTTTCCGTGTTTGAGCCACTTAAAGGTAAATTGATAATATTGAAAACATTGAAAGAATCAAAAATAAGTGCATATTTTTAAAATTTTGATCGCATATTTTTCAATTTTTAGCACATATTTTATGTACATAAAACACGATTATAAATTCATGAACTTCGAAGCTGTAATCATGACAATAGCTGTACTTTCGCTCTTAACTACACTCATAGAAATAAATCTGTAAAAATAGCAGAAAAAGCGACTAAAAATTTGTTAAAAATTACCCTGCAGAAATTAGCAGATTTTATTTTTTTTTGCTAAATACTAGTAAAATAAGAACAGAAAAAATAAAACTATTAAATTTACAGAACTTTAGTTGTATTTAAAATAACTTTTAGTTAGTTGAAAATGATAAATTGTACTGTAAAATCTGCAAAAAATTTTGCTAAATATTAGTAGTCGAAAAATAGCAAAATTAAATTAAAATTATATCTACAAAATTTTTGTTATTTTTAAGCTAAATTTAGTTGAATGCAAATAGGAGTCTGCTAAAATCAGCAGAAATATTTGGTAAAAAAAAATTGTAAACTGCTGTTTTCAAAAGGCTCGATTTTTATTTACATAAAAGAAAAATCGTAAAAAAATGTTAACCAATGGAAATTGTCATGAAAATGTGTTATTTAATAATTTAAATTGTCAAACCCTGCAATGTGGCAACACTTAGCCTTTCGCTACAGATTACAATCGGCTGAATAGTTTTTGACCAAACTTTGTAGAAATAAAGACCTATGCCTAACCCAGGAAAATTTTTTACAATCGGTAGCCAACCACACCCATTCTACAACTGGTTCCACTGCAAGCGATTCCATGGAACTGGTTCCGGAACCAGTTCCTGGGATCCTATATGAAAGGTGTTGGTGACGTAGAATCAGTTACAGAACTAGTTCCAGAACTGATTCTAGAGCAACCGGTTCCACTTTGGAGCCATAGAAAGGGTTGCTTTTGGGACAATTTCAAACAAAAAGAATCGGTGTTAGAATCGACAGTAGAAGGGGTTGTGAATGAAAAGTAGCTATTGTACAACCGATTCTTTGGAACAGAAAATTTTCCTGGGAATAAATACCCAGGAAAATTTTTTACAATCGGTTGCCATTCAGACCAATTCTGCAACTGGTTCCACTGCAACCGATTCCATGCAACTGGTTCCGGTACCAGTTCCAGGGATCTCATATGGAAGGTATTGCGGTCGTAGAATGAATTCTAGAACTAGTTCCAGAACTGATTCTAGGGCAACCGGTTCCACTTTGGAGCTATAGAAGTGGTTGCTTTTGGGACAATTTCAAACAAAAATAATCGGTGTTAGAATTGACAGTAGCAGGGGTTGTAGAGGAAAAGCAGCTATTGTGCAACCGATTCTTTGTAACAGAAAATTTTCCTGGGTATACTTTTTTTTGTTTTGTAGCTTTGTGGCGCCTCCTAGCTGAGAATTTTAAGATTTTTTCAAATTTAAAATTTTGTGTTATACAAATTAAAAAGAATCTTTTTAAAAACAATTATAGCGCGAATTTTGAGAACTTTTCTAAAAATCGCAATTTTGGACCACTTTTTAAAATGTTTACATGGCAACCCTGGTGTAAATATTTTTGTTAAATTAAATTTGGAGCAAAAATTTCAAATTTTGTATCAAAATTAAAAACAGTCACATATACATATGTATGTCAATTTGTCATTTCATATATTTTTTTTAAATTAAAGAATAATAATTACCAAAAACTTAAAAAATACTTTTTTAGAAGGAAATGTGGCAACCATGTGCTGATTATTATTTGGAAATTATTATTGTAAATGATCTCCAAAACAAAGATTATATATTTTATAGATTGACGATGCTACTCACGGTTCTCTCAATAATAAGCGAACTCGGGCTAAAGTCGGGCAAAGAGAAAAATGCATAACAAAACCTATTTGTAAAAAATACGACCAAATAAATAGAGCGAAGTTTGAGCGAGGTGAGGTGGATAGATACCAGTGTTGCCAACTCTTGAAGGCAGGATAGCACCGTGAGCATTGTGAAAACGGGTAAAAATTTACCAAAAATGTGGTAAAAAAGGGCGATATTAATTTTTTTAAAAATTTAAGTCAAGATACATTTTGCTTTAAAAAATCGTGTAAAAAAGGTTCAAATAATTTCCAAAAAAGGGATAAAAAAGCACCAAACAAATATCTCAAAATTTTGAAGTTTAAATATAATGAAGTAGCTTTTTAAAATTGTACTACCAACATTGTGAAAAAATGTATTTTTGGTATAGTTCGTATTATTTTTTCAATTTTGACCGAAAATTCTAGAAAAATTGAAAAAACGAGAACAAATACCAAAAACATAAACTGTAGAAAAAGCACTAAAAGCACTGCCAGAACTCTTACAAAGCACTGTAAATACCCGCTTTTTTTAAACGGGAATTTGTAAAAAATCACCGGGTACGGGAAGGAAAAAAGCACCAAAAAATACCCGAAAAGCACTGAAATGGCAACACTGATAGATACTCACAGTCCAAATCGTTTTTCTGATATGGAGGTTGCCAGATCCAGCCAAAGTTAGTATGTCCATATGGATACAATAAAGCGAATGGGTAATCAGCTGTTTTGTGTTGACAAATTTTTACTTCAGTTTAACTGGCCAATACTAATGGACTAATAATCTGCAATTAAATATAAATTAAAACACAATATCAAGTTTAATCAATGTTCAACTACTAAACAAAGTCTAACTACGTCGAAAAATTTGGTATAATCGAATGTATGTCAGCAAAACTTTTTAGGAAGTAACGCGAAGAAGTTGTGCTACACTAATAGAGAAAAGTCTGTAAAAAGTTAGAACTACTAAAAATAAGTTAAAAATTACCATGCACAAAAAAGTGCAAAAATTAGCAGAATTTTTTGCTAAATATTAGTAAGATTAAAACAGCAGAAATAAAACTCTTAAATATACAAAATTTTAGTTATATTTGAGTTAAATTTTAGTATATAGAAAGTAACAATTTACCCTGCTAAAATTAGTAAAAAAAATTCGCTGTACTAAAAAATCACAGCAAATTTTCAAATTTTCAAAAAAACAATTTTTTTTTAATTTTTTATTTCATGCGAATAAACATCTAAAATCAGTCAACACTAGCAAATATTTTTGTTGATTTTAGTATTATAAACTGTTATTTGCATTCAACTATATTTAACTTAAATATAACTAACAAAATTTTTGCAGATTTTTACGGTGTATTTTGCAATTATCAAATAAACAAAAGTTAAATCACATATAGTTAAAATTTTGTTTAATTTTGCTGTTCTTATCTTACTAGTATTTTGCTAAATAAGATCTGCTAATATCAATGGTTTTTTCTGCAAGGTAATTATTTACTAATTTTTGGCAGCCTTTTTTTTGTTATTTTTACAGGTGAGTGTAAAAGTGAAAATGTATAAACGTTGAGTTTTTAACGTTGATAATTATCCACGTTAAAAGTGAATGTGCCTACAAAATATATAAGTTTTAGCTTAAAACATGTTTGTGTATACTTTGAGTTTTTTCTATGAGTTAACAGATATAGTTAAGGAAAAAATTTAATAATATTGAAAATATTGTCATAAATATAATTAAAATTTAAATCATAATATTTTCGGTTAAAATGAAATCATTTTAAATAAATTTCACTTCAATTGATCACATGACTAATATTGTTTTGAAGTTTTTAATTCAATATTATTATTGCATATTTTAGTTGTTAAAATTCTAAGAAAGTTTGTTAATACTTAATTACTTAATACAATATACATATTTAATCATCTGGTTAAATAGTTAAATGAGTAATTACAAAATTTGTTTAGAAATTTTTACGGAAAGTCATAACAAATATTAAACGCCATCTGTTTGTGGGATTTGAAAACAAAAAAAAAAAGAATTAAAATAGTTTTTAACGCATGACTCATTTTCATTGTTATTTTGATTATATATTTTTTGTTTTTTTTTTGTTGTTGTTTGTTAATTTAAACCGAAAAAAATTTAGCAAAAAATACAGATAAATTTAAGTGAAATAAACGCGTGGCATTAACGCCTTGTACCCAAACCAAAATACAATACTCATTGATTTAAAATTAAACAAAATCAAAAAAAAACGACACAAATTTTTTTGTTGTCGCAAACAAAAAACATTGAAAAATAAGCTGAATACGAAATTTTATAATATTTAAAATAAACAGAAATAAAAACAAAAAACATAAAAGTGTTGATAATAAATATCTAAATTTGGCAGAATTTCGAAAAAATTGTTTTTCGTAAAATAAATGTTTTTTTTTCTCACTTTCGAAATTAAATTGTTTTATAATTTCCTTAATGATTAATCCAATATACAAATTATCACTAGCAAGAAATTTTTTGTTATTAACAAATTTTAATGTTTTCAAATATACCAAAATTAACAACCGATACCTTTTTAATACCGTTATCCATTTCAAATCCCTTTCAACTTGGTAACCGTTGCTGATAAAATATACATAATTGCAAATTAATTTAAGCAGAGTTGACAGGCAATAATGCTAAAATACCGTTATCGACTAAAAACCCTTTCAACTTCATACCATTTTTCTTAAATTAAAATACTGTTATCTAAATGAGTGAAATACAGTTATCCTTAAAATACCGATTCTAACTTAAATTCTGTAAATTTAACTGTTTTATTTTTGCTGTTCTTATTTTACTAGTTTTTTTTTATTATTTTACTATAAAAAAGATCTGCTAAATTTCAGCAGTTTTTTTCACCAATTCAATTGGTTTTGCATTAATTCGTTTTGTTTTTCATTTTACTGTATTTAATTTTGCTTTTTTGCGGAAAATTCCGCATTTTTACTTTCAATTATCTTTTTTCTGTCAAAAATATAATGTCTTTTTGGTAAACACAGTACTATTTTTTGCAACTCTGATACGGATTTATGCATCTCTGTTCTGATAGGCAACCCTTATTTAGGTAAGAATATGGTAACATTTTGTCAAAAATTTTGATTGTGTCGCCGTTAAAATAGAGCAGATTATATTACGACGACAAATCGCCAGACGACATGGCGTCATTTTGCTTCCCATACAAAATATATGAAAAAGTAATTGTCGTGGTCGTTGTCAACCCGGTTGTAATTAATCTCTTTAGCCATATTCACAATGCTGGAGTACTCCACTCTGCAGAGTGCAGTGTACTAATATAGAAATGACATGATACATAATATATGTAAGTACGAAAAAGAAAAGAACAAAATCCACTCTGAAGAGTGGAGAACTCCATCATTGTGAATGTGGCTTAAGAGATTAATTACAACCGGGTTGACAATTGTGACTGGAATGTTCATTTTTATCAGACTTCGTGTCTATTTTTTTAAGTCTTGAAAAGTGTCAGGCAATTAGTAGTATGAATACAGAGTCGCATGAAAATACTAATCAGATTAAATCTTGCTTTAGCTGTTAATCAAACAGAATGAAATCCGGATAGGGACATGCCTTCAACAGATTATTTTTCACAATTTGTTTAATTAGTTTTGGGATTTTAGCACATTTAATTCCTTTAATGCAATTAATGTATATCCCGATAAAAATAAATTTAAAAAAAAGATTAAAATATGTTTTAATCTAGTTGTTTATTGTTCGATTAAGGAGTTAATTCAACTTTTACTAGATTAATTCTTCTGTCTAAATGGACTATAAAAAAGTTCGCATATGTCTTTATTTTTATACCGAAAATTTGTGATTAAAAATATTTTTTCTTTAATAATAATAATTGTTCACGGTTAATGAACTTAAAATTCAAGAGAAAAAAATTTGTTTGTTAAGTAATTTATTTAGAAAATATTTATAAATTTCATTTCTCTCTTTCTCTTTTTGCAGTTTGGTGGTCGGTGCTCCTAAATTCGATACCTCCGCATATCAAGAAGGTGTTATAGAGGCAGGTGCCGTATTCAACTGCGGCATGAACGATGGTGATTGTAATTTAGTGAAATTCGATTCTTCAAGTAAGTACAGAGCAAAAAAAAAAAAAAACGTTAACAACCAGCATACTACAAACAATATTTAAAAAAAGAAAAAATCATCGTTGAAAACAAAATTATTTAGAACGGTTTAGTAATAAAAGTCTTCTGTAAAGCACACCCATGTGGGTTTTAGGTAGATGATATAGACATTTTCTTGATTGCGATTAAGATGATGTTACAAAAAATGATATTTGAATATTTTTTGTTTTTAATTCCCATATTCATATTCAGCCGTTTAAAAAAGGGGCTGACTAGTGTATGATTGAATTCTAATTATAGTTTAAGATCGATAACATTTTTTGATAGATTTATTAACATTGTGTAAAATATCATTGACGTTTTACTAGATTGTCGTGCAGTGGAACGAAATGTTAAATTCACCTTTTATTGTGATAAAAGATTGCTGTCTAAAATATAGCAATGTACAGTGGGGCAGTGTGGAATAAAAAGTGTTAAACATTTTCAATATTCCAAAATAAAAAAAACTGCAGAGATTTCACAACAGAAATGTATTACATGATTCACTTTCCATTTTGTGACAAGGAATGTCTGTGGTGTGGTTTGGCTCCGATATTTGGTAGAGGGGTAAAAAAATAATCATATGTACGAGGCGGTCCCAGAACTACCCGATCTAGTAAAGAAAATGCAATAAATTTGTGAATTTTTTTTTAGCTCGACACACTTTTTCCAGCGGATTTCAATAGCTTCGACACCCACTTTATAGTAAAAACTGTCTAGCAGACTCTACATCTTCATTGTTGGCAAATCTTTTACCACCAAGCCATTTTTTCAAAAAACAATCCGAGGTCAATATAACAAGATCATCATCAATTATTAACCCATGAGGGTATGGATACTGATGATGGGTTTGTAGCGAGACCCGAAAATACGTATTCTAGCCCTTATCGAATATTTTCAATTTCTATTCTCTGTAATTTACTTGTAAATTTTTTCCATCTCTTTTTCATTTGAAAAATAATTTTAAAAAATTTGATAAATGGCAGTGAAATTAAAACATCCCGACACGCATTTTCGCCAATAGCTTTGTTTATACACCCAGCTAAAAAAAAACTGGAAATCATGCTTTACAAAATACTTCTTTTATTGCTTTAAAAGTACCCGTAAGTGCATTTTTATTGCTTTTTTAGACGTAATTGTGAACAACATCCAAAAAATCACTTAAGTATTGCTAGTAAAGCGTAATTGCTCTAAAAGTGATCCTAAAAAGCGTTTTTGTTACAGCTTATTTCCAAACTAATGATCGCGGCTTCAATTCCTGGTGGGACTAATATTTTTTTATTAAAAAAAATTAATATTTATAATTAACTTGTTTAAATTCAATATTTTTCTAATTTTAAAATTTTTATAAATATATAATTGTTAAAAATATATGAAATAAAAATTATGAAAAATCGCTTTTTGTGCACCTGCGAAAATAGTACTGACAAAAATACTGAATTGCAGTGAGAATAAGTCACAATATCTCGCAATAACAACCCGTGTAAAAAAGTCTAGATCTGATCAGATGTTTTTGGATCTAAATAGATATGATTGAATCTATTTAGATCCTGTACCAGATCTCATCAAATATGATCAGATATGGCATATGTGATAATACCTTATGGCAAGATCTGATCAGATCTAGTGCCAAATCTGTTCAAATCTAAAGTGATCTGGACAATTGTGTCAGATATGCCTAGATCTGATCAGATCTAATTAGATCTCAAATTTGTCCCCAATTTTGAGATCTAATTAGATCTGGTAAGATCTACTGAGATCTGGCCAGCTATGCCTAGATCTGATCAGATCTAATTAGATATCAAATTTGTCCCCAATTTTGAGATCTAATTAGATCTGGTAAGATCAACTGAGATCTGGCCAGATCTGATATTTTTTACGCGGGAAAGTGGTGTTTTTATGCAATTCAACTTTTTTTTTCTAAAAGAGGATCAACACTCAGGAAATTCTTCCTAATAACTAACGTGTTGCTTTCTGGATAGAGAAGATGTGAAAGGTGGTGAAAGATGAAGGACTTCAAATATGGCAACTTTAATATCAAAGAATAGCTCAATGGTAGAGAGCTAACTAGCAATCTTAATATGGATCGGAAAGGAAAAAGGTCAGCAGAATATCGTTAGGGCCAGAAAATTTGAGAGCCTCCTTAGAAGAGCACTGAATACATCTGGATGAAAAGCCGCCCGATTAGCTCAATGTTCCGATTTCTTTGTAAAAGAAGCCAATGTAGGTATGAAAACATTTAAGGTTCATTTAAAGTTCCAGATAGGAATGAAACAAAGGACTCGGAGTTAAAAACTGGAGCAAAAAAAACTGGACGATGAGACCCGGGCGACTTCAATACAAAATTCTTATATTGCCGATGCCAGAGGAAATGTGGAAGTACAATTCAAACCGGGGGTTCACAGAAGAGACTGCTGCCATTATTAAAACAGCACAACGTATTCACACACTTTCGTCCAGATTTGGCATCAGGCAACTGCTCTCGAGTGGTATTCAAAAAATAATGTACGTTTTGTACCCAGGTTTGCAAACCCACCAAAATTTTAAAAATAAACGGTTAAATTTCTATAACTTTATGTTTGTCGGCTTTTTTCGATCTTTCTTCCATATCATTTCAAATCGTAGAAAAATCAATAATTTTCATAAATTTAATGAAAAGTTGCAAACAAATTATGAAGCTTTTCAGTAAAGTTATGACATTTTTCGTTCATATTATCAATTCTAGCAAAACATCATTGATTTGATAAAACAATTCATTAATATCATGAAAGTAATGTTATTAGTTTAGTAGGTACAACTATTTGACTATTGACAACCAAATTTAAACAGCTTCAGATTTTCTAACGAAACTTTTTGATGACATGGACTTATGGCTGAGAGTTATTGTTATGCTATTTTTGGCGCTTTACTGTGCCCCGTATCAGAGAAATATGGAACTAAACCTATAATGTTAATTGACTACCGCTCCTGAATGGGTTAACATTTTTAATTTTCTATTTTTCTCTAATATATACCCAATACTACCCAACAAACATTTACTATTGAAACCGAATATATATAGATTTGATAACAAACTTAATTCTCAAACGTTACCTTTGAGAATAGGGTTGAGAATTTTTATTCTCAATTCGAGAATCATGCCGTTCTCCATAAAAACGGCAGTTAGAAGTCTAGCATAGTTCTCAAATCATTTCAGAGTCGAAAAGTATTCTTAATAATAACACAAATTCCAAATGTTTTTCAAATCCACCTCTAACTTAATTTTTTTATTTTTATTGATATTATTTCTATAATAGAGAAATACTGTATATAAAAACTTGAGAATTATATAATATATCAAATCGTCCTCCAATATAAAAAATAAAGTTATTTTTTAAATTTTTTTATTCTTACACTTAAAAAATTTACATTTTCAAATAATAACAAAATTAAACGACATAAAATTTTATCTAAACTTAATAATCCTGGATGTTGAATGGTTATCGGCCATGTTAAGATACCTTAAAATAAAACAATCATTTAGTGTAAATAAGATAATTTTTTTTAATATGTATTATGTGTTCAGGGGATTTCTATAAAAATTATTCGTTTTTGTGCAACAATAATACATAGTTTTATGGAAAAACGAATAATTTTATATTTGTTCGTTTTTCGAAACAATTCCCTCCCTCCATTCTCCCTCGACTAGTATTTTACTTACTATTCTCCGTAGATCTTTTGACATGGAATGGTAATATGACCCAAGAATTTGTAGTTACAGCTATCTTCCAATTTTATCCTAAAAAATAAAGTAACGGGGATTATTAGTCAGTTTATGATAAAGTGGTTATAATGCAGGGAAAAACTAAAAGTTAAAATTAAGCATTTCAAGAGAAATGTCTTTCTTAATGGATTGACCACCTCAATCGCTACGGTAAAATGCTTTTATTTCTAAAGTCCAAACAAATTTTTTATGTCTTAAATCTTTTGTTTTAATCACTGTTGGTAACCGAAATAATGCTTTTATCTGTAAGGATAAGGCTATTTTAGAATATTTCAATAACAATATTTTAAAGGTAACGCTATGTCATTTATTTCGATACCGGTATCTTAATGATAATGGTATTTTAGTTTTTTAGGCAACGGTATTTTAAGGATAATAGTATTCTGGTTATATAACGGTATTTAGTTATTTCGGTAACGGTATTTCAAAAGTAACTGTATTTAGTTATTTCGGTGTATACTGCAAGACTTTTTTTTACAAAAAAAAAGCTAAAATAAAAACTTGCAAAATACTAAATAACCATATGCAACTACCAAAAGAAGAGAATTCAGAATAATGGTAACGAAATTTTAAGGATAACAGCATTTCAGGATACGGTATTTTAAAAAGAGCGGTACTCTAAGGATAACGATAAATTAGTTATCTCGGTAACGGTATTTTCGGTTATTTTTCTAATGCTATTTTAAGGGTAAAGGTAGTCGGTTGCAAGCGGTTTGAATCGATAATGGTATTGCCTGTTAGTGTCATTCATTAGGTATTCCTAAGCTATTAACTAGGCAATTAGATCCGCCGCTAACAAATTAATTTTAACTGGACCTATCAACCTATCAACTCATACTCATTAAAATTAAAAAAATAAAACTCCCGAGTGGTAAAAAGTTATCTTCAGTTTTATAGTCAGAAATAAAAAGAGTTTTTCTAAGATTTTGCTTAATTAAGAAATGTTGACATTTTTTTTTGTAACTTGAGTAGTATTTCGGACAAAAATTAGTTCTTATACTGTATTTGGACTGAGCAAAAACTACCTAGTTTGTGTACAAAACTAGTTTTTGTTTGTTTTTATGTATGCGTTTTGCCAAGTAAAAACTAGCAACGGCCATAAACTAGGTAGTTTTTGCGCAGTCTAAATGTGCAAAGACAATTAAGAGAATCTTATAGACATTAAATTTTAAGGGCTAGTTTTATAGTCAGAACTGAGAAAGATTTTTTATAAAATTTTGCTTAAGCCAGAAATTTTCAAACAAAATTTCTAATTTAAGAAATATTTAGGACAAAAATCGTCCATAGTTCTGACTATTAAACTGGCCCATGTAACATATTTATTAGAACTGTATACAGGCTGTTTTTTTAAATAAAATGTCCATAAGATTTTTTTATTGGTTTTTATAGTGGTGAATACAAAACTCTTGATCGAAATCTCATAATGAAAAAAGGAGAGTTTAAAAATGCTTAGTATAAATTATATCTTACCTGAAAAATTCAAAGCACAACCTTGATGGACTTTTAAATTGGCGATATTTGATTCATTCGCTGTAAAAAGTACGATCTGTTGATGAAATAAGTTAATTTTTTATGTTTACTGTTATCATATTTTATTACTTGCCTTCTTAGCTCCTTTTAAATATTAACATTTATTTAAAACGCGTCGCCTCTTCCTGTAAAATTAGGCGTATTTACGCGTTGTTCCTAAAATTTTCCATTATATTATTTATTTATTGACATTTTTGTTTTGTTATTTGAGATACGTTATACATACAAAATTATCTCAAATCATTATCGAGTGTAGAAAAATACTTCACAACTACTTGAAATATATATAATTCTCTAACGTGAAGATAATTTTTCTAAAAAATTTAAAAAAACTTGTTTTCAGTTTGAAAATCATTTGATATAAATGATAAATCTCAAACCTATGCTTTTAAATAGAAAAACACTAGAGAACAATACAGAAGTTTATATAGAAATATCAAAGCTTTTACAAGTGTATTTTTCAAATCGATTTCAAATATTAATCAATATAAATATATGGACTCAATTTTATTTATCGAGACAGATTTGAAATATACGCTTGATATCAAATGTAAATCTCAAATTTTCTCTAAGGCTTGAACTGGTGTTTGTTGGGTATAATACTAAAAACTAAAAAATAATAAATTTTAATTTGTGATTTCAAGCTGATCTTTTAATGCTTTGAGACTCTCAGGCTGCAAGTTATAGATTATATATATACACAAAGCTATGTCTATCTAGTGTCGAATACAATAGTTTAGTTAAAATATTCTTACAAGATTTCCTAAAATAGCAAAAAGTAAAACTAGAATATTATTAACCAGTGGTCTTGAAAGGGTTAAACTATTTTATTTAAAACACGAATAAATTTTGAGGATTTTTTTAATATTCGTAGTTGTTACATCTGATAAGTCTCCTTAATCCACTGTGCATTATACATTGTGTGCAACATCTTTGACATTTAAACTTTTTTATGTTTTAAGTGCTGGAACAAATTTTAAAATTGATTTAAAAGATTTGGCTGAAAACTAAACAATCTATAAAAAAAAGAGTAATTCAAAGATTACAGAGATGATGATCTCTAGAGACAAATTCACTCCAATCTAATGCATATACATATATCGTACATTGTTGTTTGTTTTTTTTTTGTAAATGTTTGGGCGTTTTTTCATTGCTCCCCAAGCCCACATCCACAAATAGACTGAACAACCAAATATTTAGTGACAACTTGTGTTTATTTAAGGCTAAGAAAAAACCTACGCTCTTATCTACCGCATAGTTCTGCTAAGCTTTTTCAGGGCAAAACTAGTTCACCTTAAATTTAAGACAAAAAAAAACATAAAACCCAATTTGTTCCAACGGAAATTATGCGCTGATTGTAAAAACAAATAAACTAATACCTGCTCATAACAATACAACATTCTCTTTGGCAAAACGCAGAAAAAAATTGTAGTTTTCTTTTAACATTTTGTATTTTTCAAAAACTGATACAATAAAGCTATAAATGTCTATTTCTAAAAATCACCATAAAAACTTACACTAATAGAAAGAAGAAAAAGAAAAATTACCATATTTCCGCTTATTTCCAAAGTAGGGAGGAAATTATTTTAAAAAGCCTTTTTATGTGAAAAACGAGGATTTAAACCGAAAAGCTGAAAATTAAGACCTAGAAGAAATTTAGAAGCAGTAAAACTTTTTACTCCATCTTTTATTGCTTGTTTAAGCACTTTTATGAAAAAGAAGCAGTTTTGTAGCGACTTATATTGAACAAATATCAACGGGGGTTTCTACAAGACGTTTGTCGTGAGACAAATCTGATTTGATCAGTACATGCACTGATTTTTGGTCACGTGTACTGATGAAAAAGTCGAGTACTGATTTGTACTGATTTTTTTAAAATTTGTACTGATTGTACTGATTTTTGGCATTTAAAAAAGATATTAAATTTTTTTTTAGTAAAAAAAGCCAAAATGCAAGTACAATGTAGATTTTTTTATAGGATACATTTTTGTGAATGTGAGAGGTTTTCTCTACATTCAAATTGATTTTTCTACATGTAAATTTTTTAATCTAATATGTTAGCCGTGTTTGTGCGGCAAGCTATCAATGTTGGCTTATGTCATTCCCATACAAATTTGACATTAGTAACGTTAAGAGTTAACACTAAACGTTGCCAAATGTCAAATTTATATGGGAATGACATAAGCCAACATTGATAGCTTGTCGCACAAACACAGCTGTTGTTTCGTACACAGAGAAGATTCGTGGTGAAAACCGAATTTATCAAATGTTTCCATTGCGATAATAGAAAATCAGCTGATACAACAGTTATTTGACTGTGATTAAAATAAACGACATCAAAAGCTGAAGATTTTTCCGTACAAAGATCCTTCAAATCTGAAGAAATATATATTTTATATATATTCGAATCTGTGGGATTTTCAATAGAAAAAAGTACACAAAACCTCAAGATTTTAATTTTTAAAAACGTTACATGTTTTTGTAGAAAATGATAGCCAAAATGTGAAGTTTTTCTATTTCAGAAATCATACAGAAATTAGCAAAGAGATAAAAGATTTGTTCTGACAGCTAAATTTGTAGCCAATCGATTGGTTAGATTGTATCTACAGAAAATTGGTTTAGACAATTCAATTTTCTCTTGACATAAGAAATTCTTTGACCTGAATAAACTATGGCGTTCATACTATCCTGGGGTCATATTTGACTCCATTCATAGCATGGCTATATTTGATCGATCTATTACAAAAAAAAAAAAAAATAGAAAAGGAATGGTAACAGATGATTGAAATTTCTTAATAATGTGTCCGTTTCCTGTACTTAAAAAACTGGATTTTTTCATGGGAAAAAATTTTTTTGTCTTGGGTTCTGTATAGGAAATTGTGTTGCCTCAACCAAACCATTCTATTGACAACAAATTAGGTTGGCTGCATAATTATTTTTTTTTTTTGATGATATTTTTTAAAATTTGTACTGATTTGAAGTCAGAAAAAAATGGTCACCCTACGTGAGACGCGTGACTACATGAATTTTGTTTTTGCATTGCATGTATTGTTATTAGTTTTATGATTAGTGTGCACAACCTACTCACATACTCACATACTACTTCTTTCACTGCTTCACAAGTCCTGAACAACTTCAAAAAATCACTTCCTTCATTGCTTCCAAAGTATCCGTTAGTATATTTTTACAGTTTTTTTAGAATTACTTCTGAACAACATCCAAAAAATCACTTTAGTATTGCTTCTAAACCATAATTGCTCTAAAAGTGATCCTAAAAACTGATTTTGGTATCATTTGGTATTTCTAAACAGATGATCGTGGGTTCGCTTCGTGGAGGGAGCAATATATTTAAATTTTTTGATTTTCTTTTAATTTTTTTTAGTTTTCTTTTAGTTTTTTTTTATTTTTTTTTAATTTTTTTTTTTTTTTTTTTTTTAATATTTATAATTACTTTGTTCAAATTGAATATTTTTTTAATTTTTCAATTTTTAAAAATATATAAAATAAAAATGATGGAAAAGAACTGAAAACAATACTGAATTGAAGTGCCGCTTTTGCACTTGTTTAAAATGTATTTTTATTGAAGAGAATAAAGCACAATATCTCCCAATGGCAAAGTGGTGTTTTTATGCCAGTCAACTTTAATATCAGCAACAACTTTCATGAAAGCAACAAAAGAATTGATTTTTTTGAAGTTGTTCAGAACTACAGAACGGATATTTTGGAAGCAATAAAAGGAATGGTTTGTAAAGCATGACTTCCAATTTTTTTGAAGGGGCGTTATTTTTTTTGGGAATATATTTGAATTCAGTATCAATCTTATACTCATAAAAATAAGCCTGTAGAAAAAACGAATAAAAAAATTAAAGTCGTGCATGCTAACTGTATGATATCTTGCACTAGTTTGGTTGAAAGTCAACTTACCGAAATTTGTGTGGGTTGAAATGGGCTTGTATCAAAATCTGTCTAGAAAATGGTAAGAAATTAGAAAATCATATTGATTTTGCTTAATGTTAGGTATATTTTTAAGAAAATAGGAAATATACTCCATATGGATAATAACACATTGGCTGAAAAGTGCGTAGGATAACCCATAAAACAACAAATTCTACATAGTCTCCTTCAAGAGCGATACAATCACTCCAACGCCTTTCTTTCGATACCTTTTTTATAGAATAATTTATCTTTGGCCTCAAAATAGGCCTCTGTTTTGGCAATCACCTCTTCATTCAAACCAAATCTCTTTCCAGCGAGCATTTTTTTGAAGTCTGAGACATGGTCCAATTTTTTTGCGATTTCATCCTTCAAATGCACCAGTTGGACCATGTAGCGGTCTGGCCTTTTTCAAGGTAATCAATGCACAAATTCCAGCCGCATCCCAAAATACTGATGCCATAACTTTACCAGCTGATTGTTGCGACTTTGGCTTCTTCGGTCGAGGTTCGCCAGTTGCTGTCCACTCAGATGACTGCCGAATCGTATCTGGAGTGAAGTGGCAGATCCAAGTTCCATCTATTGTTACATACCGACACAAAAGGTCCTTTTTATCTCGCCGAAACAGCTCCAAACAGCTATCAGAATCATCGACACGTTGTTGTTTTTGGTAGACTGTAAGCAAACGCGGCACCCATTTTGAAAACAGCTTTGTCATGGATAAATGTTTACGCAAAATAAAGCCGACATGTTCCTTCGATATCTTTAAAGTATCAGCTTTTTCCTGCAACTTCAATTTACGGTCTACCTAGACGATTTTGTGGACTTTTCTGATGTTTTCCGGTATCACCACCTCTTTTGGGCGAGCATTAGGCGTCATCGGTGTTTGTACGACCACGTTTAGAGTCAGCAAACCACTTTTCTACCATTTGTCTCGATGGAGCAGAGTCGAGTAACACTTATCGAGCCAAGCTTTGGCTTGCAGCAGTGATAAATCAACTCACGAAATTGATTTGGATTCATTGTTTTCAAAATCGCAAAAGTAGCGTCACTTAAACAGCTGTAACTTGTTCAGTAATGAACGAATTGTCATTAAATTTTGACAGGTATCATCTCAAGATTGGTAGTTCCAAAAAATCATATGGATTTTTTATTAGTGGCGCCACCTATGTGTCATCCTACGGACTTTTTAGCCGATGTGTTAGTTTCAAATATCTAAATCTAATAGGCTTTGTCCTTGGTCCCATGTGAGTAATCTTAGTGTCTCAGAAAATATATAACCCCCTAATATTTAATTCAAATTGTAATATGCGTTTCTTTAAGATGCTTTTTTCTTCGGTCGTCGTCTCCTTCTCTACCATATTTAGCCACAAGAAATATGTTGGCCATACACTTTAGAAAACATTTGTGCTGCGGTTGTCTACAATTTGTGCTGTTATTGCCTGTTGATTTTGCAAACCGTAACAATAAAAACAAATTGTGGCAACCTTTTCTGCTGCTGCTAATGCTTCTTCTTCATCTGTTTTAGTGGCCTGTTCATGTGCGGATGTGCAAATAAAATTATACGCTTGTTCTTTATTCATTTTGTGTATTTTGTGGCTAATGCGCGCGATTGATGATGAAAGCCCGCGCGTGCGCTTCAAAAAAAAAGAAAAACAATATTTCAGAACAAGACCACAGAACCACAAAAAAGCACACGTTGGTGAATGTTGTTTTTGAAAAGCAACGCACTTCTTGTAAATAACCGCAAGTTAGAAAAAAAATTTAAAAATCCCATCAACATTATTTGCAACATTAAAGAGGAAAAAACACACAAATAACATCGAACAACGAGCTTGTATACACAACATTTTGAAAGAATTAAAATGGTCTTGTAAATTTTGCATATTACTCTCATAGTTAAAGTAAATTGAATATGGGCCATTCTTTAAAAATATTGATCGAACAGAGAAATTTAAAAATTTCTTTTTTATATAAAATTTAGTGTAGCGCAATCGCACCGATTAAAAATTCAGCTGTTTAAAGCAGCTGGCGCAACAAACACAAACTTTTTTCAGCGTGACAAATTCATCTTTTCTCCTCTTAATTAGACTTTCCTCTTCTTACTAGAATTTCTGTTCTCCTAATATTCCTTATACATATACGCGACACGGACTAAATTCCAACGGTCCCAAACTTTCTGAAGACTTTGGAGATTATGATACCGACACGAGAGGATCTATGAGGTCTCGTTTTCTCGGACGTTTCGGGAATGGAGATAGGGCCAGAGTCGAGGGTCTATTTAGGGGAAACTGTACATTCTAGCTTCCATGTGACTACCGAGTGATCGTATCATGTTCCAAGCCGTGCTCTACACTTATGGAAAAAAGTCTCCTTCGTCAAGAGCAAGCAGGGTTTAGGCCTGGGCGATCATGTGCGGACAACAGTAACACCATCCGTCTAATAATCGAACAGTCTAAGAGTACAAAAGCCCTTTATATATATGCTATTCGTAGATTTTGAACGCGCCTTTGATACTGTGTATAGATCCTCAGTCTGGGCGACCCTTAGAAGCAAAGGTGTACCAGAGAAAATAATCGACCTCATTCGTGAACTAAACAATGGTGTCGAATGTAGAGTAAGGTTCAACAGACAGGAAATAATGCAGGTGTACGGCAGGGTTGTGTATTGTCTCCTACACTATTCCTTACCCTACTACATGGAGTAATGGAGCCAACCAACGTGGATGCCCCAAATGGTATACGCTGGAACCTACAAGACCGATTAAATGATATGAACTATGCTGATGATTTGTGTTTGCTTGCTCACCGCTTTTAAGATATCGAGTAGAAGCTTATTTTCCTTGACAGAAAGGCAAGAAAAGTCGGTCTCAAGATCAATGTAAAAAAAAAACAAACTGATGCGTATTGGTACAAGCGCTACAACTCCTCTGTCACTGATAGGAGATCTTATTGAAAATGTTGATTCGTTTTGCTACCTTGGCAGCCGAATAACAAAGAACGGTAGTTCTGACCGTATTAATAAAGCCAGAGTTGCATTCTATGCGTTACATAAAGTCTGGTGAGCCAACAATATATCCCAGGCCACAAAGTTCAGGATCTTCAATTGTAGTGTCAAATCAGTATTGCTCTATAGCTGCACTACCTGTAGCACTACTCAAATAACGCTAAATCAGCTTCAAACGATTGTTAACCGTTGCCTAGGACAGATCTTGCGCATCTCCTCGCCACGCTGAATGACTAATGAGCAACTCTCGTTTTTGGCAAATTTCGAATCAACTGATGTCGAAATAAAGCGAAGGAAGTAGTCTTGGATAGGCCATATTTTACGCAGACCAGCCGACGAAATTACCAGATCACCACTGGACTGAAATCCCCAGGGCCACCAAAGAGCTGGCCGTCCACGCACTACCTGGGTAAGGATGATGAAAAGAGAAATTACCAACCACAACTAGACGTGGGACAAATCAAGTCTCTAGCAATAATCGTGCCAAATGGAGAGAATTTACAGACGCCCCATCTTCATTATGAATTTCTATATAAATTAGTTAATTTGTTAAAGGTCATTATTTATATATTTAAAGGAAAATATATGTAACTAATGGAAAATCACCCTACGGGAAATTTTAACAAACTGTCACCGAACTGGCCCCTTTATATGAAATAGACTGGTCACTTTTACATGGCGTTGTCATGGGAGGGGGAAATTTACCCCTTGTGACATGTCACAAGACAAATCCTAGGACAGGTTACTGAAAAACAAAGTTCAGGGACCTGTCCTGGGATTTGTCTTGTAACATGTCACAAGGGGTCAATTTCCCCTTCCTATGACAACGCCATGTAAAATTGACCAGTCTATTTCATATAAAGGGGCCAGTTCGGTGACAGTTTGTTAAAATTTCCCGTAGGGCAGTTTTAAAACTAGTTTCAGAACTGTTTCTAGGGAATGTGTTGCAGCTATAGAAGCTGTTGCTTTTGAACAATTTCAAAGAAAAAATCTTCGGTATTAGAACCAACGGCAGAATAGGTTATAAGGAATAGAACGTGCTCTACAATCGATTCTTTGGAACAGAAAATGAGATTTCAACATTTCAGATTCAATTTAGAAATAAATAAAGACGTGTTTAAATTAATAAAAAACCAAACTTGGTTCGATTTTGTTTTCTATTTAATTTAAGCTGTTTTCTATTTAATTTAATATTATCTGCCTTTTCAGTGTGGCTTTCTTGAGAACTGAATTAAGTTACATTCTAAAAATTTTATAGCAAAGAATTTATTAATTTTGCCGATTTTTTAAAAATCTGCGGCTGAAACTATTTTGAAAAAATTATAAAATAAATATTAATCTCAAACTTTCCTATGAAAATACCCATATCTTCATTTCAATTTTGCAAAAAATAAAAAAAAGAATGTGCGTAAAATGTAAATTTATGCAGAACATCTTGTCTACAGCCGTGAAGACTGCAATATAATGTTTATGGTTTTGTCTATGATGATAATAATGATCATGGTGATGGCTCCATATATGACTTTAAGGCACTTTATATGAGTAGCATGCAAAATAGTTTACATTTTCTACATCACCACCACCACCATTACCAACCAACCACCACTTGGCGTAAATATTAACAAAAAGAAACATAATTTTAATAATGATCGACCAAGTGCATCATCATTATCTTTGAAGGTATTACCAAGTATTACTACTACTTTTACTATTGATGTTCGCTCGATCGCTCGGTCGGTTGTTTGGATGGCGAGGGGCATAATAAATAATTCTTTCTCATGATGGTCATGTTCATGAAGTGCTATAAATACGCTAATTCATGGTTATTGCTTAGTGGGTAATAATGAACATTGTGTGATTGCGATGAGAGAAGGAAAAAGATGTTGCTGGCGTTGGCTAAAGCTAGGATAAATAAACTTACTATAGTATAAGTAATAATACAGAGAAGGCGTTGAAAAAGGTGGCAGAGGAGGAGAATTTATTGATACGACTCACTTTATATTATTTCTAAAGCATTATTGCTCTAAAAGTGATCCTAAGAAGTGATTTGGATGCAGTTTATTTCCAAACAGAAATGCAAAAGCAGTGGAAAAAGTAGTAGAAAAAGCATCAGAATAAATGATCCAGGTGTACTTCTTTTTAACAGAAACACTAATGATTTTAGCATTCAGTTGTGATGGAGGTGCTCCCACTTCAACTTTTTCTTTCATATGAAAGTTGACTGCCATAAAAATACCACTTTGACATTGCGATTTATTGTGCTTATTCTCTTCAATAAAAGAACTTAATAAACAAGGGCAAAAGGCGCACTGCAATTTTTTTCAGTACTATTTTCACAGCTGCATAAGAAGCAATTTTTCATCATAAAATATAAATAAATTAATTACAAATATTGAAAAAAAATATATTGGTCCCGTCAGAAATGGAACCTTTTTTTCTGGGTACATACACAATCTGTAGTGCGATTCTCTAAATTTGCTAACGATTTTCGCCCTTTGTAAGAACATTTTCACCCCCTAAATTTAATGTTGGCCTGGAAGGAAAATTTAAGGGTTTGTAAATTTTGTGTCATTTATTGCATATCCAAATTTAAGCGAAATAAGAATTTTTATTTGGGAGAGTTTCGTTGTCAGCGCAGATTAAGCATTTTTGTATTTGTACCACTGTATGTATTTTTATTACAGATATGGGATTCCCCAGTTTGAAAAATTATAGACTTAGCACACAGGGGCAATTCTGTAACTTTTTAACGACAAATTTCGGTAGTTAAATCGTCAAGTTTTCATAGTAAACTGACAACTTAAACACCGAATTTTGTCGTTAAAAATTTAGAGAACCCCCTTACAGAGCCATATAATGTGATTTTTTTTTTTAGTTTGACAAGGTTTTGAACTTCTTTGAGGTATTTTTTGCAACAAATATGGGATTTCAGCCTGCAAAACTTTTGGCGCCCAATATTTACCCCCTATTTCTAGAATGAAAAATGTACATACGCCCTTTATGAAAGCGATAAGAAAGTATATACGATCGTGTCAAACATTAACACTTATTTTTTTTTTTTTCAAAAACAACAGAAGCGTAAGCAAAAAATCTAAATGGTTAAAAATACACAAATCAAATACGGCAGAATTTTTTTTAACGACAACAACGCGGTTAAAAAGAAGAGATGAATGTGTTAATGAATGCAAAATTGACTGCATTTAACAACTACACACTAAAGCAAACATTCACCACCATCATAAATTTAACACAGCGAAACAAATAGTAGTAGTCGATTGTAGTTTTAGATGATCATGGTTATCATGATCATTCTACAAAACGCACATTATGATGGTACCATGGTCCGGTCATTTAGCTTAAGCCTGCTTTGTTTAAGCTACAAAGAAGGTGATGATAATACAATATATAAATTGATCAATTGATCAATGAATTTTTATGTTCATGCGTTATGCGTACAAGTTGTCGACATCGAAAACGAAGACGACTCAACGTCAACACTTTTTTATTTTTCCAATTTGCACTCTGTTTGGTTTGTGTTAACGTGATTTGACTGATTAACTTCCATAAGCCGCCAAGTCAACAAACAAATTAGCATCGACGTCAATTGTTCGTCGTCTAAATGTTATAAAGTGATAATAACAGCATTCGTCATTATTTTATGGATTGTGTTGTGTTGTAAGTTTGACTTTTTATCCAATTGAATTTCAATTCACGAGTAGCATATTTAAAGCGGAAGCCATTTGCCATTCAATTTAGGAAGTATTAAAACAACTAACAAGAAAGATATTCCAATGGCTACTCTCCAATCTTAATGAGATTCTGATATGTGATAGAGGAGAAACAAATTAAAGGCTTGTATTTTTTAATGACCCTACATATATCATGTTTAAGGGTTTAAAAGTGGGATAAAAAATGAACCGCTGGAAATATGGGAGCGTGTCTGAAATTTACGCAATTTAGATTTATTTTTACACAATATTAAAATATTCAAGAAATCAAAAACTTTGATATCCATATTGCCTTTGTGGGAAACCACTTTACCACTTGTTTGAAATATTGGTGAGAAATCTCCTCGGAATATCGGAAAAAGCTCAAATACAGCCCGATCTAATAAAATGGGCAGTATTATATGTAAATTTTTTTAACCAAAGAGGTTGCACGTTTTCGCGTAAGTTTTGTATACGGTAGATACGTCTATAAAAAGCCTTTCATTTGATACACAATTTATATATATATATTTTTTTTTTAATAAACTGAAAAAATGCAAATTTAAGTACTTTTCAAACCCCTTTTTTAATCACTAAACATGGAATTGAGCAGCTAAAAATACTTTTCCATTCTTTTTTTATCCTCTATCACATACACCCACAATAACTTTACCGTAAAAGTTCAACAGTTGTTTAAAAAGTAAATCAGTAAAGTTGTTTTAATTGAATAAGTAGTTAAATTGCAAAGAAATATATTTTTTAACTTTTTCTATCGGTCATTCAAAAAATAAAATACACAAAATACCGACTTTCGGTAGAAGTTAAAATATTCAATCAAAATTTTCTGTTAAAAACAATCAGTTGTTAGAATACAATTAATTTTAAAATAAACGATAAATCTATTATTTTTACCGCCTTTGCCAGTCAATAAAATAACAATTAAAAATAAACGACAAAATACAATTGTTTTAAATGAAAAGTGGGTAGTCCTTTTTTTAACTTATTTTCTATTGTTTTAATGTATATATTCGGTTGATTTTAAGGAAAAAATATTGTGAGTGTATCCAACTTTCATTCTGATCGCATAGAACCCATCGTGATAGTTTCCTTGTGGTAGGGCAAAAAAACTTAAAACTAAAAAATACTAAATTTAAAAGACAATGAATATGCAGAGTGAGAGCAAGCAAAGAAGAAGAGAAGATTTATGATGAGTGTTTAAGATTGAAGTTAATAAACAATGACAGAAGTTTCCGTTGGATCATCACAGTCATTGTTTTAAATGGGTGAGCAAATACGATATTCTAAAGCAAAGTACTATTATTTATATATTTTTTGGAAATTCAAGATGGACTGAGTTTTCAATGCTAAATAGGTTTACTAATTCCAAATACATATAGTCATATCAAATTACACTTTTTTAAACTGTCAACCATTTTCGAATTTAGGTTTGTGATTAATGAACTAAATTTGAATCTCCATTCATACGAGTATTTAAACTCCAAATATCTCTGCAGGAGCAATTAACCACAATCTGAATTTCTAATGAACATTTTACACTCAGAGAATTATCTTCACTGCAATAATGAATTTCTTCATAGTTTCAATGAAAATTGAAGAGATTCCATAAAACAGCTTCCATTACAGTCAAAGTTTATGAAAAGTTCATAAAATTAATAAAACTTTTCATAAAACGAATAGATCATTCCGCCAATGAATCATTTAGCCAATGAAGAGCTTTATAAAATCTATGAAGGAATTTAATTTATTATTATTTATTATAGTTGCTTGTTGTTTGCTACTAAGCTGCACAGAGGGAATTCTACTGGACTAATTTTAATTAAATTTTTCAGTGACCTAATGAAGTTTGAATATAAGCTTTGAACATAATTCTGTGGGTGAATAACAAATATTTTAATAAAAATACTCATTAAAAAAACTGCAGATGAATGTGTTTTCTGCCAAAGAAGGTTATAATAATGCGTATATCAAAGATTTCAATATAAAATACTGTGAATATTAGTGTAATTTTAAGAAAATAATACGGATGTCAGTTTATTTTTAAAAAAAATTATGCGGATGTGACTATTTTTAATACAAATAAAAGATTCAGTTTTCAAAGTTTTCTATATAATACCAACTTTTGTATATTATACCCCTGTTTTTCAAAAAAAAAACCTTCCAAATATATCTAGATTTATATAAAAAATGTTTTAAATATTAATTAATTTTTCAAATTTCTTTTCTATTTATTTTTTAAAAACCCTCATATTTTCTAAAATTATTCCTTTTAAAACAAACAGATATTAATACATGTTTTATAAGATTGAAAGGTATGAATATGGAAAATTTATAACAAAATGGAAAATATATGCACTAAACCCAAAAATGTAAATACACCGGATTTGAATTATAAAAAATATCTTAAAATTTTAATTTCTTTGAGTTTCTTTTTTTTTTTAATGAAACGCATTTCAAAACTTCCGCTTAATATATTATTTTTATAAATGACCAACGTGATTTATGATTTAAGTTAATTTTTTTTCCACTTTTATAAAACTACGATTGAAAAAATAATGTGTATATATTTCTATAAATAAAGCTTCATATGATGAAGATGCGACTGAGTTTTGAGTCTTTCATCATGTGTTGGAATTTATTTATTTATATTTTGTTTAACTGCTTTTTAATTGAGCCATTCTTTTATAATTGTATTTGATTAATTGTGTGTAGTAGATTCTTTTTTTTTCAAAAACTTTACAATTATTTTTTTTTATTTATTTATTAATTTTTCCGTATCTTCATTTGTTTACAGGCAATAATCGTAATACACATGGCGATGTGATTGATCGCAAGTCATATCAATGGTTGGGTGCAACAGTAGCAACTAGTCGTGATAACGATTTAGTAGTGGTGAGTATTAACTATTAAAGTTAGTTCAGAATTAATGCAAAAATATATTTGAACATGTTTATTTGTTAGATTTTTTAAATATGCATATTTTTGTTATAATTATCTTTAAAATATATACATTGTATATATATAAATTAAGTATGGTCAGGGTTTACAGACGAGATTATTTATAAAGGGTGTTTTTTAAGCCCAATAGAACTTACGAAACTGTCAACCAACTGTTATACTGCAATCACTTTTTAATAGTTATGATCAGTATACTCTGGCAAATCATCATGAATAGATTGTTGCTTGATCAACGCTACCAAATTATCCAAATTTACTTTGAAAATCAGTGGCGCAACTTATAGACGCAAAATTGTGTTAAGCTATGAGGCTTATTTTTGGCTTAACGGGTTTGTTAATAAACAAAATTGCTGCGTATGGAGTAAAACCAATCCACAACAGACGCTACATACTATATTACATCCATTTGTTGCGGGTTACACGCTGGTGGCATCATTGGAACTTATTACTTCAAAAATGAAGCCGGTCAATTGAGAACGTTAGGATCAATGATTTTTTGTTTGAAAATAAGGATAACATTGATCCGGGCGAGATGTGGTTTTAAAAGGATGGCGCTACGTGCCATGCGGCGACCGCAAACATCGACTTACTGAAATCAAAATTTGGCGATAAGTTGATTTCGAGAAATGGCCTGTCAATTAGCCTCCTAGGTTGTGTGATTTGACACCTCTGGTTTATTTCCTGTGGGGCCACCTAAAGTCGCTGGTTTATGCTGATAAAACAGCAACAATTGACGCCTTAGAGGCCAACATTGCTCGTGTTATTTGTAACATACGGCCAGCGATGCTCGAAAAAGTGGTCCAAAATTGGACGTCCAGAATGCGCTTCGTTTAAAACAGCAGCGGTGGCCATATCCCCGAAATCATTTTCAAATGTTAATGGCAAAAAAATTTTTTTGGATTAAAATTAAATTTTTAGTGCTATTTTTTACAATTTAAATTTCTATCGGGCTTAAAAACACCCTTTATAAGAGATATTTTATGAAAACAATATTAGGTGGTATTATTAATTGTGGAATAAATTGTAAATAGTTTAAGAATTACAAGAATACTTTGGTTTTATTTATTTACTGCAGAAAATATTGCGGATCTTATTAACGTGAGATAGAGAAGCAATTGCAGATGTCAACTTTTTTTATACAAATATTTGGTTTAACTTAAAAATATTACAGAATGTAAAGAATTCATAGAAAATCTAGCAGATTTCAGAATTTCGTATAGGAGGTAATGCGGATGTCAGAGTTATTTTATTACAAATAATGCGAATGTTGGTTTTCACTATCGATAATATTGTAAATTACACTGATTTTTTAATAAAAAAAAATGCGTACGCAAATGATGGTGCAGAATACCTTGCGGATATTAAATGCGGATATTAAAAGCATTTTCGAATATCAATGTTATCTATAGAAAATATTGCAAATATTGATGTTTTAAATATCAAATATTGAATGTTGAGTTAAAAATATTGCGAGCTTCAAAGTTTGTATATATTTCATTCAATTTTTTGTGCAAAATATTGGTTTTATTAAAACAAAATGCGAATGTTAATGCTTTTAAAATCAGTTTTAGCGTTTTTTATAAGAAGTTTTACTAATTTTTTATTAACTTATTTTTTTGGGTGTTTGACAAAGTGATTTTATGTTCTTTTAAAAATAAAATGCCAGTTACTATTGTTTGTATAACACTCCATACATTAGCAATATTATTGCGCAATTTTTCCATTTAGGTCTTTAATCTACTACCACATATGGTAATAGAATAAAGAACTAAAATGAGAAGTGTGTACAATAATACTGCAAGTGAATGGCCATCTTAAAGAAATGATTCTTTTGAAGAATTGATTGCAAAGGAATTATTTTCAAAGATGATTTAAGAAAAGTGATTTATAAATTCACAAATCAAAAAAAGATAATTCGCGCGAATTATTACCATATTTTTTGATTCATGAATCAAATTTTTTTTATTTTGATTCGCAAATTGATGTCAATTTTTTAGTTCCACGAGGGCAGTTCGAAATGTTCTTAGCCTAACATTGAGAAACAAGACCTAGATTTTTAAAATAATTTTTCAATATAATCTCTTGAAAATTCAATACACTTAGTCCAACGCTTTTCTAGCAATTCTATCCCTTGATTAAAATAATTTTCCTGAAGCTCCTCAAAATAATCGTTTACAGCTTCCATTGCATCTTCATTCGAAGTAAAACGTATTAAAAACGTTTGAAACGTTTAAAATGACGCAAAACGACGAATAAATCCATTTTATTTCGCTTAAATCGATCCAAACAAACGATCGAGAAATTTTCATTCGAATGCGTTTTTGGCCAACTGTTAATAAATGAGGCACCCATCCTGCAGAAAGCTTTTCCATCTGTAATTCTTGATGCATATCATGGACTTTAGCTATGATTTCTGGCGTTGTTGCAGTATTTAGACGTCAACTTTGTGGTTCATCTTCAATGATTGTACGACCACGTTTAAATTCAGCAACCCAATTTTTTACTATTGCATATGAAGGAGAACTTTCACCTAAGACATTCACCATATCATTATTAATTTCTTGTCCCGAAAGACCTTTCTTATGTAAATATTTAATCACACCACGAATTTCTAATTTTTCCATTATAAAAAAATCACTGAAGCGCCTTTTTTGAATACCTGTTACTATACGAATGAGTTGACAGATCGAAATGAAATTTAACATGTGTTCATATGACGGATGGAAGTTTTTATTATACAAAGCTTTTTGCTGTTTATACTGCCATCTCTCTGTCAGGCTAAGAACATTTCGTACTGGCCTCGTATTACAATTTATAATATTAATTTATTAGTAGTAAATTTATTTTTGTATTTAAAAAGATTGTTAAATCACTATATTCAATGAAAGTTTATTTGTTACAGATATATTAATGACTAAAATTGATTCGTAAATTATAAAAATACAATCTTAATTAGCGAATAAAAAAATAAAATTATAATTCACGCGTATCAAATAAATCCAGACATAATTCGCGAATCGAAAACAAATTTTATTGGTTATTTTTTAGAAGCTAAATTATTACCGATTAGGGATGCCGAACGGGACTGGTTTTTACAAATCCCGGAATTCGGGATTTTGAAAATTTGAAAATCCCGGGATCCCGGGATATTTCGGGATTTTGTGATTTTTCGGGGTTTCGGGATTGTCTTGTTTCATCATATTTTTAATTTTAAGAATAAATAGCTGAAATAAAGCCTACAAATTAAAATAATTCATTATAAATCTACTTATTATATCTTGTAGTATGAAGAAATAAACAAATTAAGCCGGATTCACAATTCTGGAGTACTTTACCCTGCAGAGTGGAGTGTGTAAAATAGAGATAGCATGATACAAAAAATATGTAAGCGCAAAAAAGAATGGAACAAAAACCACTCAGAGTGGAGTGCTACAGCATTGTGAATCTGGCTTTAAACAAAAACTACACTCTTAGAAATAAGTATGTAAAAATAGCAGAAAAAGCTACCATAAATTAGCAAAAAAAAAGGTTCCGCGATTAAAACTACTGAAATCAGCAGAACTTGTTTGCTAAATAATTGTTAAATTTCCGAAATATAAGAAATATATTTATGAGTTAAATTTAAGCAAAATGCAAATTACAATTTACCTCTGAAGAAACTTTTTAAATAAAAGTAGCTAAAACACTGCTATATCTATAAATTTTTAGTTATATTTGGCTAAAATTAATTGAATGCAAATATAAACTACTCTGCTGAAATCACCAGAAATATTTAGTGACTAATAGTTTTTTTAAATAAACTAACATAAAATATTAAGCACATTCCTCTGCTGATTCCAGAAAGGCAGATTGTTGGATTTTTCTAATTTAACAAAAATCTGCTGTTTTTGGTCGACAAAATTATTTTGCATGATGTCAACAAATTATCAATAAAATAAATAAAAACAAGTCCGTTAAAAGATTAAATAAAGTTGAATTACGATTTTTAAAAGTTTCAAAGCTGAATAAAAGTTTTCAAATTATTAAGGTTTTTATTCAGAACTATTTAATCTGTAATCTATTTTAATCTATTATTTATGAATGGAAAAAATTAGTACTTTAATAACATTTAATAAGATATTAATTTTAAGTGATTTAGGTCGAATATAGCAATAAAAACAAATACAAAAAAGAGATAAAATATGCCAAATAATGAAATCAGAAATCCCGGGATTGGTATTGAAAAAATCGGGATTTCGGGATTTTCGGGATCGGGATTTCGGGATCGGTATCCCTATTACCGATGATTGAATTATTTTTTAAAGGTCAGCAATTTATTCCTACCCCTAATATTTTGTAAGCTTCTTTTAAGATTATAGCACTTAATGCATTTGGTTTTGAGAATATGGTTATTTAGAAACAAGTGACAGTTAAAAAAATCCCAACACCTGGACAAAATGTTACAGATGGTGGTTGCTGACTTTCTCTATGTGGGTGGTTGAGAATCAGTTACAAGTAATACCCCTAATAAATTTATAAGAAGATTATGACTTTAACATACATAACTTTCAATTTCAATAAAGAATTTTGAACAAATTTAGTGTTTTATGTACAAATCAATACAACCATGAACTAAATAGATTTTCTAGGTGGGCTTTATTGTGCTCTTTTACTCTAAAACAAGTGATGGTGGGTGGGTAACTTAAACAATATTTTGTGTCTTTACTGGCTATAATGGTGGGAGTTTTTAGATTATAAACCAAAGTTAAATGTCTTATATTATGACGGGTTTTCTTAACGTTTTTTGAATGTGTGTTAACAATGTTAGAATATAAACATTATTTTCACTTTTAAGAATACTAAAAAAATGAAAGGAAAAATTCTTTAAATCACAAAAAAAAAAAATACATTGTGAGTAATTATGTTAACCATTATATGGTTTGTAATGAAACTGAAATCTTATTGGGTCATTTGTATGATGGTGTCAGCCTGACAGACAGACAACTATCGGTCAAAATTCTATACTCATATCTCCTCGCTACATTAAGGTGTGTCTTCACCATATGATGTTTAGATTTTGAGGCTATTAAAGCAGTTTAAATGTTTTTTAATTGTTAACGTGTTTTTTTGTGTTTTCTGTTTGTTTACCTAATTTTAGTGGCACAAGTAGAGTGGAGGAGGAGAAATCCTGTTGAAATCTATGCTGTAGTTAATTTTCTTTAAGGTTTTGTTTTACTAATGAAAGCTCAATTAATGACAAGTATCATTAAGGTTTGGAACGTAACTGATGTCGTCTTTTTTACTGTTGGTTGTTTGCAATGATTTTTATGGTCTTATAATCAGAAGAAATGTTCCATTACATTCTTAAGTTCATTTCGTTTACAACTTTAATGATTTTTTTGTTCGGTTCTTTTGGCCTTCAATTATTCATTGGCAGGTTGCTGATAGGTTTTCATAAAAAAAGAACAAAAAATAACAAAAGAAGTTTTGTATTGTTTTGATTTTTTTTAAATAGGTTTATGGTCATTTTTTATTTTTATTACTATTGTTGAGGCGTTATATTGAGTTCATGTTTATAGTAATTGTAAGAAAATTAAATCTCATTGTAAAAATGATCTCAACACTATTTTGAAGTCATACATTGAAATAATTTGTTTAAATAAACAGTAAACATTTTAATTAAAGCAGACATAGGAAAATATTCACTATAATTTTATACAGAATTTTTAGATATTTTTAAATTTAAACAATACTACATAGAAGCGTAGTTATTGTTTTCTGTTTTTCTGAAAATTTATGTATTTTTATGTAATTCTCTGCCTTATTGTGTCATTCAACGTCACAGCATGCTGTCAAACTTCCATCAAATGTCATAAACTTTAAAGCAAGTCACATTTACCACAGGGTAATAAACATAAATCTAGTAAAAATTGTAAAAATATACAGATAGACAGTAAAAACAATATGCTAGCATGAAATTTTTTAATATAGTAAATTTAAATTGGAAAAAAATTGTTGTATGATATTTTATTTGTTTAACTTTAGATAAATGCGAGACGGAATAATTCTTGGTGATAATTATGATTTCACTGAAACGAAATAGCTAAAAATTCTCTTAAGATACGGTGAATTTACCACTTCAATCTCAGATCTGATTTCAAGTTTTTAATCTTACAATTCTTAACCATCTGACTTAATTTAGTTATTCGTAATTTTCACAAAGTCCAACCAAAAGTAGTTATTTTAACCCTAATTCTGCTTGGCAAAAATAACATTCGATTTGTCAACCACACAGTTTTGCCAAATCAATTATTATTTTTTTGTTGTCGTGATCTGCAATTGTACAAAACATGGGCTCCACCGAACAATCGTTGCCCCTGATTTTGCTTGTCAAAACATGGTTTTTTTTTCTACTTAAATGAAGAATTATTTTTAACCAACTTTGTGGTAGCAGAGAGATATTTAGCGCCTCATTCATTTTCGTTACACCAAAGCCTACTCTCTAATTTTACCTGGGCATCAATTTCTTAATTTTGAGGTTGCAGCAACCGACCCAATTCGATTGGAAAAAATTCGGTTGTCACAACGGAATTCTTTTGAGAGTGTAAGCGGTACTACGTACAAAACTATTTTGTATCGTAGTCATTGTTGGAAATATCCCAAAATAGAAAACCTCTAAGCTCGACCGAAAGACGGCAACATAGAAAGATCTTTTTGTACTCTATTCATTTACTGTTTTATAGAGATTATAGAGTCAACGCTGGGTTTTGTGTCCAATTATCTCTGAACATTAGTCATAAACCCCACTTTAATTCTGGATATTATGGCCGAAAAAATTTCGGAAATAGTCCCCAAACTCGATTTGGGGGTAATGTTCATGGGAGCAATATCAGGGCACCGTATACTGAATATAAAAGTGTAGACGATGTTCAGTAAGGTGATCGTTTTAGCATAAGACGATATTAAGTAATGCCATCGTTTTAGTACAACACGACACTTAAGTAGTGAGAGTACGATAAAAGTACGATTAAAGCCCGAACCTGAGAAAAATATCTTAAAATATGCACCAAAATTAAGATTTCACTACCTCCAAAATAATTTTAGTTTCGAAAATATAAACACATACTGATATTAAAGGCGCCATTCCTTTCTAAACATAAACAAGCTACATATATCATTAATCTCTACTAGTGTCATTTAACAATATCCCAAAAACAAAAACATGAAACAAATTTAATAACAATATCAGTGACACCATCTCTATTGAAATCTAAAATATAGTCTTCATATTCAAAACTTAATACCATTTTTGTGTTGAATTTTTGAAAAGAAATAGAAGAAAAAACCTACAAAGGTAATCCTAAAAAACAATCGTGTTGACTTTTGACCTGACACTCCTTTTCCAGCCAGAATGCGCTTGAATGTTACAATAACAAGCCGCTAATGGATTAATATGATCAGAGATGACTGGTCACAATAAAAACAAAACAGCGACGACTACAATAAAATGGCAAAGTAAAAAATATAGATTTTTTGCAATAAAAGAAAAATTTAAATTTTATGTTGCAAATTCTCGCCAAATATGGTAAGTTTATCTATACGAAAATTAACGACGATTTGACAACGTGACAAGACAATTTTAAATCTATAGAAACGTATAGATATGTTAGAAAAGTATTTGTAGATGTGGATGATTACTTGACAAAAATAAAATAAAAATGATTTTTGCAAAAATGTCAAATGATTGGTAAAATTAAACAATCATTATGATTGCGATTACGATAATGTTTGGGAACTGTTTGATCAAAAAGTATTTGCTATTTTAGATTTTTTCCTTCTTATTTTGGATTCCAATGAAAATCGATAGCATAACAATTTTAATACAATGTCTTTATAAACAGTTAGGGACAAAATTGGAGTAGTGATAAGCGATTTTCTGAGGGGATTCGTCGACTATAACACAATAATATGGATATGAAAAGCTATTTTCAAAATATGATGATATTCTGACTTTAAGTCGATAACTTGAGTATAAGATGAAAGTCTGGATATAAGACGATATATTGAGTATAAGCCGGTAGTCCATTATAAGAGAATATCCGATTATAAGAGATAGTCTGAACATAAGACAGTCGTCTGATTATTAAGATTGACACACCAAGAATAAAACCTTAAAGTTTGATTACAAACTTTAAGTTCGTGTAAATATATATCTGACTTGATATTCCGAGTATAAGATAAGGTAGTGAAAGTTAAAACGGATTATTATAGTTATAGAACGTGAAAGTATGAGTATAATGCATTGATTGTGGTGTAAGTATACTATGTACAAGATAATTGTAATATAATACATGATATCATAAGCATAAGGCACTGTGGTCTGAGTATAAGAGTATATATTCCGCGGATTATACATGTTAGATAGAGTATTACATAAGACAATACAATATTGGCAAAGTATATACCATTTGCGAATTTAGTCTGCTATATTATTGCTTCTTTCTGCTTATTTAAAAAAAAAAATATTGAATTATTTTCGTTGATTTTATTGTAGGTGCATAAAAAAATGTTGCTCAATAGGAACGACATATTTTTTTTGTAATACCTTTTGCTGCTGCAGTTGCAAACAATTCAAACATAAAAAGTGATCTTCAACTTTAAGCTATTGTGTTATTATTCTTGTTTGTGACTGCCTTTTTTTCATAAGCTCTCCATTTAAACTGACAATGATGACAAGAATATCTACGCCAACGACGATAACAATGATATGGTTGGTTCACAGGTTTCTGTGTTTTTTCTTTCCTTTTTTTTTTTTTTTGTTTGTTAAATTGTGAACATATTGCAAAATATAAATGTCCACAATTGAACATACAACGTAAACCATACAAATATCTACATTGTTGGTTGGATTGTTTGTACTCATACATTTTAGTTTATGTTTACTGTATGTTTTTCATACGATACCAACGATTATTTACCAAAAATGGTCAGTATGACCATTTAGAAAATGAAGAAAAAAAATATATAAAATAAAATTGCTAGGTTCACAAAAAAATAAAATAAAACTTGAATGAATTGTAAGAAAATTTTTTGAAAGATTTAAGAGATTTTTTTATACATACTGTTTTGGTAGAAACAAATACTTTACTATGTCTTTGGATTTTATTTTTCTTGTAAATCATGATTTTATTTAACAAAAAGTAGAGTTTTTGAAGTAAATAATGGGAAGGATGCAAGATTTAAGCGAAAAACTTGAAAGACGATAGATATAAGTCCTGAGAGGAATGGCGCCCAACAAGGGGCATTAGCGATAATAAATAAAATGTTTCTTTTTACATGCGGCAGTAAGTGGTGTGAGATCCTTCCCTTTTCCGTAATAATAACTGACTCAAGAGTAGCAATATCTCCTAAGGCGAATAGCTTTTACTTTTTTATCTCTTTCACAGTCAATTTAAGCAGATATGACTAATTTTGTCAAAATTGTTTCTAAGAGAGTTAGCTTTTTAATTCACCTTTTATTAATTCCAATCTTATGGCTTTTGATAATATCCTTTGCTATTTAAAATATCGTAAGAAAGTAATTAAAAATTTGATTACATGCAAATAGATGGAAGATGACAAAGCATACTGTGATAACTTTTTGTTGTTTTTGTTTTTTAATTTGTTATTTTAGATGTTTATTAACGCTCCTAGACGAAAATAAGAAATTTTTAATGAATTAAAGCTAAAAAATATGTCTAGAAATTCTTAAATGTCGTCCCCTGATGATGTCCTTAGGCCAGAATGAAATCCGGATAGGTACAAGCCTACACAGACAGAATTTTCTCCGCGGGTTTTAATGAATATTTCCAGTAAACTAATGACATTTCTCCAAAAAGCAAATGAAAATGGTCTTTTTCATTGAGTGTATAAATCTTTTATTAAGTGAAAATTCCATTAATTCAATGAATAGTTTCAATTTCCAGTGAAACTTCATTGGTTTTATGCATAATTTCATTAATATCATGCAGATAATTTTAATTTTAAATAATTTAATAATATAAAATATTTTTATTGAAAAATTTAACGAAGCAAGGGAATCACCAGACTGCCGCAGTTTCGACTCACCCAAAGACTCGTCAGCGGTTAGTTTATGTGTCAATTGATCAAAGAATTTTTTAATTGTTAATTTGTATGTGTATGAAAAACTTTGTATTGCCATGATCGGAGATCATGTATCATTTCTTAGCGAGATACACTACGGTTGGTACATCGATGAGTGCGACTAACTGTCAATCACACCCTATACAATGTATTTTCATAATCAGAGGAGTCAGAAATAACTAATACATGAGCAATTTATTTTCTTTTAGAATGTTTATTCTCTTGATCCTATTGTTTTCTCCTTTTCACAAGTAATTATCACATTTATGCTGCGTTTTATTCGCATTCAATAGTTGGATACCAAGTGTTGATTGGAGAGGTTGTTGCAGCTGTGGCAAAAACTTTTTCAAATTTTTATTTTTGGTTAAGTGTTTGTAACCGTCGCATAAGACAATAATTAATATTAGAATTAATTACTAAAGAATTATTTTTATTAAGCTGATTTTATAGAAAGAAGAATAAAACATTTTTATTGAATAATTTAACGACACATTTCTTTTAGCAAATATTTCTGTCGATTTCACAAGGATATTAGCACTAAATTTAACTTAAAAATAACAAAAAAAAATTATATATATATAGCAGTTTGTTTTTGCTATTTTTAGTCCACTAATATTTAGTAAAATTTTCTGTAGATTTTATAGTATAATTTTGTATTTTTAATACCCTAAAAGTAACATAACCTCAATTATAACTAAAATTCGGTAAATTTTACAGTTTTATTTTTGCTGTTCTTATTTTACTAGTATTTAACAATAAAAGTGGCTAATTTCAGCAGTTTTTTCTGCAAGGTTATTTATAACTAATTTTTAAAGCATTTTCTTATACTTTTACAGGTTTATTTCTATGAGACCAAGTGACCAAAAATGTTTTTATGTTCCTTAGAAAAACGGTCTTGAAGTCCATTGGGAAGGTGTTTATTTTTAAATGGCGATTTAGGGCTTACGACCGACCAATTTTTGGCATAAGCCCCAAAACGGATTTGCGGTTAAGGTCCGTAAAGGTTAGACATGCCGCCCAGTTCGGATCGAAATTTGCATATACTCCTTGGAAAAATAATTCGTTGTACGAGTCGTCATATAAAATGGCACCTAACGTATAATATCATATTTGAAAAAATTTTAATTTTGAAATTTTAAATTCAAACATCAGAACCAATTCAGGACATTTTAGCATCACAAAGCCTAAAATGACGCCCAACGTTAGATAATAAGAGAGATAGGATCCTACTATTTACTTGAGCACGGTCGGTGTTGGGGTAGCCTTAGGGCGGGTCGATTTATTTTTCATCAATTTCCCTACCATTTCCGTATTCTATGGGTTATTCCATGAAAATTTGCCAAAGGAACCATACCTCTATCGTTAAAATCGAGTCCCCTACTTTTTGTTGGTAGATTTTTTCCCAAATTGACGTTCGTATGAAATATTACCTATCGATTTTTGAGTTATGGATGTGAACGTGTAGGTAATATTTCATACGAACGTCAATTTGGGAAAAAATCTACCAACAAAAAGTAGGGGACTCGATTTTAACGATAGAGGTATGGTTCCTTCGGCAAATTTTCATGGAATAACCCATAGAATACGGAAATCATAGGGAAATTGGTGAATTTTTTCACTCCCTACAAATCGACCCGCTCTAGGTAGCCTTGATCCTGTATATCTCATCACCTAAAATGGCGCTTGATTTGAGACATCAACAGCCATTGTCCTTAAGTTTGCCCGGAACCCATGTAGGATACTCGCCTCGGAAGGTAGATAACGTATATGAGCCATTACATAAAATGGCGACCAACATGGAAAATGAACCGCAAAATTTGCATTTTCCTCAAAAATTTTTTATACTAGAGAAACTTTTAATTCCTATGTAGAAAACCCTATTATAACCTGATAGATTCCTTTTGGAAATTTTAAGTTAAAAGAATAAGTTATTTACTTTGAAAGTTAGGAAGTTTTTTTTTTTTAAATTTATATAAATAAATTTGAAATTCAAAATAAATTTTCAAAGCAGCATACCATTGTTCTATGAAATCTTTCTTTAATTTTTTTGTATTCCCCATTTAAGCATAAGAGATGGTAAAAGATTTTGTATAAATTTGTAAAAGTAATTGTTTTATGATCCACCTGAGTAACAAAAAAAAAAAAAACTAAAGATGCATGAAGGATTTAACAAAGAAGTTAAATTTATAAAAAAAAATCAAGATTTCTTTATTGTTTTTGTCCACTACATTTAACTGCCTTGCCTTAAACTGACCATATTTGGTTGACAGGTTGCCTTCGTCATATTGAAACTATAAAAGAAAAATACGTTTGTACATGTCGATTTTGTCCATGAGTTACGTGTGTATGTTCATAAGCAATATTCAATGTATGTACATCTCAACCACATCCAACCTATCCATCGTATGATTCAACTTCAGCAATATCTTTGCGTTATTTTTGATGATTTCGCTGATGATGTGATCATATTGTACACATATCTGTTGTTTTTATTTTTTCTTTTTATTTCGTTTTATTTCCTAAAATTTTTATTTATTGCATTATAGGTTTTACGTTAAAAATACGTTTTATTGTTGTGGACTTTTATTAAGTTTCATCATTTTTTTTAAACGTCTTTTCTTCAATTGTGATTTTTATTTATGTTTTCGAAATTTCTAAATGTATTTTTAAATTTTTTTTGTTTTTTGCAGGCATGTGCTCCACGTTACGTTTTCCATACAATAACACCGAAAAAGAATTTACGTTGGGATCCCATTGGTACGTGTTTTACTACAAGAAACTTTACGCATTTCAATGAGGTCTCACCATGTCGCACGAGTAAGTAGTCGTAGACATATTTTTTTTAAGAATTTTATTGTAATATTTTTTTACAAATGTATAGAAATTATGTTAAAATAAGGTTGTGGGCTCTTTCTATTGTGAAAAAACACACTTAAGATTTCTCAGCAAAGATTTGAGCTTTGAAAAGCCGCACACAAGTGTTCAAAACCCCTTCCAAAACTTAATAAAAAGTATTAGTTTTCTATTACCTATATTTCCTTTTTCTGAGCACTCTTTTATAACATAAAGTCTCATAAAGCTGAGCCATGACCAAATTTTCATATTTATGATATGTAAAACTGAGAAGGACAAAAATTAATTAATACCCCTAATATTGTTAAATAGTTTTAAAGGACATAAAAACGCTATTACACGACAACAATTTGTTTTCATACATTTAAAACGTTTTATAAGTTATTTTAAACAAATAAATTCCTCATCAAATAGCAATTTGTTAATCATTCCTTTTGCGTTCTTGAACTTTTTACCATAAAAGGATAATTGTTCTCTAAGGAATTAAAACATTTGAAATAAAAAACAAGTAAAAAAGTATTGTCGATCAAATCCGACCATAAGAAATCCTATACCACGGACGGCTTTGGGTTATATTAAAAAAATTAATGGGTCAAAAAAAAGGGAAAAATCTAAATAAAATGGAGAATAGGTCCAAATGTGGGCTGATTTTCTTTGAATTTGGAGTTCTGGTTTATGGTTCTTTATTAATTTCACATATTACTCCAATAACATCCAGATATCTAGGGTTTTGTGTACTTTAATGCCTTTTAAGCCCAATTCAGATATGACCTTTCTAGGCAGCTAGGTCCGAGTAAGAACCGATTCTAACCAATTTCAATAGGATTTATCCTTGGGCCAAGAGAAGCTAATGTTACCATATTTCATTATAATTAAGACCTGTAGTTTACATGGACAAATGGGTGAACACTGCTAAATCGGCTCAGAAAGCGATTCTGAGACGATTTGTATACGATAAATTGGGTCTAGGTTCAATATTTGTTGTTCCAAACATTAGCCCAAACTCATTATAGTCGGTCCATATAGTGGTGTAGGGTATAAAAATCAAACCGAACAAACAACACAAATACAATGTAAATGTTTCTTTCATACCTTAACGTACAATAAAACAAATACAAAATCTGTCAATACAGTACAAGAAAATACTGAAAAAAATATCAGTTGAAATAACCAAAAATTTTGGTAATTTTTCAAAGAAAGACGAAGTTGTTTAATTCGATGCATATAATAGCGCCAAACGCGGGTCATCAGCGATAATAACAGATAAAATCTTTCCATTTCCATGGTCTATGAAGAGGTAACATAAATTGCATGAGTCTTCATGGAAAACGGCTCTCAACGCGGGGCATTAGATGTAACGATATTAAAAATCTTCCTGTTCTTCATAAACTGATCAGAGGGAAGGCACTTATAGATTTCAAATTCTATCAAATGTAACAAGCCTTGAAACAGGAAAACAGTGCTGGAATTGAACTTGATTTCAACTTGGGTTCCAGTGATATTGTTATAGGGTGGCAACAAATAGAATTAGAGTATAATCTCCTTAGTCTCCTTCGTATAATCAATAATCAATATAATCAATAATCATATAAACCAAAAAGTGTCCGTTCGCTGACGCTTTTTATAAGAACTAGCTCTTGAACGCTCCGGAAAATTTTAAATGGAATAAAAGCGGCGTTCGCGTATCTCGTGATAACATAACTCGCGAACACTTCTTTCCTCAGTTTGCATTTCCTGGTTTATATGTTTCTTGGTATAATCAAAGAAGAAATGCTGAAATGGCGCCAATGTACGGCATCAGCACCACACAACATCCGCTTAAAAATTAGTTTGAAATAAAAACAATTTTAAAGATTTTCTTTAGTGATTGATTATTTTAAGTGTAGTGTTAATGTTCATATGGAGTCTAAAATATAGTCAAGGGTTAAATTTCAATAGTCCTTCCTTTTCATCGTCTTCAACAGCAGCGAACAAAAAAAGAAAAAGCAAAAAAAAAAAATAAGAAGCTATAGCAGTAGCTGTTGAAGAATACAACAAAAACACACCACACATATACTACAATGATCGTGCGCCAGATCAAATTAAACGATAACAATTTGTCTCTGAAGTGTTTCAATTTAAACATTTGCCCAGTCAAGAAAACCGCACTTATACAAAGAATATGTATTCGGAAAGAAAAAAACTTCAAATGGACAGAATAAAAAAAAATACAAAATATGTCATACCAAACTGAGAGTTAGAAAAAAAGGTTTATATATTTTGTGTTGGGTTTTCTATACAGGCCACAACCACAAGAAACAAGTACACAACATGCAACATGGTTGAATTGTTGCTTGAATCGCTTGACAGACGGAAAAATAAACATAAGAATCTTTTAAAGAAAGACACCTAGGAAAAAGTTATGGTTTTCAGTGAATAAATTTCCTTGACTGTTGTCCGTTATCCTATGAAATGTTGAGTACCAATTGGTTGTAACCGATAATGCCATAGGTTGGGCGTCATTTTAAGTGACATTTCATACAAGGGTTCGTGTATCCCGAAATTACTATTACAGGATATTCCTGGGCTTTGATATAAAAATTTACTGTTTTTCGTACACTAAAGCCCAGGAAATATTACAGCCTTTCTTCTCAAGATAACATGGACGTGCTTAGAAAAAATGGAGCATTTATGTCCATTTACCACAAATTTGGAGCCGTTTTTTAATGACAACTCATACAACCTAGCTTTTCTTCTTTGGCTTTGTACCGAAAGCCGAAAATACGTATTCTGTCTTGCTCTCCTTATCGAATTCTTTCAAACTTTTTATTCTTTGTAATTTACTTGTGAAAATTGTATCATCTTTGCATCAAAGATGATACAATTTGAAAAATAATTTAAACAGAAAGTGATATTAATTTATGATCTATAATCAAACTAAAAGAACATTCATTTATTGTATTTATATAAATTTATAAAAAATTTATATTGTTTAAATTATATGCCGAAATTTAGGGTGGAAATAAAAAATATGTATTTATCATGTAGATTTTAAGAAAACTGAATATAAACCTTCTTTATCGTTTTTCTCGATACCGTATTTTCGGCGTATGGGTCAAGCCAATAATAAGCTGACTATATATTGTTTAACTGCCATACCAATATCAAAGAAAGTCGTGCTCAGTGTTGCCATTTTGGTCCTTTTCGGGTATTTTTTGGTGCTTTTTACCTTTCCGTATCAGGTAATTTTTTTATAAATACCCGTTTTTAAAAAACGGGTATTTGCAGTGCTTTTCCCGAATTCTGAAAGTGCTTTTTGTACAACTTATATTTTTAATATTTTTCCCGTCTTATAAAAATTTTCTTTAAAAGTTGAAAATATAATTTGAACTGCATAGAAATATACCACTCATCCTGTTCTCACAGTGTTGTCATAAAATTCTTAATTCAAACTCCGTTATAATTAAGCTTTAAAATTTTGAAATGTTAGTTTGATGTGTTTTACTCATTTTAACAACGCTACAATGCATTTTTAAATTCTTAACTTAAATTTTTCAAAAAATTATTTTCGTGCATTTTTGCCCCATTTTTGGTACATTTTTAACCTTTTTACACGTTTTTACAATGCTCATGGTGCTTTTTTGCCTTCAAGTGTTGACAACACTGGTCGTGCCTTAACTTACAAATTTGTTGTTACTATATACACCGCTTCGCAGAAAAGTTTGTAGTTTCTGATTATGTTTGTAACATCAAAAAAACGTTGGAGTTGGACCCACCTTTTACTATACCGAACGACTCAGAATTACTTTTTGAGTCGATTTAACGACGGTCCGCCCGTCTGTGTGTCTGTTCAAGTATTATTGTTCCCATGCTAAGGTCACAAATATCGAGGCATTTTGTAAAATACAAATTTTTGTTAAAATCGTTCCATATCTAGACCCATTGCCCATGTAAAAGTCCCACAAACGTTTTAGGTGAATCAGGCATATACAAGTTAGTCTATCAGTTAGATCTCCACTTCTACTTTCCGAATTGGTATAATTCTGTGGCTTGGTGCTAAAAGGGCAAATGTAAAAATATTCACTTTTGAGAAAATTGCAATTGAAGGTTTTACAAAAAATTCTTTATAGATGAATTCATAGTGACATTGGCCAGCATTACATTTATGAAGCTCTTCTGGGTTAATTTTGCCATTAGCTGTTTTAACATTATGAAAGAGAGCAAGAAAAGAATTCTAATACAATAATTAACTCAAAACAGCAAAATAGTGACATTGGCCCTTTTAGCACAAAGCCACAGAATTCATTCAACATCTTTATACCCAAGATTTATTTATACATTTTTGTAATTTGTTGGACTTTTTGGCCTTAATGGCCCGGAATAAGCACTATCTGAATAACGAATAAAGTTATTGCTTTGGTTTGTTAATACCATTTAAGCTCAATACATTTAAGAACAGAAAGGCTACATGTCTACTGAGTCAAAATGTGGACCGGCTCCAACCATTTGCAATATAGTTCATCCTTTTCTATATACTATGGGTCTACGCCCATTATTTTTGGTAGTTACAAACATCAGCAGAAACTCAATATGCCCTGTAGCACAGAGTAGTAATGGGGATAAAAATCTCAGTTTTTCTCGACATTTTTAAAAACAAAAAAACAACATAAAAACTTTCTTTATTGATCGACACCTAGGATTCCTGAAAAAGATTCTTAATTTGTTCTGTAAAAAGTTTTAAGACACAACATTAATTTTACCTAAAAAATTCTTTACTTTAAGCCTAAGATTTATCTTAAATATTTCCTTGGGGACGAGGACCGATCCTTGAACCGATTGTTTTATATGAAAAGGACCCGTAACTTTTATATGGGCTTTTCCTAGGAAGGGGTCAATTGCCCCTTTATGACGTGTCATAGGACCGAGCAAAAGAACCTGTCACATGACTAACATAAAAGAACCTAAAACAGGACTGATACAAAATAACCTATCACAAGACTAACGCAAATGAACCCGTCACAGGACTGACGCAAAAGAACATGTCACAGAACTGACGGAAAATAACCTGTTGCTGATATAACGCAAAAGAACTTGTAAGAGACATATCTCAAAGAACCCGTTTCTGAAAAATTTCTTAATAGCGAATTTACATTGTTAAATTTTTCACTAGATTTCGTTTTGAAATCCAATTCGAAATCTATATCGTTTACATTAGAATATTTGACAGATGAATGGGATTTCGACCGACCAACAACAATTTTTTTGTAAACAAACTAACCTTAAAAAATAACCAAAATTAAAAGATTTTCTAAAAACCATTTTATGTAATGGCGGAACACAAAAATCATTTATATTATGAAAGATACAATGTTATATTTGCTAAGAAATGTGTTTAATTATAGGGATGATTAGTAGAAAGCTAAAATATTCAATGTTTTGTTAGTGCTCTTGCCAGCGCAATCAAATAATTTTTCATAGTTTCTCTTCGTCGGATGCAATAAAATAGCCGTTTTCAACTTTAAATATTTCTTTCAATTAAAAATAACAGACTTTATTATGTTATTTCTTAATTTTTTAAAGTTATTAAAATTTATTATTTATTAATTTTTTATGACATAAACAGTTGCTGAATGTTGCCACTTTTTCTGCAAACTTCCCTACTTTTCTGCAAATATGGGAGAAAAATTGGATTTCAATTTGGATTTCGATGAGATTTCGCTGAAATCCAAATTAAATTGGGATTTCATTTCCTATGGGAAATCTGTTTGAAATCCCAAATTTGTATTGGATTTCAGTCGAAATCTATCGAAATCTACTTTTAACTCGATTTCGATCATAATGTAAATTCGCTATAAAATAAAAGGAGTTATCAATTAATATTGACTTTTTATTCCAATAAAATTAAGAATACAGTGAATAGAATAAAGTAAAAAATACGTTTTGCAAATATTTCTTAAACTATGGGTAACTTTAAAATTTTAGGCCCATATTCGTGATCTGCGTCCCAAAGTCTGTCTGAAATGATGTGCCGCAATCCCGATGAATCAAGTTTTTTTTATTTTGTTGTACTGTGTAATTAATCATGTAATCGTTTGTTTTTATCGTTTAATCTATCAAAATAAAAACCCGAATAATTCACATTTCTAATATTTGTACCACTTGAATGTCCTGGTTCTGTCCCATTTTCACCTGTCACGGGATAGGTACTTTCAGACTGGAGCTCTTTTCACCACCCACAGGACAGACACTTTGAGACCAGTCCTGTTTTCACCGGTTCAGGCCGATCCTTGTCATTGGATGGGTCTTTTCAGATCGGTCCTGTTTTCACCGGTCATGAGACAGGTCACAGGATATGTTCTTTCAGACCGGTCCTGCTTTCACCGGCCATGGGACACGTGCTCGCAGTACAACTGACCCTTGTTTTCCCACAGCAAAGTCCTACAATCGACTCTCAAATTTATCGACAATAAAGTCTATGAGTCGGCATGAAATAAGTAACAATGTTTCTGTATATAAAAACGTTGATCCACAATTTGATCTTAAATATTATCCACTGAAATACCCGAATTGGATCTCTGAAACTGTTTGAGATTGAGTTTGATTATTAATTCAAATATGATCTAAAGAAAAACCCACGATCGACCCTGATCTTCGAAATTAATCTGAATAAATCATTCCCGGTTTCCTCATCATTTGAAGCAATTAGTCGAGCACTTGCTATTAATAGAACTGCGATAGATCTAAATTCGGACTACAAGGGCGAGAACTAGGACTAAAAAATAGCGTTGATTGAGAAAGAATTTATTATACAATTGTATGAAAATTCAAGCTAATAAACGATCTACCATTGGATAGGATATATGACAGAGTGAGAAGTAGGACTTTAAAAAGACCTTCAACTATGCCAGAAATAGGACTATTAAAAAATTAAACAAAAATTTGGACTTTCCAGTGAAAATAAAACTTCTAATTGGGCAAAAATATTGTTTATCAATCGGGCGAAAATTTAGAATTCGAAACTAAAATTTGGGCTGAAAGATTGTGCGTGAATTTAAAATATTTATCGACCTTCGATTAGGTGAGAATCTTATGAAACGTTTTACCTAGGTTACCATCACTTCTCAGTACCACCTCTGTTGTTTGTATTTTTTTTTTTTTTAATAAAATTAAAAAGTCTAACCACTATATAGTGGTTCTACTTTTTTTCTCGTCTGTTTATGTGTAAATTGTGCACTTAAACGTTTTTGTGGTGTTTTTTTGTTTTAACCGTGTTTTGTTTCGAAAAACATTTTAGAAGCTAGTAATTCTCATAATAAAATCGCCCCCGTATAGAATTTCAATTAGTTGTTACATTACGTTACACTATGTTACCTTTTTATTTTTCATCAAACATACCTTATAATCGATGTAGGGATGGACAGACGAACGATCGAATGAACGGACAGACAGACAACAAACAATTTCAAGTTAAAATTATACAAGTACTTCATATTTTTTTATGCGTTTATTTGAAATATTTAATGCGTTAACTTGGTATTTATTGCTCTGAGAAATGTTGGAATGCTTTAAGGAGAGTTTCTCAATACGGTTGACGTTAGGTTTTCAAAATAATTTTATAAAATTAAACGATTACTTGAAGACTTAAATATTTATTGAATTATAGTTTGTTTCATCAGTAATATCTAGTATTAATATTAACCCACTTAAAACTGCTTAATTTCAACAACGCCCTTTAAAGGATTGATATGAAAAACTACTAAAATATCATTTACATTAAAATGAATTGTGCTACCAATGTAAGGAGTTGATAAAAACTTTCAAATTAAAAAATATGTTTTTGTGGTCCTTCGAACCGCATTGGATGTTGATTTGAAAGTTGACTTCATTTAAAGCTTGTTGAAAAGTAGGTCTAATATGATTGTGATTTCATCAAAATCCCCTTATATATTGAAATTATTTATTTAATCCTTTTTTTTCTTCAAGTGTACCCACCACATCAAATGTTTTGAGTTTTTTTTAATACTCATACATAAATTACACGTGTACTAAATTAAACATTTAAATATGTGTTTAGTTCATATTTTATTATTTACAAGTGTCCAACAGATGGCATTCAACTCTTTTCTGATTTTGTTTTTGATAAACACCCGCATTTACGATCACTTCAAGAAAATACTGAAAAACTCCCTCCGAATAATTATCTATTTTTAGTTTTACGTTATTGTATTTTTAGCATTTGCCTTAGCAAAGAGGGTGGCATTTACATGTTTTCAAAATAAAGAAACATGAAGTCAAATTTTTAGAATATACAATGTTTCAACATAAACATATTTGAAATTTTGAATGAACACCTCATAAAAAAATAACATGCAGCCAAAGTTATAAAAAAAATTTTAAATTTAGATTTATGTGGTTTTTATTTATTTCTTAATTTTTTTTAAGGATTCTTTAAGGGTATAAAGAAATTAAAGTATAAGTTACAAATTGAAATTGAATACTTTGGGATATTCAACTAAAACGAAATTTAATATTAGGGATAAGTTAAAAAAGTGACAGAAAAAAAATTCAAATTGATATGAAAAAGTTTTTACTTGGAAAAAAAAATTGTATTGGTTTTGAATTAAATATTTAATAAGGCGAGAATTTGAAAAAATAAAAAACTCTGACTACTAAAAATATATACGATTAATGGAAAATTTAGACTTTTAAAAGAATTAAGAATTAAAAAAAATGTGTAGTTTTTTATTTACGGGTTGTTTTTTAATAAAAAAAAAATAAAAATCAACAAAGTCGATTGTAAAATTTTGCTTTCAATTTAAAAAAAACTCGTTTGTTGATATGACAAACTAATTAATTGAAAAATCTGTAAGATCTATAATTTTACCAATCGAAGGGCTTTCTTGTCATGGTCTAGGTCTGGGATCCAAGGCTAACCTATCCCATAATGATTAACAAATTATAGTTTTTTCCGATTTGTTTTAATTTTATAAAATTTTCTTTTCTTGAAAATTTTTCTCTGAAAGTTTTTTGAAAATTGTATGTTTGGGATATTTTACCATATATTTCTCTGAGCATTCGAGATGTGGCCCAATTATAAAATATGGATCAGATTTTTTTTATGAAATAATGAAAATATGAATGTTTTTAGTTCGATTTTAGATCATAAATTAATATCACTTTCTGTTTAAATTACATTTCAAATTAAAGAAAGACGATACAATTTCAACAAGTAAATTACAAAGAATAAAAAATTTTGAAAGAATTCGATAAGGCCAGCAAGACAGAATACGTATTTTCGGCTTTCGTATCCTGTCTTGCTAACCTTATCGAATTCTTTCAAAAATTTATATTCTTTGTAATTTACTTGTGGAAATTGTATCGTCTTTCTTTACATTGAAATGTAATTTAAACAGAAAGTGATATTAATTTATGATCTAAAATCGAACTCAAAACATTCATTTACCAAATAAAAGATCACTATACATACCCCTCATTCATAATGAAAATATTTCGAAACTACCCAGGTAGAAAATAAAAACGACAAAGTGTTGGCAAAGCACTGTAGATAGTACTAATGGCGTAGCAGATTTTCCGTTTTTTTCAAATTTAGAGTGCAGGTCATCTGTTAGTCATTTGAAAGGTTGGCAAAGCATTGGTCACAATGTTAAAATAAGTGCTTTGCCAACACTAAATTTTTTATGAAAACTATGAATTAAAATGGAAAATTACACATAAAAATGCAATTTATATTCTGGGTATTATTTAGTAATATTAAACTTCCGATTAAAATTGATCCAGTGTGAGGATTATGTTTTTAAAATTTAAAAAAATTAAATTAAATATAGGTACTAAACCAATATTTTACCAACAGTAAATATAAATTGTAAATTTTCTAAACCAAGTATTGGCAATGCTGGAGTGCAGAGTGAATTTTGTTCCTTTCTTATTCGCACTTACATATTTTTTCTATCATGCCATCTCTATTTTAGTATAATCCACTCTACAGCGTGGAGTACTCCATCATAGTGAATCCAGCTTTAAACTAAATTTGAGTTTTGATTTATTACAATGTTTACTACAGAAATAAAATTTATTTATTTAGTGATTCATTATTTTTTAAAACCATGGTTTTTAAAATTATTTATTAATATTTTTTATTCCTCTTTCCAGATAATTGGGGCTACCATCGCCAAGGCTATTGCCAAGCTGGTTTTAGTGCAGCCGCTAGTGAAGTAAGTAGAAATAAGAAACCTACACAGAAAAAACCAAAATCGAATTTCAATTAAAAAATTTGTTTTTTTTTAATTAAAAATTGAATTGAATTTGTAGCAATTAAGGAATTTGTTATTTGAATTAAAATTCTTTTTGTATAAATTTAGTTCAAGTTTTTTCAATTAAACTCACTTAAAATTGATAGAAAATTTTTTAAAAATTTCAATAATATTAAGTAATTTTTCTTGTATACATTTAATTGATTTTTTTTCAATTAAAATTTTAGTTATACCAATTAAAATTTTAATTCAATCACTTGAAAAATTGCAATTAAAATCTTAATCATATCAATTAAAAAATTGAATAGAATTTTTAAAAATTGTCTGATAATTTTTTCTGGCTTAAGGTTATGTATTTAAAAATAAATAAAAACTCAATTAAATTTTTGATTTTAATTTCATATTTTTTATTTAATCCAATATTTGGAATTAGCTTTGCTGTTCATCTTCTGGTATATTTTAAATACTGAATTATAAAGCACTACTTTCTTTTTCTTTTCCTGAGAGAGCTAAACCAACAAACACAGATGTTTTCAACTCTGCCTTATCGTTCATTATTTAAATATCCCAGAACATGAATAGCAAAGCTGAATCGAAATATCGGATGGAATAAAGACAATAATATAAAATTAACGTGAGAGCGTCTGTATTTTTCAGTTTACTTCATTCTTTTTCCCTTCTTGAAAGAAGAAATTCAGCAAACAAAAACATTTTTCAACTCTGATTTATAATTCATTATTAAAATATCCCCGAAGATGAACAGCGATGCTGATTCGAAATATCGAATGGAATAAAAGAAAAAATAATAAGTTAAAAATAGAATCAAGAGTTTAGAATTGAGTTTTTATTTATATCTAAATGCATGATATTAAGGCCCGATTACTCGTCCATTGAAACTTTTCATTGAATTAATGGAATTTTTCACTATTTACTAAAAGTTTTACACACTCAATGAAAAAGTTTCTAGATGCATAAAATAAATCAAGCTTTTCCTTACTTAGGAATTTTTTCATTTACGTTAGGAAGAAAACTTCATTAGTTTAATAAAAAAAATGAATTAAAACTTGTTCAGCATAATTCCCTTTGTGTACTATTTTAAATGGGAAAATGTTGTTTGATATACAAAATTTTATTTTAACTGTCGGCTAAATTTTAATTGGACATTCAGTAATCGGGCTAAGCTAAACAAAATTATCGGACAACAACTACGCAGGCCGACTATAAAATTGTTGACATTTTTAAAAATGTTGCTAAAAATTAAAAAAAAAAAAAAATGGGGGACCATTATACAACATGAACAGCAACATCTTACAAGAAATTTGATGAAATTTTGAATGAATTTTTTTTTATTAGAATTATTTGCTTTAAAAATATTTCCAAACTTTTTAGAATCTGACGAAATTACTAATTAAATTTTTAATGCCTAAAATTAAATATTTAATTAAAATATTTTTAATTTTTTTAAACATTTAAGTGAATTTAAATTTTATTTCTCACAAATCTTTAATTGAAAATCTTGGGCAATAATTTTTTTCTGTGTAAGGAAGCCATAAACTTATTTAATCTTAAATATCAATTCCTAAAATAAAAATCAATTCCCAAAACAATACATTTCAAAAACAGACTAACACGTTTATCGACAAAAGAACCGTAACTCACATGTTAAAATAAAAATTCAAAAAAAAGGCATCAGCTTTAAAAAAGCTGCTCTTAAACGTGTTAAGAATATTTAATTTTTTGCATAAAATTTTAGTGAAAAAAAATAACATTAACACTTCTTCTTTTTTAACAATTCTATTTAAAAATACGAAAAATAACCATTGTATTCAAATCAATTTAAATTTTTTGAATATAAAAAACCAAATTTTTTTTTTTATATTTTCCATAGAGAGGTGATCGTTTATATGTTGGTGCTCCTGGCAGTTGGTACTGGCAAGGTAAACATTTTTTATTTCTTTTTTTTTATAAATATATATTTTATTTTTATTTATACAATATTATTTTATACAAATGGTAGTATTTTACAAAATAAAAAAATTGTTGTATTTATTGTTTTTAATATTTTCCCACTTATTGAAATAATTGTTTTAAACAAAATATCCTACTAAGTAGTAATTTTAAAAATTAGTTTTCAAATAAATTATGCTCCTCCTTTGATAAAAAATTTAAGAAGTAATTGTGTTTAACTGACTAATTTTTATAACGATTCTTAAGTTCGCTTTCCAATACATATTAAGTAAAAAAAATTCAAAACTTTCCATTCGAAGTTAGGTATTTTTTTCATACAGAAAATAATGTTTGAGTTGAAAAGAAACCAATTAAAACTCAAGAATATACCCAGTTAGAAATTTCCGCAGAGCTTTAAAGAATTAATTCAGTTTTGGAATGAATTTCCTAGAATTTAATTAAATTTTTTAATACAAGAAATAAATTTATTAATCAAGAAAACTCAGCAATTAATTCCTTTTTTTTCTTGGTTTTCTTTTCTTTGTATATTTCTGACTGGGTATTTTAAAATTAAAAAACAAAAATAGTTCCTAGAAATTTTTTACGGTTTTTAGTAATTTTAAATAAAAAGTTTGAATTTTAATCAATATTTTTCTAAATTAAAATTGTATTGGCCTATCTTTTATTTATTTTTATAAAAACTGTCAGTTAATCGTTTCTCTTAATCGAATGTTTTATTTTGAGAGACTTAAGACCCCATATTCTTTATATTTTTGTTTTATTGGAATGCTTTTGATTAAAACCAGAAATCCCTTTAGTATCAGGTTAAAAATCTTCATAGATGTTGCTAATTTGTGGAGCCAAGGATCTGTTGAAAATGCATGTTCTTTGTAGTCTTTAAGTACCCGTATATTTTTTTAACCATATTGTCAAATTTACTTGTCTAAATGTTTAACTATTGTAAGAAAGTAAATATTTAGAACATGCATGATTTTTTAGTATAAACAAATAAAATTTTAACTAAAATACGGTTGAAATTTTCTAGCCCCTCAATTCATAAATGCTTCGTAAAGTTATAGCAGGTTTACAAAACGTCATTTTCATATAAAATTTGTTCAATAAACCTCCTATAATTTTACAAAGCGTTTATGAATTTAGGGGTAGGGTTTTAAAAAATGCCAGGGTTTAAAAATATACAAGTTTTTTAGTCATACCAATTTGTATATAGGAATTTAAATTTTAGTTATATTTGACTATTTTATTGTAAATATGCTTTAAGTATATAAATATTTTTTAAAATTATAATATAATAATGAAAGTTAAAGAACGCTTTTTTCGCAATAAGGCAAATAAATTTTAAAAGTCCATATTTCTCTGAAATTTGTTCAATATTCACAAATCGGACTTGAAATTAAACTTTTTGAGAGAATACAATAACTTAATTTTACAAATGTTTAACAACGGATTTTAATAAATTTCCCAATTTCAGCAAACTATTAAAAATCAATGCAACTACGTTCTAAAGCGCAAGTAACTTATATTAAACGTACACTGTATTAAATTAGCGGAATGTTTATACCCTACACCACTATGTGGTCAGGGTATTATAAGTTTGTGCTGATGTTTGTAACACCAAAAAATATTGGTCGTAGACCCACCTTATAGTATACCGATCGGTTCAGAATTTTTTTTTATTTCGATTTAACGATGTCCGTCTGTCCGTCCGTCCGTCCGTCCGTCTGTCTGTCTGTCTGTCCATGCAATCTTGTACGCACTCTACAGGTCGCACCTATTAAGATATTTCGATGAAATTTGGTACATAGACCTATGTTGGCCCAAGGACGAACAAGTTTGATTTTTTTGAACATCGGTCCATGTTTAGACCTAGTGCCCATATAAGGGTCCTACCAAAATTATATTGTTTATACGCTGCAGGTCGTAAATATTAAGATATTTTGATGAAATTTGGTACACAGACCTATATTGGCCCAATAACGCAGCCTATTGATTTTGGTGAACATCGGTCCATGTTTAGACCTAGTGCCCATATAAGTGTCCTACCAAAATTATACTGTTTATACGCTGCAGGTCGTAAATATTAAGATATTTTGATGAAATTTGGTACACAGACCTATATTGGCCCAATAACGCAGCCTATTGATTTTGGTGAACATCGGTCCATGTTTAGACCTAGTGCCCATATAAGGGTCCTACCAAAATTATACTGTTTATACGCTGCAGGTCGTAAATATTAAGATATTTTGATAAAATTTGGTATACAGACCTACATTGGCCCAGTAACGCAGCCTATTGATTTTGGTGAACATCGGTCCATGTTTAGACCTAGTGCCCATATAAGGGTCCTACTAAAATTATATGGTTTATACGCTGCAGGTCGCAAATATTAAGATATTTTGATAAAATTTGGTACACAGACCTACGTTGGCCCAAGGACAAAGCCTATTGATTTTGGTGAACATCGGTCCATGTTTAGACCTAGTGCCCATATAAGGGTCCTACCAAAATTATATTGTTTATACGCTGCAGGTCGCAAATATTAAGATATTTTGATGAAATTTGGTACACCGACTTATGGCAGCCGAAGGACGAAGCCTATTGATTTTGGTGAACATCGGTCTATGTTTAGACCTAGTGCCCATATAAGGGTCCCCCCAAAATTATATTGTTTATACGATGCACGTCGTAAATATTAAGATATTTTGACGAAATTTGGTACACAGACCTATTTTGGCCCACGGACGAAGCCTATTGATTTTGATGAACATCGGTCCATGTTTAGACCTAGTGCCCATATAAGGGTCCTACCAAAATTATACTGTTTATACGCTGCAGGTCGCAAATATTAAGATATTTTGATGAAATTTGGTACACAGACCTATATTGGCCCAATAACGCAGCCTATTGATTTTGGTGACATTAGTTGGCTTTTACCCAGACTGGTGTAGGGTATTCTATAGTCGGCATGCCCGACTTTAACCTTTTTACTCGTTTTTTTTTATTCTTTTGCGCTGCATTAGATTTGGAATAGGAACAAATACAAGTAGACCACCAAAATTTATTGATGTTTAATAAACATCTACTTACTGAAAATGTTCTTTAACTTCCATTTATCTAGATTTAATTTAATAATATACAGTGGTGGCATATTTAATAGGAACGATTCAAGTGTTTTTGTAATTTTATTCTCGTTGCCTTTATTTTTAAAGATCAAAATAGTGGCTAAATTTTAACGTAATGTCTGTTTTTTTTATTTTGTCACTTGTTTTAAGTGGGCATGGCTTTCAATAAAAAACTATCGATATCAACCTTTTATCAAATTTTATAGTAAAATTTAGCGAGTACTGATCGGATCTATACAAACTGTGTATTTTTGGAAGTCCTACAAAATTTCCTTGAGTCTTGCATTATTTTCATCTAGAAATGGTCGCCAGACTTGAAATGACAGTGCCTGAAACACAAAAAAAAATTTCTTTGTTTTTAGCGATTTTAAAATAAAGTTAACAACACTGAAATGTGAATGTAGCCACTATTTTGATCTTTAAAAATAAAGACAATGAGAATAAAATTTAAAAAAAGCTTGAATCGTTCCTATTAAATTTGCCACTACTGTATATTGTTAGTAAATTGTTTATTTAAATTGTATCTATATCATTTTTATTGATGTATTGATGTGTGTTGCCTAATAATACCAAACTTTAGTTTGAATTCTATACAATCAAAAAATAGATTTGAAAAAAAAAGAATTGCATATTTTTTCTACAAGTATAAACAATAAATTTCCAATCAAAAACTTCTATTACCCGTAATGAGTTTTGTAATAAGAAATAAAGATAGCCCAATCTCATACTTTTCAACTTATTACAATACCCATTATTTTAGCAATGGCATGTCCACTTAGGTAATTCCCTATTAGTGCTGTTGAAAATATGAGTATTGGGTATCGATTATCGAATATTTGTTTTATTTTGGTACTCGATGGTTAAAACTACTTCTCGATATTTTCAGACTTGCATTTTGGACGGAAAACAGATATAAAAATGTGACTCCGCTAAAATATTTATCAGAAAACTACAACTCTGCTAAATGAAGAAAAAAATCAAAACTCAAATAATTAAAGTATATTTTAAAAAAATATAAAAAAAAGTTTGAAAAATGTGTTTGGTTGAAATCAAAAAATGTGATAAATTTTTGGGCCAAATTTGTGAGAAGCAAAAAGTGTTAATATTTCGGTTTTTTCTTAATGGAATCAGTAAGTTTAGTCATTATAAACCTAATTGCAAAAAATCTATTCTACAAGTTGTCGCAATAACTTTTTTTTGCACAATTTTAATTTTTTTTTGTTGTAACGGAGTTTACATTTCTGCAAGCAAAAGATATAACAAAAAAAATTGCGTACGAATTTTCTTCAATTTATTAGTTTTTCGTATTTGGGTTTTCAACTTGCTTTCCAATGATATATAATTTGTGTTTACCAAATTGGCGGTTTCGCGAATAAAAATACAATTCATTCCGCGAAAAAAATTTTTTTTTTTTTTTAATTTTGTATTTTTGTTCTTTTTAAATGCTTTTCAAAAATATAAAATTTTTTAAAATTCAAACAGCGGTTGCGCAGTTACAAAATAATATATTAAAAACATAACATTTCGCGATCAAAAAATTCTTAAATTGTGTGAACAAATTTAATTTGTCAAACCAATGTCAGTAATGACTCGAAATATCGATTGAAAACCAATGAAATGCAAAATCAATCGTTTTTCGTTCCAGCAGCTTAGGGTAAAAAACTGTTAATTTTTTTTTGATTTGACGAAAAATTATTAGTTGAATCGTCTTTTGACGCATAAATATTAGTTGAATCACCTCTGTTTATGGTTATTTTAAAATATTTTAAACATTTATCTACATTTATTTGAATGAAATCTGATGCAAACAATTGTGGTTACGGAGTTTACAGTTACGGAGTTTACATTTGGTTACTTTTTTCGTTTTCTTTCAGAAACGCTTTGTCAGAATTTTTTTTTCGAAAAAAAATCGCATGATGCCTACAAGGTGAATCCAAATATGACATTGTTTTTCTTACTCGTTAAATAGTTTGGTGTTAAAATTAGGAACGGTGTTTACAACATTTTTTCAAATCTTATTAAAGACATCCTTTTTCATCTCGAGAATGTTACATGCAGCAGAAAAGCTTCAAGTCTGTTATACTGGATGATTACTTACAGTCCAACGATCATTTGAGTATAAATAACATTATACTTTTCGCAATATAAATAATAGATAACTCCAAAAGTTATAATAGGTAACTCCAAAAGTTTATCAAAAGTTATAACGAAAGATCGTTACAGAGTTAAAGTCGTGATAGCTAAGATATACGAAAAAGTTTGTAAAATGTATTAATTTTTATTAAAAACGGTACTTTTCCTCTTCATAAAAATTCTTACAGTTAGTATTTAGTTTTATTGGTTATTAAAATATAAGCTATTAAAGTTAAAAAACCTTATGAGTTACTTGTTACGGAGTTTACATTTGGCCTATAAAATTGGTCACAAATTTTATATATTAACCAAAAATTGTTCAGATTGTTATAAATTTTGTAAAACTGGTAACAATGCGCTGATTTCTAATTTCTAATGCATGGATTAGCCGTGTAACCAGCTAATCCATGCATTAGAAATTAGCTGGTTACACGGTTTTTATCACATTTTTTGATATCACCCGTTTATAAATTTAAATACTGAATCGACGTAATCGTTTTCAATAAATTTTATTAAAATATTTCAAATTTAAAACTCTTTAAAACTATCGAGTAGTTTCGAGTATCCAAATTAAAAATATCGAGTATTGAAAAGGATTGAAATTACTAATAAATAAAACAAAACCTATTATTGTAACAAGGGTATGTCCATCGATGTAGGAGTTTTCAAAAATAATTAATTTAAATTTAAATTTTTTAAATCGAATATTAATTTGAAATTCACAAATTTTTAACAAAAATTAAATTTATCAAATTTTATAGAAAAACGAATTATTTTTAGCAATAAAACATTAAAACTTCCAAATTTGGTATCCTAAGTAATAGAGGGTAAGTTTCCGAAGTAATTCAAGGGTAATGGGTTTCATGTATTACCAGGTAATATACACATGGTAATGTCTATATCTGTATGAATATTATGCAATTTTTTTCCACATAAATTATTCAATTGTGTGCAATTATAACTGTTATTACCTCTCTACGAATTTGGGTGACATACACTGTACGTAATGTTGTTAATATTTCTCCCCAAAAAAAGGAAATTTGATACACATATTTTATAATTATTTATTTTTTACTTTTTGGTATTTCAGAAAGATAAACCTAAATCTAAATAACTAAGTTTATAATCAGCCATATTTTGCAAAGTCCATTTTCTTACAGTTCAAAAAGGATCTGAATTTACATGGAATCTGACTTTAGCATTCACTTCTAACGGAAAACTAAAATAAGGGAACTAAATATGGAATAAGAGCAGTACTACACCCAGAAAACAGATTCGATGCTGACAACCCCATTTATTGCCAATCGAATGGTTCAGTTGCATCAAATGAATTTTTCGATTGTGGCTACCGAATTATTCTTGATACAACTGAAATTCCGTTGCCACAGTTAAATTAGTCCTGTCTCAATTGGTTTTCTGTTGCCCCAACTGAAAAATTCGGCTACCACAACCGAACCATGCGATTGGCTACAAATGCAGTTATCAGAACTAAATCTGTTTTCTGGGTGTATGGAAAGAAATATGCAGTACAGAGTACTCCATTAGTGCATATACAATCGAACCCATAATTCAACTATTGTTTTTTTTAATCTCCTACTGCCATCTGTTAGCACACACTTCTCACCAGAGCTTTAAAAAATTAATTCCGTTTTGGAATGAATTACCAAAAATTTAATTAAATTTTTTAATTAAAGGAATGAATTCATTAATAAGACATAAGCATAAATTAATTCCTGTGGATGAATTCAAAGAATTCAAATTTATAGAATGAATTCCCTGACCAAAGTAATAAGCATTAAAATTGAAGAATTCATTCAATACGACTTAATTCAATTTTAAGTCAAAGAATTCATTCAATTCCAGTTAATTCAACGTTTGGTCGAGGAATTAATTCCCTAGGGAATGAATTCCCAAGGAATTCATTCCCTTGTACATTTAATTTCCTGAATTAACTTTTTCGTTTCATTCCCTAAGGAATTAACTTTTTCGTGCAATTCCTTAAAGAATTAATTTTTTGCTTAATTCCCTGAATTTAAGTTTTCACTTAATGCCCAGTAAAGGCCTTAAAGTGTTAAAATTTTTTATTAATTTTTCAGCTCTTCCGATAATTTGTATAACTGGTTTAACTAAAACGGATTTTAATAAAGTCTATGTATACCTCTTTTAATAGCAACAACGACATATTAGTTAAATTAAATATATTAGAATTGTATAAATAATATTTAGGTTTTCATTTTATATTCTTAGGTGAAAAACATGTCCTTTTGGGCATTTAATGAAAAACTTAAATTCAGCGAATTGAACAAAAAAGTTAATTCCTTAGGGAATTAAAAGAAAAATTTAATTCCTTAGGGAATTAAATGAAAAAGTTAATTCCTTCAGAGCATTAAATTTAAAAGGGAATGAATTGCCAGGGAATTTATTCCCTAGGGAATTAATTCCTTCACCAAAAGTTGAATTAACTAGAATTGAATGAATTCCTTGACCAAAAGTTGAATTAACTATAATTGAATGAATTCCTTGGTGAATGAATGCATCAAATTTTATGAAGGAATTAGAAAACAATTAGTTAATGCCTTTAAGATAAATCGAATAAAAAAAGGAATTCATTCAATTCCTTAAGTTTGGTCAGGGAATTCATTCCCAAAATATAAATTCATTTCAAAAAAAAGGAATTAGGGAATTAATTCTTTGAAGCTCTGCTTCTTACAATATATAAAATGTTGTGTTTAGCCGACAAAGCCCTCGATTACATTCTTGCTCCGACATTTTACTACCGCCGCTGCCGCCGATTATTTTATTCGGCTTGATTTTCTGGTTCGAATATTTTTCGTATACCGGCAATTGCGTCTCCAAATAAAAATACCATGATTGGCAACCGAAACGAATAGCAGTATTGGTATCGATTTTTTTTTCGGTATTAGTATCGGTAACGGTACGTACCGGTATTATTGAAGAATTGTGTTTTCACAATAAATTATGTATTGTTGTAAAAAAAAACAATGTTGCTAAACCAAATTAAAAAATAATAACAATACGCCTGCTAGCAAGACGATTTTTTATTAAAAACACAGATAGAATTCAATTAATTTTAAATTTTGCATAAAACAATTTTTAATTTTTTGTGAAAAACGAAAAAAAAAAATTATTTTATTAGATACCGCTTTAATACCGGTACGATACCGGTATCATTATAGGATTACAACACTACATTACAAATGTAACTATACTTAGGTGCGACCGCTTAACCATCTTACCCAAGTAAGGCCTTGAATACAATGTAACTAATTCCCAATTTTCCTTTCCTATTCAGCTTTCTGTTATTGTTTTTTACTCAGAAGTGATCAACATAGCCACATGCAAATATTCTATTTTTACATTTTTGTTTATCTTCCATTCTCCTCCATTTCTCCTTTTTCGCAAATGTTGCTAAACTGACTAATGGTTTTCACATTTAAGAGCAGACAGCTTGCGTATATATTGAGACGAGTTGCCACAGGGCAAATTTTACAACGTATTTCAGTACAGTGTTGCTTTAACGTCACATAGATAGCTGCAATTAATATTGTAATTAATATGCAAATTATCAATTTTAATTTAGTAGCCTTGATGTTAAGAAGAAGTATAAACCTTTTTCTCTAAAACTTATAAACACACATTCAAATCAGACTAGGTCTAGTTGCTGCCTTTTTTTGTATGGACAGACTTCATCAGTGATTTTCCATTAAATTGTATTAATTGTTTATATAATTATATTATTGTCAAATTGCCTCTATATGATAAACTTTTTCAATTCGAAGACATCCGCCTGTTCCTACATTACAAACGTAACTATACTTAGGTTTTTGATTCGCGCGAATTAAAATTGAATTTTTATGACTCCCGAATCAATTTTAGTCATTAATATGTCTTTAATAAATAATCTTTAATTGAATACATTAATCATTTTAAATACAAAATTAAATCTACTCCTAATATGTCAATGTTTTAAATTGCAATGGAGTCTTTTAAACAAATTAAAAAATTGATATCAATTCGCGAATCAAAACAAAGAAAAACAAAAAAAATTTATTCACGAATCAAAAAAAAAATGGAAATATTCGCGTCAATTATCTTTATATTTTTTAATTCTCGATTTTTGAATCACTTTTCTTGAATCATGCTTGAAAATAATTCTTTTTGATTCAATTTTTCAAAGCTCTGTGCCAACCCTAGAATTTAGAAATCTGAAACATAAAATTAAATCATCCACTAAAAAATGGGTTACAGAAATTTATTAAAGGAGACATTTATTTAGAAAAATAATTTAATTTTCTTGTCTAAATTCCAGCATTTAAAATTGCCGTTAACCACCTAGCGAAATGTTTTTGTTCCAAAGAATAGTTTGTAGAATAGCTTCTTTTCCCGTATAATGTCGGTTCTAACACCGATGATTTTTGTTCGAAATTGTCCTAAAAGCAAGCGCTCTATAGCTCCAAAATAGAGCCGATTCCCCTAGTATCAGCACTGGGAATTCTATTGTAATTCTAGAACTGACTCTCCGTCAGTTATACCTTACATTTAGGTTCCATGAAACAGGTTCCTGAACTAGTTTCATGGAATCGGTTCTAGTCGAATCAGTTACAGAATTGATTGTAAAAAATTTTTCTGTGACATTATAGGGCTTTTAACCTAGTGCCTCATAAAAAATTATTAAAGGAATTTTGTAAAGAATATTTTTTTTTTTTTAATTCTGATCAAAATTGGGCTCCGCATTTCGTACGAAAAATTCAATTGAAGTGTAATAAACACATGCAAGGTGAATGAAACTTTTGAGTTCAAAAGGCGGAAACTTTAAAAATACTTGCAATTTCGTTTTAAAGTTTTAGTATGATATTTTTATTAAGAAGTACTAGCGATTTTTAAAAAATTGTTTCTTTAAGGTTAAAATATATGAAAGTAACTTCTTAAATATGGCTGATTATAATAAGTTTTGTTTTTAAAATTATTGTCAAATTTCCTTTTTTTATATACTTTGCAATATTTATTTTAGCTATTAATTTATAGTTTTATTTTTCTTAGTATTGCTTAAAAAATATGTCCTCAAAATATTAATCAAAATTTAAAATATTTCTTTCTTGTTTTCTGCTCGTGTTTTTATATTCTACTACTCTGCACTATCCTACAAAACAATGCATAACTGTCTAAATTGTTTAATCTAAAAAATAAAAAAAAAAAATATTTTTCCAAAAATATTGTGTGTGTAATGTGTTGTTAAATCACCTATAAACCAAATCAAAAAAATTAAATAAAAATATATAAAACACTATTATCAAACTAAAGGACAAGCCTACTCAGTATCGCCAGATGCAACATTCCCCTATAAGCCGCCATTTTATCAACCTTTCGGTACCGGAGGTAATAAAAACTAAAAAACAACGTTTTTAATCAAATTTACAATAAAAAAATATAATAATAAAATGGTCTTGTTTTGAAAACAAATTAAAAAAGAAACGCTAAAATATTAAAAAAAAAATAATATTAAAAAAACTGCATTTCAAAATTTATAAAACATTTTTGTATATTAAATCAATCTATTGACACATTACAAAGCTTTAGTTTATTTAGGAAAATTTCTTTCTCATTTTAATGTTTAAGTTTATTATGCTTTTTTATACGTTTTATACTCGTACATGGGTGTTTTTTTTTTAATTTCAAATATTTTTCTATAATACGCTTTTTCTAAAAAACAACGAATAATTCATATTATAAAAAAAAATCTGTTGCATTACTGACTAGCAGATGAAGAATCGTGAAGATACTTCACTTGTATTTATGCTCAAAAAAATATACGTTAAGATCATAAATCAACTGAAACATACGCCTGTTGCTGTGGCAGCTTCTTATTTATTTTTTCTGTTAACTTCAACTACCATGGCTTGCATTTAAACATTTATCAACATTTATAAAAAAAAAATCATTTCATGTTTAAATGTGAAATAGGGAATGGTTTATGTAATCATCATAATCATATCATATTTGGTCATCTGGAATCTTTTGTACTCCATACAACACACATTAAACATTATCATCATTCTTCATCCATTATCCTTATTCATTATGTCTAAATAATTTTTTCTTTAGATTTATTAAATTCATATATTTCATAATAACTAATTTTTATTTTTATATTTACGGGTATAGCGTAATATTAGGTGTATTATAAAATTAATGGCCTGTTGTTTTTAAAAGCTTAATATTTAAGCAGTAAGTACAGTGTTGGAAAAAATATAAGAATGATGACATTTTTTTAGAGTGCTAAATTCAAATCAAAAAATCAATAAGCCATTTTCGAGATATGGAATTAAAAATCATAAAGTTTTTTAAACATAATATATCTACATAAATCAACATTTCAATTGAGTGCAACCACGACGATTTTTTTACAAGTACCATGTACTTGTATTTAATGTACTTGATGCCCATCTATGTTTTAAGCTTTAGCCTACTTTGACAGATTGTAAAATTCTTCGTTACTAAATCACTTATGCATAAATTCAATTGTTTATAAACTTTATGCATTAGACTGTCACAATATATTTATAGTAAGGGTTCAATGGTTAATTAAAAAGTAAATCAATAAATAGTAAAATTGCAAAGAAATACATTTTTTAAACATTTCTCTCAGTCATTCAAAAAACAACAGATGTGAAGCTTCTAATATATGCTATAACTGGTTATTTTTGTATGGAGTTTAACCTATTTTTAACAGGTTATTTTCCTCCACACTAGAACAGGATGCTGTAGAACCGGTTCTACAGCCAGTTATAGAAATGGAAATCCAAAGAAAAATATCAAAATATATTGCCAGTTCAACATCCTTGAACACACTGTCATGATTATACTTTAATGAAAGTGTAGACTAATAACTTCTAAAGAAAATATGTGATTTTAATGTTCAGTTTAGAAAACTTGTAAAAACTGCCAAATATGTGCTACGAAAAACTTTAAAATAATGGTTTTCAACAAATCTAAAAGTCTGACCGATCGGACTTTATAAATGAACTTTAACTTATATTTTTTTGAGTACTTTTTTAGCATAAAAATTAACAAAAACAAATCTAATGTTTTACTATGTTAACAGGCCAAAAATTAAGTAACACTCCTAATATTTTTTTATAATTTATGTTAAGCAATGCTAATTTATAATTTGCAAATAAAATAAAAAAAAACATCTTTAAATATATGTAATTGGTAATGATATCATGATTGTGCATGCATTCTAAAGGTGTTTGTATGTTAATTTTGTTTGCCCATTTAGATGAATTGAAGCATGGCACCCATTTGTTTTAAACACTAATTTCAAATAACAATTTAAAAATACCTTCTCAATATTTTCTTACAAAAACTAACTTTTTATTCGTATCCCGTTTATCCATTTAGGTCAAACTTATTCTTATGATGTTACCAAACCCGAAAATCAAGTATATTCTACTTCGGAAAGTAGTTCCACCGATGATGATTCTTATTTGGGTTATTCTATGATTACTGGAGATTTCAATGGCGATAATATGGAAGATATAGCCATTGGTATGCCTAGAGGTGCTGGTTTACTGGGTAAAATTGTGGTTAATAAGTGGAATATGGTCAATATTTTTAATATTACCGGTAGACAAATTGGTGAATATTTTGGTTATTCCATGGCAACTTCAGATGTAGATGGTGATGGTTTAGATGATTTGATAATTGGTGCTCCCATGTATAGTGAACCCGGGAATACGGAGGGTAAATATGATGTGGGTCGTGTTTATATATTATTGCAAATCAGTACAAATGATGTAAGTTTAGAGAGAATTTATAAAAAATTATAAAAAAAACACTTTCAATGTGATACAGAAGATTTTCTGATTAGTTTGATGCATACTTCTACTCATAGGAAATACTTTAATTATCTACAACAAGAAACTATAAAATAAGTACTTAATTAATTAGAAATTAAACAATTTTTATTTTTTTGAATAAAAATTAAAACCCAACATTTTAAGTACTTAATTACTACTCAAAATCATTTTGAATTCACGGTATTTTTAATTTCCTAAATATCTCTTTTCATATAAGAAACATCCCGCTTTTGTTTTCTGTTTTCTGAACAATGAATAGAGACAAATATTTAGCAGTTATTCTGAACAAAAAGCTATTCTCCAATATCAATGTCCAGGAACAAGCGACGATTGTAATTCAAATAATTTTATAAAGTTTCTTACATTCCATTTTTTAAATTCAAATGGCTTAATTTTATTTAAATCTCTCTTTATTCAAATTCAAATTATTTTAGTTTTAGTCAGGGGTCTTCCATGGTCCTGATGAATGGCAACACCGATTTTTAATGCAACAGATGGCGTCCACTGCTGTTTTGTTTTTTTCTGGCAATACTGTTTCATTTTATTTGGGGAGCAGTGTTGCCCAAAAACTTTTAGCTTATTCCGATTTTAAATCTTTAAATCCCCAATGTTATACCCAATTCATTTCAATTTAAACAAAAAATCAAAAAAAGGAGCTAAGTTAGCATCGCTCTTAAGTTCAGAAAATTATTAAGAAATGAGTGAGCAAATTAAATAAAATTGAATATTTTACGAAGAAATATTTTCGTTTTCAATCGAACTTTAAAGGCCTTCTTTGCTAAAATTATGAAACTAAAAAAATGTTATTATACGAAAGACAAATCACAATTAAGCTAAAATGTCACCGTTTCAAAATAAAAGTCGTATATTAAATTTTGGAGAGAAAAATTTCTACACAATTTTCACACGAAGTTCATTATGGTGAAAAGTTTTTTTTTTCCAAAATTTGTAAATCTAGTAATGTGTAAGTTCTAGGGCTCGTAAACTCTTTCGAACATTAAGTTGCATAAGTCGAGTTTACACAATTCAGAAGGTACATAAGAAGTTATATGAAAACGCCTGGTACTTTTTGAGCCCACGCAAAATTTATTTTTTCTGAGTCCTTTGCATGTAACAATTTCAGTATTTGGAAAATGGAAATTTTTTTGATTAATTATTGAGCTGGTTGCTTTTCGTTATTTCATGATTTATAAATATTTGGAGAACATTTCTTCAATAATTCAAATATTTTGTAGAAATTTTAAAATTCTTTAACAGACCTAATTGGTCGACTTTAATTTGTAATAATACGCATATAATTTATACCAAAATTCTTCTTATTTTGGGCCTAAAACTAAATCTTTTAAAATTTACAAATTTTTTAATCTGTCCCCAAAACGAAGTCGAAATCCCTAATTTGGGCCCAAATCCCCTACCTAACAATTTCGTAAAACCTTATTTGACATAAAAAAATCCTCCCTTGTGAAAATTTCCCAAAATAAAATCCTCCTTTGACAAAATTTCCCACATGCTAGCGACATCTACAGTTTGTATACAAAATTATCGATGTTGCATCTCTATATTTTTAATTTAATGTTCATTGCAAATTTGAATTTTTTTAATTCAAATTTAGAACAGCAATGTGAAAATGGAAATATATATCAACATACATGATCATGCATCGATACTATGTATGCCCATGGATACATAGTCATGCCTATTTCGATGTATGACCATTAGAGTGGTCCAAAAAAACATGAAAGTTGGAATTCGCGATCTCCACAATATTGCCCCTACTCCTTAATGTCTAAAAACTCTCTGTGCCAAGTTTTAGCTAAATCCGCTTTTATTTAGAAGGTAGTGGAAAAAGTTGTCTTCTAAGAATTAGTAATTTATCTCTAGAGTACTTTATACAAAAATTGCCTTTAAATTCTAGCAAGCCTAATTTCCGAATTAAAGTTGCAGTAAGCACAAATCGCAGATAGGTTAGGCTGGAAGTGTCCCTGACGTGAGAGAAACACACCGCATAAATAAATTTTTCCCCTACGTTGCGTAAGCTAAAAGCCTGAGTACTAACTGCAAAACAGTTTAAAGTAATCTATACCACAGCCTCTGTTAAGGGTCTTGTTAGAGTTAAGGATAATGGCCAGTGCCAGTTTCGTTAAGGATATTGGACAGTGCTGGACAATGGATATATCTTACTGTTCCTTCTTCGCCTTTATCACATCTTCTACAACTCAAGATAAAAGTGTGTCCTATCTTTTTGCCTAAAAGAAAGTGACCCGTTATATTTTCAGGTAAAATCCGACACACATCTTCGGCGTGACGGTAAAAACCTACTTTCTCAATGTTGTATCTTGCTCATAAAAACCTTCTGGATTTGCTTGTTGTAAGTTTTCTCCTGTTTTCATTAGAAATAGTCATGGAATCTCGAACCATTTTATAGTGTTGGATGAGTGAGTCTACGAGGCATCTGTCCTCTCCGCTATAAGTTTTGTTTATTCTAGACAGGCGACTGGAACGATTTTTAGGATCAAAATTCCATATAAGGATACACATTCACTCCCTAGTGAATACGCACAATGACTCAAGGTCTTGTCTAGTGACTTTTGCAAGGGCTGCATAGTCCTGGTCTATATAGAAAAATATAAATTTCTTTCGTTTTTGTACAGTTATCTTCTGGCACGAGTTCTTGCTGTTTGTATATGTATATTTTCGTGGTCTACCTGATCTCTAAGAGATAAAAATTCTACATCATTTTGAACTTCCATCGAAACTAGTTAAAAATCAATACCGCTCATGTAAAGTACCATCTGTTAATAGACATGTTTCAAATTTTGAGCGAGCCTCATCATTAACTACTGCTATTTTTATAGAAATGGAAAAAAATGAATTTCGAGTGCTAATAAAACATTATTTTCTGCGGGAAAAAATCATCACTTAAGCCGAGGAAAAGATTGATAAGTACTATGAGGCTTCTGAAACATTAATTGCAGTGGTAAGCAAGTGATTTACTGAGTTTTGTCGTGGTCGCAAAAGCACTAATGACGCCCAAATTTCTGGACGGCCAATTGAGGTCACTACACCCGAAAATGTCAAAAAAAAATCATCATTTTGTGTTTGCCGTTCGGAGAGTAAAAGTGGCCGAGATTGTCTATGTCCAAGGCATATCATATAGCTCTGTGATTTCGATTTTTAATGATCAGTTGGGTTTAAAAAAGCTGTCCGCAAGATTGGTACCACATTTGCTCACAATTGACCGTAAACGCAATCGTATGACAACTTCAGTGAAGTGTCTGGCAATATGGGTAAACGGTGTTAGCGCCGGATTTGCAGATCTAACCCTCAGTGACTATTTTCTATTTCTAAACCTAAAGAAATGGCTCAGCGGAAAGAGATTTAGCTCCAACGATGAAGTCATTGATGAAGCAAATGCTAATTCTTAGGGCCTTGAGAAATCATAATATTTGGATTGAATAATAAATTTGAAGAAACGTTTGACAAAGTGGAAAAAAATTGTTTTCTAAAATAACGGTTTTCATTTATTAGTGGGCATTTACACATAAGGTTGCGAGTTCGGTTCTCAGTGATCAATTTAGAAAAATAATATATATGAGTTTTATCTACCCCTAATGCATACCGCAGCGTCCTTATTTGGTTTGACCTACTGAAGAAATTTGAAAAATTGAGTTAGGAATGAATTCCATATAATGCAAATATCGTCTTTTTGATTCTACAACCCATTTCACGATATCTCATATCATATCTGAGATATCCAGTATGGACTTTCATGTACCTGCCCATTTTATATACAAAAATTAAAACATGTAAACCTTCTTTATCATTTTTCTCTACAACAACTTTTTGGCGTATGGGTCAAACCAATAATAAGCTGACCAAGTATTATAAAATTCAGCAGCTCGCGCAAGTACAGTGTTGCCATATTTGAAACCCTTCACCTTTCAACCATTCATTTCTTCTCTATCCCCTTTCCAAAGAGATAGAAAAGAACATTGGGAAGAATTTCCTGAGATTCGACAAGATGTTCTACTTTTATTTGGCCTAGCCATGTTTTTTTCGCTGAGACTGTTCGATATGTGAAAACAAATTTAAATACTTTTGAACTTGTCTACAAAAGAAACAAGTTGTAATATAAACTTTAGCAGCTATTCTCATCACTAAGTATCGAAACATAATAAGAAAATTTTCCAAAATCTAATGGAAGTTTGTTTTAGTAGTTTTTTATTTGGATTAATCACTATTCTATATTATTCTATTATATTTATTTATATCTACATTTCTAGGCTACTCGTTGGTCGACAGAACATATTCGTGATGGTTTCAATACCAAAGGACGCTTCGGTTTAGCTTTAACCACATTGGGTGATATTAATCGGGATGGTTATGGTGATTTTGCTGTTGGTGCTCCCTATGATGGTCCCTTTGGTCGTGGTGTTGTTTATATTTTCCATGGTTCAGCCAATGGTCCTTTGCAAAAACCTTCTCAGATTATTAAGTCCGAAGATATAGTTGAAGGTGCCCCCTATCCACGTACCTTTGGGTTTGCTCTATCTGGTGGTTTAGATATGGACGGCAATACTTATCCTGATTTAGCTATCGGTGCTTATGCATCCGATCAGGCCTTTATATTTAAATCTCGACCTGTAGCAGCCGTCAATGCCATGACTTCATTTGCCAGTCCCTCTAAACTTATTAATATTGAGGAGAAACATTGCCAGACAGTAAGGGATGGCAAGACAGTAGCTTGTACTGATATTACCACTTGTTGGAGTTACATTGGTGAATATTTACCTAATGTTTTGGAATTCGATGTATCTTGGGTTTTGGATGCTAAGAAGCCTAAAAATCCACGCATGTTCTTTTTGTTGGATGAGGGCAAGAATATACGTAATCTTACTATCACTCTTGGCTTTGGCAAGCAATTCTGTCGCAATGAGACTGTATATCTAATTGATAATGTTCAAGATAAATTGACTCCTTTGGAAGTAGAGACACGTTATAATTTACGTTCCAGCAGAAGACCAGCTCCATTGGTGAGACGTAAAAGAGATGCTTTAGAACCCGTTATCGATCAAAATCGTGAAATTGTACAAAGAGATGCTATTAACATACAAAAGAATTGTGGTGCTGATAATATCTGTGAACCAGATCTTAGATTAGAAATAAAGTAAGTATTGCTTATGTGTTCATCTTCCATTTCCTTACAGGAAATTAATACGTGCTGACTCAAATCTTCATTAAAAAGGGACCTGTCAGTTTCATAGGTGGGAGAAATTTACTCCTTGTAATATGTCACAAAACAAACCTACAACTGGTCAATGAACTCTTCGAAAAACTACAGTTTAGTGACATGTCCTACAACTTAACTAACCAAAAACATATCACTAAACTCTTCAACAAGAAACAGTTCGTTGACATATTAGTTAGCTTAGTTCCGTTACTAGTCACAAGGAGAAAATTTTGCGCCATGTAAAAGTGACAGGGTCCTTTTGAGTTTTGAGTTTGTTACCGTTTATAAAAATTCGTTTGTAACAACTCAATTATATTTACATTAAACTTATATAAATTATATGTCTTCCTCATTGCTGTTTTCCAGGACTATTGATAAATATCTTTTGGGCTCTCGCGAACCTTTATCTATTGAAGTATTAATTTCCAATATGAATGAAGATGCTTTTGAAGCTGCATTTTATTTGGTCATGCCCAAAGATTTGGACTTTAAGAAAATCCAACAAATTGGCGATAAAACTGATACTCCAATTACTTGCACCGCGCCTTCAGAAGCTAATAATTATACTTTGAAATGTGATATTGGTAATCCTTTACAATCGAAAAGGGTGGCCAACTTCAAAGTGGTTATGTTGCCTTCTCACAAGGTGGGTATGGCTCCTAGTTATGATTTCTTTATGGAAGCCAATTCAACAAATATTGAAAAACCTGGTTCCCACTTCGATAATATTATACGCAAGAGTATTAGCATTTGGGTGGAAACTGATTTGGCTATTGATGGTACTTCAGTGCCAGATTTTGCTCTATACAAAGCCCTGGATTATCAAGAATTACAGAATGCCACCAAAGAAGAAGATTTGGGTCCCCAAGTTGTGCACTTATATAATATCTTCAATAAGGGTCCCTCTACCATTGATGAAGCGGTAGTATTTATCCATTATCCCTATCAAACTGCTGCTGGTGATTTGTTAATGTACATGACCAATCAACCAGAAACTCATGGCAATATCCAGTGTGATCCTCATACAACAGTAAATGCTTTAAATTTACAACTCGATCAAAATCTGGTACGCAAATCCTATTTGGAAGAAAGGGGAGCTGTTATTAAAAGTCATGGTGTTTATGAAAGCTCTAGCAGTTCTAGTAGCTCTAGTAGTTCCAGCAGTTTTGCTGGTGGTCATATTGAAAAATCTCATGGTCAAAGTCAGGGTGGTGCTAATGTAGTGTCCATAGGTCAAGGTAGACAATTGAGTGTTGAAGAAAAGACACGTTTGGAAAAAGAAGATGAACAAGCTGCCTCTGGTGATGCTTCCTATATTCACAGCCAACGTGCCAATGCCGCTGCACAAGCTAATAATCAAGGAGGTTCTGGTGGCAGTTGGTCTTCATCCTCCGCATGGAGTTCTGCGGGTAATGGACAAGCACCTTCTGTAGTTGTATCTACCAAAAATAGTTCAGTTTACTATGATGATAGAGGACAACCTCATGTCGTAGAAAGTAGTACACAATATGTTTCCAGTTTAGATAGTATACCTAGAAGTTATCACTCACAACAAGCCTCGGCAAATTATCAACAAGCTGCTGGAGTAAGAGGACAACAACAACAACACCAAGAAGGACAAGATATAGGTGCTCATAGCGCAAGAGGTCATGTACAAATGGCTGGTCCTCAAGGTTCTCAACAATATCAAAGGACATATTCCTCATCGGGAACACCACAAAGGGTACAATACACTTCTTCTACATCCGGTGGAGCGTACAGACCTCAACAGCAACAACAACAAAATCAGCGTGTTGGTAGTGCTGCTGTCTACAATGACTTCGCCAATACTGATGGCTTTTACGATAAGGCCGCTGTAGGTGAAAATGGTTTCCGTTCTAGTACTTTGGATTTAGGCACTCTTAATCGTGATAATGTTGAACAAGAATTACGTACACGTGGTAGTCAACAACCACAGTCGGGTAGCTATGGTTATCATCAATCATATGCCAGTGCCAATCCACAAACTAATGCCAATTATCATCAATCTTCATCAGCATCTTCCTCTAATTATGGTGGCAATAAACCTTATTATGGTTTGGAAAATGAAGATTATTATGATGAAGACTACAATAGTCAACAAGGTCAGGGTCAAGGTTCACAAAAATGGTCTCATTCCTCTTCCTCTTCTACGGGTCACCGGAGAGTACGTCGTGAAGATGAAGCTTCGCTACCTACACAAATTGATTTAAATTCTCCCTGCAAGGCTGCTAAATGTGAAACACTTCGTTGTGTAGCTCGTAATTTGGGTAAAGATGATGGCGTTTGGATTGCTATACGCACCCGTCTAGTTGCCAAGACTATGGAAAAATTAGCGGGTAGCGTACCATTAAACGTTTCCACAATGGCTGTCTCGCATGTAACCAAATTGCCCTATATTGGCGAGCCTAAGGATGATATTATTAGATCACATGAGATTTTCTATAAGGCAGTGCCGGAACCTACACCCGTACCAGATATAGTACCCTTATGGGTTGTAGTCTTAGCAGCATGTGCTGGTGCATTAATATTACTGCTGTTGATATTCTTGCTTTATAAGGTAAGATTGTCTTTTTTTTAATTTAAGTTACAACTTTAAAGATATTCTGGTGGCAAGTATGAAGTCAGATCAGTTAGGTCAGCAGATCAGTGGATTATTTTCCTAAAAATAATGTTCATATGAGCCATGGGACTAACTGTTTCCTTTTTTAATTGAAATAATGCTTCGAAGATACTTTCGATTTGGAATTTATTCCTGCATTTTAATTTAAATTATTTCCTTCTAAAGTAAAATAGTCCTTATTATTATTATTTTGTGCCATAGATCAGAGATTAGTTCAAAAAACTTATAACATCCCTTATGAACTCTAAAGCCCAGGAAAACGGATCTTTGAGCACTGTAGTGCCCAGTTAGGAAACCAACAAGAAGCATAGTATCATAGGTGACTGAGGCTTATCTTTTAAGTATAATTTTAGGGTTTTAAAATCCACCGTAGAAGTTCCGGTATTTAACATCTAACTATTGCTTCTAAAAAGTTGCCCTTTAACAGACCTTCTAAAACTTAATTGATTTGGCTTCTAGTTAAAAAGCCTCTCAAAGGAGCTGATATTAAAATCCTTTTTATCTCTTATTTACTAAGCCTTTGATTATTTACCTTTTTTATCTTTCAGTGTGGTTTCTTTAATCGTAATCGTCCCACCGATCATTCTATGGAACGTCAGCCTCTACGTAATGGTTATCATGCAGATGAACATCTATAAGGATAACTGTTGACAATTTAACTTATAGAAAACTCCTAGAGTTTGCATAAAGAAAAATGTTTGCCTTTATTAACACTACTATAGAAATCGAATTAAAACTTAGTTACAAGAACGAGTTCCAAAAACAAACCAAGTGTTACAAGATTAAAAACTTTTATAAAAAGTTTTACTTGGAACAGTCTATTTATGTACAATGAGAGAAATAGTTCTTGTAACGTAATAATAATTTTTTTTATAAACTAACGGCTCCTAGTCACCAAAATAAATGAAAACGATTTTTTTTTAAATATCAATATTTTTTGCCATAAAACGAACGATAGATGTATTGTACTATAATTATAATTTAAACAAAAGAAAATGAAACAATTATGAATTCGTTAAACCAAGAAAGAAATAATAAAATTATTTAACAAAAAATTTTTTTAATGAACTTGTTAAGAATTATAAGAAAACAAAAGTGCTAAAAAATTAAACTATTTATAAATAGACAACTAACCTAATAAAACAAATTTTATATTAAAGAAAAACACAAAAAAACGAAAAAGTAATACAAACTTTAAGGATATAAAGGATAAATATTTAATACAGTTACTTATACAATTTTACATACTACATAACAAAGTTTTAAAAGATTTAAAGAATTTTTGTGGTAGAAAAATTTTAAAAATTAATAAAATCAGAAGTTTTCTAAAAATTTTAATTTTTTTAGAGTACGCCTAATTTTTTGAGTAACTGTATGTCCTTTAAGTAACTGTATCTTATATTTTATCTGCCAGAATGAATGAGTGATTTGAATGATGAATGAATTTTATTTTTAACAATTTTTTATGTATATTTTTTGTCTTTTTAAGTATGTATGTAAATTTTTTTTCTAAGTGTATGACTGTGTTTAATAAATTTATTAATATTTTATAATAAAAAAAACGTGCAAAACTATATATTTGTCTTTTAATTAAGTTTAATAATTAACATTTAATTTCTTTTAATTTGTATCTTTTTTTAATTGTAAATAAAACTTTAAGCTAGAAAATGAGAATTTTGAAAACTATTTTAAAAATTTAATTTTTGTTACTCATTTTAATTTTTATTTTAATAAAAACAAATTTTAGCTTGAACATCAATCATTGTTAAGTATGTTTAATAGAAGTAATTATTTTCGAAGACTCAAAGAATTTCGATTAAAACTGATTTCTTTTTAAATATAATTGAGTTTTAATATTATTAATACTTTAGTGTTGATGTTTCTTTAACTGTAAAGCTTTTTTTTAATTTATTAACGGTACTTATTAACAGCAGGTTTATTTTTTATAATTACTTTTGCTATTAACCTACTAAGTTGTAAAAATAATAAAAAAAATTCATAAAAATAAAAAAAGACTATTAAAAAATATTTATAAAAATGAAGTGTTAATTGAGGGGCTTACTATGAAAGCAGGTGCGGATAGAAGGGAGTCTATAATGCTATAATGAACAACATTATTAATTTCTTAAATAGACATTTTAGAACTTCTCAATAGAGAAACATTTTTAATATCGAGATTTCCTGTAGATTCTTATATTTAAAAATTTTTTTGTTCAGGAAAACTGATAAATTCCACATTTTTCCAAGAAAATTCAGAACTGGGTCGACAACGACAACGAGAATTGCTTTTTCATATATTTTGTATGGGAATCAAAATGTCGCCATGACGTCATGCGATTTGTCTTCGTAATAGAATACATTATATTTTCTTGACGACACCATTGCCATTAGAACAGAGTTGTAGAAGTTCGTATTAGAGTTACAAAAATTCGTACTTTCTTTACAAAAAAGTTATTTAATTGAAAATAAAAATACATAATTCAGCGCAAAAAAGCAAAATTAAATAAAATAGAATGTAAAACAACAAGAATTAATGCAAAACCAATCGAATTGATTAAGAATTGTGGCGAAACAAATACAACCATATTTTTGTTTTGCTTTCCTTTTTTTCTAAACGTCAAAAAATGTCGACGGTCGATTGTCGCTGAATTTAAATTCATCGCGACGACTTTTGCTGTCGTCGGTCGACAATCGATCCAGTTGTGATTAAACTCTCACATAGTATTTTCGATGTTTTCCTTTTTGTGTTCTTAACGGTACTTTTTAAATATGGTACTATTTATAAACGGTACTTTTAAATAAATCGCCTCTTTTTTGATTGACTTGCTTGAACGTTAAGGGAGCTGAGTACCGATTCTGAATAGTTTGCAAGCGGTGAAGTGATAAAAACTGTCACTGGTTATCATTACTTTTAAATGAGTGAAAAATATTTTTCACCGCTTCACAGCTTCACAAATCATTCGGAATCGGTACTCTGGTATCAAACAATTAACTAATCAGCACTGTCAGCACGTAGCAAATAAAATGCTTTAAATTCTGGTACTTTTTATACAAGTATTGTATTGTAGAGATGAGCGATATTTTCATACAGGTGATTTAATCACAGTTATTGATAAATCACTGGTAACGGCAGTGATCAAATATTTCAAGTCGCAGTTTCTCGGAATGTCGTTCTTTTAATATTTTTGTACTATTCTTTCTTGCAAACTTCATTGTGCACAGTAATACATGTTTTTTTTCAATAACAGTGAATTGCTTTCACACTCTTCTGAATAAAATGTCTCTTTCTATCATGTCTTTGTTACCGGTCGCAACTATTCTTCTTTTAAGGCCCAGTTTTTAGGAAGTGGATTATCTTTAAACTTAGTGTAACGCAGTTTGTAACTGGAATACTGCTTTTAAAATGTGGTTTATTTTGTTTTATTTCAATAAAGAAATAAATTATACTCGAGAAAAAGATTTTCCGGCAAATTTTTGTTAATAAACTTTGAAATGGCTGACAAAATTCGTTTTCGGTTTAACTAAGCCAAGTTTAACTGACATCTTAAAAACTCGCCATAAATATTATTTCGTTTATTATCAGAAAATCGCAGTCTTTTCCATAGAAAAACCGTGATCACGATCACAGTTTAAAAGAACAACGATTTGCAAATCACATTCACTGAGAACAATGTTACTGAAAAATCGCCGCATCGCCCATCTCTATTACAAACCCGTGATCAAGGTCACTGTTTAAAAGAACGGTGATTTGAAAATCACGATCACTGGTAGCAGCGTTATTCAAAAATCACCGGATCGCTCATCTCTATTGTATTGTATAAAAACTACTAGCAAAAAGTGTTATCATTGTTGTTAAGGTTCTGATATCCCCATTTTACAATAACACAATGAGTCCCCTCTAAATCCTTCTATTTTAAAGTCTGTTATGAGTCATAATTTCAGACGGCTTTAAACCTTGTTGGCTGGGTAATCCAATTTCTTTAAAAATGCGTTTCTGTTTAAATTATATTCCCTTTAGAAAAACGTGTACCTAAGTCCACACAATTTAATCGATTTCATGTACTTCACATTGTGCGTACTTACGATATGAGATACTTGTGTATAACAATTGTATATGAAACTAAAAATATTTAAAATTTTTCAAAAAGTTTGTCTAACTTACATGCCATTATACTTGTGTGTACTTACGAAGTATATTGGCTTGTGGGCCATTACAATGCGGCCATACCCTGGGTAAAGTAAGCCAGCTTGTGTGTTGGGTTTGAACGTACTCGGAGATACTTGTGTGTACTTACTAGAATCCCCGAGTGCTTTCAAACTCTACACACAAGCTGGCTTACTTTAACCAGGGTATGGCCGCATTGTAATGGCCCACAAGCCAATATACTTCGTAAGTACACACAAGTATAGTAGCATGTAAGTTAGATAACATTTTGGAAAATTTTTGAATATTTTTAGTTTCACATACAATTGTTATACACAAGTATCGCATATCGTAAGTACGCACAATGTGAAGTACACGAAATCGATTACATTGTGTGGACTTGCACGTTTTTCTAAAGGGTTAAATAATCAATATGGAATAGAGATGAGCGATCCGGTGATTTTTGAATAACGCTGTTACCAGTGATCGTGATTTTCAAATCACCGTTCTTTTAAACAGTGACCGTGATCACGGTTTTGTAATAGAGATGGGCGATCCGGCGATTTTTCAGTAACATTGTTTTCAGTAAATGTGATTTGCAAATCGTTGTTCTTTTAAACTGTGATCGTGATCACGGTTTTTCTATGGAAAAGACTGCGATTTTCTGATAAATAAACGAAATAATATTTATGGCGAGTTTTTAAGATGTTAGTTAAACTTGGTTTAGTTAAACCGAAAACGAATTTTGTCAGCCATTTAAAACTTTATTAACAAAAATTTGCCGGAAAACTTTTTCTCGAGTATAATTTATTTCTTTATTGAAATAAAACAAAATAAACCACATTTTAAAAGCAGTATTCCAGTCACAAACTGCGTTACACTAAGTTTAAAGATAATCCACTTCCTAAAAACTGGGCCTTAAAAGAAGAATAGTTGCGACAACATGCATTACTGTGCACAATGAAGATTGCAAGAAAGAATAGTACAAAAATATTAAAAGAACGACATTCCGAGTAACTGCGACTTGAAATATTTGATCACTGCCGTTACCAGTGATTTATCAATAACTGTGATTAAATCACCGGTATGAAAATATCGCTCATCTCTAGAAAATATCGCTCATCTCTAATATGGAATCAATTTAGGGTAGAGATGAGCGATATTTTAATACCGGTGATTTAATCACAGTTATTGATAAATCACTGGTAACGGGAGTGATCAAATATTTCAAGTCGCAGTTACTCGGAATGTCGTTATTTTAATATTTTTGTACTATTCTTTCTTGCAAACTTCATTGTGCACAGTAATACATGTTTTTTTAATAACAGTGACTTGCTTTCACACTCTTCTGAATAAAATATCTCCTTCTATCGTGTCTTTGTTACCGGTCGCAACTATTCTTCTTTTAAGGCCCAGTTTTTAGGAAGTGGATTATCTTTAAACTTAGTTTAACGTAGTTTGTAACTGGAATAATGCTTTTAAAATGTGGTTTATTTTGTTTTATTTCAATAAAGAAATAAATTATACTCGGGAAAAAGATTTTCCGGCAAATTTTTGTTAATAAACTTTGAAATGGCTGACAAAATTCGTTTTCGGTTTAACTAAACCAAGTTTAACTGACATCTTAAAAACTCGCCATAAATATTATTTCGTTTATTTATCAGAAAATCGGAGTCTTTTCCATAGAAAAACCGTGATCACGATCACAGTTTAAAAGAACAACGATTTGCAAATCACAATCACTAAGAACAATGTTACTGAAAAAGCGCCAGATCGCCCATCTCTATTACAAACCCGTGATCACGGTCACTGTTTAAAAGAACGGTGATTTGAAAATCACGATCACTGGTAGTAGCGTTATTCAAAAATCACCGGATCGCTCATCTCTAATTTAGGGATTCAACAATTTTTTAGGAATTATTGGGGATTTCGACTTACAAAACGGGGCGAAAGCTTTTATGGTAACACTGATTATCTTTAGTGCAATTTTTAGATGATTATCAGAGACAAAAACCCTGAAATGAGATAAAAGCTGAAACACGCAATCAAGCAAAAAAACGCAAATTTTCCAACAAAAATAGCGCTAAAACGATAAAAATCGTCATGTTCGCGAACATGTTCGTGACCTATAAGTTTTATGATTTTACAGTATTTTTTACAACGGTATAACACGTTTGATTTTACAACGGTATAACACGTACCGTGAAGACAACAACAAAGGTGGTTGAATGTGCTAAATATGTGGATAATGCAGTGCACGAAATTTGTGTTAATTGTAGGTAACAATTTCAAATGAATTAGCTTTATTATATATACAAACTGATAAAAAAGCGCTCAAACTTAAAAATCGTCGACTTCGGGAGCATGTTCGTAACCTAGGTGTTTTAACTAGTGCTGGTAAATTCGGTTACTTTCAAATACTCGATACTACTCGATATTTTTAATTTGGATACTCAATACTACTCCATACTTTTAACGGTTTTTAAATTTGAAATTTTTTAATAAAATTCTTTGAAAATGTTTACGTTAATTCAATATTTAAATTTATAAACATATTTTTAAACTTTTTCACCAACTATTCATTGCATTTTTCATAGTTTTTATACCCTACACCACTATGTGGTCAGGGTATTATAAGTTTGTGCTGATGTGTGTAACACCAAAAAATATTGGTCCTAGACCCACCTTATAGTATATCAATCGGCTCAGAATTTTTTTTTTATTTCGATTTAACGATGTCCGTCTGTCCGTCCGTCTGTCTGTCTGTCTGTCCATGCATTCTTGTGCGCACTCTACAGGTCGCAAATATTAAGATATTTTGATGAAACTTGGTACACCGACTTATGTCGGCCGCCGACAAGGACGACGCCTATTGATTTTGGTTAAAATCGGTCCATGTTTAGACCTAGTGCCCATATAAGGGTCCTACCAAAATTATATTGTTTATACGCTGCAGTTCGTAAATATTAAGATATTTTGATGAAATATGGTACACAGACCTATGTTAGCCCAATAACGCAGCCTATTGATTTTGGTGAACATCGGTCCATGTTTAGACCTAGTGCCCATATAAGGGTCCTACCAAAATTATACTGTTTATACGCTGCAGGTCGCAAATATTAAGATATTTTGATGAAATTTCCTACACAGACCTATATTGGCCCAATAACGCAGCCTATTGACTTTGGTGAACATCGGTCCATGTTTAGACCTAGTGCCCATATAAGGGTCCCACCAAAATTATACTTTTTATACGCTGCAGGTCGCAAATATTAAGATATTTTGATGAAATTTGGTACACAGACCTATATTGGCCCAATAACGCAGCCTATTGACTTTGGTGAACATCGGTCCATGTTTAGACCTAGTGCCCATATAAGGGTCCTACCAAAATTATACTGTTTATACGCTGCAGGTCGCAAATATTAAGATATTTTGATGAAATTTGGTACACAGACCTATGTTGGCCCAATAACGCAGCCTATTGATTTTGGTGAACATCGGTCCATGTATAGACCTAGTGCCCATATAAGGGTCCTACCAAAATTATACTGTTTATACGCTGCAGGTCGCAAATATTAAGATATTTTGATGAAATTTGGTACACCGACCTATGTCAGCCCAAGGATGAAGCCTATTGATTTTGGTTAACACCGGTCCATGTTTAGACCTATTGCCCATATAAGGGTCCCCCCAAAATTGGCTTGGTTACAAACTGCAGGTCGCAAATATTAAGATATTTTAATGAAATTTGGTGCGCTGACTCACATTATAGAAAATTTTGACACAAGCCCCATTTTAACCCATCCGAATTTCGGATCCAAACATTAGTTGGCTTTTAACCAGACTGGTGTAGGGTATTGTATAGTCGGCATGCCCGACTTTAACCTTTTTACTCGTTTAACATATACTTTTAATTATTTTACTTCTGATTTTTTCTTTTATCAAAGTTGTAGTTTTGTGATAAATATTTTAGCGGAGTCACATTTTTGTGGTAAATATTTTAGCTGAATCACATTTTTATATATTTTGTCTGTCCAAAATGCAACTCTGAAAATATTGAGTAATGGTTTTGCGTATCGAGTACCCAAACAAAAAGACAAATACTCGATACCCACTACTCATATTTTTACCAGCACTATCCCCTATGTTATGTGTGTTGCGTTTTGCAAATTTTAACAACAAAAAATTTTCATATTGAAAAACCAAACAACAAAATCATTTTTGTTTCTTTTATTTCGTTTTGTCAGTTAAATATTGAAGATTGATTTAACAGACTTTCGATTGTTTACTTCTTTTATAGATTATTTAAACAATGTTTGAAAATAAATAGCAAAATGGCTTGCATAATTTAATTAAAATTTAAATATGGGGGATTTCATGTCAAGTGACCCAACTTTTGAAATCGATGTCTTCCGATTTGGATGAATTTTGCACCAAGGTTATTCCTATTGGATAGTAGTTTAGCCACAAATTTTCAACAAGATCGGTAAAAAAGTTTCTGAGTTAGAGAGGGTAAAAATTTGACATTTTGGCCAAACAGATGTTCTTTCTCATCCATGTAACTTATTACCTATTGGTGTAAGCAAAATTTGTCCCAAACAAAATATATAGCCATTTCTGCAATCTTTCGAAAATTTTTTTTTTAAATTATAAAAATTTTTTTCAATATTTTTTTTTTAGAATAAAAATTTTTTTTATTTTTTTTTTTAAATGGTTACTTTTTTTTGGCTCAAAAGAAAGCTTAGGTCTTTTACTTTAAGGTAGTTTTGTTCGCTTAGTGGGATGCGAGTGGGATATGTACAAAAAAAAATTTCTAACTCAAGACGAGGGTTTTTCAATGTTTACCATATGCACTATTTTGATTTTTTTTCTATTTGTGTGTAAGCGTTTCCAAAACCTTTAAAATAAAAATTATGCTGAGAAACTAGACAAATTAACCTTTCCGACAGTATGTAACATACCTAACTAGCATGTCATACCTTCGATACTGTAATACCCACAACATGTTAATCCCAGGAATAGTCACTTTTTTCTATAGAAATGTTGACAAATTAAATGTTATTTATTTGTAATAATAATTAAATTAATATAAAATAATAATAAAAATAATAATAAAAATAATAATAAAAATAATAATAATAATAATAATAAAAATAAAAAGATAAATAATTTAATAAAATTTAATCTAAATCACATTAGATCCTTTTATATCATAACTATTTTTACACTTAATTAATTGTAGCTGATGAAGTGTTTAAGTTGTGCAAATTTTCAAATACCTTTTATCCGTAAGCCGAAAATACGTATTCTGTCTTGCTGGCCTTATCGAATTCTTTCAAAAAAAATTATTTTATTCAGGTTTTATTTTTGTTAGTTTTTTGTTTATATCTTCTTCAGTTTTAAACTTGTCATTCATACTAATTGATAACATTAGATATAAATATATCAAGTTTAACAAGGTGTTTAGATCATAGTAGGAAAATAAACTGTACCCAAAATATATGGTACGCCCAAGAAACAATACTTAATCTATCGTTTTAGCGGTTTTAAATTTATACACAAACCGAATTCGGTAAACTACGATTGCCAGAAGACGAACGCAAACGATCATGTACTGTGATTTCAACATATACCCTTCCTCGTACCCTTTCACGTGCACAATCCTTGTAGATTTGCATCTTTGGCTTTTGTTTGTTTTTTTTTTTTTTTGTTGTTCACAATCCTAGCGTACCAAATTCGGGTTGTGTGTATGTGTTTTTTTTCTATAAGGAATGTGTTTATGTACTGTGTTCGACGATGTGCAGTACGAAATGCTAAATTACGGTTCGTTAGAGTACATTTTCCACCCTGCTTTACATTTTAAACTCGATAATTTTAAGTGTTTAGGATCACAAAAATGTATTGTAGAACATGTCCGCTTAAACATGATTTAAGATGTTTAACCCATATTCTCCTGGATTAAGATTAAATTGTGCCACGTGTTTAAAACTTATTTACTCAGGGCCCTATGCAGAGAAAATTTTCTTGAATGAGTTTTAATGAATTTTTTTCAGTAAACTAATGAAGTTTTCTTCAAAAAGTAATTAATGAAACCTTTTTATTTAGTGCATGAAATTTTTTAATATATAAAACGAAAATTTTCATATAATTTAATGAAATCTCCATTTATTTTATGAAAAGTTTCCAGAGAAAATGAATTGCTGCAATGAAAAAATTAGTATCATGCAGATAATTCTCTCAGTGTAGGAATACCAAATTGAAGTTGAAAATATTTTGTCGTACATATTATAGATCTGGAGTTATTGCCTGTTGCTATATGACGACGATAAAAAATAAAGACTCAGGCAACATATTGTATTTCTGAGCGATTAAAAATTATGACTCAAAACGTCGAAATTTGTTGTTTGGAGACAACAAATTAAATACATTAAAGCATTAACCCAAAAAAGGCCGAAACAACAACAATTCACACACAATTTTCAGTTCAGCGCAAGCGCATATAAAAAAATGCAAACACATGTAAAAACATTGTTGAATCGCCAAATTTGTCCGCAATTTAGTGTTTAATTAAGTTTAAATAAAAACTACAGTATATTACGGTAAGAGAACTTCAATTAACGTTGCAAAAAACATAGTGAAATATGATTATAATTAGATCTAACAAAAAGTGGACCTCGGTCATGTAAAGAGTTAAAATCCCTATAAAAATCGACGATATTGGAACTGATCAGGGTTCGTTCCAATATCGGAGATATTTAGCTATTATATGGCTGCAAGCTATGTGCTATATGATGGGTAAATATTCTATTTTCAGGAAGAACTAGGCCAAAATTTGACCCAGTTTTTATACAAGCAATAACCACTATCTGATTCATAAACAAAATATATAGGTCCCGTGCAAGAAATTCCTTATGACTACCGGGCCAAAACATGGAACGATTTTAACCATTTTCAATATGGTTGGTCCCTGGGCATTACAAACTTATGTACCAAATCTCATCCAATTATCTTCAGTTTGATTTGTAAGACAGCCGTAAGGGCGGACATCACCGTCTCAGCAAGTGATTCTAAGTTGATCGTGCGTCTATGCCAATTAATTTTGGTAGTTACGAACATCAGCATAAACAGCAAATACATACAAACGAAGCATCCAAAAAATTCTAATTTTTGAGCCTATGTATCTTTTTGAAGAATTTTTCCTATTAATTTTTAAAAACGCAAATAAGGCTCCGTTTTATCCACTTTTATAATTGTTTTGGTTAATTTTTAAATTGTTCGCTGGCTGGGATATTAGTTCTATTTCAGGTGTTTGCCAAAACACATAAAATAAGGGTCCATTCCCTAATATTTGAAGTAATCCCCAAATCCCTACCTTCAACAATCTGTCCCCCAAACCCCAACCTCTTATCTGGCAGCACTGGATACAGATACAATGCACTTGTTGAATAAACTGTTATGAATTTCGCTCACTTTCTGTTTAACTACAGGTAAACAAATATTGAGATAATAAATTTTATAACCAACAATCAACATAATGGGACTTTGGCAAAAAAAAAATTAACACCTCTGCTGTGACACTGAAAGAGAGAATGTGGAGATACTTTTCTTCATTATATGTAATCGTTTTTCGGGGGCTCATATCAGGGTTGATACGTTTTAGTTTACGATTGTGGTACCAACTAATTTTTTGAAAAAAGTACATGTCAGAGCCAGCATTTGAAATTAGTACTACATTTTATACGAATGAATTTTTATGAGTGATGACAGAGCTTCGAAAGAATAAATTCCCTAATTCTCTTTTTTTTAACTGAATTTATATTTTGGGAATGAATTCTCTGACAGAAGGAATTCATTTATTATTTTCTAATTCCTTCATAAAATTTAATTCATTCATTCATAAAGGTATTTATTCAATTCTAGTTAATTCAACTTTTGGTCAATGAATTCATTCATTGCACTTAATTTCCAGAACTTAACTTCTTCGTTTAATTCCCTAATGAATAACTTTTTCGTTTAACTCCCTAAGGAATATACTGTTTCGTTTAATTCTCTAAGGAATTAACTTTTTCTTTTAATTTTTTGCTAATTTCCATAATGTAAGTTTTTCACTTAATGCAAATATATATATTAGAGCGACTCAGCTTATATGGACAGAAAAAAGTGCCCCCTCAAAATAAAACTTGGTTTGTTTTATGATGATTTCCAAAATATTTCGGGTCTAGCAATGAGATCTCACGAGCTGGACTATTTTTAAAAAACGTATTTTTTTAGTTTTTGTAAGAAATTTACATTTTAGCTCAAGATAATATACTCAATATGGTTAGACAGGTTACTGAACTCTCATAAAAAACGAAGTTCAGGGACCTGTCCTGGGATTTGTCTTGTGACATGTCACAAGGGGTCAATTTCCACCTCCTATGACAACGCCATGTAAAAGTGACCAGTCTATTTCATATAAAGGGGCCAGTTCGGTGACAGTTTGTTAAAATATCCCGTAGGGATGTTATAAGATTTTAAAATTATTGTGCATAAGCACTTAATATGACAATACCATATTAGAATTTGGACTTGAGGTAGAACAATATTCTAAGTAAATGTTAAATATTTTAAAAATTGCGTTACATTAAGCAATGTTATCCGGTCAACGTTTTGACATTGGTCGCATACATATATCTCCGCTAGATAGCGCGGGTAGGGTCGTACAAAATAAAGAAAAATCAAATTTAGGTACAAGTCTTTGATCATACCAATATTCGTTGAAAAATTCACATGATTTGTTAATTCAAGAGAGTTAAAAGTACCCAAAAAACGCGTACTTATTGCCCATTCGTTGTCTCCCCTGCAGCAATAGACTGCGTTTTTTGTTTGTATCTTATGGAAACAAAAAATTTCATGGCTAAACAGTCAGTCATTTCTCAGCTGCTTTCGGGAGTATACGCAAAATTCATAACAGAAAATAATATAGTAAAACGGGTGTAAATTTTGTTGAAATAGAAATTAATTTTTGCAGAAAGTTTTGAGATGATTTTTAGCATTGAAAAATTGAAAAGCAAAAAAAAAATAATATAATTTAAGAAAGAAAATAAGCAGCTCTTTTGTTTATAATTCAAAAAAATGTGTGAAAAATTAAGAAAATTTTAAAACGGAAAATATCAAAAATTAATGATCCATTAGTAAAACAAAAAAAAAAAATACGGGTTAACAACACTGAGGTTAATAGTATTTTTCTTTTTAGCCAATTAAGAAAAATAAAAGAAAATCAAAAATTACGAAATCAAAAAGTGTTTATTTCTTCTGGTATGAAATTTCTTTTTACTTAATGTACAGCTAAATTGTATTGTACATGGAAATTTTAAATACCCTGAGGTTGAAGATTACACAAAATAACAAAGAAATATTATTTAAAAAAAATCAAAAATTTAAAACTAAAAACTTTTTAAAAATAAAAAACCATCTGCTAAAAAGTTGCTAAATGACATGTAAGTGTAAAAAACAAAAAAAAAATGTAAATTAAGTTGTAAATACAAATATGTATGTATGTAGTGTAATGTTTTTTCTTTTTATTTTGAATACAATTGTATCAACATTTATTCTAGAGAATTTTCTATACAATTCAATACAATCCAGACTACAGAATAAAACAGATTTTATTACTTTCTACTAGCTATTCGTATACATATACATATACTTTTTGTGCTCCACAATAACCATTTCATAAAAACAACAACCAACCAATACTCCCTCAATGACTTATCTGCTCCATGTGTAATTGCTCTCTGTTTGTGCACTTTGCCCGAACAGAGAAGTTGTTTTTTGCTCATCTTTAATTTACCTGAACAATTTCAAAGCTCTCCGGTCTGTCAAGCGTAAATAACAACAAAATGCAAGGAAAACCATTTTCGAGGGTGACCATAGGGAAATTTTTAAAATATAGCTTTATGTTTGCAACACCAAAAAATATTGGACCTAGGTCCAAGTTTTAGTATAGCGATCGACTCAGAATCACTTTTTAATTCGATTAGGAGATGTTTTTTTCCGATTTTATATAAAAATTTTTACACTATGCAAATTCCGGATTCAAACATTAGTTGTCCTTAAACCAGACTGGTGTAGGGTATCCTATAATCGGCATGCTCGACTTTAATTTTTTTACCCGTTAATACATTATAGGTATTCATTTAAAGTATTTACGCCTCGTATACTATGTATACTTATGTTGTAAGTTTAATCGATTAATGTCAAAACTAGTTTACGAGCCCTCGTAAATATACGCTTACATTTTTATGTGTAAACTTTTTCGTATTTATACACACATGTGAATATTGTTAAAAATAAAATTATTTTGTTTGTTGTTTTTTATTTTCCGTTTTATTTGTTTTTAAATGATACAAATTTAAAAAAAATCTGTCTTTAATTTATGAAAAGATCAAAAAAGTGGCTAAATGCAAAATTGAAATGTGAATAGTTTTAAAAGTTGCGTTCAATCAAATAAACAGGTAAAGTTACAAATATATGTGAGTACAAAAATACACGGTTTACGAGGGCATAAATGCAGGTAGATGAATACCACTATTATTTTTTTTTAATTTAATGGAATTTGAAAAATGCTACAAGTTTTACTATGTCAACTAGAGAAGGGGAAAGTGAGCAGAATTTTGCGTTATTCACGTGAATCACGCGTGATCACGCTTAATTTACTTACGTGAACGTGACTGAGTGTGAGTGACTCAAATATTTCACTTAACTTACTAGGTTTGAGGTTAATAAGAAGAATAAAAATTTTCTTCAAAAGTTATAAACACATTAAATTTGCAAATCAGACTAGATCCAGTTTCTGCCTTTTTCTATGCTTTATCAGTGATTTTCCATTAAATTGTATTATTGTTTATATTTTTATTATCAGATTGTCTCTATATGAATACTTTCAGAAGTGATCAAGCAGACATATACAAACATTCTACTTTATATTTTTTAACATTTTTGCCGATCTTATGTTTTTGGGTTTTTAAAATAAGAAATTATTGCTAAAATTGCATATTTATAGCAATTTTAAGTTTAGCATTCCTTAATTTTCGCATTTTATTTTTTACGGTAAAATTTTATTTTGTGAATTTGCGTGATGCACGTGAATCACGCATGAACACGAGTGAGTGTGGGTAGAAAAATATTGTTCGTTAGTGATTGTGCGTGACTGGAATTTTTCAGTTGTTCGGATGTATTCTATATATTCAGAAAGTTTCAGCGTGGTACTCGGCTTCGTTTTTAAGAAAATATTCGTTAATTATTGTTTATTTAAAATATTCCAAATTTTTCTTTGTTTTTAGCGATTTTAAAATAAAGTTAACAACACTGAAACTTTAAAGTGAATGGGCTTATTTTATACTTAGCGCGGTATAACAAATCAGTCAAGGTTTTTTTACGTTATAGTATAAAGCATTCCGTATTTAAATTTCAGTGTTGTTAACTTTATTTTAAAATCGCTAAAAACAAAGAAAAATTTAATCATGTTTAAGGCACTGTCATTTTAAGTGTGGCGACCATTTGTATAAAAAAATAATGCAATACTTAAGGAAATTTTATAGGAATTCCAAAAATATACAGTTTTTACAGAACTGATCAGTACTCGCTAAATTTTCCTATGCAATTTGATAGAAGGTCGATATCGCTTATTTTTCATTAAAAGCCACGCCTACTTAAAACAAGTGACAAAATAAAAATACAGACATCACGTTAAAATTCTACACAATTTTCTAAACTATCTCCTCGGATTTTGGGGCGAATCTATCCACTATTTTGATCTTTAAAAATAAAGACAACGAGAATAAAATTAGAAAAAAAACTTTAATGTCCCTATTATATTGCACATGACTGTATATGATAAAATCGCGATTTTTAGAAAATTTTATATGGCAGCATAGCTTTCCGAGTTGCCCCAAAGTCAAATTTTTGTTTTATATGAGGTTACCTCCAAAAACTGTTCTTGCAAAATTTCAAACAAAAAAGTTTCCATTTGCCAAAGTTAAGGCTGAGTTACCCAACCGTAAACGTATCTGTAACGAATCAGCTGTTCCGATACCACAAGAAGAAATGTATACGAATGGTTACTAACACGTATATGTAAACGAACTTGCCGGATCATTCTGTTGAAATCAGAATTTTCTATCCGGCATCGAAACAGCTGAATGATTTTAGCCGGAAAAAATATGAAATGAATAAAGAAAATTGATTCAAACAACAAATAAGGAATAAAAATTAACAAATAAATGGAAAAATTTAGAATAAAATATAAAACCACATGAAATAGATGCTAAATAGTAATGTCGTTTACGATAATCTATAAGTGTACTTTTTAGCTACGGCATGGTACAGTTACATCACATTTACGTTTACGGTCCCATAATCCGCCCTTTATATTTATTTACTAGAGTTGTGAAATTTCGGTATTTTTTGAGTACTCAATACTACTCAATACTTTTCAATTGAGTACTCGATACTACTCAATACTTTTAACGGTTTTTTTAATTTAAAAATAAAAATGTTATGAATTCGTATTTATTAGGAAAAATTATCACAATTCACATACACGTGTTAAATAACTATTGTTATTTACATTTTAATTAATTTAAAACATTTTAAATAAATTAATTAAATAATTTTTCCCAAAAATTCGTTACAAATTTCTTTGCTTCACAAATAGAGTTGTATTTTCAGAGCTGTATTTTTAGAGTACTATTTTTAGAGTTGTATTTTTATACGAAAAATACACATTTGTACGGAAAATTGCATCTTTAAAAGTATTGAGTAGTACCGTTTTAGTATTGAGTACTCAAAAAAACAGACAGTATTGAGTACTCAGTACCGGAATACTCAATACTTTTACAACTCTATTATTTACTAAAATTAGTATCGTACCAAAGAAATTATAATACTAATTTTAGTAAAAACTGAACAAAATTTATAGTATATTTTTGGGATGAAATAATAAAAATAAATGTTAACAATTTGCACCCGAGTAAAAAAGTTTATATATAGATATTAGGGCAAGTAATTTCATGCAAATGCATGTTTTTTCTCGATAGTTTAAAGCTAATAAAAAATAAATATTTATACGAATCATCAAATTCAAAACAAAATGGCATCGATTTGTTGTTGCATATTTTTGCATATTTTGACAAAAATGCATGTTTTTGCATATTTTGACTGCAAATGCATATTTGTTGCCTTTTTAATGCATATTTTGCGGTTTTTAATGCAAATTTTGTGCTTTTCAACGCATATTTGTTTAAATATTTATGCGTAAATTCATAAATGCTTTATAAAGTTATAGGAGGCTTATGAAAAGAAATTTTGTATGAAAAATTTGTTTTGTAAACCTCCTATAACTTTATAAAGCATTTATGAATTTACACATTAATTTTTAGTAACATTTTTAAATTGTAAAAAATATAAAAAAATTTATACGATACGATTCATTGAAAATTTAAATTTCTTTTCTTTACACAGAAAAAACAGTAGGCATCAACAATGGGAATTTGTAAAAGCAATCACATTTGCTTTTAAATTGAAATTTTATTCCCAACAATTTTTTTGTTTGAAATATTTGTAACTCGTTTGATTTTTTTTTTTTTGGATTTACAAATTTCTTTGTTGGTGCCTTTTTAGAATGTTTTTTTTTTTTTGTATTTACAAATTTGGTATGAAAAAGGTGTTTAAAAATTTAATTGGAATTTTGTAAATTCTTTCTGTGTATTATTAAAAATAAACATTTTTTAAAACCTTATTTACCTATGGAAAAGCTTCGAGTTCAGTATCCATTTGCAAAATAACTATCTTATATATATTTTTATGTTTTAAAGTGCTTTATTTTTGCAAATATAATCGTTTTAAGTGCATATTTTTTTATGTTTTTAATGCATATTTGTCTTTTTTAGCCGCATTTTTTTTATTTTTAAGTGCATCAAATTCCTTGCCCTAATAATTATATATAGTTATATATTATGATATGTATATAAATGTATGTAAAGCGCATAGTTCGGCGACATAGCCAAAAATGTGCCCAAACTATGCTATATATTATTCAAAAATGTCTTCAAACTATTCGCGAGACCTAGGAAGAGTTTGAGAACAGTCCCCAAACTAACCAAATGTCTCCATACTAAACTGACGATCGAAAAACTGTCCCCGTAGCATGCGCTGTATATACATATGGACATATATGGCCCGATATATAATTATATCTTATACAGATTATTTGAAAATTGGCTTATATGGTACTATACAAAACTTTATATAATTAAATATGGTCCAATATATAATTAAATATGTCTTATATAACTATATATGGTGCTCTCTAACCATTTTTTTATTCGATTTTCAATATCTGTATTCAACAAAATTGAAATGACACAGGATCATAGCTTCGAAGAATAAATTATATTTTGAATGAAGTCCCTAAAACTACCATTCGATTTCTTTCTAAATCGATTGAATTCATTTTTCACCATTTGCAGAAACTTCCTTCTTTTGAATTCATTCGATCGAATCCACTTTTCAGGAATTCAATCAATTTGTCTTATTTGATTTTATCAATCTGGGCACTAAAATTTTTCGGGAAAAGCATTTTAACATCAAAAAAGTACTCAAAAAAATAAGAAAAATTAGTAAAATGTCTTGTATATCAAGTGTACTAGTTTTCAGCAATTTTTTTGCTGAAATTCCGTTTTCAGCTAAAGTTTTAGTTATATTTTTTAGCACTAAACTAATTTTGAACTAATGTTTTACTAATTTATTTTGCTACAAAAATTGTGCTAATAACTGCATTTATAGCGTGGACGACAACCAGCTACACAAAATGTAGATATCGCAGCTTGTCTGGATGTAGTACAGCCAACGGAAATGATAATTAAAAAAGAAACTCTGCACAATTTCTATATTTAAATTTTTAGCCAAAGAAAGATTTCTCTACAAATTTTTTGAGTTTTTTTTATGTCTACTAATATTTAGCAAAAAGTTTAGTGATTTTAGCAAGGATATTTTTCATTTGCAATCGACTAAGTATTAGCAAAATTTTTGCTGGGATTACTATTTTTTTTTTGGTAAAAATCAGTTCGTTGATTTTCAGCAAATATCTTTTGCTGAAATTACCAACTTTTTTGCAAGCACGCTCCTGACAAAAAATTTGCTGACTTTACTGATTTTTTTGAGTGTAGTTTAGATTACAAGCTTTAAATTGAGGTAACATTTTTGCTTTAAACTACTATACGGGCAAAGTTGTAAGGGTTAAAGTTAATTTTTTTTTGTTAAGTAAAAATTGAAAGAAAAGAAGCAGTTAAATGGGAAAATCGCCCAATTTTTTATGTATTTGTTGGGACCAGAAGTGTCTCATCTATTATGAGGTGCTGAAATCAGGCCAGACGATCACAGGGGAGCTGCACTGAGAGAATTATCCTTCATAATATTAATGATATAATTTCATAGAATTTTTTTCGTAAAACCAATGAAGAATTTCATTATGTATATAATATTTAATTAATATTATGTAATTTTTCATAACTTTACTTTCATAAAATTTCATAATTTCATTGAAAAAATTCATTGAATTTCATAAATTAGATCTCCATAAATTTAATGAAAATGTTCTTTATTTATATGAAATTGTTCAATAGTATTTACTTTTTTTAATTTTTTTATAAAATATTGTGATTTCCTGAGACAATAATCTGTTATAATTTTTATTTTTATAATTAATTTTTTATTATTAATTTTGGACTATGAAATTTTTTTTATAAATCATGTTAATTTTTTCTAAACTTTTGTTTTTTTGAAACCTTTTAATTTAATGAATTCTTTCTTTAGATATATTTTGTACATCCGTAAAATATGCTACGATTTTATTATGCCTTTTGCATTTGCTAAGTACTTTTTATTTATCCACTCCAGCTTGGAAAACAAACAACTATAATAAATAATAGTAAATGAAATTGCTTCATAGATTTTATGAAGCTCTTCATTGGCTGAATGATTTATTCATTGGACGAGTGGCCTATTAATTTTATGAAGAGTTTCATTAATTTTATGAACTTTTCATAAACATTGCCTTTAATGAAACCTGTTTCATAGATTCTATGAAAAGTTTTAATGGACGAGTTCCAGTGACAATTTTCATTCAAACTATGAAGAAATTCATTATTGCAGTGATGATAATTCCTTCAGTGTGTACCGAACACAATTGATTCGTTTGAAGCGGGCATTGGCTGAAAAACGCCCCGACTACATTGTTTTGATCGATGCAGAACGCTCTCACTGAAATACGCCTAACTTCAGAAGAGGGTATCCAAAATTGGTTTGATTTGCTCTTGGTCTCAAAAAATTAGCAGTTGTTGCCAGAAAGATGGGAAAGTTCACAGCCCAATACTTTGAATAAATTTATATTGTACCAACCCTACGGGAAATTTTAACAAACTGTCACCGAACTGTTCCCTTTATATGAAATAGAGTGGTCACTTTTACATGGCGTTGTCATAGGAGGGGGAATTTGACCCCTTGTGACATGTCACAAGGCAAATCCCAGGACAGGTCCCTGAACATTGTTTTTTATGAGAGTTCAGTAACCTGTAGTGGGATTCTCTAACTTTTTAACGACAAAATTCGGTTATTAAGTTGTCAGTTTACTATGAAAACTTGTCAATTTAACTACCGAATTTTATTGTTAAAAAGTTACAGAATTGCCCCTCTGTCCTAGGATTTGTCTTGCGATATGTCACAAGGGGTCAATTTCCCCCAATTTTTTAAAATTTCCCGTAGGGAATGTTTCACAATAAACGCCCAAATTTTGCCCGCATTTTTTAAAGGATTAATGATATTCAAACTATTTGTATTTCTTATTTTGTTACTAAATCTTTAAAAGTCATCTTTTTATCTTAAAGGCAAATGTGTAAATTTTGATACGTGATCGTTTTGAAGTAAAATGAAATCACACATAAACGCCAGTGCACACTTTTAAAGTGAGTCAGTCACAACTCCAAACAGGAAATATGCATATTTTTAAATTGTAAAATAAATCTTGAATTGATTACAAACTTTTTAAATATGTGTTCATTTGAAGTGCAAATAAATAAATTCCATTACTACCTTGAAAACAACTATCAAGATATTATGAACTATGGCCGTATCTCACGTCCATAAAAATAAGTACTAAACCAGTAATTTTTAGTTAGCCAGCCACTGTTTAATTTAATTAAATTCGATTGCATTTTTGATTAGATAAACGACAAACGCCAATTTCGGCACAGTCAAACACATAGCAATTACTATTTAAAGAAACTACTGGGACTAATATATAAATAAAGAAGTCCGCAAGTATGTATATAAATAAATCAACTTTTTGTGTGTATAATGTTTGTATATATTGAGTTTTATAGTTTTTCATAAAAAAATTATGAGTAGGTACACTGGAAAAATCGTCTATAATACATAATTTAGAAATTAATTCTTATTTTCAAAATTAAACAAAATTTGTTGAAATAAACAATTTTATGTTAAAACTTAGTGAATTAGTTCAACTACTCTTAAGTTCAACTAAAAGTAAACAAAAAAATAGAATATATTTTATTGAAATTCAGGTAATTATACCCTACTCTGTGGCGTAGGGTATATTGAATTTGTGCTGATGTTTGTAACTACCAAAAATAATGAGTATAGATCCAGTCAACTTGCTGACAAGGCAGGTAACCCATTGGATTCTCTCCGATTTTAGTGAAATTATGGGATAAAGGAGAAAAGACATAATAAATATTTATGTTTTTTAGCGGCCCAAGAATTAAAAAGTGGGTTTGAAAACTAGCCTATTTTTGTATGAAAACTTATCTGACAAAACTTAGATTTATTTGTTCATATCATTAAAGTTCTCTTGCAAGTAAACATTTTTATAAACATACATCCTAAAGTCGACCGATAATAAATATTCGATTAAATTAAATAAGCATATTTACAGGCAAATTTTAATTAAAACCAACAACAATTTCCCAAACAAATGCGCTATTCGAAAAAAATAATAATTGAGTAACAAAAAATGTTGGACTTGTTCGGACATATTTTTTATACCACTAGATACGTCTCTAAAAAAAACTTCCTTCGATACCAATTTGTCTACTTTATTTTGAAATTCTAAAAAATAAATTTAAAAAGCGAAAAATTAGGTCGATTTTGACCCCACTTTTTAACCCTTTGTTTTTCATCCTCTATCATATATCAGAATCTCACAAAGATCGGGGTAACTTCTTCGTGAGTCGAGTTACCGATGCCCGTCCATCATCTGTCCATGTAAAATGAACGAACCCTGTAATCAAACTACAGGTCGTAGTTCAGGAGATAATTCGATAACACTTGATACATAAGGGCGAACTTTATTGAAAATTGTGGAAATCGTTCCATGTTTTGACCCAGAACCCATAGAAATGTCCTTTCCGAGCTTAAATGTATTGAGCTTAAATCGTATTACCGAATAAAAGCTATTTTAAGTAATTTTTGATCATTTGTGATCATTCGAAGAAAAAAACGCGGATATTATTTTGGCTAAGTTCCTCCCGGTTCTTTTCTGACAGCGTTTTAAAGGCCGTAAAGTTCATAAAAATACAAAATCGTTGAATCAATCGCACAAATTCGGAAAGGGGAACTCGGGGCCTAACTTTCGTTTACTTGAACCATCTAGAAAGCCAATACTTCGAACACCCAAATAAAAGCCCAAAAAACCCGAAAAATTTACGATCGCCATTTTGGGTTTATCTCGAAAAATGTCGTGCTATATTTACACGGATCCCCGATCTGTTCCGATATTGGATAAATTGCTTTTTATTAAAGCTATTACTACTTATATATTTCTTTATAATTATTGCACCGTTAATGAAATTCGCTTCCCGAAATATGGCCAAAATCGTACACTCAAAAAAATAAGTTAGTAAAAAAATTTGTAAAACGCCTTGTATATCAAGTGTACTAGTTTTCAGCAATTTTTCTGAAATTCCGTTTTCAGCAAAAGTTTTTGTTATATTGTTTAGCACTAAACTAATTTTGAACTAATGTTTTAGTAATTTAGGTTGATATAAAAATTGTGCTGATAACCGCATTTATAGCTTGGACGACAACCAGATAGACAAGATGTAGATGTCGCAGCTTGTCTGAATGTAGTACAGACAACGGAAATGATAATTAAAAAAACCTCTACACAATTTCTATATTTAAATTTTCAGCAAATAAATTGAGTAAATTAAAATTTATTTACAAATTTTTTGAGTTTTTTTTTTCGGTCTAATAATATTCAGCAAAAAATTTAGTGATTTTAGCAAGGATTTTTTTCATTTGCAATCGATTAAGTGTTAGCAAAACTTTTGCTGAGATTACTACTTTTTTTGGTAAAAATCAGCTCGCTGATTTTCAGCAAACCCCTTTTTCAGAAATTACCAACTTTTTTGCAAGCACACTTCTGACTAAACATTTACTGATACAGCAACATTGTTTGCTGACTTTACTGACTTTTTTTGAGTGTATGGGTGTAGGGTGTTATATAGTTGGCATGCCCGAAATTAATGTTTTACTTGTTTTTTGTTGTAGATTTACTTATATTCAACAAAATTTGTTAATTTCAAGAGATTTTATTTTTGACCCATTATTTTTATTATACGAGTTTTTACGCCCAGATAGGAGATTCGTGCTGACAACTGAATCGTTCAGTTGCAGTAACCGAAGTTTCGGTTGTAACTAAAATCCGGTTACTCCCACGGAACCATTCACTCATAAAAAATCACGCACAAATAGTTAAAAATTCTGCTAAAATAAAAGCAAATAGTACCTACACTCATAGTAACCTGTAAAAATAGCAGCAAAATCTACTAAAAAGTAGTTTAGAATATCCTTGCAGAAAAAACTGCTAAAATTAGCAGATTTTTTGCTAAATACTAGTGAAATAAGAACAGCAAATATGAAATTGTTGAATTTACAGAATTTTAGTGATATTTGAGTTAACTTTTAGTTAATTGAAAATGACAAAATTTTGCTAAATATTAGTAGACTAAAAATAACAAAAACTAACTGTGATATCATTAAAATGTTTGCTATTTTTTTCTTGGTTAAATTTAGTTGAAATCAGCCTATCCTGCTAAAACCAGCAGGAATATTTGCTAAAAAAATTGTAAACTGCTGTTTAGAAGGCTCGATTTTTATTTGCATTAAAAAAAATCGAAAAAAACTTTGAAAATTTAGAATTTGTTTGTGATTTTTTAGTCTAGCTACTAAATAACTATTTAGCTGATTTTAGCTCATTAAGTTGTTACACAGAGGGAATTTTGCTGGACGAGTTCTAATGAAAATTTTCAGTAAACTAATGAAGTTTTCTTCACGAAATAAATGAAAAAGTTCTTAAATTTGATGAAAAAGCTTCATATGTTTTATGAATCCTCTTTTAATGAAACTTTTTCATTGAGTGTATGAAACTTTTAATAAATAAAATGGATTTTTGTGAAAAATTCCATTAATTCAATGAAAAGTTTCAATGGACGAGTTGCAGTAAAACTTCATTGGTTTTATGCAAAAATTCATTAATATCATGCAAATAATTCTCTCAGTGTATTAACTAAAATTTAACTCAAATATAACTAAAATGCGCTATATATTGCAGTTTTATTTTTGCTGCTCCTATCTTACTAATATTTAGCAAATATAATCTGCTGCATATAAAAATTTACTCAATTGAATCAGAACACTAAAGGAATTAAATGTGCTAAAATCCCAAACGTATTTAACAAATTTTGAAAAATAATCTGTGGAAGGCATGTCCCTATCCGGATTTCATTCTTGCCTAAGGAACTCGTCAGGGGACGACGTTTTTAGAATTTCTAGAAATATTTTTTAAGTTAAAAGAACACGTTTAATAGATGTTTGTACTAATTTTTTTATTAATGTTTGGCTGACTACACATTCAATTGCCAGCACGAATCGATTTTCTCTGTGTATTTTAAATGAATTGGTCATTTAGAAAATAACAAACAACAAGTAGTTAATAAAGAAATTTTTAATTTTTTATGATTTAAACAATAGCAGCCATCCGACAACAAAATGGTTTGAGTAGGTATGTAGGGTAGAGGGGGGATCCTTCGCCACTTTTTTTTCAAAGTACTGTCATTTCTTAACCCCTAATTATTTTTCAAAAATTACTTTCAAATTGAAAACCTACATATCTTCGCTTTAATTTCTATGATTTTTATTCTAATTATTTGCATATTTTCTATTATTTTTTTAATGATTTTCAAAGTAACTCAATTCGGCGTAACTGCCCCAAACCTGGGGTATATTCGCCAAAAGAGCTAGATACATTTTCAACAAAAAAATTTTTTGATACAGCAAATTCAATCTTTTAATGACTGAAATTAATAATTTATAATAAATTCTTTAAGATATGTGATTCTTTTTAATCAATAAATGTCCACTACATTAAAAAAAAATATTTAAAACTATAATATAATAATTCTTCAAAATTACAAAAAACTGAATAATTAATATAAATTTAAGAATGAACACGATTGTTCTAATTTACTATTAAACATATTTAAAACATATAGAAAAGTCTTATAGAGCATTTTAGGCAGGGATGCACCAACTCTTCGTAGCTCCAGGGGCCATCTGGTGATTGTGCCCTAGAGACAGGCACTAACATAAAATTAATATTTTTTCACACTTTTTAAGCATTTATTAAAATTAAATTATTATTTTTCGAAACCTTAGGACCGTAGGTCTAACATAATGAAAACTCATTTTCTTATCACACGATTTGAGGTAGTTATTGCAAAATGTAGTTGCTTCCTATTATTTTTTTGGCACCCCAAAAAACACAAAAACACGTCTGTCTGCGACCATATGTGATATAAATTCATCAAAGTGGATTTCAAGGAAAGATAATTGAAAAATGCACAAAATATATTTTTTCCAATTTTTTATCTCCCTTAATAGCGGAGAAAAATGGGATTAGTGTATGTGCCCCACTGGCGATGGATCCCCCCTCTACCCTATATTTAAAATTTGTTCTTTTTGTAATAAGTGAAATTGTTTAAATCTTTCCATTTCATGTTTTCGATAAATTTAAAGACTAAGGGCCATTAACAGTAAACAAATTAAGCTAAAGTTTGAACTAACTTAGAGTTACAGATGTCCATACAAATTTTAATTTTTTAACTTTCAGTTTGTGTTAACTTTAGGTTATTTGTTTATTGTTAATGGGGGTAAAACGTAAAGAAAAACTATAAATTAGAAATTTAAATCAAGAAATAATTTAAATCTGTCATTAATATAACTCCAAGATTGCTTTAAAAATCAAAGACATGCGCATCTATAAAGGTTAAAGTTCACAATGAATGGTTGTTGCAGATGATGATGGTGTTGTAAATTTCATGCAAATCATGCAACAATATAAATCAAAACTCAAGTCACGAAGTTAGAGACACTTGTCCTTTTTTTTTTGCTTTTAAAATTCGCTGTATGCAATAATGATTTTAAATTATAGTGCATGTAATAACACCATTTTAAATATGTAATCGTTATTCCTCGTTTATAAATGTAACCCGATTTAATCAACATATAGATAGAATTTTATTTATAATTTGATTGTCTGTGAAAGCTATATTGCACAATTTGTGTCTACGTAAATTCCACTATTTTAATACAGTCATTTTAATAACAACGTTTACAGTGTCATAAAAATGTCAATCGACGTATAGGAATGTTTGTCAATTAAATAGTACCCCAGGGAAGTGTCCTGGGATCCGATACTCTTTATCTATTGTTCACAGCCGATATTTCAACTCCTACAGCTTATCATAATATGATTGCTACATTCACCGACAATACAGTGCTCTTGTCATCTAACACCCTTATTCTAAACTTTATAACAATAACAAAATTGTGATAACACAGATCATTCAACTCAATGTTATCACAATTTTGTTATTGTTATAAAGTTTAGAATAAGGTTGTAAGACAAACATCAGAATAGCTATTGGAAATCTACAACTAGACTAACAGAATTCTTGAAATATTTCAGTTAAAGCTACTAAAAATTAGTTAAAACAGACCTTGCAGAAAAAGCTGTTGAAATAAATAGATTTTTATGCTAAATTATGATACTAGGTAGATGCATTAGAACAACCAACACAACAAACAACAACAAAAAATGTAATCGGCTACTCTTAATACACAGTAAATAATACACAGAACAGTAAAAATAACAAAACTGTCAAATATACAAAGTTTCTATAAACAATGACTGTGATAAAACCGCAGAAAATAAAAACAACAGTTATTTGACTAAAAAAACAAAGGGATTAACGGTCCAACATAAGGACTATTAATTAGGGATACCGATCCCGAAAATACCGGGAATTTCGGGATTTACAAATCCCGAAATCCCGGGATTGGTCTTGAAAAAATCCCGGGATTTCGGATTTCATTATTTGGTATATTTTATCTCTTTCTGTATTTGTTTTTATTGTTATATTCGACCGAAATCACATACGAGTAAATCTAATATCTTTCTAAATGTTATTAAAGAACTAATTTTTCCCATTCATAAATAATAGATTAAAATATATTACAGATTAAATAAATCTGAATGAAAACCTTAATAATTTAAAAACTTTTATTCAGCTGTGAAGCTTTTGAAAATCGTAATCCAGCTTTATTTAATCTTTTAAGGGACATGTTTTATTTATTTTATTGATGATTTGCTAAAATCATAACTTCATACAAAATAATTTTGCCGACTAAAAACAACAAATTTGTGTTAAATTAGAAAAATTTAACAATCTGCCTTTCTGAAATCAGCAGAGGTATGTGCTTAATATTTTATGTTAGTTGGTATAAAAAAAACTAGTAGTCACTAAATATTTCTGATGATTTCAACAGAGTAGTTTGTATTTGCATTCAATTGATTTTAGCCAAATATAACTAAAAATTTGTAGATATGGCAGTGTTTTAGCTACTTTTGGTTAAAAAGTTCTGCTGATTTCAGTAGTTTAATCGTGGAACATTTTTGCTCATTTTTAGTAGCTTTTTCTGCTATTTTTAGATACTTATTTCTATGAGTGTAGTTTTAGTTTAAAGCCAGATTCACAATGCTGTAGTAGTCCACTCTGAGTGAATTTTTTCCTTTCTTTTTTGCACTTACATAATTTTTGTGTCATGCTATCTCTAATAGAAAAAAGTCCGTAAAATTTAGTTAAAACTACTAAAAATTAGTTAAAAATGATGCTGCAGAAAAAACTGCTAAATTAGCAGATTATTTTTGCTATATATTAGCAATATAGGAACAGCAAAAATAAAACTCTTAAATATACAGCATTTTAGTTATATTTGAGCTAAATTTTTGTAAATGGAGAATAGCAAATTAACCTGCTAAAATCAGCAAAAAATTTTGCTAAATAACACTAAGCGACAGTCAAAATCGGGATGGGATGAAACCAACGGGAAATGTTATATCGGTCAAAAACAAGTTATACGTGTCCCGGCGTTTCGCTGGGTCACCTCAAGGAATCGAGATATATCTTTTTTTTTGACATAACTCGAGAACCACTAGTCCGATTTTGCTCAAAAAATTTTAAAAAAATTAAAAATTACAATTCCTTTAATATGTTCATATAACGTTTTTCTATATACTCAACAGTTTTGCCGGTAAAAATAAATGTTTGTTACCGCTACCATAAAAATCAATAACCTTTTGGTTATTACTTTTTTTAATATTTTAGGCAAAAAATATTTTTTTCTTCATACATTTATTTTTACCGGCAAAACTGTTGAGTATATAGAAAAACGTTATATGAACAGATTAAATGAATTGTAATTTTTAATTTTTTTAAAATTGTTTGAGCAAAATCGGACTAGTGGTTCTCGAGTTATGTCAAAAAAAAGACCACCAAAGGTCAAATCGATATATCTCGATTCCTAGAGGTGACCCAGCGAAACGCCGGGACATGTATAACTTCTTTGTTACCGATATAACTTTCCCCAGTAGTTTGAACCCTTCCCGATCACTGACCCCTACCATTTGTCTCACAGTGTAATTAGTAGCCTAAAAAATCACCAAAAAATTTAAAATTTTCGAAGTTTTTTTTCGATTTTTTTTAATGCATATAAAAATCGAGCCTTTTGAAAACAGCAGTTTACAATTTTTTAGCAAATATTTCTGCTGATTTTAGCAGAATAAACTGCTATTTGCATTCAACTAAATTTAGATTAAAAATAGCAAAAATTTTGTAGATTTAACAGTTTATTTTTGCTATTTTTAGTCTACAAATATTTAGCAAAATTTTCTGCAGATTTTACAGTACAATTTTGGATTTGTAAAAACCAGTCTCGTTCGGCATCCCTACTATTAATCCCCTAATAAAAGAAAATAACAAAAAGAAACAAAAAACAACAAAATACTTAAGCGGAGAATACACTAAGGAACATTCATGAAAAAATTATATAAAATATAACAAAAATTGACCATTTTACTTATTTGTAGTTATTTACAAGATATTAAACTTTAGATCATTACAAAAAAAATAAAACAGAAAACAAAAAAAAAAATATTTTGGTGTTGTATAAGAAAATGTTTTGTAAAACATTTATACTGGCCTCTATATTGAAATTGTAAAGGAAAAATATATGCATTGCCGAAATCGGCATTGTCTTAAAACATGCATTTTTTTTTTTTTTTTTTTTTTTTTTTTGGAACACAAGAAAATATTAAGATATCTCAAATCTGAGAAAATATTAACAAAAACGTAATAAATTTCAAAAAATTTAATAAAATATTTTAGAATTTTTTTCACCGGAAAAACAAAATATTTTGTGTAATGTTTTTTTACAATGGGTGTTATTTTTGTTCGGTTTTAAGATCAAATATGACAAATTCTAAATAGAATTCACAATTTATTTTACAACAAATAGAGAAATGTAGTATGAAATGGATAAGTAAAAATGTTTGAGTTTACTTCTCAAAATGTTTTCCTTTGAAAGTTAACATATATACCAAAAACAAAAATCTACATTATAGCTTAGAGAGAACCCCATAAAGACAATCTGATGATAGTGAATTGGTACCACTTGAAAATGCATTAATTGTCAACCATTGGTTCGTGGAAAGTTTTTTTCATAAGTTTTTTCTCTATTTGTTGTAAAATAAATTGTAAATTCTATTTAGAATTTGTCATATTTGATCTTAAACCGAACAAAAGTAACACTCATTAATAATTTTCAAGGTTGGTTACCGTTATCGTTATAATACCGTTATCGCTAAAATACCGTTTCAAATTGAATACCGTTACCGTTATCGATACCTCTAAAAAAATTCCAAATACCGTTATCGTTTCCGATACCGTTATTTTTATGGGTAGTTACCGGTATTTTACCGGTATTTATTATTTTATATAAAAATTACAATTTTTTTATTTTTTATTTATAATCTTGAGTTTTTTTTTACAAAAAAAATTTATAGATAATAATATTACACACAGAGAAAATATTAGTTGGACAATTGTTGCAATTACAATAATTTTTGTACTACAGCATAATTCTAGTTAAAATTATAAAATTTCGATTGTATTAACTAATAGTTAACGTATGTGTCTAAAATTTTGACACGGTAACAAAATAGGAATGTTTTTTTTCGATCGAATTCAGGTTTCTCAACCAATTTAAGGGAATATAAAATATATTTAAATAATTCGGCGGCAGGAACTATTTTAAAAATCAAAAATATAGCCATTTCCCTTATAAATTTGCTATGCCATTTATATGAAAGTTGTAATAATCAAATTTTATAAACTAATGTTTATTAATATCATGCTTAATATTTTTTACCAAAACATGGTTACTAACACAGAATTAAACAATTAAATTTGATTGATTTTCGATTGCTACACCAAATGTGTACAATACTAAAATTTGTTCTAACAATTTTGGTCGTCATGACTGACAAATTTTTGTATTATTTGTCTAAATTGTCAAAAATATAAATATAAAAAATAACACAACAAAATTATATTAATACCTAAATATTTTCGCAATTAGAAATACGTACATATGTACATATAAAAGTCAAAATTTTTATTGAAGATTCTGGTACATTAGGCGAATTAATAGTAATATTTTTTAATTATTTGTTCACCAATTTTATTTATTCGGTTTTTCATCTATTCCAATTTTTATGAAGGCAACGACTGCAATTAGGAGGTCTATAGAATAGAGCTTCATTTGATGAAATTCCAGTAAGTGGAAAAACTGGACGAAACGCATCAATTTACAATCCAATTTCGATTAAGGGAAGATGTCCATTTTCAGTGGAAAGGCTTTGCCAGAATCTAGGTATTTTCTTTTGAAGAATTCCTATGAACTAAGCTGTTACTTTTAAGAGAAAGTCCCCAAAGTAGGGGTTTTATCGTAAGTCTCTCATAAGTAAAATTTATAATATGATAATTTTTCCTAATAGAGAAACCTGATAGAATCCTAATAGACAGTCTGAGTACTTTTTCTTGTAGAACAATTCTCAGATTCATTGGATTTTTACCTATTGGGAATCTGTAGATTTTGAGTACTTTATTATGTTATAGAAAAAGACTCTTGTTTGTGGACTTTCCAGTAGAAAAATTGTCAGAATCTAAAGACTTTTTCCTGTAAAAAATCGTTGAATTCTTAGTACTTTTTACTGTAGAAAGACCATTAGATTCTAAAGGCACATCTACACGAGAGATAAAATTTCTAGAGATAGAGCAAAAAACAACTCTAATTAGCTCTACTGTGAATGATTGAAAAACACCTCTATTTTTAGCTCTATCTCTAGCAATTTTCTCTCTCGTGTGCATGTGCCTTAAGGACATATATGCGCAAAGGCCTTTAGGTTTTGAGGACTTTTTATTGTGGACAAATTCTCAGATTCGGAGAAATTTTTGATATGAATATGTCCTCAGAATCTGAGAGGTTCTCTATGTAAAAATATATGTATGTAGAATTTGAGATTTTTTCGATAGAAAAAGTTAAAATTTTCTTTTTACGAAAATGTCTCTATATAGAAAAAAAAATACTTTTTTAACTCAGGGTTACGTCTTTAGAACCTGAAGATTTTTCTGTGGGAAGCAGTTCTCAGAATCTTATGGTTTTTCTATTTTTTTTTTCTTTAATAAATTTATGTTTATATTTTGAAAATAATATATTTATTTATTTTTGTAATATTGATATATTCTGTTGTTAATAAAGAAATAAAATATAAACAGTGTTTTATTTAATTCGGTTGGATTTTCTAACAAAATTCGGTCGAATCTACTGAATGTTAAATTCGATTGGGAGGAACCAAAGTAATTCTAGTATAGTGGGAATAATTGTAAATGTCGATAGCTACAACCGAATAATGTGAGAGTACATGTGACTACCAAAATTCGGTTGGCAACAAATTCGGTTGTCACAAAGAATCTGTTCTCTGTGTGTACTTATTAAAACTACCAGTATTGAATTTATAGCTTAAAATCTGTATTTTCAGTACTTAAAATTAAAAATATGCCATGTTTGTACTTGTTTCTATATGTTTTTAACATAATTTTTAATACCGGTACGTACCGTTATTCGTTTCGGTAACCAACCTTGATAATTTTATTTAGAAGAACTTCGGTACCAGACATAAAATTCCACATCGTTCAACCGAATGAACTGAAATTTCGGCCGAAATCATTCAATATTTCGGACGGTCATTATGGATGCATCTGAACTTTTCGCGTGAAAGTTTATTTCTTGTGGTTAAACGATGTGGAAATGACTTTTGTTACTGTTTTCGTACTTAAATGTAAAAAATATACAAACTTTTGTACAAATAATCTACATTTAGTTCTATTCTAACTAATTATAACAGAAATAAGCAATTTTTTAAAGTAGATACCGGTTATACCAGTTCTCCCGGAATACCGGGATTAACACAAGAACCGGGATTGCAGAAAGAACCGGGATTCCCGGGAATACCGGGAATAAGACAAGAACCGAGAGACCGGGAACAGAACCGCACACAGAAAAATAAATTGCCAACCGAATTGCTGTTGTATCGTTGTATCGTCGTAACAAAAATCAGAGTTGTTAAAATTCTTATTTGACTTTAACAACGATTTTCTGTTGGGTTTTCTATCTGTTAGTACACTCAAACATAGGACACTAAACATACGTAAAAATGTTGTGTCGTGCTATTCTCAAATATTGTATTTTTCCAATTTAAATTCTAACAACTCTGTTTTTTGTTAGGACGATACAACGATACAACAAATAGCACACCCCTTGTGAACAACCTTAATAGGTTTTTGTTATTATTTATTATATCAAAAACTAGTTTAAATGTTATTTTCAAAAAAAGTTTTCCTGGAAGCACATTTACACGTGAGGGAAAACTGCCAGACATAGAGCAAAGTACGCCTCTAAATAGCTCTATTGTGACCTTGGTAGGGCCTTGGACCCTCGGAAATTTTCATTAAAACTTTTCAATTTCAACGAAAACTAAGCGATATAGAGCAAAAGGGACAAAACGTTTACTCCTACGGAATAACCTTACATAGCCTTATACCAGGTCCGGGGAGGGTTACGCTCAGTATACTTACAAATAAAACCGCTACTAATTTTTTACTTTCTCCTGCTAACAATAAACATGCATTTAAATGAATTTCCCAGTCCTGATAATAACAATGCACAATAAAATCAAATTTTTAACTCAGCTAAAAAATTGCATAATTTTCCTCTTAAAGAACATATAAGTTACACTAAATAAAACTTCATGAAGGTCAGTTGACCTATAAAATCATAGAACAAAAAAAAAACTGGATACAAAAAAAATGACAAATCAAATCTTAATATGGATAAGTAAAAATAGCGTATTCTTCATGTAGCCCCTAGTTTAGGTTCTTTATTTTTTCTCTACTCATATTATGTTTGACAATAATTGAATGTCACACTTTTTCATCATCATCATCTTTAGCAGTGGTAGTGGCGGCAGCAGCAGTAAAAATATCAACATTATTATCATAACATGAAATTAAATGCCAGAAACCAAAATTATATTAAGCACACAGGCACAATATTGTTGTGACGTCACTAGGGAAAACAATAGTATTTGTATTCATACTTAAATATGTGTGAGTGTCAATGTTATTATTTGTTCTTTTCATTTTCTGGTATTTTCATTATTTTCCTCACCATAGTACCGTTGTCGTATTACATATAATATTGAATACAGAGAAAACATACAACTGCAACTTGTTGTATATGAGAGTAGAAGAATTGTTCCAAAGTTGTTCAAAACTAGAAAGTAAACTAGGATTGATGACGTATTAAAATTTTGAGCAGGGTAGACTAATACGCACTATATGACGTCATATATTTTTAAATAGGAACATTTTTAAACTCTGAGAGAAAATGTTAGAGAGAAAGACGTTGGGTTAATGCTTTTAAGGTTGCTTATTTAAGGTTGCCTTTAAGTCATATTTATTACAAGGTGGATTCCCAAATGGGGATCTAAAAGTTCTTAGGATAGACCAAACAGAAACGTTATACTCAGGGTCACCCACTGATTTCTCTGAAATTAGGATATGTGATGGAGGAGAAAATATTTACGATCACGCATTTTTTTAGCAGCCCAATCTTATATCTATTTCTCATAATTCTTCTGGTAATTCCTGTAACAGTTTTGATGTTACTTATAAATATATTAGGGCGTCCAGATAAATGGTTTCCTTGCGAATTGGTTGAAGTTATAGTGCTGAAAATATTGTAATATCTAGAAAATAAGCAAATATTTTTCGATGAAATCTTTTTTTTCCTACAGCTTGCGTAAAAACGAGCTGTTATAAGCAAAGTTTTCAAAATTTTTTCATGAATTAACTTTTGTCCAGCATTGCGTAAGATGCAAGTTTTGAACTTTTTGTCAAAATGGGTCTTGCAAAATGCCCGTTGCCGAGCCTATTAATTCTGAGTGCTTTACGGAACAGACCTGGGTGATTTCAATTATAATTACATGTAATTTGTAATTGAAAATTTAGAATTACCATTACAAATATATGTAATTGAAATTAAAAAACCCAATTACATGTAAATGTAATTAAAAGTAATTGCAATTACAAATTTAAATTATATTTTTAATTTCATTTACAACTAGAAAATGTTTTTCTAAAATTTTTCAAAAAAATTTGGTTGGAATAGGCGGTATAGGCGTGGCCAAGAATAAAAAAATACGTCATGTTGGGTTGATCCTCTTCATTAAGGATAAATGTATAGAATTTGAGTGAATTACAAATGTTGTCTCCAGCATTATAGTCAGACCTTAATAGGATTTTTTACACAAATTTTATTAACAAGTCCCAGGTGTTGATTATAAAAATGGCCCTTAGAATTTAAAGAATTTAAAAATACCGAAGCAGCCATTATTTAGTTCCGGACCTATGCATTGTAGATGCAAACTGTTAAAATCTACAATACATTTTGCTGAATAAGGTGCTCGTCAAAAAGATAAGGTCATTTACATTTTGTTCTGTTTCTGCAAAAATACAAAGAGTATTGAACAGTACCGTTACCTAAAAAACTTGTTGCTCAAAACTTGTTTATATATACATTATTTGATTACATTTGTTTACCGTTACTTCAATTTATAAATCAAAATATTAATAATGGACAAAATGATACTTCAGTGTATCGTAAAAAATATTCAGCTGTTCTGTTGAAAATAAGAGTTTATCTAAACTAATGAAAATTCTTCATTATTTTCACTGCCTATAACTATATCCGTAGATTCAGTACAATTCAACAGAATTTTTGCAACTACATATAAGAAATTTAGTATGAAGGTACACTCAAAATAAAATTGGCTGAACAGAAAAATTTGTCACTTTAACAAAATTTATTCCTGTTTTTTGGCTTAAAATAAAATTTGTTAATTTTAACACTTTTTTGCATGGATGGTAACCGAAACGATGCGGTTATCGGTAAGGGTAACGCTATTTTGGATTATTTCTGTAACGGTATTTTAAGGGTAACGCTATTTCATTTATTTCGGTATCGGTATTTTAAGGATAACGGTTTTTTAGTTATTTCGGTAACGGTATTTTAAGGATAACGGTAGTCAGTTATTTCGATGCATCCCGCAATTTTTTTTTTACAAAAAATAAACGAGATTAAAATAAGAATCAATTTACCAACTTAAAGTACGAAAAATACTCAACAACCACGTGCAATTACCAAAAGCAGAAAATTAAAAATAACGGTAACGGTATTTAAGTTATTTCGGTAACGGTATTTTAAGGGTATCGATATTTCATTTATTTCGGTATCGGTATTTTAAGGATAACGGTATTTCAGTTATTTCGGTAACGGTATTTTAAGGATAACGGTATTTCGGTTATTTCGGTAACGGTATTTTAGAGGTAACGGCAGTCAGTTGAAAGGGTTTTGAATCGATGACGGTATTTTAGCGGTATTGCCTGCCAACCCTGCTGTTTTGTTAAATTTAACAAATCTAAATTTAAGTAAAAAATTAGTAAAACTACAGTTTCACCTGTAATTATACTGAGTCGTAGAATTTATTAAAATTTAGGGTCTCGGGACCCTCCCCGGTCCTAGTCCATATCATGTGAGGGCATGTAAGGGCACTCCAAAGGAGCAAACATTTTGTCCGTTTTGCTCTATCTCATTTTATGAAGTGCAAAATTTTTGTTAAAAATTTCCGAGGGTCCAAGGCCCCGCCAAGGTCCATTTTTTGATAAAGATAACCTTTTCAAGGGGATATTGTACGGTTAGTGGTAGTCGAAATTTTCGGCAATTTTGCTCTATCGCTCTTAGTTTTCTAAATACGGGCCATTTTTACGGTGGCGCCACCTACCGGGTAATAACAGTAACATCAAAATATTATATTTTAACAATAAATTTTGTAAAATTTAACGAATGAGTTCTTAAAAATTTGTTTTAAATAATTTTAAAAATTAACACTCAAAATTAGTTAAAGTTCTGAGGATTTTTAGTATTGTGTTAAATGAAGATACCTAAAATCTTTGCTTAAGTCAGTGTTTCAACTAAAAATTTGTTAAAATTTAGTCAAATCGATTTGAAACCGATTCCACAGACTTTTCTACTGACGTATTATTTTAAGTTTAGGTCTCCTCGGGCAGACCCTCAGATCTAAATAAAGAGCTCATAACATTCTCCGATAGTATGACGAAGTGGATTTGAAAGAAAAACTATGAGTTGCCTTTATTCACTGGAATGTTAACTTACCAAGTAATTTTCATCTTGGCAACTCTTATTGGTGCGCTCCTAAAGCTTTTAGTTTTTCTGTTTAAAACCATACAGTATCTCATGTTGCACAAACAATATTTTATTTCAGTTTCAGTTGGGGGTTCATAAAGTGTGGTGCAAATTAAAAATATAAAACGGAAAAATTAACGGAAATGTGTGTTAGAAATTGAAGAAAATTGTAAAAGTTTGTTTGTTTTATCAATATGTAGTTTTGTTTGGTAAAATGTGAAAAATATAAATAAAACTTAAAAGCCAATAATAAAATTATTGAAAATAAATTTCGTTAAATAAGTGTAAGAAAAAAATTAGATAATTGTGCCCTTAAATTTGTGGTTAACGAAAAAAAAACCTAGAAGAAAATTATTAGAAAATTTATTTTTTCACAATTTTTGTTCTTTTTTGCGTTGCCCACAAATATTTTTGGCACATGCGTGTGAAAACAACAAAAAATATCCAAAAGAAGAAGCAAATTTACGTTTAAATTGGAATACGACAATAACAACAACAATATCAACAATATTAAAGAATAGTGATAACAACAACAACACACAGAAGTTAAGTAAGAACAACAACATCAATTGGCATCTTTGTGTGTTTTTACGTATCAGCAACAATACATTTACTTTGAAATAGAAAGTAGAGAACGGCACGTGAGCAGAATTTTGCGTGATTCACGTAAATCACGCGTGAGTGTGAGTGAAACCTTAATTTACTCACGTGAACGTGAGTGAGTGTGCGTGAGTCAAATTTTTACGTGAGTGAGCGTGCATGAGTCGAATTTTACCGGAAATACGTATTCTTAGCAATGTTCAGTTTAAGGTTCACAATTTTTCTTAATTTTGGCATTTTATTTTTTACGGTTAGATTTTATTTAGTGAATTTGCATGATTTACGTGAATCACACGTGAGTGTAAGTAAAATCTGAATTTACTCATGTGAGCTTGAGGGAGTTTGAATAGAAAAAAAATTCGTGAGTGATTGTGCATGATTGGAATTTTTCTCTCGTGAGTGAGAGTGAGTCAAAATTCACTCACGTGCCCATCTCAAATAGAAAGCTTTAAATTATGAGTTCTATTTTCCTATGAAAAATAAATCAATTTTAGATCAACAGAAATTATTGAGATCATTTAATTAGAATTATTGCCTAAAATCTCATAAAACTAATATAAAAATTAATTTTTAAAAGACGACTTATTTGTTTTTTAATTTAATTTCTTTATTTATTACAATAACCTAGCCTATAGGCCATAATCGGTTACAAATTTCTACTAAAATTGTTTGTTTCTACTAAATTATTTGTCGATCATCCGATCGGGAAAATTTTTTTCGATAAAAAAGAGTTTCGAATAAAAAAAATCAGAAACTTTTTTGCGCGGAAAAAAATTTTTTATAGGCGAAATTTACATTTACTTTGCATGAAAACATATTTTCGCGATAAAGAAAACTTTAATAATACCACTGTGCTAGTTGAAAATCCAATAAGCGCACACCCTTTGGGTAAAGCTGATTCGAGTACGCTGAAAACAGTGGTGCTAGCCATTTTTCTAGATTAGCTCTTAGAAAAAAGATATTTGTGTTTGAAAAAAAACATGATTTGCCTAAAGTTTCGATCATTTAAAGTCGTTAGTAAAAATGTGAGGACATTTCGAAATTTTCTATACAAAATAGTACATTTTATTGCTTTGTTAAATGGTTTTAAAATGTACTGAAATTTGTATTGAAATGAAAAATTTGTATTTTCAATCACAACTTTTGAACCGCCAGACCGATTTTGATTATTTTTAACACGAAGCTTCTTGGTAGAGTGACAAACGACCTAATAAAAATTAATCATAAACAAATTAAAACATCGCGTGATCTAGGGTCCTTTTTAAAATTAAAATATCTTCTTTTTAAGAGCTAACCTAGGAAAACGGCTAGCACTACTGGGTTTAGCGTACCCGAATTACCCACTGTGCCCCGCTTGCCGGAAATGGAATGTATCCGATTCGTGCACAGTAGACCGTACCGCAAAAAAAAATTCGCCGTACACCCTCCAATATGAAGTATTTTTGCAAGGCAATTTCAAAAAAATTTTTCAGATTTTAAAGCGTGATATATCAATTTTTTGCCTCGAGGAGACCAGTGTTTTGCTAAAAGGTAAAATCCAATGAAAAAAAATTAAAAAGGCGACCCCTACTTTCGGCAACCAACAAAATAAAAAAAATTCTACTCGGTTTATCGAAACACTTCCTTAGCAAAAGTTTAATGATTTTTTCCGAGATTTAATTTTCTGATATTAGGGTGTACATTAGGGTTGTAGCAACTGAGATCTGGTGGGTAACTACTAGAACGGAATACTTTAGGTCAATGGCCCTTAGAGCTAATCACTGGTCTCCTCGAGAGAAAAACATCGATGTATCATACTTCAACATCCGACTGTAAATGCCAAACATTAACGAAAAATGTAAAATAGCGACCCCTACGTTCAGCAAAAAAAATTTTTTTGAAATTCCCTTGCAAAAATACTTCATATTGGAGGGCACTTTTTTTTTGCTTGTAAGGTGGTACGGTCAAGTGCACAGTGTAATTAATTATAATAATTTTTATTGTTTTTTGATATGAGCGTAAATCGAGTTTTTGCCTCTATTTTAGTAGGGCACAAACCGGAGAGAGCGTAAGTAGGGATTCGACTGTAATAATAAAATTATTAATCTTCCTAACATGATTTCTACAAATTGAATGTTGTTTTTGAATTCGATCGCTTACAAGGAGCATCTATTTATGGGCTCCGTCAGATTTCGGTGAAATTCTAATATATAATACGAGTAATAAGAGGACAAAGCTAAAAATCTTTCGGAATAAATCTATAATCAGCAGAAAAAACTGCTCAAATTAGAAGATTTTTTTCTCACTGCTAGTAAAATAAGAATAGCAAAAATAAAACTGTTATAATTAGTTATATTTGAATTAAATTTTAGTTAATTAAAAATGTAAAATCTGCCGAAAATGTTGCTGAATATCAGTAGACTAAAAATAACAAAAAAAAACTGTTATATCTACAAAATTTTTGTTATTTTTAATTTAATTTAGTTGAATGTAAATATCAGTCTATCCTGCCAAAATCACCAGAAATATCTGCTAAATAAGATAGATTTTTATTTGCATTAAAAAAAATCAAAAAAACTTTGAAAATTAAAAATTTTTTATCATTTTTATTCCACTAATTATTTAACAAAATTTTTTGCTGATTTTAGCAGGATAAGTTATTTTCTATTACCTAAAAATAACTTAAATATAACTAAAATTCTTTATATTTAAGTTTTATTTTTTAATTATAACATTTTAACACCACAGAAACCTATAGGAAAATAGTGTATTTATACCCTACACCACTATGTGGTCAGGGTATTATAAGTTTGTGCTGATGTTTGTAAAACCAAAAAATATTGGTCGTAGACCCACCTTATAGTATACCGATCGGCTCAGAATTTTTTTTTTATTTCGATTTAACGATGTCCGTCTGTCCGTCCGTCCGTATGTCTGTCCATGCAATCTTGTGCGCACTCTACAGGTCGCAAATATTAAGATATTTTGATGAAATTTGGTACGCAGACCTATGTTGGCCCAAGGACGAACAAGTTTGATTTTGGTGAACATCGGTCCATGTTTAGACCTAGTGCCCATATAAGGGTCCTACCAAAATGATATTGTTTATGCGCTGCAGGTCGTAAATATTAAAATATTTTGACGAAATTTGGTACACAGACCTATGTTAGCCCAATAACGTAGCCTATTGATTTTGGTGAATATCGGTCCATGTTTAGACCTAGTGCCCATATAAGGGTCCTACCAAAATTATACTGTTTATACGCTGCAGGTCGTAAATATTAAGATATTTTGATGAAATTTGGTACACAGACCTATATTGGCCCAATAACGCAGCCTATTGATTTTGGTGAACATCGGTCCATGTTTAGACCTAGTGCCCATATAAGGGTCCTACCAAAATTATACTGTTTATACGCTGCAGGTCGCAAATATTAAGATATTTTGATAAAATTTGGTACACAGACCTATATTGGCCCAGTAACGATGCCTATTGATTTTGGTAAACATCGGTCCATGTTTAGACCTAGTGCCCATATAAGGGTCCTACCAAAATTATACTGTTTATACGCTGCAGCCCGCAAATATTAAGATATTTTGATGAAATTTGGTACATAGGCCTATGTTGGCCCAATAACGCTGCCTATTGATTTTGGTGAACATCGGTCCATGTTTAGACCTAGTTTCCATATAAGGGTCATACCAAAATTATACTGTTTATACGATGCAGGTCGCAAATATTAAGATATTTTGATGAAATTTGGTACACAGAACTATATTGGCCCAATAACGCTGCCTATTGATTTTGGTGAACATCGCTCCATGTTTAGACCTAGTGCCCATATAAGGGTCCCACCAAAATTATATTGTTTATACGCTGCAGGTCGCAAATATTAAGATATTTTGATGAAATTTGGTACATAGACCTATGTTGGCCCAAGGACGAAGCCTATTGATTTTGGTGAACATCGGTCCATGTTTAGAACTAGTGCCCATATAAGGGTCCCCCCAAAATTGGCTTGGTTACAAACTGCAGGTCGCAAATATTAAGATATTTTAATGAAATTTGGTGCGCTGACTCACATTATAGAAAATTTTGACACAAGCCCCATTTTAACCCATTCGAATTTCGGATCCAAACAATACACCAGACTGGTGTAGGGTATTGTATAGTCGGCATGCCCGACTTTAACCTTTTTACTCGTTTTATCTAAATTTTTCTTAAATAGATAAAATATATAAAGTTCTTCAAGCATATGCTGATTTTAAGAAAGAAAAATATGAACTGAAAAATTTATATAAAATATGCACTTAAAACAGTAATTTTTGCAAAACAAAAAACGCTCATTGAAAACTATATATAAAAAATTTAGGCAATTATTTTTCAAATTGGAACAGAATTAAACATTTTAAACAAGTGATCAAGATTTTTAAGAGTTTGCATTTCTCGAAATAAAAATAAAAGATTTTGTTTGAATCAAAATATGAAAATATGTATTTTAAGTTAAAATATGTAAAAATATTTAACAACAAACCGATATCATTTTGGTCCAAATTTGGTGATTCGGATAAACATTTAGTCCATATCGGTATTCCTTGTCCTAGTTATAAGTGTGGTAGTATTTAAAAAAGCTAGCCATTAATTATGTTTTAAGTGAAAACGGAATAAACTTAAGAATATTTTGGACTTTGTGTATTTGGAAAATGATTGCTTCGATTCATAAATTACACAGAAAGAATTTACAAAATTCTAATTAAATTTTTAAACACCTTTCTCATACCAAATTTGTAAAAAAAAAAAAAATTTAACGGTTCGTTGTAATTCAAAAAATTTGTGGTTATCATACACAGAGTTGAATAGAATCAGCTGAGAATTAAGGTTCAAAGCAAAAAAGAGTAATAATAACAAAGGATAAAAATAGCATTGTTAGATTTCGTTGATATTAGTCTAAGTTGAGTTTTTGATAACAAATTCGATTTGCTTTCAACTGTCACCTAAGTAGACAATTATCAATTATTAAACTATTCAAGGTGAATGACACTGATTATGGCTTTGTAGCGAAAGCCTGATTATGGCCTTATCGAATTCTTTCAAAAATTTTTATTCTTTGTAATTTACTTATAAAAATTGTATCATCTTTCTTTAATTTGAAAATAATTTAAACGGAAAGTGATATTAATTTATGATCTAGAGTCGAAATAAAGAACATTCATTTACCAAAATAAGAGATCAACTAAACATTCCCCTCATTTATCAGAAAAAAAAACTTTTAAAAAAAGCGCCATCAAAGAAGTTTGTAAATCCAAAAAAAATTAACAAATCTAAATTATTACCGAGTAATTAAGCGAGTAAGTAGCATACAAAGGGTTTCACTACATACCAGGCTACATTACTTTTGTTCGCGATATCCAAAAATTCATGGGTGGTCATTACCCTCTCACTTACAAAAAAAGTGCGAATAACGAGTTACCCATAGTGAAAGAATAAGTAGTTAGTCAAAAAGATAGAATAAATGGTTACTCAGAAGTTAGAAAATAAGTGGTTACCCTACATTGGTAAATAGTTGGTCATATTGGAAATATTAATTTTTTTCTATTCAATTGGAAAAAAAAATTTAAAAGTTCATGTTAAAATCAAAGGAACAAATAGGTCTCGGTCATACTTATCAATCCAATTTTGAAATTCTGAAATTTCGTTAGTGTTAATTAAATCATATTCTTCCGATATCTAAACCTTCAAAAACCCCTGATTTTTGAATTTTGTTACTTTTAGTTAACTAATATAGAATATGACTTTCTTAAACTTGAGACCTTTCGAATCCAACGATTTCTAAAATGCTGTTACTGTAAAATTCATGATATTCTCAGATTACGTTAGTTTCAAATAAACTCAATTATAGAAGTTCAAATTGTGTTACCTCGAGAAATCCATGCTGTAATTATGAAATTTTTTCTGAATTTGAATACAGAAATAAAGAATAAAGTCTATTAAACCTCCCACTTTTAGATACGAGCATATTTTGATTTTTAGTTATTTTTGTTGGTTCGATATGGTAAAGTTTTTTTTTTTTTTTTGAAAACAAGGATCCCCTGTGTGTCTAGTTAAATGCTTGTAATACTTTTGCTCGCGGCCCTATGCTCCTTGCAGGAGTAAAAGGAACAAATATATAATACTTTTGCTATCAACCTTTCATTTAAGTAGTTTGGCAGGACAACGATTCATTCAATTCATTTTCCTTTTTTGTGGTTTCATTTGGGGATTATTTATCATGCTTTGGCATGCTTAAACGCAAAATACACCAATGAAAACTTTGTATTTATGTCTTTAATTGTTCTTACACAAAGTGTTGCGTAAAGATTTACGAGAAAATAAACGGAAAAAAAAAACAAAATAACTAGAATAAAATAAAACTACGGTAATTATAGTTAAGTGATCATTAAAAAAGGAAATCATAAAGTTAATTAATGATACAACAAAATCCATTGAATTTCCTTTTTTAATTGTCAAAATGTGATACATTTGGGACAGGCATGACAAGAAGGACGGATAGGATAGTTTGTTTGTGTTGATACTTAATTAACTCCAGTTTATTTCTTTTCAACATAACAAAATGTAATTTAGAATTTTAATATAAACTAAAATATTTATAGTTAATTAACTATGGATAAAGAATAGTGCACTGAAAATAATACGTTAGTAAAAAAATCTGTCAAACAGGTTTCAAATTGATTTGACTAATTTTTAACAAATTTTTAGTTGAAACACTGATCAAAACAAAGATTTTAGTTATCTTCATTTAACACAATACTAAAAATCCTCAGTACTTTTACTAATTTTAAGTGTTAATTTTCAAAATTATTTATAACTCATTTTTAAGAATCCATTTGTTAAATTTTACACAATTTATTGGTAAAATATATTTTACCATACAATACCTCCGGAGGATGATCTCTATCCAAAATGGACCTTGGTGGGGCCTTGCATCCTCGTAATATTTTAATAAAAATGTTATACTTCATAAAATGGGCCTTATCTTGAAAACTAAGCGAGATAGAGTAAAACGGACAAAATGATTTCCCCTTCAGAGTGCCCTTACATGATATGGACTAGGCCCGGGGAGGGGCTCGAGACCCTAAATTTGAACAAATTTTACGACTCAGTATAATTACAGATAAAACTGTAGTTTTACTAATTTTCTACTTTAATTTAGATTTGTTAAATTTAACAAAAAGTGTTTTAAAATCAACAATGTTTATTTTAAGCCAAAAAATAGGAATAAATTTTGTTAAACTAACAAATTTTTCTGTTCAGCCAACAGACTTGTTATTTTGAGTGTACGATTAAACCTGACTTTCTAAGATTTTTGGAACTTCACAAGACTCTTAAGGACTCTAAAATAAGGCCGTTAGATAACCTTCTTAGATTTCCGTATAATTTTTTATATTTTACTAGTACAAAAATAATTTTGACATTTTATATCTAAAAAGTTCTTTATTTTCAATATTTCGCTACTCCATTGTGTAGCATCTTCAGGAAAAAACAATTAAATTAACAAATTATAAACAATTTGAAAGTTTGAAAAAATTTGAAAAACAGTTGTCAAATATAAATTATTTGAATGCATACATTTATACCAGCAAACAAAGTTTTTGGTATAAAAGTATAACAAACAAAAATAATAATAATTAACAATACAAAAATGTATTAATATAATATGCGTTATAAATTAATGTAATATTTCTTTTGTATTAAATATCTACAATTCTGAGCAACATATATTTATATCTTTAAATTTCAACTTGAACATTTCCGAAGAATAAACATTATTCTACATTTATACGAGCACTATAATATTCCATTATAATGTTATGTGTGAATATTAAATGACATCATTAATGTAACTTATACCAATTATTTTCATACATTCAGATACTCTATCATCATATACAATACATACTGCAGGAATTCCATTACATGCATTCACTTCAAAGGATATGCACAGAAAAAGAAACGACATAATGTAACACCACAACAGTTCTACTAAATATAACTGCTACTGTTGAACCCCAATTTTCTCCCCTTGAATTAGGCACAGAAAAAACAGAAGCATTGTGGCAACCGAACTTCTTGCCAACCGAAAGGTTTGGTTGCAGAAACCAAACTATTTGGTTGCCATAATCAAATGTATTCCTGGGTAAATTGAAATATGATTTTCCAACTGAAATTCTGTTGTACTACCCGAATTGTTATACCCTACACCACTACGTGGAGAGGGTATTATAAGTTTGTGCTGATGTTTGTAACACCAAAAAATATTGGTCCTACACCCACCTTATAGTATACCGATCGGCTTAGAATTTTTTTTATTTCGATTTAACGATGTCCGTCTGTCCGTCCGTCCGTCCATCCCTCCGTCCGTCTGTCTGTCTGTCTGTCTGTCTGTTTGTCCATGCATTCTTGTGCGCACTCTACAGGTCGCAAATATTAAGATATTTTGATGAAACTTGGTACACCGATTTATATCAGCCCAAGGACGAAGCCTATTGATTTGGGTTAACACCGGCCCATGTTTACACCTAGTGCCCATATAAGGGTCCCCCCAAAATTATATTGTTTATACGCTGCAGGTCGCAAATATTAAGATATTTTGATGAAATATGGTACACCGACCTATGTCAGCCCAAGGACGAAGCCTATTAATTTTGGTTAACACCGGTCCATGTTTAGACCTAGTGCCCATATAAGGGTCCCCCCAAAATTATATTGTTTATACGCTGCAGGTCGCAAATATTAAGATATTTGATGAAATTTGGTACACCGATTTATATCAGCCCAAGGACGAAGCCTATTGATTTTGGTTAACACTGGTCCATGTTTAGACCTAGTGCCCATATAAGGCTACCTCCAGAATTGGCTTGGTTATAAACTGCAGGTCGCAAATATTAAGATATTTTAATGAAATTTGGTTCGCTGACTCACATTATAGAAAATTTTGACACAAGTCCCATTTTAACCCATTCGAATTTCGGATCCAAACATTAGTTGGCTTTTAACCAGACTGGTGTAGGGTATTGTATAGTCGGCATGCCCGACTTTAACCTTTTTACTCGTTTTTATTTCGATTTAACGATGTCTGTCTGTCTGTCCATGCATTCTTGTGCGCACTCTGCAGGTCGCAAATATGTATATATTTTGACGAACTTTGGTACACCGACCTAGCGGCCCAAGGACGACGCCTATTGATTTTGGTTCAAATCGGTCCATGTTTAGACCTAGTGCGCATATAAGGGTACCCCCCAAAATTGTCTTTTTTACACGCTGCATGTCGCAAATACTAAGATATTTCAATAAAATTTGGTACACAGACCTATGTCGGCCCAAGGACGAAGCCTATTGATTTGGGTTAAAATCGGTCCATGTGTAGACCTAGTACTCATATAAGGGTCCCCCCAAAAGTGGCTTGGTTACACGCTGCAGGTCACAAATACGAAGATATTTCAATGAAATTTGGTTCGCTGACTTACATGGTCCTAAGGAAAAAGCTTATTGATTCTAGATAGGATCGGTCCATATTTGGATCTATCGCCCATATAGGCTATGTTCACGCCAGTGAAGAATGGCAACTCTGTAGAGAACAACGCCCCCTACATGACATAAGCATTAACTGTCAACAGGCGCAACTACAGCCTACTTAACTAGGATTCTAGTTGACAGTTTAAATTAGCGCGAATAATCAACACGAGAAAAGACGGCAAATAAAAAATTAACAAAACACTTATGTAAAGAATTGTGAATAAATGCATAAAATTTATAACGTTTAAACAAAAGTTGTATGTGGTTTTATTTACTCCTTAACCCGAAAATAAACAGGCTATATGTTCGATTTTCTCTTCTTTTATGATTTTATAGAAAATTTTGACACAAGTCCGTTTTAACCCATTCAAATTTCGGATCCAAACATTAGTTGGCTTTAAGTCAGACTGGTGTAGGGTATTATATAGTCGGCATGCCCGACTTTAAAATTTTTACTCGTTTTTTGTTGCCACCGTACTATGGAGTTTGCAAGAAATTCTCTTGGTTTCGCCTGTCTCCCAAATTTGGGAAGAAGAGTTTTAAACGTTGTGTTTTAAAATCAATAAAATATTTCAATCAATAAAATCAATAAAATATTTTGAATTCCACCAACAATATGTTCGTTATCCTTAAATTGTCGTCCCGACTTATGACAGTCCCAAAGATCGCAAATCGGGGTTTAACTGTACAACTATTTATGACTAAAGGCAAAAGTTTGTGTATTTCATTTTTTTTTTATAAATCAACCTAGTTTTTCCAGCGTTGTATCAGCAAGTAATTATTGGAATTCAATTATATGACCAATAACAAAAAAATTAGTGCTGGTATATGACAAGAGTGACATATCATGTATGAAAGAGAAGGACTCCCAATAACAGATTTTTAGACTGAAACCTATAGCAAAGAGTATCTATCAGCTTTGCCTCTGCATCCAAATGACAAATTGGCACAGATGAACTAGACCACCATATTATATTTTTTCTTGTGTCCAATGTTTTGTCCGATAAATTTTGTGACTCCTTGCCAAAAGCAGCATATTTTAGAATTTTCTTTGTTGCAGTTAAAAAATAACATACGATCGAACCTGAGACATTGAGGTGATGATTGTAAACCAAGCCTTAAAGTATGTTTGGAATACTTTTCAGAAATGTATCCTATTCTAATTAGAAGTTCATAGCATATCTTTGTGAAATAGACGTCATAAACAATTAACAAGACTTAAGCCTAAACCAGATAAACACAGTTCGACGGCAGTGCGACGTTTTGTCGATGAAGCAGCTTTTTGTATATTCTTTATTTGTCACTGCCGAGAAATTAGAAAAGTTTCTAAATAAACAAGAGCTGTTTTGAAAACAAAACGCAATAAGAAATTTTTAAAAATATTAAATCATTTTCGCGAAATTCACGAACAAAGTTTGACAGCACTGGCACTTTCACTATGTGGTTTGGGCTTTTTTTTTTTTTTTTTTTTTTTCCAAAATTTGTTCACATTTAAATTATTATACTCTCTTTTGTTTTGTTAACCTCAATTCAATTTCAAAATCCGAATACACTTTTAAGGTATACTTCTCATTTAGTCTAGTTTTTTGAACTACACACAAGGTTTTTGGCCCAAGATTTTTATCATTTGTATATCTGCATACTTTACATGTGTAATTATGTATTTGTTCTTTGAGGAAAAAAACACATAAAACTATTGAATATTGACCCCTATTATAGTTAAATAAGTATAAACTAGTACATCACATGTTCTTTAAACAAAAAATTATAACACTTTCGCAGCAAACACAATGAAAATGCAAAAATATGTTTTCAAGAGAGAATATTAAAATACTTCTTGTACAAAAAAAACACGATATTCATAATTTATTCAAAGTTTTGTACCTTTAGACGACCACAGAAGATCCATGACCTGTTAAAATTTTAACATTTTTAAAGGTAAATATTAATGAGAAACATCCAATTCTATATGACTTTCTTAGATTTCAGTGCCCTGAAAACTCCCTGCTTCCATTATAACTTTTTTCAACTTTTAGTACCTTTTCGGACCCATGATGCAGCAATGACTTTTTTTAGATTTGAGCAGCCTAAAAAACACCGACTTCAATCATGAATATCTGGAACTGGGAGATGAATAGAATAATATTTGTTGAGGCACTCAGGGTGAATTAAGTTTGTTGTCTAACGGTGGGTCACATACTGTAGGTTTAACTTTAACTTAACTATAAACAAAATAAAATGTCAAAAAAATGTACACAAAACAACAACAAAATTTTGGGTTAACTATTAACCTAAGTTTAAACCTGGAGTATGAGACCCACCGTAAGATACACAGAAAAAACAGTAGGCAACAACAATGAAATTTGTAAAATCAATCACATTTTCTTTTAAATTGAAAATTTATTCCCAACAAATTTTTTGTTTGAAATATTTGTAACTCGTTTGTTATCTTTCATACAAAAATTGTTTAAAAATAAAAATTTAAAGTTACATAAAAAAGAAGAATTTTTTTTTTTTTTGGATTTACAAATTTCTTTGTTGGTGCCATTTTAAAAAGTTTTTTTTTTTTGTATTTACAAATTTCGTATGAGTAAGGTGTTTAAAAATTGAATTACAATTTTGTAAATTCTTTCTGTGTATAATATTCCTTTTTGTGGATTGTAGTTTTAACAAAAATTCATCGATTTCTTTCACAAATATTAAGATATTTTGATACGGTGCACAGACTTAAGTATATCGGCCCAAGGACCGATCCTATTGATTTTGATTAAAATCGGTACCTCTTTAGACCTAATGCCCATATAAAGGTCCACAAAATATGAGTTTTATACTTGTTCATATGCAACAGGTCGCAGTTATATATACATATGTACCCAGCAAAAAGAAATTGGAAGTAATGCTCTACAAACTACTTCTTTCACTGCTTTACAAGTATCCGTTAGTGTATTTTTACTACTTTTTTAGAAGTTATTCTGAACAACTTCAAAAACTCAATTCTTTTATTGCTTCCAAAGTATCTGTTAGTATATTTTTACTATTTTTTTAGAATTATTTCTGAACAACATCCAAATAACCAACAGTATTGCTTCTAAAGATTAATTTCTCTAAAAGTTATCCTAAAAAGTGATTTTGGTATTATTTGGCATTTCCAAACAGAGGATCGTGGGTTCGATTACCGGCGGGACCAATATTTTTTTATTTTTTTTATTATATTAATTTTTTTTTAATATTTATAATTAATTTTTTTAAATTCAATATTTTTTCAATTTTTAAATTTTTACAATTTTTTTATGCACCTGTAAAAATAGTACTGAAAACAATATTGAATTGAAGTGCACTTTTTACACTTGTTTAATAAGTACTTTAATTGAAGAGAATAAGGAACAATATCTCGCAGTAACAAAGTGGTGTTTTTAGGGCAGTCAACTTTCATATCAAAGAATATCGCAAAATATAATTTTTTTTGCTAAGAATTTTTTTAATTTTTAATTGGTGAAAAAGACTTCCTTTGCACTCGTTCAAAAAGTACTGAAAAAAATGTCTCCTATGACAACTCAATGTTGAAATCATTAGTGTTTATGTTAAAAAAGAAGTACAGCTAGATCATTAATTGTAGGCCTTTTTCTACTGCTTCGGCATCTCTTTTTTGGGTGGGTTTAGTTTTAATCATTTAAAATTGTAATTTTTGGAATCACCAATATTTCTCATTTTTTATAAATTTTCTAGTTACAAAAGAAGCTATATTTCCAAATTTTACGTTATTTTGAAAACATTATCAATTAGATATTCAAATAGAGAATGTTGTTTTACCGTAACGCCATGCAGTAAAGGGTTAAGTAAAATTTTAGAAAAAAAATTTTAATAATTTCCTAACAAACGTTATGTAGTGTGAACTTAAGTTGTAAATTTATCTTGAATATTTGTAAAAATTTTCGTGCCAGAATTTGTCAAAAATGTGTCATGGTGGCCTTAGTAAATCGATAAAAAAACTACCCTCTACCCTGCCCTAAGGTTCCTACAACAAACAGTATGAAAAATAATAAACGAAATCACTTGCAAACCTGGTTTATTTAAAAATTTATGGGACGATATTCCTTGGTTTTGAAATATTTATAGCATCAGTATGGATTTTTATTTTCAATTAAGGTTTGACAAATAAATTCATTTAATTTTGTTGATATTTCAAGAACAACAATAAATACAATATTGAATAATGTGTAAAAGGAGGAAATAAAACCGTCAGTCAATATTGAAGTACAATACTAATTCATACACTCAAGATAATACGTCTGTTGGCTTAACAGAAAAATTTTTTAATTTAACAAAATCTATTCCTGTTTTATGACTAAAAATAAAATTTGTTGTATTTAACAAATTTGTTGTTAAATTTAACAAATAAATATAAATTTAAGTAAAAAATTAGTTAAACTACAGTTTTATTTTAATATATACTGAGTATACTAAATAAAATTAGAATTGTAGGGTCTTGGTACAATACACGGGTACAAGGCTCGCCCAGGAATGACCAAGATCAATTTTGGGATAGAGATATGGGTGAAATCAGGAGGGGAAGAAATAGCGCCATCATTAAAACTTCGGCTACTCTGGTGGCGGCATCTACTGGGTAATAGCAGAAGCATGAAAATATTTTACTTAAGTGTGGATTCTTAAAAACTAGTTATAAATAGTTTTGAAAATTAATACTCAAAGTTCTGAGGGCTTTCAGTGTTGTATAACTAAAATCGTTTTTTAATTCAGTGTTTCAACTAAAAATTAGTTAAATTGGATCGATACCCGTTTGATAGATTGCACTCATAAAATTAAATTTACAGAATTTGGGTTATATTTAAGTAAAATTTTAGTTAATTGAAAATAGCAAATTGTACTGTAAAATCTGCAGAAAATTTTCATAAATTATAGTAGACTAAAAATATAAAAAAATAAACTGTTATATCTACAAAATTTTTGCTATTTTAAGGCTAATTTTAGCAGTCTATTCTGCTAAAATCAGCAGTAATATTTGCTAAAAAATTGTAAACTGCTGTTTTCGAAAGGCTCGATATTTATTTGCATTTAAAAAAATCTAAAACAACTTCCAAAATTTTTAATTTTTTGGTGATTTTTTAGGCTACTAATTATTTAGCAAAATTGTTTGCTGATTTTGGCAGGTTAATTTGCTATTTTGAATTAACAAAAATTAGCTCAAATATAACTAAAATTTTATATATTTAACAGTTTTATTTTTGCCGTTCCCATACTACTAATATATAGCAAAAATAATCTGCTAATTTAGCAGTTTTTTTCTGCAGCATCATTTTTAACTAATTTTTAGTAGTTTTTTCTATTAATGTACTGACGTGTTATTTTGAGTGTAGTAGGTACTTAACAACTAACAAATGCGTGCAATATTCCCTATTATTAATTTTGTGGCGCGGTTCTTGCAGGGAAAATAGTAGCCATTATATCAGTTATATGCCTCAATAGAATTGGTATTAAGTAATTGAAGAAATAAAGCCATTTTTATGGTTGAAATAACAACGCAACATGATGAAAATGATGACAAAATAAATATATAGAAACGGAAGAGAAAGAATAAGTGTAAGAACAAGTGATGGTTAAATATAATGAAAAATTAAAGTGACAGAAATTAATTTAAGAGCAATCAATATTTAGGCAAGATTATTTACAACATTCAAATTCTAGAAGAGAACGACTGGAGAAACGTATTTCCCGATAGAGACCACAGAAATGGAGGATTACATTAAGTGAAGTCAAGTCAAGCCTCAAACTGCATATACTTGAATTACACATCAATTCAATAACATACTCCGGTAGATTAGATTAAGTGTTACTACTCACTACGATCAGCATAGGTGCCTAAAGTTCCCCATAGACCAATTAACTAGGATTGTTATTTGTGCAGTTACTCAGAGCAATAACATTTCAAAAACCAGAAACATGGCCATGGTCGACTTTAATATTCGGTACACGACTTGATTCACCTCAACTCAACGTTTCATAGATAATTCGATATTTCACTTTAAATTGAATTGCTATTAAAGTTCTCGCAAGAGCAAAGCAAATTATTCAAATTTCTTACAAAATTTTTAAACTCAAATATTTAAGTGGAAACATGAGTCATTTATGAATTTTGTTAAAATCGTCTAGGGCAAGTGAAAAAAAATGTTCGTGTAGCTAATATTTTATAATTAAACCATGGAGTTTCCTAGAGATTGAAGCTGCCAATTATCCTATTAGGCAAAATGTTCTAAGTTCCAGAAGGCGACATGAAATGTTAATTTTAATTTTATATGACTTAAATTCAAACTTCGATATCACTACATTACAACATTAGCTCTATTTGTTTACATTTCTAGTAAACTTAGAAAGTGCCGAAGAATTACCATTATTTTACCGATTTTATTTTCAAGTAAAATGAAAGAAAATGGTATAAAAAGTAGTAAATAGAAGCAATTGGATTAAAAAAATTGCACATTTCATGATAAAAACTAATTTATGAGAAAAAACTTATAAAAATAGTAAAAGCCAGTATGTAAACAAACAGACATATTGATTTCAAATGTGATTCAAACTTGAACTTATCAAGCAATCTTCTGAACTAAAGCCTGGGTTAAAGCTTCTTTACTCCAGCGTAAACGTATCTCTGCGAGCTGAATTAATGAGTTAAATAAGAACAGAAGATGTGTTGTGTTTTTTTGTTTCATTCTTATGCATTTAAAATATAGAAAACGTAAATACACAACGCAAATCTATTCACAACAGATTTTTGTTTTGTATTTACGTTTTCTATATTTTCAATGCATAAGAATGAAACAAAAAGTGCAATACATCGTCCATTCTTATTTAACTCATTAATTCAGCTACGCAGATATACGTTAAGTTCAAGTCTGGCTAACCCAGGCTTAAGCCGACTGGAGTTTCAGACGAATGTTTCGGATTTGCACAGCAAAATCGTTTTGTCGTGATAACTTATCGTTCCGTTTCTGTAACTGAATTTTTCATTTTCACAAAGGAATTTTCGCGAAGGCATTTTAAATTTTGTTTTACACAAAAAATCTGTTTTATCTGTATTATATGTAATAGAATGCCTTGAATTAAATTGTTTCCAGTGTATATTTTAAAGAACAACAACAAAGCCCTAATGGAGAAACCATTGAAATGCACCACATATTTTTCTAGCAAATATGAGGTCACCATTTTATTTTTTCCTTCCCTAAAATATCGGAAGATAATAGAAAAATTTAAATAAAAGCAAAATATTTTGATTTGCTTACAGTTCACTTAAGTTGAATTGTTTATTTATCTAGTATCTGTAGTATATATTTTCTTATTTAAATCTATAAATAATTTATAATTTGTTTATTTTTATTCTTTTACTTACAGTTTAAATACATTTCCATTCTCTAAAGGAGAAGATAACAAGAAAAAAAAACCAAAATATTTACTTGATAAATTATACAGAAAGCATATTAATATAAATAATTTTCAATGAAATAATATTAACTGATACGCGCCAGTCTATTATTTAATTAAATAAGAAATGTTGATTAAGGAATATCACATACCACTACCACTGACAGTGGAAGAATATCGTATAGCTCAGCTGTATATGATTGCGGTAAGTAGAAAAAGTTAAAGACTTTATACCAAGTGAAAGAAAATTAAAGAAGTATTGTAAAAAAGTTAAAGTCGGGCATACCGAATATATGATACGCCATACCACACTGAGAGAATTATCTGTATGATATTAATAAATTTTTGCATAAAACCAATGAAGTTTCACTGGAACTCGTTCATTGAAAATTTTCATTAGTTTAGTGCACTTTTTCATAAAATGTTGCGAAAACTTTCATTTTATTTATTAAAAGTTTCATGCGCTCAATGAAAAAGTTTCTTTAAAACTAGATTCATATAATTAATATATGAAGCTTTTTCATCAAATTTAATAAATTTTTCATTTACTTAGTGAGGAAAACTTCATTAGTTTACTGAAAAAAATTCATTAAAACTCGTCCAGCAAAATTCTCCCCGTGGAACAGGGATGATAAAGTTCGTACTGTAGTACTTTTTATGGTACTATTAGAACCTCAAAAGTACTATGGTACTCCTTAGCATTATTTGATACCATTTTAAATTATTCAAAATAAATAGTAAAAAATCGTAATAACATAAAAAAAGGTTTCTAAAATTTTGCAAAAAATTTTTAACATTTATTTGAATTTAAGAGAAAATCTTTAAGTTGTTGTGTTTTTTGTTTAGTTTTATTTAATTTGATTTAGTTTTCTCAATTGATTTTAGTTAATTTAAATTGTACGGTAACTTAATTTTTAGTAAATTGTACATGTTCCGGAATGTTGTTTGTTTTAATACCCAATCCATATATAGTTTTTTTAATTATAAGAAATAAATTTAAAAAAAAAGATTAAAATTTTATAATTTTTGACCCCGCTTTTTAAATATTAAAGATGATACTAGGGCGCTAAAATAATAGTCAACGCTGAAGATTGGATGCAAGAACAAAAGCGATAGAATAATATAAAAAAAATAATTGCGAAGAAGAAAGAACAAAATACACTATACAGAGTGGAGTGGATCTATTTATATTATATTTTGAACCTTGTCTTAATGTACAAAGCGGCCCTATGCTCCTTGCAGGAGTAAAAGGAACAAATATATATATTAATGTACAAAGGAACTGTAATATGTGTACGTTTTTTTGTTAATTTATAATAAGAAATTTAAAAAAAGTACTATGCGCGTCGAAAAAGTAATATTTTTTAAGTAGGTTGGTACTATTGTGAAAATCCCATTTATCATCCCTGCCGTGCAATCTGCTTGAAAGTCAACTAATAATTGCACCTGAAATTTGAATGGCTAAAAATGGACTTGTTTCAAAATTTGTTTATAAAAGGTTAGAAAATCAGTAAGAAAGGTAAATAAATTACGTTTATTTTTCACATTTTTAAAAATTTTACGTTTATTTTTCACATTTTTTAAAATTTTATTTTTTTTATATTTTATGCAACACACTGAACCAAAAACAGCTGTGAAATCAACTAAAATCCATATTAAATTGATGAATGGGTGATCACTATACAACTAACAAAACCTGTCCATCAATTTAACGCATTGTTTAGTAGATTTATATTTTGACGTTTAACTATTTTATGTGGTATTATTTTGACAAAATATCGTCAAATGTATTAACAAAAATTAGTTGTCTTAACAATTATATTTAATTAAATTGCATAATGATTTTGTTGTTTTTCCAATGCATTGTATTAAATTCAACAATGCATTTTATTTAATTAATTAATTTTTTATCGATTTATTATTAATTTTTAAACTTATATTTCATTATTTTTATATTTCACCAATTTAAAATTTTTTTAAGCAATATACATACAATATCTTTTTTATAATGAATTTGATAAAATATAAAAAATAATGAAATATAAAATTGAAATTATAATATAGCATATACTAAAAACTCTTTATTTAAAACACATGTACCATTTTATATACAAAAACATATAACTTTATTTAAATTAATAATTCAAATACATTATATAACTTTCATTAATAGTTTGCCTTAAACAAAATAACAAAAAGATAGATAATAATATCAAAATTAATGACAGAAATTTTAATGTACGATTTAATTGAGTTAAAATTAATAAATCTTCAATTAGCAATTCACTTTAAATCACTGAATTTGTTAATTATCTATACTTTTAAAAACAAAAACACTTAATGTCAATTTATTGATATTTCCGACAATTACAAATACACATGCTAGCACGAGTAATGACGCGACAAAACTAACCTCACTAAACTTTTTTCCACAGATTTAATACTCTTTTTTCAAATTGAAGAAAAATTTTATCAAATTTACGTTGCAGCCTTTTTACAAAATTTTTTAGAGTTAACAAATTAAATTTTGTTAAAAAATGGACAAAAAAAATTATCAAAACAACAATTGTTTTGTAGAGAATTATTGACGGAAATAAGTATGTTCATTTAAAAAAAAAGTAGTTGATTTAAAAAAAACACACATTAATTTGAATAAAAATATATTGTTTTAATAATTCGTTTCATCAAAAAGTAACAAAATTTTTATGTTGATTCCACTTACCACTTTTGGTTCAGTGCATGTAAAATCATTGTCGTTTTTAAAATATTACAGAAATTAATTGTTTTAATACTTAACTTTTTATCGATTTTATTTACTATTGATTGGTGCGTTACATTTATATATTTAATTGTTTTTTTTAATGACCAATAACAATAGAATTCGTTCTAGAGATGGAATTGCTAGTATGGTTAATATCTTGGCTAAACAGAGATCAGGTATTAAAATCTGTCATATAAATGCGCAAAGTTTACAGGGCAAAATTGATGAATTCAGATATATATTTGGAAATTCTGGTATGGATTTCATATGCGTTTCTGAAACTTGGTTTGACTCGAATACAACAGATTTATCCATTTCTTTGGATGGTTACAATATACGTAGAGTTGATAGAGATGGCTACGGTGGCGTGGCAATTTATATAAAAAAAGGTATTACATTTAGTGTTAAATGCACCTCCAAAGATGCTGATAGTTTGGAGGAATCACTTCCGCAAAACTTTGTAGAGTACCTTTTTATTGAGATTAATAGTTTAGGAAAGAAATTACTTGTGTGAAGCGTATATAGGCCAAATAGAAATATACCGACTAATCGCTTCATTACAACTCTGGAGACTTTTACGGTTTTATATGAAGATGTCATAATAGCGGGTGATTTTAATTCTAATTTATTGGTAGATAGTGGTCTTTCTGATAACATGGTTTCACTCGGACTTTTTATACCAAATACAACTATACCTACGCACTTTACTGCGACAAATAGTACACTATTGGATCTGTTTTTGGTTAGTAATCAGTCAAATATCCAACTTTATGACCAACTTTCAGCTTCATGCTTTTCAAGACACGATCTTATTTTCATGACATATAAATTTGAATTGTTGGCAACTGAACAATTTATCACTTACCGTGACTTTAAGAATATCGACTTCGTGGCCTTGGAAGAGGAGTTTTTTAAAATAGACTGGGATTATTTAAACCACATTATCGCAGTGGATGATCAGCTTTTATTTCTAGAGGAGAACATAAGTTATCTGTTTAATCAAACAGTACCTTTAAAAACTAAAATTGTTAGCGAAAAGAAAAAACCCTGGTTTTCTTCCACCATTAAAGAATCAATGTATCGAAGAGATTTTGCATTTTCTAGGTGGAAAAGTTTTAAAACTACACAGCTACAAGAAGAATATCGTACTGCTAAAAAAGAAACAAATAAGCTGATAAAAAAGGCCAAATCTGAATTCTATGCCGAAAAATTCTCGGATGCATTAGGATCCAAGAAGACATGGCAGACGATTCGCGAAATTGGAATTGGCAAATCTGGTACGCAAGATCCTTGTCCAATTGATGCCGACATTGCAAATAAAACTTTTTTAAATATACCAATGGTAGAAGCTGATTGTAACTATTATAGAAACATACACCCAATTTATGTTTCAGAAAACAATAGGTTCTTCTTTACTGGCATAACTGAGTGTGACGTTTTATCAAGTTTCTTATCGATAAAATCTAATGCTGTTGGAGTTGATGGAATTCATCCGAAATTTCTAAAAATACTATTACCTCAACTACTTCCTCGTATAACATTCTTCTTTAATAAAATATTTACAACTGGTTGCTTTCCTACTAATTGGAAAAATGCGAAAATCGTACCAATACCTAAATCAGGCACTGATTACAGACCCATAGCTATTTTACCGTTTCTGTCTAAAGTCTTCGAAAGGCTGATGCACAATCAAATGATTACCTTCTTAGATAATAATAATTTGCTTTCATCTCGTCAATCTGGGTTCCGAAGGAAACACAGCTGCATAACAGCGCTAGTTGATGTTGCGGAGGAGATAAGAAAAGAAGTTGATGATGGTAAAGTAACTTTTTTAATTCTATTAGATCATTCGAAAGCTTTTGATACTGTTGACCACGGCATCTTATGCTACAAATTACAAAATATGTTCAATTTTTCTTCAACTGCAACACGTCTTTTGTCGTCTTATCTTAGTAACAGATATCAGTACGTTGAAACCTCAACCGGAAAATCTGTGTCACTAGCTGTTACAAGAGGCGTTCCGCAAGGATCTATATTAGGCCCGCTCTTGTTTTCATTATACTCTAATGATCTCCCGGATATTCTAACATACTGTAAAGTTAGAATGTATGCTGATGATGTTCAACTTTACATTAGTTGCAATGAAACCTTGCTTGATCAGTGTGTAAGAACTTTGAATTTGGAACTTGATCGCATTCATGTGTGGGCAACGGCTAATGGTCTGGGGATTAACCCTAAAAAATCTAAGTGTCTTATTATACAAAAACGATTAGCGAAGAAAATAATTATTCCCAACATTTCAATAAATAATCAACGTATTGAAATTGTAAGTACCGCTAAGAATCTAGGAATCTTTTTTAATAATACCCTTACCTGGTCTGATCATATTAAATATGCATGTGGTCGAACTTTCTCCATGATGAGAACACTCTGGCGAACCCAACACTGTACACCATTAAAAATTAGAATACTGCTTGCTAAAACTTACCTTATTCCAATTTTGATGTACGGGTGTGAACTCTTTGCCAGTTGTGACTCAATAAGTGAAAATAAATTAAACGTCGTTTTCAATAATATCGTTCGCTATGTATATGGTTTAAAAAGACGTGCACGAGTATCTGCGTTTTCCAAAAAATTATATGGCCTCAGTCTCAACGATTTACTGAAAACTCGAATTTTGACTTTCTTACATAAAATCATTTATTTGCATCAACATGTACATCTTTATGAGAAACTAATTTTTTCAGACCCTATTTGTAGGGGTAAAAGACTGAAAGCATTTAAATATAAAAGCCTTATATCAACTTGGCAATTCTATATCAATGCCATCCATCTCTGGAACTCAATTCCTTATTGTTATCAAATCTTAAGTAACGCACTGCGGTTCAAAAAAACCATAATTACCTATTTTTCAAACGTATTTGATTAAATTAAATTATTTTCTTTTGTATTATGTTTATAATTTTTCAAATTGTTAGTTTTTAATTGTAAGTCAAAAAACAAAAAAAAAATTATTATTTTATTTTTATTTTTTTTATTATTATTATTATTATTATTATTATTTGTGCCTTTGCTATTATAAACATAGACAACTTTTTGAACTTATAAATGGCTTATAAATCGAATATTTCATTTTAAAAACGTGTTACAAGGTTTTGAAATTATTATGCATACACAGAAAAAATTTACAAAATTCTGTTTGTAATGTTAAACACCTTTTTTGCATAAACAAACAAAAAATTTTTTAAAAAGGCACCAACAATGGAATTTGTATATACAAATCCCTTTTTGTAACTTTTTTGTAATTTGTTAAAAATAAAATCAATTTTTTTTTAACAATGTGTTTTGTAAATACAATAATTTTTTTTTGTAACTTGTTTGTATTTGTTAAAAATAAAAAAATAAAATTCAACAACGAGTTTGTTATATTAAAACAATTTTTCGCTTTATGTTGTCGTATTGACAAAAAAAAAAAATAAATGATTTGTTTTTTTTTTTTTGTTTCAAAAAATTCTAAGACTATTTTTTTTGATATTTTTGATACAATTTACAAACATTTAATAAAAAAATTGTTAGATATCTAAGTAAAAAGCCAACAATTTTTTTTAATTACTTAAAATTTTGTGATACTTTTTTCTGTGTAGGTACCATATTATATATACATATGTATGTTTGATTACTTTATTTTTTTTCTTCATAATTAGTTCTTAAGTTATTAAATTATAAAAAGTTTATTTAACGAATAATCTGTTCTTCACTGCAATATAAGACTTTAAGTCTTGTGTGTGGAACAACAAAATAAATAAATAAAATAAATAAAAAGGTAGACACGATACGACTACACCGAGAGAATTTTTCTGGACGAGTTTTAATGAAAATTTTCAGTAAACTAATGAAGTCTTCTTCACAAAGTAAATGAAAAATTTCTTTAATTTGATGAAAAAGCTTTATATATTTTATGAGTCTAGCTTTAATGAAATTTTTTCGACGAGCGTGTGAAACTTTTAATAAATAATAGGGCTTTTCACATAAACTCGTAAATTCCTTGTAAACCTTGTATAAATACAAACCATATTTTTTATGTTTGACATTAAACTCATAAATATACCAAGTTTAAACCGTTTACGAGTGGAATACGAGTTTATATGAAAACCCCTAATATGAAATTTTTCACAACATTTTATAAAAAGTTCCATTAATTCAATAAAAAGTTCCAATAGACGAGTTCCAGTGAAACTTCATTGGTTTAATGCAAAAATTCAATAAAATGTTTTTCATATACATATAGAGAAAATTAACAATATTACTTTGATCAATTGACACATAAACTAATCACTGACGAGTCTTTGGGTGAGATGCAACTGCGTCAGTCTGGCGATTCCCTTTTGTCTGTTAAATTTTTCAATAAAAATGTTTTCTTCTTCTTTCTTTAAATGAGCTTTAGAAAAAAATTCTTTACTAATTAATTTTAATATTCTAATTACGATTCTCCTATGTTACACAGAAAAAACAGTAGGCACCAACAATGGAATTTGTAAAAGCAATCACATTTTCTTTTAAATTCAAATTTTATTCCCAACAATTTTTTTGTTTGAAATATTTGTAACTCGTTTGTAAATTGTTATCTTTCATACAAAAATTGTTTAAAAATAAAAATTCAAAGTTACAAAAAAAAAAAACTTTTTTGGATTTACAAATTTCTTTGTTGATGCCTTTTTAAAAAGTTTTTTGGGTAAAGGGTATATTCTTACCTAATAAATAATACCAAGCGAATTTTACACCTTGAATAGTTTTTAAGTTATTGTCGATTTTATAATCATTTAGTCAAATTTTACCGTTTTTTCCAATATTCGTGACGTCGTATTTCGGAAACCGAAAAGGTCCGGGCCCCAAAATTTATGCATCGTTGGGCTCTTGTAGTGCACCACAGTTACGGCGAATTTCATTTAAATCGCGGATGGTAAATCCGAATGGTGTGTTGAGTTGATATGTTTTCACCCACATTGAAGATCAAGTAACAAAAACCAGTTTTGAATGGGAGAAAATATTGAAAACGTCCAGGTATAAAATTACAAAGGGGTAAGCACTGGCAAAGCACCGAAATGGGTGGTATGAGTGCTTGTTAACAGTGCTTTCCCAACGCCTAAATGATAACACCGTTCCACGGTGGTGCCAATGCTTAACAATGCCCTGGGAAAGCACCCAGAAACATAAAAATCAAATATTTTCCCAACGCCCAAATAAAAATTTTTTAGTGCTTTCCTGACACCCAAATGATAGCACCGATCTATTTAATGCTTTACAAAGTATTGCGATATTACCAAGAAACACAAAAATGAAATGTTTTCCCTGTTGAATTTCATTATGAGCCCTCATCGCAGAAGAATTTGAAATTACTCTGAAACAGATAATTCTTGGAGTTATTGTATTGTGGAGTCAAAAATTATTGAAATATCTCTCTCTCTTTTTTTGAGATTCTTTTTCAAAAATAAAATAATATTTAAGGAAAACGAGCGCTGGGATGTCACCCTTTTCAAGCGTTGGTAAAGCGTCCAAATTTAGTGGTTTGCCAGTACTTCTTTTTGTAAAACCGCGGTCTACTTATGCTTTGCCAGTGCTTCTTTTCTGTTACCACACATTCTAGACTATCGCACACAAGTTTTCAATATTTTCTGCAGTTAAAAACTGATTTTTCGTATTTGATTTTCAATGTGAAAATTCTGTTGGAAAGCATTTCCGTTTCGTATCGAATAATAACCGCCCAGGTTCCCTTGTAACGACAGCATACATATTTGTCAGATTTCTATGAATACATGATGATGGATTTATTCAATTCTGGAATTTTTAAGCCAAAAATCATTAGAAGACTATACTTCGGTTTAGGGGTCCGGAGTTTTGTCAAATTTTTTTGACCCTTAAAGAATATTTCGGTAAATTTAATAGTCCACAATACTTTTTTATTTTTAGAAAACGGAAAATAAAGTGTAATACTAATATTATTAATTCCTATTGCAGAAAAAAAGTCGTGAAGAAAGTCATGGTGAAGGTAGTGGCGTTGAAATTATCATAAATGAACCCTACGATGATGGGCCGGGTGGTAAAGGTCAATACACGAAAAAGATCTATCATGTCGGCAGTCACTTGCCGGGATGGATTAAAAGTGAGTTACATAATAAAATTTAAACTGTAAATAATAAACAATCTAAAAAATGGTTTTATCTCCAAATTTTAAAGGTCTCTTGCCAAAAAGTGCTTTGACAGTAGAAGAAGAAGCCTGGAATGCCTATCCTTATACGCGTACACGTTATACTTGTCCATTTGTGGAAAAGTTTTCCTTAGACATAGAAACCTATTATTTTCCTGATAATGGTTATCAGGAAAATGTATTTAAGTTGACAGGAAGTGAGCTAAGAAATCGTGAAGTGGGTGAGTACAAATAAGCAAAGCCTGCAGAGATATTAAGTTAACTTTTTAATTTCGTATTCTCTTAGATTGCATTGATATTGTTAAGGATCAGTTGTATGGCGGAGACTATTTTAAAGAAGAAGACCCCAAATTATTTATCTCCGAGAAGACTGCTAGAGGTCCTTTGAACGAAGATTGGTTGGAAGAATATTGGCGTGAGGTGAAGGGCAAAAAGCAGCCAACAGCTCGTAATATGTCGTTGATGTGTGCATATAAAATATGTCGCGTTGAATTCCGATATTGGGGCATGCAAACAAAATTAGAAAAATTTATACATGATGTGGCTCTAAGAAAAACAATGTTAAGGGCTCATCGTCAAGCCTGGGCCTGGCAAGATGAGTGGTATGGTTTAACCATTAATGATATTCGTGAAATTGAAAGACAAACACAGTTGGCACTGGCTCGGAAAATGGGTGGTGGTGATGCTAGCGGTGATGAAGATGGTAAATTTATTTACAAAAAATTTAAAAACATCACACCTAAAATTTTTATTATTTTATTGAACAGAAAGTGTTTCAGAGGGGCACTTGGAATCACATCCCGCCGAGCCTGAGGAACGTATCACCAAAGAGCCTCCTTTGGTCACCCAACAACCACCCAGCGAAGAAGCTTCCTCAGAAGAGGATGAACAACCAGAACAAACTAATTCCAGTGAAAGATCTCGTTCTCAAAGTATACAAATGATCAAATCAAAATCAAACTCTAAAGCAGGTGGTCTTCATTCACCTTTAGGCTCTGCTCAAAGTTTTGAGTTACAAGTAAGTTAGGAAACCTTTTTCAAATATTTGTAAAATTTAATAAATTTAATGAATCTGTTTAATGTCGCATGATATTTGTGATTGTATTTAAGTATAAAATCTCTTCTTCGTTAAAAGTTTTATGAAACTTGGTGTAATAATAACAAAAACTTTGTGGTTAAATGTTGATAATTGAAAAGTTCAAGAAATAAAAGACACTTTATAACACATTTTCCCATATTGCAAACATTTCCTTCATACTAATTTTCTGTTTTAAGCGGAAAAAGTCAAAATTTGTGTAAATTAGGATAGGTTTTCATAATTTTCCAGAGTAAAACACGCCAGACTTAAAATGGCAGTACCTTAAACATGACCAAATTTTTCGTTGGTTTTAGCGATTTTAAAATAAAGTTAACAATACTGAAATTTCAAAGTGAATATTTTTATGCTTTTCTTAACACAATTAGCGTTTTTTTAATCACCTGGATTTAGAATTTTTCATAAAAAAAGGGGATTTATTAAATCAAAAAAAAAGCTGGATTTAATAAATTCACAATAAAAGCACAAATATATAATGTCAGAAAAAAATACGAATCAAAATTAAAAGAGAAACAAAAAAATTCCAAAACTAGCAAATAAATGATTTTTCTAAAAAAAATTGTATGAAATATGTTTAGAAAAGAAACTACACCTCACCAAATACATATTTTCCATATTGGACATGGAGAAATAGCTGAAATAGAAGTGGCAATTTGTCACTCTACTGTAAGTAATTTTATTAAATCCAATTAGTGAATATTAAATATTGCAGTGGAATATTTTAATTGTGTGAAAATATAAATTGAAGTGATAAAACTGAAAAGGCAGACTGTTTATCGCTGTTTTATACAAAGTATAATTAAAAGTAAAATCTTTTATCATTTAATTTGGAATTAAGAATTAGGGTGAAACAAATTCGGATAGAAAATTCTTTTTAAAATAGGGAGAATCTAACCCCCCCGAAAAACGTTTTTAAATTAGTATTTTTCACACAAAATTTGTTAACGAATTCGTTTGATTCTTTTTATAAAAACACCCAGTAAATGTATGTCTGGATTTAGGTCAATCAAAACTTCACAGCTACCAACAATAACAACTAGTTGATTCACCAGGCACTTATAATCGAATCGCATACGCTGAATTCTCCAAATCACTTTTAAATCTTCGATTTAATCATCAGATATTAATAATTTGTAATTACACGATATAATCATCAGCATTGTAAGTTTTATATCACTTAAAAAGCCACAATTAAATTTCAGACACTGAGAATTTGAAAAAATTTATAAATTCACGATTAAATAGTTTTAGCCCAAATCTACGATTTTTTGACCATATATTTTAAGCATAAAATCATCGATTGAATTATCAAACACTCAAAGTTTTAGATTATTTATAAGACTACAATTCAATCATCAGACATTCCATGACCAAACGTCGGATATTCCAAATTTTGAAAACATTTGTAAATCAATCGATTTCTTAAAAAATTGTATCGTTATTACACCGAATTTCATAAAATTTTTAATTTTTAATGCAATTCTTTATTAATTTTAATCTTTGGAGGTGAGACTCAAAAGAAGCTCGAACTGGATATTCTTCCGAATTTGTTTTTATTTCTTCTTTTTATCTTTTTTCAATTTTATACTTCGCTTTTAACATGAAAACGTATCGTTTAGCAGCATGCCAAAAATGCTAAGCGTAAAAACGTAAGTTTCATTTGATTTTGAATGTTTAATGTCTGTAAATTATCTAGAAAGTATTTAAGAACCTTGCAACTCCCCAGTAAACGCTGCCGAAATTAAGGTGTAAAATATGTTGGAATTCAGTCACATTTTAAAATCAGACTTTACTTGTACTTAAATTACAGAGCATACTCCAGCAATTTAAGCGTTAAAGATAGTGTTAAGGGGGTATACTAAAGTGCTTCTACTGTATTACTCAATACTTACATTCAAGTACTATCAACTATATTTCATGAGTATGCTTTTGAATTTAAGCGTTATTCAAGTATAATTGAAAATGCTGGTAAAATTTACCTTTATTTACCCTTGAATTTCCATAGAGTTTATTGGGTTGTGAAAACTATTATTCAAAATTAACTAACTATATATTACAGGTGGCTAATTGGCGTATGGAACGCCTAGAAGTTGATTCCAAATCAAACTCAGATGAAGAATTTTTCGATTGTGTGGGTAAGTTTACTTGAATGGGAAAACTTTGAAACGCACACTATTTCATATTTCACAGAGAAATTAACAATTTCAGATACAAATGATAGTAATTCATTAGCGAAATGGAGCTCGTTGGAGCTGCTGGGAGAAGCAGATGATAGTCCGCCACCACATAGTGGTATGCTCGGTAAAACGAAACAAGACGACAGTATATTCAATCAAGACTTTCTAATGAGGGTGGCCTCTGAAAGGGGTAATAAAAGACAGTTACGTTCATCGCAAAGTATAGAAAGAGGTCAACATGATATCTCACCACCTGGTTCGCCGGGTACACCATCTTGCTCAACAACCATACTGGTAATGGTTGTTCATGCCGGAAGTGTATTGGGTGAGTATTTCAAATCATGATTATTTTATTTGAAATAAATTTATTAATTTCATATTCAAGATGCCACCAGTGAATTAACTTCCAAAAAATCTGATGTCACCACCTTTCGTGGTTCTTTTGAAGCTGTTATGCGTCAACACTATCCGAGCCTATTAACTCATGTTACCATTAAAATGGTTCCTTGTCCATCCATTTGTACCGATGCTTTGGGTATACTCTCTAGTTTAAGTCCATATTCATTTGATTCATCGCCATCAGCTGATATTCCAAATATAGCGGATGTTCCTATTGGTGCAATACCTCTATTGGCAGTATCATCTCCAGAATTTCAAGATACTGTTAATAAGACTGTTTTGGCAGCTAATATTGTCTATCAAGAATTTCTTAAATCCGAAGAAGGTCATGGTTTTTCGGGACAAATTGTTCTCTTAGGCGATTCTATGGGTTCACTGTTGGCCTACGAGGCATTGTGTCGTTGTAATAGTCAGGATGGTGGATCACGTTCTTCACGTAATACCGATGACGATGAACGTTTCGATGATTCAGAATTAGATGCTAAACGTTTGTTGGTAGCTCCTTCTCCATGTAGAAGACGTTCTTCATCTTCAAGTGATTTAAAACATGCAAAATTAGATTTTGAAGTAGGTGATTTCTTTATGTTTGGTTCACCGCTTTCCATTGTAATGGCAGCTAAAAAATTACATGATTCTAAAGCAGGTAAGAAATATTTACTTATATTTTTATGAACTTTTAACAAAGCAAGAAATTTATTCCATTTAGCTCTTCAACGTCCCAATTGCAATCAGGTTTATAATATGTTCCATCCTACCGATCCAACGGCTTCCCGTTTAGAACCTTTGCTCAGTGCTAGATTTTCTATGCTGGCGCCAGTAAATGTACCACGTTACGCCAAATATCCTCTGGGAAATGGTCAACCATTACATTTATGTATGTATTTTGTGTAACTTCAATAGGACTTTTCAATGATCTCATGATAAATGCTTTCCTTATGGTTTCAGTGGAAGTTATACAATCACATCCTCAACATTTTAACGATGCTCATAATATGATGGCAGGTCGACGTTTATCGGATGCTTCAATGCAAAGTACAGTATCAGGTCTTATTGAAAATGTATCGCTAAGTACCATTAATTCATGTAAGTTTGCTAGGAATGGTTATTACTTCTCAGATAATATTCTCATAAAAACCTGAGATTTTATAATCGAAGTAAAAGAATTTTTATTCTTCAAAAACGTTTATCTCTGTAAACTTTGGTATTTCTGACCCTTGGTGGTTAGTGCAGATAGGCAGCTAGTAGCTAAATACTCATATAAAACCCATATTTACTTTTAACCTCTTCCAATTTTCAAAACATTTAGGGTAGAAAAATATAAAATATAAAAAGAAACATATTCAACAGCTTTTTAACACTTTTTTTCTGAGTGTATGGTTTATGCGGAGGTATTTCAAATAAAATCAAATTTAAAAATATGTTTTTAACGAACGCGAAAAAGTAGACTCAGAAAAAAATTTTAATAGAAAAATTTGTAAACGATTTTCAATTTCATTTAACTATTTTTATACAAATTATTAATAAAAATATATACTTTACAAATTTTTTAAAACAGTGTTGGTAAAATTAGCAAAATATTCTACTAAATTAAAAAATGGTTATTAAAGGATTCCTGTCACTCTATAATAATTAAAACTTCTACTTACACGTTTAAAATTAAATTAAAGCTCATCTTTTATGAAACAATCGAAATTGATAATTACTTTCGTCACAAAGCCATGAGAAACTATCACTTCATAAATATAAAGAAACATTTCAACGTTTTGAATTGAAAAAAGCTTTATCATATTTCGCAAGTTTTACATACACTCAGATAAAAAAGTTATTAAAAACGAGTAAAAAGGTTAAAGTCGGGCATGCCGACTATACAATACCCTACACCAGTCTGGTTAAAAGCCAACTAATGTTTGGATCCGAAATTCGAATGGGGTAAAATGGGACTCGTGTCAAAATTTTCTATAATGTGAGTCAGCGAACCAAATTTCATTAAAATATCTTAATATTTGCGACCTGCAGTTTGTAACCAAGCCAATTTTGGGGGGACCCTTATATGGGCACTAGGTCTAAACATGGGACGGTGTTAACCAAAATCAATAGGCTTCGTCCTTGGGCTGATATAGGTCGGTCAACCAAATTTCATCAAAATATCGTAATATTTGCGACCTGCAGCGTATAAACAATATAATTTTGGGGGGACCCTTATATGGGCACTAGGTCTATACATGGACCGATGTCTACCAAAATCAATAGGCGTCGTCCTTGGGCCGACATAAGTCGGTTTACCAAGTTTCATCAAAATATCTTAATATTTGCGAACTTATATAAGAACAGGGTATTATAAGTTTGTGCAGATCGGCTCAGAATTTTTTTTTATTTCGATTTAACGATGTCCGTCTGTCTGTCTGTCCATGCATTCTTGTGCGCACTCTGCAGGTCGCAAATATTAAGATATTTTGATGAAATTTGGTACACCGACCTATGGCAGCCCAAGGACGAAGCCTATTGATTTTGGTTAACACCGGTCCATGTTTGGACCTAGTGACCATATAAGGGTCCCCCCAAAATTGGCTTGTTTACAAACTGCAGGTCGCAAATATTAAGATATTTTGATGAAATTTGGTATACCGACCTATATCAGCCCTAGGACGAAGCCTATTGATTTTGGTTAACACCGGTCCATGTTTAGACCTAGTGCCCATATAAGGGTCCCCCCAAAATTGGCTTGGATACAAACTGCAGGTCGCAAATATTAAGATATTTTAATGAAGTTTGGTTCGCTGACTCACATTATAGAAAATTTTGATACAAGTCCCATTTTAACCCATTCGAATTTCGGATCCAAACATTAGTTGGCTTTTAACCAGACTGGTGTAGGGTATTGTATAGTCGGCATGCCCGACTTTAACCTTTTTAATCATTTTTGCTATTCTCTTATTACAAATTATGGATTTTTTTTACTAATTTTCGCTGCTGATTTCAGCAAAACATTTTACAAATTTTTCAAAACCGAGTGCTAAACTTAGCAGAAAAATATACCAATATAACAAAATTTTATTTAAAAGAATTCGTTGATTTTTTACAATTTTTGTTTAGTTTATATTTGTTACTATTGATATATGTATTCTTAGTTTGGAAATAACGCCATTGTTTTCCTTACTCCCCAAGTAAAAAAGTTTTGATATAGATTTATATGACTTTATAAAATTGCTTGTGGTAATATATTGCAAAATATGTATTCATACAAAATTATATCACATTGTATAACGTTGTATATTAAATATATAAATATATCTTTTTTCATATTACACTTCATATAGTGCAATATATATTAATATTCAATTATGCCACATAATATTACATATTTTTATATACGAGTGTATCCAATTTGATATATTTGTATTATATTATATATAATTTGATACATTTGAGTGGGATCAAATTCAATCAAATTATATCAAAGAATTATCTAATTGTATCAATTTAGATCTTATTAAACCAATTTAGATATAATATGATACAGTAAGATGTTCTCATTTTTCGGATAAAATCATGTATAATACGATAAGTCACAAAATACTTTTTTTGCATGGGATTTTACAGTTTTTTTTTATTTTTTGTTACACTTTTTTGCTAATTTCAGCAGATTGACCTAAAATTGCAGTTTACAACAATTTACTGAAATTTAGTAGCGGCACTAATTACTTATACTAATTTCATTGTACTAAAATTATTGATATTTAGTAAATTTTGTAGTTGATTTTAGGAAATCAACTTTGAATTGCAGTTTACAACAATTTTGCTAAAATTTAGCAGCGGCTAAATTTTGTTGTACTATAGATCAGCAGACATCTGTTGCTAAAATTAGCAAAAAATACCGCTGGGCATAAAACAGTTAAATTTCCCGTAATAACAGCAAAATTTTCAGTAGCCATTACAGACTTTTTTGGTTAAGTGTAGGACGAACAACTATTTAGTTTTTCATCACATTTATGAAGCTTTTTATAAATATGATGGAGGTTTTTCTTCGAGTGATACACTCAAAAATGTTTGACAGTTACTACATGACTGTTGTTTGTGTAATAATCAGTACTTGTTGTTTTTAACTGTAGTTACAGTTGTTTTTCTGTGAAAAAATACAAAACAACTCTTATGACAGTTATTTAATAAAACTTATAGCGAAAAAGCAACTAAAAACTAGTTAAAAATGATGCTGCAGAAAAAACTGTTTAATTAGTAGATTTTTTTTTGCTAAATTTTAGTAAAATAAGAACAGCAAAAATAAAGCTGTTAAATTTACAGAATTTTAGTTATATTTAAGTTAACTTTTAGTTAATTGAAAATTACAAATTGTACTGTAAAATCTGCAGAAAATTAGATTAAAAATAACGAAAACAAACTGTTAGATCTACAAAATTTTTGTTATTTTTAAGCTAAATTTAATTGAATGCCAATAGCAGTCTATCCTGTTAAATTAACAGAAATATTTGCCAAAAAAATTGTAAACTGATGTTTTCAAAAGGCTCGATTTTTATTTGCATTTAAAAAATCTAAAAAAATAGTGTTAAAAACACCGGTTAACCGACAAATACCAACCCGTTTTCGGTTTATTTGAATATACAAATTTTTCGAAACCTATCGGTATTGTGAAATTGAAAAAAATCGGTTAACCGGTTTTCCGTTACGGTTTTGGACAGTCTAAATATAATGCTATGGCATGTAATTTTTGATATACGCAAAATGCAAAAAGTTATATCCCTGTTTTTAAAATGTATTCCTCTGGTTGCATTTCCGAGCAATTATCAAATTGTAGATGTTTCTGTAGATGGCCCTTTTGTAGGTTGTTGTCATTACTAATATATTACACAGCTATACTTTCTTATTAGGCACTATTTGAAATTCTTTTATAAATTACTCAAAAAAAAAAAAAATCTGTATAAATTCCAGTACAAATAAAATGGTGGGGTACAAAACGTTTGGATTATGCTCTCTATTGCCCTGAGGGTTTAAGTAACTTTCCAGCCAATGCTTTGCCACATCTATTCCATGCCAGTTATTGGGAAAGTGCTGATGTTATAGCATTTATATTAAGACAAGTAAGTACTAAAGCAGATCCACCAATACCGCTAACAATAAGATATTTTTATTAAAATGTCTCTTCTCCTATCAAGATTGGTAAATTTGAAGGCATTCCATATGTTACATCCATGGACAGTAAAGAAACTGTTCACTTTAATCCTGGCCAACCACGTGAAAAATGGGCACGTAAACGCACTTCGGTGAAATTGAAAAATGTGGCGGCAAATCATAGAGCCAACGATGTAATAGTTTTAGAGGGTCGTGAACAGCGACTCAATGCTCGTTTTATGTACGGCCCCTTGGATATGATCACTTTGCATGGTGAAAAAGTTGATATTCACATAATGAAAGATCCACCCGCTGGCGAGTGGAGTTTTCTTAGTACAGAGGTGACCGATAAAACTGGTCGTATTTCCTACAGTATTCCCGATCATGTAGCATTTGGTTATGGTATATTCCCCATTAAGATGGTAGTTAGAGGAGATCATACATCGGTCGACTGTTATTTAGCTGTGGTACCACCATTAACCGAATGTGTTGTATTTAGTATAGACGGTTCATTTACTGCCTCAATGTCTGTGACTGGTCGTGATCCCAAAGTCAGAGCTGGTGCCGTAGATGTTTGCCGTCATTGGCAGGAATTGGGTTATTTATTGATTTACATAACGGGTAGACCGGATATGCAACAACAACGTGTTGTCTCCTGGTTAAGTCAGCATAACTTTCCACATGGTCTGATATCATTTGCCGATGGTCTTTCCACAGATCCTTTAGGTCATAAAACCGCCTATTTAAATAATTTGGTACAAAATCATGGAATCTCAATTATGGCAGCTTATGGTAGCAGTAAAGATATTAGTGTTTATACCAATGTTGGTTTAAGAACAGAACAAATTTTCATAGTTGGCAAGGTGATTAATTGAAATTTGTTAAACAGTATAATTATTATAATATAATTTTCTTATAATTTATTTTAGGTCAGCAAAAAATTGCAACCCAATGCCACTGTTTTAAATGATGGTTATGCAGCTCATTTATCCGCTTTACAAGCGGTTGGAGGTTCTCGTCCAGCCAAGGGTAATGCTCGTATGGTCATACCACGTGGTTGTTTCAATTTACCGGGCCAAACTACTAATCCTCGTCGTAGAAGGTAAGTTCTTGTACTGTTATGTATATATTAAGTGTATATAGAAGCAAGTTAATGTAGTAGCGCATACAATTGGTGCACGTATTAATGTACGTATTCACCCAAATTCCATAAATCCGTTTGAATTCAAACTATGGCATACACCTATATAAAACTGGAAATACAAGGAAATCTTGAAGTTAGAATATACCTTAGCAAGACGTGCTCTACGTGATGTGGAACGGAGTTCGATCGGATTATTATTTTGAATATTATGTTTAATTTTATCAACTTAGAAACTGTAACAAGAGACGGGGATTTAAAGACAGAACCATTTTCCTAGAACCATAATTTGGAATTTTCCAGGTTACCAACACTTTTTGAGCTTACAAAGATAGAATATAGAATAATGGGCTTTTCCACTTATTATAGTTTTGTCATTTTTAAGACATATTTTAAATAAACGTATTTTGTTCGGACAATGTTGAGTTTCAATTTTGAGCTGAATTTAGACTTTTCGAAGAAAGAAAGAGTTTCTTCATTGGTTTATGTAGAATGGAGGGTTGGGGAAACTCCAAATGACATCGTTGTCTTCAAAGATGGGATTGAAGGTTTGCGAAGATCGGCAGATACAATGATAGACTTGTGTAGAATTGAGGATCTAACAGACTAGAAGGAAGACTTCATGAGTATCTTCTGAGCACAACTTAGCCGGCATTGAGATTTTAGATATTTAAGAGAATCTTCACAAAAAGTATGTGCTTCCTAGATATAATTAATACTCTGTGATATTTTCAAGACAGAATCTGGATTTTCTATGCACAAAAGAGACTGGATCTTTATCGGCAATCGTGAAAATTTTAAGTAAAATTTTAATAAAAATTGTCAAATCAAATTAGGAACTGAAGATTTTTGAAGCTTAATTTAGAATGATAATACTGAACAGTGGACTTAGGGCAGGTATTATAGTGAACACTTGGGTTCAACATCCGAAAAAGCTTATATCGCAATGGCAAATTTATTCATTGAATCGTGAACTTTTAATGAAGAATATACAAATAGTACATTTATTTACAAAACCAAGGAACTTTAAAGATGAATTTCGAGGTTTTTATGATGATATTCTTGAATTCAAAACTCAAGTGTTTTAAAATTCCAAAATTTATCTTACAAATCGTGAAGAATAATTTGTTGTAGGCTTGTACATATCCGGATTTGACTTTACATTTGATTTATTTTAAGATGAATGCCGGCCTTTAAGCGATCACATAATAGAACTGTGGAATTAGTGAAAATCCGGAAAATAAGTTATAAAATGATAAAATCTCCAATTTCTTGTGATAAATTATGTTTTTTGAGGACCTTACGATGAAAACGTGGAATTAATAATGAAATCGTAAATCGTAAATTTAAAACGTTCAATTTAATTCTTAAAGCAAAAAAATCTTGAAATTAAGAATTTTTCGGTAAATATGGAATTATAGATGTGTTGGCGAATTTTGCCCTTAGAGGATCTCATGAAGGAATCTTAAAATTTATGACTAAATAGTGAACTTTTTAAGATGATTTTTATATTTTTCAGAATCTGATAATGAAACTGCAGAGTTTATAATGAAATTGCAAACTTAATTACATATTTAATAGTAAAGTCCTTAAGGAGAATTTCGGCTTTTAAAGAATATATATTTTTTTTTTTTTTTTTTTTTTAAGAGAAGCAACACTCAGGAAATTCTTCCTATTAATTAACGTGTTGCTTCCTTTGGAAAGGGGATAGAGAAGAAGTGAAAGATGAAGGGCTTCAAATATGGCAACACTGTAATTGCGCGAGATGTTGAATTTTTAGAACAGTTGTTGCGCGCCATCTGATGGTGAGTTGACGAACTTTGTTGAAGCTTTTTAGTTCATAGCCCTGTTATATTATTTTACTTCGGTGGGGTTAAGTGCTATGGGAACACCGAAGGAGGACGCTGCGATATGTATGAGGGATAGAAAAAACTCATACATATTACTATTTTTCATAAATTGATGTTGTATTGGTTGGGGCTCGAACCCGCAACCTCATGTGTAACAGTCCAACGCGCTAACCATTACACCACAGCGCCCACAAATATGATTTAATCGTTAAATTCTTAAGGTGCATTGTTGCCTTTTGAAGACTACATGTGGGAAACGTGGCAGTAATGATTAGTTCGTAAAAATTTCAAGATGAATTTTGACTTTTAATTGATCTTATGACGGTGTCTTGAAATTAATGTTAAATTCTTGAAACTCTTAAGGCGAAAATTAGACTTTTGAGAATCCAGTAGTGGAATCGTGGCATTAGTGATAAAATTTTTAGAAAAATTTCGAAATTTTGATGATCTTATGCTGAGATTGTAGAATAAAAGATAAAAACTTGCGATTCTTAAGACAATTTTTGGCATTTTGGGGACTTAATTGATGAAATTGTTGAATTTGTGATTAAATGATGAAATTATTAAGACGAACTTTATCTGATACATGGATATCTCAAGAAGGAATAGAGGAATCAATTACAATTCGTAAAAACCTCGTATTCCTACGAAGTTGTGACTGTATTCCTCACGTACCTACATATTTGTTGTTGCAAAGTCACAATAAATTATATTTCTTAAAATTTTTGTTTGAAAACTTCAAAAAAAATTAAGACTTGGTGTCGCCACCATGTCGCCACCATGTCGCCACAATCATAACATTGACAAATAAAATTTGAATATTTTGAAGTTTATTGTTATTTTCTATGAAAAGTTTTTGACTCTCATTCTTGAAAATAGTAAAATCATAACATTGACAAATAAAATTTGAATATTTTGAAGTTTATTGTTATTTTCTATGAAAAGTTTTTGACTCTCATTCTTGAAAATAGTTTTATGACGGTCACAAGTGAGAATATGCACCAGTGTAACTATAAATAAAATCGAGGAATTCTTAAACAATAATCTTTTTCAGTTCTTTATGGATAGAATCGTGGAATTAATAATGATGGAGTTGTTGATGAAATCGTGGTCATCTTAAAGAGATTTGAGGCTTATCAAGAATTTCTTGATGGAACTCCAAGCCATTTAAGATTATCATTGTATTATCAAAGTCTCATGATGAAATTGTGGAATTGTTTTAAAGAATTTATAATTTTGAAAGCCAAATTTTGACTTTTGGGAAATCTTGGGAGAGAGACGTGTATATAAGGATGCTTTTAAGGAATTTTTGGCATAAGTAAGGCTTTAACTAACTTGACGTAGCTTTTAGAATAGCGAATAGACTTTTGAAGAAGACTTTAGTAACAGCGAATATCTTATGGATGAATTACTGACTTCTAATGATAATTTAGGTCAATTTTAGTACCAAATAATAAAGTTTTGTTTATGTCTGGTTTGAATTCTTAAGGATTAATCATAGTGTATGTAAAAATCCCAAATAAAAAGTCAAATCTAATGTATGTATCAATCAAGCAGCAGCACATTAATATTGTATGTATGTAAATAATTATTATAACCAAATTTGCGATGTTGTTGTTGTTATCAATGTTATTAAAAAGCAAATTTCATTAAAACATTTTTTATGCTGGATGTAAACAATTAATTTAACATCATTGGGGCTTATTAATTATAATTTTTTTTTTTAATTATTCAATTAATTTTTAATTTAACAAAAAATTAATTTTGTTTATTTTTCAAAAACAACCCAGCAATACAATTGAACACTCTAACCCAAGCAACAACTTGCAAATCTATGCAGAAGAACAGGCGTATTCTTTTTAAAAAAAGCTTAAGTTGATAAAAAATTTAATACTCAGTTCGAAAAACAAAAAATTAATTTTAATATTATTAGATAAATTAGAGAGATTAAAAAATAATAGCAAAAGTGAATAATATTATATACAATATAGCACATTATGTTTATGTATCTAACATAATTAATTGTTTTTATATATTTATTTTTATATAAAACATATTTATTAAAGGGAACGCTTTTAAATACTTAAGTTTACAAACTTTTACCGTATGAACTTGTAATAGAATTAAAAATTCCAAAATTAGCAGCATAACGCTAGCATATGATTCGAAATATCAGAAATTGTGGATTAAAAATTGTTTTGAGAATAACTGAAAAAATTTTTGAACATCTGCTTTTTTGCTTATTTTGTTCCTTTAAACCAGCTAGATTTATTTGCTTGATTAAGTCTTAAAAATTATGCTCAGCACAATAACTAAGGTGTTTTTATTAACAGCATTATTATTTAAAGCAAAACATCTAAATCGTATGCTTAACGAATTGGTCCTTCGAACCATTATGTTCTGCATTCGATGATAAAATTACTGCTTGATTTTCTTTTATAAAAAAATGGTCTATTACATATTTAAAATGGTAAAAGCAACTAAATAATTAAAATTTGAAACAAATTTTAATAAATTACCAAAGCGTTCACTTTAATAATTATACATATGTTCTCATTATTTAAAAAAAAGTTATTGTATACTTTCTTTTTGATTATTTTATTTCTTTTTTCATAATTTATCATTTCTTTTTCTTTTTTGCCTCTTTTTAATGATGATCACTCATTTCCCCTTCATTCAAAACTTATGCACTTTTTCTTCCTAAAATATCATTAAACACCTCTCACATCCCCACACCACCCCCACCCTTTTGACTGTTCTCCCACCACCTTATCTAAATTAGGCTGCATGAGCAACAGGATGCTTAAATCTGCAATTTTGAAGAACGCCGCATCATGCCAATACAAAAAAAAAACATTAAAACCAACGAAAGGCAAGCAGAATTTTAAATCCAGATCCAATTTTAGTATTTAATAAATGTTGTCAATCAGTTTGTTTAAAAAAAAAGAACCCAAAAAATTTTACAGTAGAACAATTATTTGTTATTACCAATATGATATTGAAAATTTTAAACAAATTTAATCATCTCAAATTATATATTTAATCCTCCTACTCCTTCTACCCCACCAAAATAAACCCAAACCAATCCAACCTACCTGACAATTGTAGCAACGAGACCGGTCTATCTTCGCCAATACGCAGTGGCTATTTAAAACGTAAAACCTATTTTAGCCATCAATAAATAGAACATTGCAAAATACGAAAAAGATCCTGTTGACGGGAATCCTACGCCATCATAAATGTTAGATGATAATAAATTAGAGACTTTTAGAGACGTTCCATTATATATATATAAATAAATGCGCCTAGCTGATATATCATAGCAAATTCCAACACAATACAAATTATATATAATATATTTTTAACCAGAATAACAAACATACCAACATTGCTAAAGCAAACAAAAAATATACTCAAATATACATAATAATGCAAATAGCTGGAGAGTCATCATGCATCATCAAAAAAATGCGTTTAAAAAAAACAAAATTAATAATTATTCAATTAGAAATTAAACATTTAAGAGTAACAAAAAGACGTCGTCTAACATTGTCACGCAGTAAGTACCAAAACATTTATTTTAACTTATTGTTTTTATGGTTTTTCCAATGAATTAGAATAGAAATTGTGAAATGTATAAAACGTATTGCATACTTTTAGGGTTTTATACAGTGAATATCGAAAGTGTTTACACAGCAGCAATTATATTGTGCAACACTAGGTCTGGGGGTGGATAATTCCAAATACTCTTAAAAAATATACAACTTCTTTCTAATTATTATAGTGCATTTTTTTCCTCGATGTACTTTGTCTGTCGATTACATATTATTACACCCAGGTAGAAAAATACAAACGGCACAATGTCGGTCCTATATTGAAGGCGGTAGTATATGTACTGGCAATGCGTCGGATTTTTATATTTTACTTTACTGGCATGTTGTCGAAATGATAACACCAATAACGCTTGGCCGTAGTTATTTGCCAACGTTGGCACAGCCCTCGGATTTTATTTTTTGGTATACCCCAGTACATTTAATAAATAGTTTAGTAGTTTGCTAGTACTTTACTATAGTTTTAGTGCATATGACAAATTTTTAATGCATTCTTTCGGAATTTCATAAAAAAAAATAATGGATATGTCTCTCTTACATAAATAATTTCGTAATAGATATTTAATAAAATTGTTAATTTTTATAAATTAAAAAAACGGTCGTTAATTTAGAAAAAGCAGTACTGGCAAAGCACGTTTCGCGTAGTACGGGCTTTTTGACAAAAACCGTGCTCTCCCAGTATAATGTTTTTTGTAACTTCGGCAATTTCTATGGGTAGACTCATAGTATTATAAACATTTACAATAGATAACTATTTAATAGATCTCATGTTAAGGTGCCTATTCTAAAAATATAATTTATACATTATCTTAATTATTTTTCGTCCACCAAAATACTCCCTGTGTACCTTCATTGGTTTACGACAGGGGTGGCAAGTCTTTTTTTCGATGCGTGCCAGAAACGGATAACCCAGCCAGAAATTGCCAATGGTAAGAAAAATAGAACAGTGGCAAAGCACTGATTGCCAATGGTGCAACAAATAAAGTGCTGGTAAAGCACTGATTTCAAACGCTCTGCCAGCGTTAGTAAAAAGTGCTTTGCCAGTACTTTATTTAAAAAAATTACTACCGTAAAAAACAATAAAAGCGCTGGTACAGCCATAATTTAGAGTGCTTTCCCAACGTTGGCTGAGGTGCTTTGCCAGTGCTTAATTTACAAAATTTACAATCATAGAAATAATAAAAGCACTCGTACAGCCCCCGTTTAAAACGCTTTCCCAACGTTGGCTAAAGGTGTTTTGCCAGTGCTTAATTTACAAAACTTACAACCGTAAAAATAATAAAAGCACTGGTACATGTGTTTTGCCAGCATTTGATTTCAAGTAATTTCGTGTTCGAGTAATAAAGAATTGATGTTTTATGTTTAGTTTTTTCACATACATTTTATTTTTTAACTATTAAATGAATAACTTAATGAAATACAAAAATTTGAAAAAAATATGCTGTTTTCTTATTAATTTATTATACAGTCACTTTTTTGCTTTTTAGAGTACTGTAAAAATGCTAGGTATTTCTCATTTAAAGCACTATATTTTTGGTTTTGCCAATGCTTTGCCGACTCTTTAAAATACAGTCGGCCAAGCCCAGCCCGGTGTTATCACTTTGGGGTTGGCCAAACACTTATTTTGTGATTGAAAATGCAATTTACTCTTTGTGTTACCAATGCTTTTCAAACGTTTTAAATTTATAATTTTGGAGCTGGCAAAGCACCCATGTTATTATTGATTGTTTTGCCAACGTATAAAAAAACCAAACGGCCAAACCCAGCCCTGTGTTATAATTTTTGGGTTGGCAAAGTACCTTATCTTTATAAGCCTTTCTCTCTGCCAACGCTGGTACCACCGTTAAAAGTACTGGCCCAAAACTTTGCCGTTCGTATTTTCCTGGCTGGGAATGTTTCAGGTTTATTTGTGGGTTTACTTCCTCTTCAAATTTTACGATAATTTCATTATGAAAAGACGCCAAATATAATAAACTTCAAATTTAAAATAGTTTGGAGATTATTTCAATGTAATTTTTGTTTGGTTATTTCATTTTGTTTAAAAGTTAAAGTTTTGGGCGCTACAAAAGAACCCCATTAAGGTAATACGATTTTTTATAATTAAAAGATTTAGGTAGGTAAGAAACTAGTTGAAAAAGGTGCCGCAGGCTAAAACTTGATTTGGTTAAAAAATCGTGAAGGGATATAAACTGTTTTAATTAGCGATGGCATATAAATTATTTGAATTCAAACATTATGGTTTTTAACAGCAAAATTTCCATATCAGATGAAATAGCTCTGCGAAACGCAATTAAAATGCTATTTCAAGCGTAGAAAATATTCGAATGTTAGATTACCATACATATCGAGGGCTTCTATTCAATAGGGGTCAGCTTTAGATGAAAATGAGTTTTTGAATGCAGAATGCTTCAGTTGTACAGCTGTTATCTTTGATATAAATTTTGGACTACAAAAATAATTCTAGAACCACTTTGTCATCATTTTAGTTAATTTGTTATCTACCAAAGAAATTTTTATGAATGTTATGTAGGCTATATACTTAGGGTCATATGCATAATCAGTTTTAGAAATGACTTATACAACAAATTTTCCATACAAAATTCATTTTATAAATGTGTTATAAGGTTTTCAAATTATTATGCATAGGCACTTTAAATTTTATTTCATTTATTAAATTTAAGGAAATAAAATATCTCTGCAAATGGCGACCTATGTCCCATCCCCCCCCCCCTTTCCCCTAGAAATGTGCGTTTGGTTATAAAAATACATCATGCAAAATATTAAGGTGATCGTAACATGTGCCGCATCGACCCCGAAGTTTGAAATATGATTTACAAGGGGAAAATATTACTTTTTAGGCTTTTTTTGAAAATACCGGCTATTTCTGGAAAATATAAATAAAATCGAAATCTAGACTGAATTAACTTTCTAACAAGGCATAAAAATCGGAAATTGGTTAAAGAATCGCAATTCGCCCAGATCATTGCAAAAAAAATTATATATATTATGAATATCGTAAGATAATTAAATATTTTTTTCAAAAACTTAGTTAATTGAATGGAGGAATTAATTGACGATTGCCTATTTGTCAATAGGCATTGAACAATGCCAATGAAATTTTTTCAATTGGCATTGTTCAATGCCTAAAACAACCAATTATAATTGAAGAAAAAAGCATTTGTTTTCAAAAACATTTTGTTTTAATAAAAGAACAAATTAAGAAAAAAGAATGGAAATTTCGCGTACTTCTTATCAAAAAATTCGACATTTCGTCAATTTTACATTTCTAGAAACTGCCCAGCAGAAATTACTGCTTGCTTGGAAGCAGTTTTGTCAGGGAAAGTTGAGCAGTGAAGCGATTGCATTATTGATGATATCATGCCTGATTTTTGTTCGAGTTAGCTCGCGTGAAAGCACTTGTTTCGAGATCCGAAAAGGCATGAATTCACCGCTTTTAATTAGTGCTCCTGTTTTTCTTTTAAAATGTCGATAATTCATGCCATCTCGGAAATGCATATTATAAAGCTTTTCAACTATTTAAAATCATGCCTTCTCAAAAGCACAATATTTCTGCATATTTTTCCGTGAAGAGAAAATGCCTCTTATTTTTAGTAAAACCTCTTATTTTCATTAAAATAACTTTTTTCCGTATTTTACAAATATTTTATAAAAGAACCGCAAAAATATTTAAGCAATCAAAATGTATTGCTCATTTCATGCCTTTTTGAAAATCACAGCAAAAAGCAATGTAAGCAATTAATCAACTTAGGCCTTTCATTAGTACTGTTTACGAAGCTATACATTTTTAGAAGCGGTAAAAGTAGCAGCTAGGAAGCAGTAATCGTTTTTACTGCTTCCACATTTTGATCCATCTAGACTACCCAGTGTTTAAAGAAGAGCGAACTGCGTATACTTGATACGGCTTGATAATTATGATGTTTAAGCTCTAAAATTTTACATTCTTGCCTTAGTTTTCTTTTTGCCAAAAGAATTTTTTCTGTAGACAATTAGTTTTTCTTCGATTATATATAATTGGTTGGTTTAATCAATTACCATTGGTTTAATCAATGATAATTGAAAAAAATTCATTGCCATTGAATTGTAATGAAATTTTTTGGTATTGGCATTGACATCAAGTAATACTAATTAAATTTCAATGCCAATGAAAAATTCTTAAATATGCACACATTTTGTACCGAAATTTAACATTGAAAAGAATTTTTGCTGGTCTTCTATTGAATTTAAATTTTTCGAAAATATTCAGCAGAATATTCAGTCGGGTGCCTCCAAAAATCGACTCGCGTGCCATAGTTTTGCTAGCCCTGGTCTTAAAGCAACACGAAACCTCCTTAAAGTTAATAAATATAGCGATTATAATGCCGTGATGAACAGTTCATAATTGGTTTTTAATAGCAAAGAGACAGATAAGCATTTACATTTTGTAAATAAAAAGATATTAGGTTTCATTATAAAATTTTAAATATTTGTTTAAGATGTGTAGGGCAATGCCGTGTACCTTGAAACATTGCATTTACACGTATTTGGTGAAGACTTCTTTTATTAAGATTTTTATTTTGCCGAATGGTCATTTTAAAATACACAAGGTTCAAATAAATATATATGAGGCCCTAAAATTGAGTGCGTTTACCTCGGAATAATAAAGTCAATTTTTTAAGAAAAAAAAATTAAACTAAATTTTTAAAAAGAAGCAAGATATTTCAAGTTTTTTAAACCTATATAAAGTTTGTCATTTTCTAAATGCAATATTCAGTTAATTTTTTGTATAAATTAGGTAAACATTTTTTTAAAGGAGTTAAAATCCCAAAACTTATTTTTTTTTTTTTTTTTTTTGGAAAAATGAAAATGCGTGTACTTTGGAACTTTTTGAATATTACCTATTCCATATATGCAACCAATTTCATTACATAATTAACTTAAGCTATACAAGCTAATTGAGCTTTTTATTAATCCTTGTATTAAAAAAAAAAAGTTTCATAATGGGGCAGTACTCTGTAACAAAATTCCCTCAATGTTTTACCATTTCCAAGGTACACGTACAACTGTACCTTGCAACACTTTTGCGCTTTTCTAAAATATTGACACAAATTTTTTAAAAGTAGCAAGAAACACGACATTCCCTAACACTGTAGCATACAGGATGAGGGAAATGGTTTTAGCGAGGTATGCACTATTAGCAGGTAATTTTGTACAAATGTCTTATATATAAAAAAAAAATTAATAACAAAATTAATTAATGGTGTAGCATAATAAATTAATCGATTTTTTCTTTAATTTCGTGTGTACATTTTAAAGAAAATAAATTTATTAATTAGAAATTTATTAATTCAGTTCGAGACCAATTTCCTTATTATGAATTAACATAACAAGTACTTTTTTCAAAAACTGCTATTTTTCTTCATCAGGATACTCTCCTGACAAATACTTCACAGAGTTTTTGCTTTCAAAAACCTCTACACTTTCAGGAATCAAAAGACGATCGTTTCGGGGATTTTCCAGGTCCCCTTCATCAGTTTTCTTTAGAAAGTGGTGGCGTAGTGCAATGCAAATTGAAGCATCAAAACCTCATATTAAATGTAGTTTGCTACACCAACGAAATGAGAATGGAGCAAAAATAAAATATTGCAAAAAGTTAAAACTGAATAAAAAACCAATTTAGTGTTAAAAAGCTCATATAATTTTAATGAGTTTTAAAAAAATATTCGTTTAGTGTAACCAATATCACCAGTGACCACTTTAATTTGAAGTTTGATTTATGTTTGGTAATAACTTTGGTCTTCACTGTAAAAACGATCTCAAAAGTATGCAACAATTTCTTTGTAACTAAAAAAATATTTTTCGTAAATGAGTGGAAATAAATGTTTATTTGCAGAAAATGTATTGAAAGACTATTTTGCATTTGCATCTTATAGGTACCTGGCTAGAAAGACTGTATCCTCCTGTTGTTTAATGGTTCTACAAACCACATAAAAAACTTAAAACAAACATAAAAACTGAACTCAACAAAAAATAATAATAATAAATAAATAAATGAAAGAAAGAAAAAGGATATAACATATTTTTAACATAAAAATTAAATAAAAATAATAACTTGAACTTATTTCTAAATAAATTTATAATAAAAAATTCTTTAAATTATAAGAAGGAATATATTGAAAAAAAGATAATCCTTTTCTAGAACAAAAACTATGTTTGATGTTAGCAGTAAAATAAACTATGAAGTGAAATTGTATGAAGAAAATTGTTCCAAAAATTTAGTAAATTATGTATTAGAGAAAAAATACTATTTTAAATAATTGTAGCTTAACCATTGCATCCTTAAAATAATGGTATAATATATTATTTTTTGTAATCTTGCCCTTAAACTGCATACTGTAAAATGTTAAAAACTCTACTAAAACGAGTGTTGTTAAATTGAAACAAAAAAAAAATAAAAATGTTAGAAAATAAAACTAAATCTAAATACAATTAATGTACATGTGATATACAACAAAAAAAAAACAGATATTTTCTTTGCTATAAAAATTTCAAAACTTATTTCAATTTTTCTTTAAAAACAGTGGTTTTAGAAATGAAAACGGGTGAATGTTTATTAGTTTTTCGAAAATAATTTATGCGGAGAAAGTAAAAAAATTACTTCGCTTTTGTCCTGGATTACGAAATCAGTTTTTTAATATTCAAAATAGTTGATCCAATTTTTAGGTAATAAAAATGCGGGCTCTGCATATTAGGGTTCGAGTCCTAAATGCGATTTTACTAATAATTCTTTAAAAAAATAAAATAAATCGTGTTTTAAAATTTAAAAAGATGAATATCACATTTTTCGCCGCCCGGTTAAAATGGTTTTAATGGTTTAAAATAGGTTTATTTTCTTATTATTTTTTTATATTTAATATTAATACTTAACTTAAAATTGCGTGATAGAACCATTATGCCAAATGTATTTTGCAAACTTACCTGAAATGAAAAAGAAAAATACATAAACTATTTAAAATAAAAATTGGGAGAAATATACCCTACGGGGAATGTGGGGTCAATTGCCCTACAGGGACCTATCCCGTGACCGGTCAACCGAAGGCATATTACTAAATTAGTACAAATATGAACAAAATAGAATGAATTAATTTTCTAAGTATTTTCCGATCCGTTACTTTCACTGTTACTTTTAAAAAACTTGACCGATAACGAAATAAAAAACAAAATTCGCGGCATATTTTTAAAAATATTGTTTTTTATTTATTTTACCCTTTTATTTATTTTTAACTTTATTATTTTACGATTTGCTTCTTTTAACTCTTATTTTAACATTCTATAATTTTTTGCAAAGAAATTTTAAGTTTTGTATTTTTAACGTTGTTTTAATGTTAAAGCTGTTTTAGTTTTAACAATTGGTATTTCATTTAACTTTTCTTTTTAACTTTAGGGGAATTTTTTAACTTTTATTTATATAATATTTTTCTAATTTTTAATTGATTTTTTAACTTAATTATGGCCAACGCAAAAAACGAGTCAACTGCCATTAAAGGACCTATCCCGTGACCGGTCAGTCGGGGGCAAACTTTTCTATTTTTTTCTATTCCATTTTTTTTTATTTGCTTGTAGTGTTTGTTTTTTCTTTTTCTTTTTTATTTGAACAGAAACGAAAAATATATAACTTTACCATCAGCCAGCCATCACGCATAAGCAACATTAGCTCAGACGGTAGAGCGTTGTGTTATCGAGCCCTACTTCGACGCCAAGTAGATTATTTTTAATTCTTAATTTTTCATTAGTTTATTTGAAAAGCTATTTTTAGACCCACCACCTTACTGTCACAAGGTGTCTAAACTGTGGCAATTGGTCATTTCCAATGACAACGCCATGTTAAAGTGATATGTCTCTTTCAAACAAAGAGACCGATCAACGAACCGGTCTCCGCCTCCTTGGGACCTATCCTGCGTGTCATCTGGGACCGGTCCCTTTCCCCGTAGGGTACATATAAATAATAATTTCGGGATGTCCTAAAAGCATTGGGTAGTCATTATGCTCTCACTTCAAAAAAAGTAGTCATAATTTACTCATTACTTTTGAGTACACTCATAGAAATAAATCTGTAAAAATACCAGAAAAAGCAACTAAACATTAGCTAAAAATGATGTTGCAGAAAAAACCGTTAAATTAGCAGATTTTTTTTGCTAAATACTAGTAAAATAAGAACAACAAAAATATAACTGTTAAATTTATAGAATTTTAGTTATATTTAAGTTAACTTTTAGTTAATAGAAAATGACAAATTGTACTGTAAAATTTGCAGAGAATTTTGCTAAATATTAGTAGACTAAAAATTGCAAAAACGAACTGTTATATCAAAAAATTTTTGTTATTTTTAAGCTAAATTTAGTTAATGGACAACATTTTTTACACTGGTACAGACAAAATTCCTCTTCGTAATAAAACTGTCTAACAAGAAATATATCCCAATGGGATCTCTCACCTTAATAGAATTCGGATATGTGATTGAGGATAAACAAATAAATATCCAAAAAAAAAATTGAGTTATTGACTGGGCTATTATTTGCGCTACCCCTGGAAATATTTATTTGGGTATAAAACTACGTCCCCCCAAAAACTTAGGATAATTGGATATCGGGAAGACGTGCCGCATCGGCCCTGGAGTTTGGAATACGGATATGACTTTTTGTATATTTTCTCAAAAACATTGATATTTTAAAACTAATTAAAATTAAAACCATTAAAAATTTTAAATTTTGTAAATAATTAAGCTCGAGGTCAGTTTTATTCAATAAATTTATATTTATTTTATCTTTTCCTCTTCAATCATATTTCGGGTGGCGAAATATTGATTGAAGAGGAAAAAATAAAATAAATATAAATTTATTGAATAAAACTGACCTCGAGCTTAATTATTTTCCAAAATCTTAAATAAATAAGAAAGGTCGAAAAACATCAAAATATCTATATAAAGTTATTACCATTTCCCATGACAACTGATGTGTCTCAGGACACTTAATCAAGAAATGCGGGTCCAAATAAAAAAAATTTATTGAAATAATCTACTACAGAAATATTTTTTTTATTCTGTAAGTTCCAAGAAACTCATATAAGAAGATTTTTTTAGATTGTGTTTTGCTAACTCGTTTTAAATTAAATTTAAATGTATAATAATTTTTCTGCTATCGTTTTTAAGAATATTAGGGTTAGTATATCAAGCGGGTAAAGCGATATCGATGTGGTTTTTTTCTTTCGTAGTCAACAAATACTGTAGTCCTTATCATGGCCCTTTTTTTGAATTTCAGTCAAATAAATTTTTTATTCCTAAGCAAATTTGTTTTTTCTTGCCTTTTTTGAAATTTTTAAGTTTATGTGGCAACTTTGTAAAAAAAAAATTAAAAGAAATAAAAATCGGGCCACGATAAGGACCAGAGAATTTATCTGGCATTAAGAATCACTTTATATTTTTATTTTTCGATAAATAATGAAGTCTGCACAGTGGTAGCCGATTTTGTCTTTTTTAGAAAAGGCCAGTAATGAAGTGGTAACTCTGGCGATTTTGGCTAGGGAAATATAAATCTGATATTTCCTAAAAATACTACAATAACATGATTTTTAATTAAAAAACATTAAATATTTAAAATATTGTTAATTGAATTTTTGATAACCGTTCAAATATTCCCTTTAAAATGCTGTTGTTACAGTATTTACCCCCCTTAATGTTTGAAAAGATTTTATGCTAAAAATAAGCCTTTAACAGTGGAAAATAAACCAAAATACCGATCGACCCAGAATCACATTTTGATTCGATTTAACGATGTCCGTCAGTCTGTCCATACATTCTTGTGCGCACACTACAGATCGCGAAAATTAAGATATTTTTATGAAATTTATAACACCGACTAATATCGGCCCAAGGACTATTAAATTTGATTTAAATCAGCCCATGTTTAGACCTAGTGCCCACGTAAAGGTCCCCCAAAAATTGGCTAATATACTTGTTCGCACGCCACAGGTCGCAAATATAAATATATATTAATGAATTATGGTAATCTGGCTCATATCGGTCCAAGCATAAAGCCTATTAATTTCGGTCCAATAATAATAATTTTACCATCTTTGGTCCAAGCACCCATATGAATTTTCGACTTTGTCTTAAATGCACCTAACATTAGGCAAAATCAAAAGTTTTTACAGAATATCTAATTTTTTACCAATTTATAGAAAAATTTTGACACAAGTGCATTTGAAACCATTAAAATTTCGGATCCAACCATTAGTTTCAACCAGGCTGGTGCAGGGTATTATATCGTCGGTTTTCCCAACTTGAACATTTTTACTCGTTTTTATTTGAAAAATGTACTTTTTTCTTTTTCCTAACCACTGTGACTTATTTTTAAAATGGTATATTGTTTTTCTAGTATTTAATAAATTATATATAGTTTAAGAAAAGTGGTGTAATAAGCCCATGGGAAAATTACACGAAGTGGTCCAATAACTGCTCACAAGACGTATCACATTAACATTACATTATTTTAGGAGAGGCACGTAAGGAATACCCGAAGGGGACAGTATTCTAAGAGATTTACATGTTTAAGTGACAGGTCTTGGGACGGATACCGGGAACAGTTTCTACAATTTATACCATAGGGTACATATTAAATGGGGATTTTTTTTTTGTAATTTATAAGTAACTTATTCAAAATTATTTAACTAAAACTATTATCTCAATCATGAAAATCCAAAATATTTATATATTTAGTATATTATATTTTTGACCCACCATATTACCTGAAATACATGGTAAAAATAGTACAATTCACAACAACAACAAATAAACAACAAATGTAAAAAGTTTATATATTTTAACAAACGAACAATTTAAAAACAATATTTTTGGAAGAAATCATCAAAAAAATCCACACAACTAAAAGTATTCAAAAATTTAATGAAAAAAAATAATTTTAGACCTTTACTGGAAAAAGATTTCATTTTAAACAAAATATTTTTTAAAAGAAAAGTTATTAAACCCAAACAATATTTTTAAAATATTGAAAAAATAGACAACCAAAACATATATTTTCACGATAATGATATTACATCAAATTTCTAATAATAATTAAGAAAAATAATATTAATAAGCTTAATTATTTATTGACGTTGTTGAGCAGATTAAAAAAACATTGGTTTGCAATGTAATTTTCAAATTGACAATGAAAATATTAAATACAAATTTATGAGAGATTTGTCTAAAAAGCATTTTACACTCTCCATCTCTTAATAATCTATTGATTATAAAACAGTTTTAAGCTGATATTTAAAAACAAAAGAATGATTGTTATTTATTTAGCAATATAAAAATAAAACATAAATGTGTTTTTCTTTTTTTTTTAATTTTTAAATTATATTTGATGTAATTATATTCTTTATGTGTCAGTGAAATTATTATTATTAAAAAAAAAAAACAATAAAGCTAAAATAAATGTGCATTTATGCAAAAAATTAAATATATGTATATATTTAATTGATCATTTTATTATGGATTCGGATATAAAAAAAAGTAAGTGTAAATTTAATGTAGTACAATTAAAGGCTGGTTTACACTATAAGATTTTCAGTGGGATTTTGTAACCTTGCCTATATGTTTTGCATGTGTACTAAAGCAAAATCTTACCGAAAATCTTATAGTGTAAACCAGCCTTAAGTAGATATTTTAATCGTATGGTGAATTTTCCAACTTCAAAATTGTTGGTTCATTTGGGGTGAGTTCGTATAAATGTTATTTTCAAGGTTTTTTTCTTTGAACCAATTAAAAAGTTTTCAGAAAGGAAATAATTATCAGAGACACAAATAAATGAAAAAATGTTGTTTGAGAATCCGATAGATTATTCAAATACGCACAAAAATATTTGTCAGTAGAAAAATAACTGATAAATGCATTAAAAAAAACCAACAATGTTGTAAATTTAACTGACAAATTTTTACTACAAAAATTTCAAAACAACTGACAAAATATGTAAAAATACTGTTTTTACAGTTAATTTCTTAAGTTAAAGTATATTTTATGGTAATAAAAAAAATATTTCTTTCGATTATATAAAAATTTATAATATAACTGCATCGTACTTGAAATTTGAAGTAACATATCCAAAGGGTTCTCCAGTTATTACCATTTTATTCACTGGAGATACTATACAATTTCCTGATTTTTATTGGAAAACTAAGAATATATCAAATATAAGCCAAATATAAGATAAATAATTTTTTTTTTAAATTCAACAAGTTTTTTATTTTTTAAATAACTTAAAAAATAACTGGTTTGGTAGTTGTTTATTACAATATAAAAAATAATTGCTTTAAACAACTTTTACGAATTTACTGTACTTTTCGTTGGTGGTTTTCTTAAATAACTGCAATAATAGTTGTTTTTCACAGAAAAAACAACAGTAATTACGGTTAAAACCAACTACTAACTGTCATGTGGTAACTTTCAAACTTTTTTGAGTGCTCATTTTATTACTTTTGTTCGCTAGTTCCAAAATGTTTGGGTGATTTTTACCCTCTTGCTTACAAAAAATGGGATATTCAGCTACCAACATGGTAACTGCTAATGAAAAAATAGGTTGCTACTATTAGGTACAGAATTAGTAGTTTCTCACCATAGTATAGCGCATCCAAAAATGTTTACAGTTACTACTATTGTGTAGTAATAAGTAGTTGTTGTTTTTAACTGCAATTAGAGTTGTTTTTCTAATGAAAAATACAAAACAGCTATTAGGACAGTTATTTAAGAAAACAGTTAACGAAAATTAAAGTAATTTCGTAACGGCTGTTTAAAACAGTTAATATAGTTTTTAGTATTACAGTAAACAGTTATTTTTGTTAGTTATTTAAAAAATAAAAAATTTTGTTGATTTTTTCAATTCGTGTTTAGTTTATATTTGTTGTTATCAGGAAATTGAAGTTCATTTACCAAAAATCATGTTTTATGTACATAAAATATGAGTTAAAAATAGAAAAATATGCATATAAAATCTTAAAAATATGCATTTTTCATTGATTTGTTTTAGCGTTTTCAATATTATCATTCAATTTAAGTAGTTTTTTTGTCTTCTTCTCTATTTTTTTCCAAAGAAAGCAACACTTTAATTAATAGGAAAAATTTCCTGAGTGTTGCTTCTCTTAAAAAAAATACATAGTTTAGCGAAAATACGTAGATTTTTTAGCTTTCAGAATAAAATGCATTATTGGTCACAAATATGGGTGATTCAATATTACAGCCACTTTTCTAAACACATATTTAAAAAAGCACTTTCATTAGGAATCACTAATATTTTCGGCTATAAATCAATTTTTTGTAAAATTAAAAAAATTCAAAAGAAATATCTCCTAAAATTTGAATAAGAAATTTCTAGGTGTTCTCACATTTTTCACATGATTTCTCGAACAAAATTTCTTGGGAGTATAAAAAGAAACTGGGGAAAAAATAGTGGTCTAAGTATTGGAAAAAACGCGGTTTATTGGGTCCTTGGAACAAAAATTTTCAAATTGAAATATATTTTTTCAAGAACTAACAGAATAAAACGGCACGCACCCTTGGATCCAGCATACTAGAATTAGGTACACGAGGCGGGTGCCCCGCCTGTTAGAGTATAGTATCCCATACGTTCACAGAGTAATTTAAAAAACCATTACTGTAACTGCTGTAACCGACATGTTATTATACAATTAAAATTGTTCTTTGGATCATTCCTTGTTTTTTGTTGTGTTTGTTGTTCTAATGCATCTACCTAGTACGGTTGTATCATGCTTTGGATTACAATATGGAATTCTTTATTAGAAATACGACCTTGAGTTTACTGTGACACAAATTTTGCTAACATTCTCTGTTAAAGACCGGAAAAAATAATTCGTACAACAATTTATAAACAGATACTATTATTCTCTAAAAATTCCCAACAAAATATTGCGCAGATAATAAGTGAGTTTAAGGGAGAGTAAAGAGACTTATTGAAGAGCTGAAAATTATAAATAAAATAAATAACCAAATAGTGTAGAATCTCAAGCGTATGCCTGAATCTCATCCTCTGTTAGCTTACTCTGTTAAGTTTTGTGTTTTAATAAATATTGCAAATTGTTCCAATAAGTGTACGAAATATGAAAAATATAATAAAAAAAAACCAAACCCATTAACTGCAATTTAACTTCTTTAAAGGCTCAATTAGACGTGCCATAACCATATAAAACATCTGTTCAAACCAATCTTATGGGCTACAATGTATTCGATTATAGGTGACATGCCATAACGCCATAACCGTAACCGTAGATACCAATTGAATTTTGGTTGTCTGCTATGGCGTTATGGTTACGGCTATGGCGTTATGGCACGTCTAATTTAACCTTAAATGTCAGACAGAGCCAGTGGGAGAGCGGTAACAATAATTGAGCGACTTGCATAGAGCCTGGTAAAACATATGTTGTTACTTTTTGGGTATGGATATATGTACTTCTACTATCGACGTACGAACTTGGAATAGAGAATTTAGTTGTATTTCGAAAGTGTTTCCGCTAAGACATTGAAACCGTGAATGTAACAGAAAAATTTGTTTAAAAAAACAGTTCCTACGTTTTGGAAATTTTTGGCCAAAAAGAAAATATAAATTCCAAAATATACATATAAATTAAACAAATATACAAACTTGGCTAATATTGTATTTGATAAAAAAAAGTACGTCTAAATTTTAAAACATAGAATATTTATACACAAAGTTGTGAAAGTATTTCGTAAAATTCACAAGATTGTGATAAAAGATAAAAACGTGTGTTTGAAAGTATAAAATTTGGATAGAAGGAAATGAATTCATGTGTTTTATAATTACATAAAATTAAAAAAAGAGCAACCACAGAAAAGTGAACGCAATTTACTCAAAGTGTTTCTAATAAAAAACGTAGGAAGAATTTCTTTTAAAAAATTTAAAAGTTTGTTTTCATATGTATATTAGGGTGACAGCTTTTTAGCGAATTGTCGAATTTCGAGATGTGCACAAGCCTGGTTTTTACTGACATGGTTTACCTGCTTACTACTTTTGGTATCATATCCTTTCATTCCGCTCGAAAATAAATTAATGTTTGGCAATTTTTTCGTATTTTATAACGTTTGTCTTATTAGTATTGAACGATTTTTGTTAAGATAATTTAATTAATTTTTGCGACTTCCTTAAGATAACCACAACTGACTTAGCGTTTGTTAAGTTTGTTCGAAATTTGGCTTAATTTTAGCAAATTAAAGACGACCCATATTCAGAGCTTCGAAGAATTAATTCCCTAATTACCTTTTTTTGAACTGAATTTATATTTTGGGAATGAATTCCCTGACCAAACTTAAGGAATTGAATAAATTCCTTTTTTTTCATTCGATTTATCTTATACGGCATTTAGACCGAAGAGAAACTACCTAGTTTTTGGCTCTCGTTAGTTTTTAATTGTCAAAACGCATATATAAAAAGTAAACAAAAATTCTCTATTAATTTGTTTCTAATGCCTTCATAAAATTTAATGCATTCATTCAACAAGGAATTCATTCAATTCTAGTTAATTCAACTTTTTGTCAAGGAATTAAATTTTTTTCGTTTAATTCCCTGAATTTAAGTTTTCACTCAATGCCCATCTCTTAATGCTCTATCTCGCTTAGTTTTCGAGATACAGGCCATTTTGTAAAATGGCGATTTTTTCAGGAATCAATTTTTATGAACATTCATGGTGACCCACGTGACTGTTTGACACGTGAAATGGATCCATCGGAAGCGTTACAAGACCTGCTGGCCTATTTGTATTATCGGGGTGTGTTAATACTCCGTAGGAGCAAAAATTTCCAAAAATCGCCATTTTACAAAATGGCCTCTATCTCGAAAACTAAGCGAGATAGAGCATTAAGAGATGGCATTGAGTGAAAACTTAAATTCAGGGAATTAAACGAAAAAATTTAATTCCTTAGGGAATTAAACGAAAAAAATTTAATTCCTTGACAAAAAGTTGAATTAACTAGAATTGAATGAATTCCTTGTGAGTGAATTCTTTAACTCTAATGCTTAGTGCTTTGGTCAGGGAATTCATTCTATAAATTTGAAGTCTTTGTAATCAATACCACACTGAGAGAATTATCTGCATGATATTAATGAATTTTTGCATAAGACCAATGAAGTTTCACTGGAACTCGTCCATTGAAACTTTTCATTGAATTAATGAAGTTATTCATAAAATGTTGTAAAAAATTTAATTTTATTTATTGAAACTTTCATACACCCAATGAAAAAGTTTCATTAAAACTAGATTTATAAAATATATGAAGCTTTTTCATCAAATTTAAGAAATTTTTCATTTGGTTTGTGAAGAAAACTTCATTAGTTTACTGAAAAATTTCATTAAAACTCGTCCACCAAAATTCCCTCCGTGCTGGAATGAATTCCTGCTTATGTTTTATTAATGAATTCGTTCCTTGAATTAAAGAATTGAATTAAATTTTTGGGAATTAATTCCAAAAAGGAATTAATTTTTTAAAGCTCTGCCCATATTGAAATTATTAAAATTTTAACATTTCCTCAGATTTACAAATTAATTAATTAATAAAACCCCTTAATAATAAAAAAAATTATTTAATTAATTTAATTAATTTAATAAAAAATTAATTTAATTTAAATTTCATATTTATTTAAATTTTAATTTTATATAAACTCGTAAATTCCTTGTAAACCCTGTATAAATACAAACCATATTTTTTATCTATGGAGTTTGACATTTCAAAATCCGACATTTCGGAAATAGCTGCCACCCTAATGTAGATGTATTAGAAACGTTTTTAAGACTGACTTATGACTTCGTGGCGCTATTTATTTTTCTATGTTGTTCTTATGATTCAGATTATTGCACTAAAATAAAACAGTACCTACTAATATATTTTGATAATAGGCAGTGTTGTCAGTTTAGGGGATTTATCCCCAAATTGGGGATTTTTTTTCGTCAATGGGGATAAAAATTTCCGTTTGGGGATCCGGGGATTTATTGGGGATGACACGAAATTTTAGGGGCTTTTTTGGGGATGACATATTATTGCCTTTTTATATTTTTATGAATATAACCCTGATAATTCTAAATATTTATATATGTGACCTTCTCCGAGAAAAGGGACCTAGTGTGTGAAAATGAAGTTTTGAGAAGAACGCATTTAAAGTTTCATAACGCATTATCACTTTGAACACACCTTCAGTTGGGAGATGCGATTTGGTATGGTTAATCTAAATTATTTCATCTTAACTCATTTCATCTTATTCTACACCCTTTTAGGTACCAGAATCCACTCTTAAGTCCAAACCCGTTTTTTGACACACTAGGTCCCTTTTCTCGGAGAAGGTCACATATTTCTTTTATGTATGATGATAATAGTGCATGATTTTAGGCTACACAAATTTGTGTCTGGAAAGTTAATGTGCGTAAAAACCTTAATTCCTTTTGGTGAAAATTTGAATTCCTTTTGGTTCCAAAATATTTAAGGTTATTCGGATGTAATATGAGTTATAAGAAGCTCTTCTTAAATTAAATATATACTTTACATGTTATTTAATTGTCAAAAATTAATCCATCTGCTGAAATATTAAAACTTTTTTAAACGCAACAAAATGTCTGAAGCTGATGAATCGGAAAATTTTGATTCTGAACTATTTAAAACAAAAAAATTTGGCTCCGATTTATTTATGCTGTTATTTAAATTTATTTTTTCTTTTTTATAATTTTTTAGAATTACAAAATTTATTGAGTTTGAGTGTATAAGGTACCGAAAAGAATTAAATAAATATGGTATTTTTACATTAATTTAAAAAAAAAGTTAACAAATACGAATTTTTTCCAGAAAATAAAAATTGGGGATTTTTTGGGATAACAATATGAAAATTGGGGATAAAGTCTGAAAAAAAAACTGGCAACACTGATAATAGGTACATTTGAATGCTGCATTTGAAAAATGAAATCAAAATAAGTTTTCAAGGGTCATCAGTAGGGCAAGTTTTTTGTCATTGCCATTAAATTCCAGTTTTGCCATTTTCCAGTTATTTTGTAAAAAATCCATTTTTACGGATTCTTACCAAAAAAGCCATTTTGGGATTTTTTAGACTTTTTATTAAAAAAGAATTTAATAAAATACAGTAAAACCCCAACTTTTGTGTATAATTTTTGGAGAAAATTAAAAAAAAATTTAATGTTGGTAAAAATGGAATTCTGAATTTTTTTCACATCAACGAATTGTGGGAAATTCACAATTCAAACCGTAAAAATCATACTAATTTTCGCCGATTGCACTTTAGCTGTTCAACTGTTGATTCCTTTATTATTGCTTTTTTGTTAAAAATATTTTACAAAGACGCTTAAATATACTAGTACTTTCTTAATTTTTTTTAAATAATCATGCCATTTTTGCGTGCCAATTTCAACTTTTTGTGCCATTTTAAACTTGCCCTGGTCATCAGAGATATTTTGCTTCTAGGCAGGTTATCAGCTATTTGTGAAATTTTTAATTTTACATGGGAAAATTACAAACACGTTTTTTTATGTAGTAAAATGCCAAATTTTTACGCTTTAAAAAAAATAAATATTCGATTTTTAAAACTCTACACTCAAAAAGGTTTAATAGTTACTACATGACATTTGCTTGTGTAGTAATCAGTAGTTGCTGTTATTTTTCTATAGAAAAAATTAAAAAATGTGTACTTTGGCTGGACTTAAAATCGAAACCTTCTGCCTACAAACACTTTCTAAGAAATCCTAATCAATTTTAAAAACCATATTTACAGATTTTTTCAATAAAAATATAATTTGGAAAACAATTAAGTTGTTCACAAGGGGTGTGCTATTCGTTGTATCGTTGTGTCCTCCTAACAAAAAACAAGAGTTGTTAAAAATTTTATTTGACTTTAACAACGATTTTCTATTGCGTTTTCTATCTGTTAGCACACTCAAGCATAGGACACTAAACATACGTAAAAATGTTGTATCGTGCTATTCTCAAATGTTGTATTTTTTCAATTTAATTTTTAACAAATCTGTTTTTTGTTAGGACGATACAACGATACAACAAATAGTACACCCCTTGTGAAAACCCTTAGAGTTGTTTAAAATTAAATTGAAAAAATACAACATTTGAGAATAGCACGATACAACATTTTTACGTATGTTTAGTTTCCTATGTTTGAGTGTGCTAACAGATAGAAAACTGAATAGAAAATTTTGTTAGGACGATACAACAGATAGCAACCCCTTATGAACAACCTATTTATTTTTTGTTAGGACGATACAACAAATAGCACACCTCTTGTGAATTTATATAATTTTATAAAAATTTTATTGCTTCACATCTGACAATACGTATTATAAAAAAATGTAAACATTAAAGGCTCAATTAGACGTGCCATAACCATAACCATATAAAACAGCTGTTCAAACCAATCTTATGGGCTACAATGTATACGATTATTGGTGACATGCCATAACGCCATAACCGTAACCATAGAAACCAATTGAATTTTGGTTGTCTGCTATGGCGTTATGGTTACGGCTATGGCGTTATGGCACGTCTAATTTAACCTTAAGCCCCGTTTAGATTATCACACAAGTGTGTTAGACATGTCAGAAATGTGTTGTATAACGAAAATGTATAATAGTGTGAACACTGTTCGTTACACACATGTCGAAATGGGTGCACACATTTTAAAATACGGTCACACTTTTTTGACAAAATTTATTTTTTGAAATATTTCATAAAGTTAACACTTGTCTCAACACAAGTGTTGTGTTATTCACAAATAAATGTTAAACAAAGATTAAAAGCAACTAGTGGTGAAAAAAGTAATAATAGAAGAAAAACTAAATGTTTTAATTTATTTGTTGTGTGTGTCGATAACAGTCTGAACACTGAAAAGATTTTTTTTATACTTTTCTGACAACCAGACAATTTCAGCATACTTTTTGTCGTACTTGTGTGAAGAAAAGTATAAGCACTTGTGGGATAATGTGAACGGGGTTTTAGCAGCAGTCTATACATAAAAAGGGTTGCCAACTGCCACAATTGTTTTTATTTTTTTCTTTCCAATGAATTGAGAATGGAAACCTATAAAAAAATTTTAAGAATCTAAAGTTGAAAAATTTACTTTTTGCCGCCAAATTTTGAAATTCCTATGGCCGAATTACGGTGGTAATTTTCGACTGGGTATTTCTACACTCAAAAAAATTTATCGGTAGAATCTACTGAAAATGAGAGTTGATACAAAGGTATGTGCAGTTGAAAAGGCGACAAATGTATTCACCTTTAAAATAACTAAAAATGTAGTTAATTTTTTAATGTTAAAAATAACACACAAATGCAATAAAAATAAATAAAAATGTCTTAAAATTAACTGACAAATTTTTACTACAAAACTTTTAAAACATCTGACAAAATAGGTAAAAACTACTGTTTTATACAGTCATGCGCGGCTCCAGGGGGGCCGCGAAATCGAAAAAGAAAAAAAAAAGGAAAAAAAGGAAATAGAGGGAAAAAGGAGAGAAAAAGAAGATAAAAAAGGAAAAGGAGAGAAAAAAGAGGAGAAAAAAGGATAAAGTGAAAGAAATACAAATTTGTTATGAATAATAATATGAAATATAAAATGTTTTCCTTATTTTCATTTAACCAGTCGTCATTTAAAAAATCTCAATAGATATTTTAACAAATTCATTAAAAAACTGATAATTTTGATTATAAAAAAATTAAAGTTTGTGGAGAAATGTAGTTAAAAGATTTAAATTTCAAATTAGATTTTCAAAATTGTATGTAGATCAATTTCGTTTGAAATTTTTCTAATTTCAAATGGCAAAAAGAAATTTCATTTTAAAATTTCGCATTTTTTAATACAAAATTCCAATTTTAATTGAAAATTTTTTATATAAATATAAACGCCCTTACTATTTAAATTTTCCAAATGTATATTTTTGTTGACTTTAGGTAAAATTTTGGGTGGCAGCATGCTTTGACCTAGTTTATTTTTGGAGCAATCTGATTGGTTAATTTATTTTCAACCAATTAAAATATTTGAAAATGTAAATATTTCTTTAGGATTTTCATACACAAAATGAACAAAGCCGTTTAAATATAAAGTCGACTGTAAAAGTAAAATACTGTTTGATAGTAAAGCACCATAAGTTGTTCGGATTTCACGTGAAAAAATTGTTATACTCCTCCATATAAAAAAATGATAATTTTCCACGACAATGAATTTCACGTGAAAACTGAGTAGAGATTGTTTTCACGCAAATTTAATGTACAAGACTATTATTTTTCTTGGGGAAAAATCACATTTTTTGTATATTGTGATTGTGTCTTTGATATAAAATTGAAAAATTGTTAATTTTTATAATTTAAATTAAAATTTGAGTAAAATTAAAGTTCGAGTAAAATTTTTCCACGTGAAAAACCACTTACGGTGCTTTTGGGAAAAAGATTAAATTTTATTTTGAATTTTTTTCATGAAAATTCCATAACTGAACTTCTAACGGAATTTTCTAAATTTGTAGTGGTAAATGCTACTATATTTTAGAATTTTCTCATTTTGAAATAAAAAATCGAAATTTCTCTTAAAATTTTCTCAATATTGTAAGAAAACAATTAATTACCGTTATTTAATAACGACATCTGACTCCCACAGCTATACCAAAACCGATATGAAAATTTAATTATACAAAGTTTTCCAAATGTTGACCACGAACCCCTGAGCGTCCCTAATCGCATTCTAGGAGGTCTGCGAAACATTCCGAAAAAATATTAAAAAACAAGAATTTTTTAAATATTAGAAGTTTTTAGTTAAAATTTATAACTGAAGTATAAAAAATCAGCTTCTAATAAATAAAGTGAATATAAAAATAATGAAAATAATTTCAAAACTTTTCAGGAAATATTAACTTTTTGTATTGTTGTTAAAAACTAATCTCTGAGTTAAATCAGGCACTATCCACGGCTCTCATCTGAAAAACTGAACTGGTTTTAAGAGAGTTTCAATGTAAAATAACAAAAAACGTGAAAAAGTGGTATTTTTAATTAATTATTTTTATTGTTTTCAAGCAATTTTAATTAAATTGTAAAGTGCACTTGTGTTGTTTGATGTGTTCTCTGCATTAGTTTTGTATAATTAGCACAAAATTTTGCTTATTAATATTAAAAAATACGCCCCGGTGAAAAATGTTCATATACGCTGAAACATGTTCATATATGGTTTATGTATGGACACATATGAACAAATATGGATTTTTTATGAACATATATGGATTTAATATGAACATATATGGAAGTATATGTGATTCCATATATGGAAAAAATTTCATATACAGACATATATGGAAGCATCTGTTATTTCATATATGGAAATGGCACTCATATATGGACAAATATGAAAGTATATTTTATTCAATTTATGCAAAAGGGACTTGTATATGAACATATTTCGAAGAATACATTTTTCCATATATGTAAAAGGAACTCATATTTGGATAAATATGGAATTATATTTAATGCCATGAATAAAAAAAGGAACATATGTAGCGCCTAATTTGAATGTCATACATAAATTTATATCTATCGTACAACCTTATAATAAAGGACAGCAACGTTCGCATGTATTCGCATATATTTAATAAATGTATATGTTCATATATGTCCATATATGAACATATACTTAGGTGTTACCTCATTTTTCGGATCCATACATATATGGTTGAACCATAAATGTTCATATATGGACATTTTTCACCGGGGCGTTAAAAAAAACACTAAAAACTGTTTCTCTTAAAACCAGTTTGCATATAAAATTAAAGTAACTTTTTATCAGCAGTTGAGGCTGGTGGTTTGTCTTTAGTCTATATAGTCGTTGGTTAAATCCTTGTAATCATCTCAATCAAATTCCCAGCAAAAAAAAACCGAATGCATTCTACAAGAATGCATTTTTCACTGCATATAAAGTAGCTATATATGCTGATTTCTTACATCCAATAAACGTATTTTAAATGACTTCCAAAATGCCATTAATTAAAAACTTTTTTTACTTCCCAGAAAAAAAATACCTGACCAAGATCCGTAAAAGCACCTATACTGTTCGGTACAAATGCGTTCAAATTGAGGTGAAAAACGCATTCTTTTAACATTGGCTTGTCATAGGAGAGAAGGTGTTTATGCTACTTTAAGTCTGCTTTGCACGTCATAAAAATGAGTGCTTGGATGTTCTTTTTTATATAGGAAAGCAATTCATTTTTTTTACTATCTAAGGAGAGATGAAAAGTAACTTCTTGGGAATGCATTCAAAAGTCATAAATATCACTTCTTAAATATATATTTGAATGCCAAGAAGTTACTTTGGAATGCATTCAAATATATATTTAAGAAGTGATATTTATGACTTTTGAATGCATTCCCAAGAAGTTACTTTTAATCTCTCCTTAGATAGTAAAAAAATTAATTACTTTCCTATATAAAAAAGAACATCCAAGCACTCATTTTTATGACGTGCAAAGCAGACTTAAAGTAGCATAAACACCTTCTCTCCTATGACAAGCCAATGTTAAAAGAATGCGTTTTTCACCTCAAGATAAGATAAAATGGCTTTAGACCTTTGATAACGATAGATGGTTAAAGTTCATTTCAAAATAGTAACTATTCACGTGGCTCAATCAGGGCTTCAATTATAAAAGGATAGACACAATTAATTAATTGTAGAAAAATTCTCAAAAATTAAAATTTTTTTTAATAAATCAGATATTATCAAATTAAGGAATGAGTTGCAGACCAACTTCAGGCACGCTTTCAGAAGCTTTAAAGTGATATATCAACCAGTCACATAGCTAAAATAATACAAAAGTTAGACCCAAATATGTACGGAAAGTCTATAGCAAATTTGATAATTTTCCCCAAATTGAACACCAATTTTAGCTATACAAAATATTCCAGGTTATAGCAAGTTTCATACAATTCAAATAGAGTGCGGAAATTTCAATTGTTGATTTTATATGTTATTTAATATAAACATTTTTAGGCATTACTAACCCATCCTTGTTGGATGTCAAATACGTATCAAATATTAAAGTTTTTGATGAAAAATATAACTTAGAATTTTCCGTTGGACTTTATAATGTCTTTTATACCTAAAGCGTCGCTCATAAAATCGTTGACCTTGCGCTGGGGAGTCCAAAAACGTCCAACAAGTAGTGTATGGCCAAATCAAAAGGGGTTAAAAAATATTTTTTGTGAAAATTTAAAAAAAAAAAATTTTCCAAAATCCCCCCCCAACCCCCACCCCAGAGACTTGAGCTGGAGCCGCCACTGTATACAGTTAATTTGGTTGATTTTATAAAAATATATATTTCTACACCGATAAAATTTCTCAGTTACTCTTTTAAAGAATTCCTCAGTTAAAATAAAAACATTTAAATTAATTGAAATAATCGATATTAACTTTTGTTTTAGTTAAAAATAAATGAGTTCTAAATTGTCAAAACAGTTTTGAATCACAATTTAAAGCTAAAATAAAGGTATAAAGATTTTCTTTATATCACGCGTTTGTTTGTGCATTTGTTCCAATCTTTGGGCACTAATTTAAGAATTTGGATTGTAAAACTGTGAAATTCGCTAAAGCTTAAATGGACTTGATGTAAGTTAACTTCTTTTTACAAGATCTTTTAATTAATTTTTAAACTTTGAATTTTTCACAGAAGGTGAGAAGAAACAATAAGTGGAACTGGTGAAACTTGTTGATTACATGGCTCGGATGTGGCTGTAAAGTTTTATATAATACAATATATGAGCCCTAGTGATGCTCAAGCAAAAATAAGACGAAAAAAGTGTTCAATTATTTTATATATTTTATCTTGAAATTATTATTAATAATATCTTTTAATGCTCAAAGCTCTTTTCATTGTTTAAAGCAAAAATTAAACTATTATTAGGTTATTTTTAACTAATTTCCCCCCAGCAAAATTGTCGGATGCAAAGAACCGGTTGTAGAACAACTTGTACTTGCATGCAACCTGTTCTAATTTATGTTCTATCATCGGTGATTTTTGCTTGAGTTTGTCCCAAAAGCAACAGGTTCTATTCCTCCAAACTAAAACAGGTTGCTTTGGAACCGGTTCTAGAACCAGTTATAGAACCGGTTCTGGGACAGTCAAGCCTTCCATTTTGGCTTCCAATAATCAGTTTTAGAACCTGTTCCACGGAACCGGTGTTAATAAACCCATGTTTTAGAACAGATTCAAAGGCAACCAGTTCAAAAAAATTTTGCTGGGCCATAATTATTTATTTCAATTAACAACATCATTGTATGTAACTGAGTTCTCAGTGAAAATGTTTTAATGAAACAAAATTAGTTATTTTTAATTAATTTGAATAACTGAGGCTCAGTTAGGGGTATTTCACCTCAAATTAAGTAGCCTATAACTGAGTAATTTTTTCGGTGTATTTATTATTATTATTTTAAGAGAAGCAACACGCAGGAATTGATTGACTAATATGTTGCTTTGTTTGAAAATGGGATAGAGAAGAGACGAAAGGTATGACAACATTGTAATTGCGCAAGATATTGAATTTTAAAACATTTGTTGCGGGTAATCGATGAAGAGTTGGCGAACTTTAAAGGTTTATTAGTTAAATTTTTCATTATGACTTCATTTCAGCTCATTTTTAAAGAATTCCGGTTTTGCTATCATATATGTATGATGTCATTTTCGATATCGAAATCGTCTGGAATAACGATAGTGTTTCGATGGTGGACCATATTTTGGCGACTTTTACTATCGTTATTCCATGAAATTTCGATAGCGAAAACGGTACCATAATTTTTTAGAAATATGATATCGTTACGAAAGGCACATTTTAGAACAAAAAATCTATCGTTTTCGAATCACAAGTGATAATAAATATCACCTAGTTGATATCGTTTCGATTTATTGACGATATCGTTTGGTTTATTGGGATAATAAACAACTACCAAAACAGTATTTTTAGAGGAAACAGTTATTTTTCTTAATTATTTCAAAAATAACAACTTTCCTTGATTTCTTAAAATTCTCGTTTGGCTTATATTTGTTATTAGTTATATTATATTTATATTATATTTTGTCTTAGTTTTCGGTCCGTCATAAACGGAATCCAACTCCGTATACGTACCGTTTTCTGGATCCGTATACGGACCAGAAAACGGAACATAAGGAACATCGAAACTGATTCGAATCCGTTTAAAATCCGTCAATGACGGACCGTTTACGGACCGTTATGTCGTGTAAAAACGGAAAAGTCCGTTTAAAGTCCGTCAATGACGGACCGTTTACGGACCGTTATGTCATGTAAAAAACGGACTAGTCCGCTGAAAGTCCGTCAATACCGGATCGTTTCCGGACCGTTATGTCGTGTAATAAACGGAGTGACTCGGTTTTTAGAATGCCGTTTTCGGACTTTTATATCTACCTAAATTGACACATTACTAACTTTAATATTGTATGTTTTTAATAGATTTATTAAATAATTTATTAATTTTATTAAAAACTATGTTTACCGCCGGTGGAACTAACTTCATTAATCGGCCTCAAAATTCGCAAAATTGACGCATAACTAGATCCAAAATATATCTACAAGCAAAAGAAACAATTTATTAATCGAGGTTTAATTAAGTGTATTCACGATTGAGTTTTTTCATACGCAATTCACAAACTATCGTGAAAAAACATAAAATTTCATAAACACTTACTATTTAATGATTCTAAGCGAATTAAAGTAATTTGGCTACTGCGGCAACGGCCAAGACAGGATGCTCGTTTTTGCGACATCCAGAAACTTTTTTAACCGACTTTACCGCGCAACCCGTATTAAATTATTTAATTAATTCTATTTTGCGGACAAAAATTCACGAATAAACTGAAGAAAGACGACACCGTTAGCTCCGGAGTTCAAACTGATGAAAATTGGTGAAGTCCGTATTTAACGGTGCAGAAACGAATACACCAAAACGGATTCAAAATGTATTATATTCGAAAATCCGAAAGTACGGTCCGTTATTGTTCCGTATACGTACAAGCTTTGACGGATACCTGTTTTACGGACCGATAATGTTCCGTAAAAGCCGGATTGATGATTCCGTACATGCCGGAGAGTCCGTAAAAATGTTTCTTGGGAGACCTATGTAATTTAGGTGCCTAACAAATAATTTTTGAAAACAAATAGCTAATTTCTTATGCGCAAATAGGATATGTATGTCACATAACTCAGGTCATATCCAACTGATATTATTACGAAGTAGTTACTTCAGAACTGGTGGACACTGGTACCAGTTTTGCGTCCTTAAATTGTAGTTTTCCCTATGACATATCAATTAGGGACATAACTTTTTTCAATTTTTGCAAATATCTTTTCTCCCGAGCAAAATAAATTAGAGCATGGAAAAATATAAAGAACTACAATTTTACTTTTTCGCGGTCGTTAAAAAAGTACCCGCACCAAACGCATTGAAATTTTATATAAATGGATTTTTATACTTAAAAAAGTAATACAGTCAAACTCGCTTAAGACGAACTCCGGTGGACCAGAAAAATTAGTTCGTTGTAAGCGAGGTTCGTAATAACCGGGGCAAAATTTTATATAAATTTTTTATTTTATCCATAAAATATTTAATATTTCTAAAAATAATTTCAAAATTTGAGTGTTATTTTTGTTCGTGTAAACCCAATAAACCAAAGAACGATACGATAGCGAAATCGCTATCACCTTAAATATCCAAAAACGATATCATATTCCAACAAGATTATAATATCGTTTTCGATAAGGTTTAATGATAAAGCATACTTCAAAATATTCATTATTTACAAAAATTTAAGCTGTTTTCAAAAACAAATAAAATTTACAAAATTTTGCAAGTTTTTCTTCGTTTGGCTATTTATCCTTTTTTTATTGGACAATTAGTTGGAAAATCTAGGTGAGTTCGGCTTTTCTTCTTAATATAACAATCTCATTATCAATTTTCCATTGTGACTTCAACTCAGCTCATTTTAAAAGAATTCCGGTTTTGTTATCATATATGATATCATTTTCGATATCGAAATCGCCTAGAATAACGATAGTGTTTCGATGCTGGACCAAATTTTTTACTATCGTTATTTCAGCGAATTTCGATAGCGAAAACGGTATCATAATTCCTTGGAAAAACGATATCGTTAGGAAAGGCACATTTTAGAACAAAAAATCTATCGTTTTCGTATCACAAGTGATTATCATATATGATAATAAATATCACCTAGGTGATATCGTTTCGATATCGTTTGGTTTATTGGGAAGTTGAAATTATTCAAAATATCATTTACAGGGTAGCTTGAAAATAGCTTTTGTTGGTTCAATACATAGCTATTAATGATTAATTACACTATGCGACAGTCAAAATCGAGATGGGATGAAACCAACGGGAAATGTTATATCGGTCAAAAACAAGTTATACGTGTCCCGGCGTTTCGCTGGGTCACCCCTAGGAATCGAGATATATCTTTTTTTGACATAACTCGAGAACCACTAGTCCGATTTTGCTCAAACAATTTTAAAAAAATTTTAATTTACAATTCCTTTAATCTGTTCATATAACGTTTGTTATCGCTACCATAAAAATCAATAACCTTTTGTTTATTACTTTTTTTTAATATTTTAGGCAAAAAATATTTTTTCTTCATACATTTATTTTTACCGGCAAAACTGTTGAGTATATAGAAAAACGTTATATGAACAGATTAAAGGAATTGTAATTTTTTTAAAATTGTTTGAGCAAAATCGGACTAGTGGTTCTCGAGTTATGTCAAAAAAAAGACCACCAAAGGTCAAATCGATATATCTCGATTCCTAGGGGTGACCCAGCGAAACGCCGGGACCAGGGAAACAAGCCGATCAAAATAATCGGCGGCGGCGGCGCAAGCAAAAAATCGGCGGCGGCGGCGGCGATTAAGGTTGAGCCGGATAAAAATCGGCGGCGGCGGCGCAACCAAATAATCGGCGGCGGCGGCGGCTTGATCGGCTTGATAGAACATTATACACGTGTTTTAAAGATGTTTAAGGTTTTTTCCAAAATATAGCAGTAGAAAATTGTGCAAAAAAATTTGGAATTATCAAATAAAAAATAATTTTAAGTTAAATTCATCGATAAAAATTACAAATTTAGGATTTTTAGTTTTTGAACGGAGCTAGAAGGAGATAGTTGGGCTTTCCAAATATATACATATGTTTATATATTCAACAAAATTGTGTGGAAATATTTTCAAATAAAACTGATTTTCTTAATTTTTTCTTATTTTGTTTAATTTTGCTTTTAATTGCAATATTTTGTTTAAAAAAAAACTAATTTTTATCTAATTTATTCTTTATTCAGGGCAAAATGAAGTTCTATTTTAATCGTTTTAAAATTGTCAAAGTTATACATTTTTTTATAAACATGGAATCTCTGCATTTATAAGAAAATTGAAAATATTAAACTTAATGATTGTGCAAACAAGAACCTCGAGTTGCTGAAATTAAATGTTTAGAAAAATTACGATAACTTTTTCAATTTTCAATTAATTTAAACAAAAGATTTTACTAAGAACTAAACCCATGAATTACAATAGTAAAGAATTGTTTAATACTGTAAAAAAGCCGTCAAAGTATACAAATTAAAAAAAAAATTAATTTTAATATTTAAAAAAAAACTGTCAACATATTTTAGTTACAAATAAATAATTCTATATATATTTGGAAAGCTAAATTTTTTGTCTTTCCAAAAACGTTACAATATTCAAAATCGGTTGAAAAATTGCTGAATTTCAAATTGTTAAGTGCTTGAAGTCGCTCATAAACAGAGTTTTGACACTATCACCCCTGTTCTGAATTCCGAAACTTTTTAATTAGAGTGGTTTTGTAAAATCACACAAAATTCAAAATGTCGGAAATTTCGAAAGTTTCAACAAATTTTAAAATAAATTTTAACATATTGATTTTTGCAACAAAATATTCCTTTTACTTTCACCAAGCTTTTCCAACACGAAATAAAACGAAGAAAATAATTCGGATGTGGATCACAGAACAGCAAAAAAATTCGGAATATTTCACTTTAGAATTTTTTATGTGGATTCGGAACTTAGAAATAAACAAACTCTATTTTCACTCAAAATTAAATGTGTTTTTAGAATAAACTAGAAAAAAATATGGTTCGAAAAAGAATTGATTTGTAAAATCACACGGAATTAAAAATTTCGAAAATTTGTTGTTTCTACCAAATTTTAATATTCATAGACTAATTTTAAAATAAATTATTATATAATAATTGTTGTTAAAAAATATGTATTCGTTTCACTACCATCAAGCTACACGAAATAAAACAAAAAAAATTCGGATGTGGATCACGGAACAGCAAAAAAATTCGGAATGTTTCACTTTAGAATTTTTTTGTGGATGCGGAACTCAAAACAGCGTCGATTATTGTAAATATCTTCGTCCGCAATGTCTTAAAAATGTGTCTTTTGATAATAATTTCAGGTGTACTGAAATTTCTGAAAAATGTGATGTTATCTACTTAACCAAACCTACCACCATAAATTCGAATGAATTAATTCTTTAATTCACTTTTGGACATTTAATTAAAATTTACTAATATATCTTACTATTATACCATTCCTTATGAATTCATTCACTGGCTTCATTCTTTTAATTTTCATGCATAATGAATGAATTCTTTCATGAATTCATTCTTTTTATAATGATCTTTCACGTTTCATTCGGTTTGTAAAAGTTTAAAACAAATGTTGCGTTTTTAATTATTTTTATGGGTGGTGTATATGATATCAATATTAAATCCCTAAAATAAGCCACATTTTTATTTAATTTGTAATTATAAACTAAAGTGTTGTCAGAATCATTAGTATATTCATCCCTTAGATCTTTTACTGATTTAATAAAATGACAATTTTGATAAGCCATTTTGTAAAAGATTAGAATTAATGAAAAAATTAATTATTTAAATTGATTGTAATTCTATAAGGAATGTATTCAACATAAGAATTCATTCTATTTAATATTAAAATTTGGGAATGAAACCTATGAATTAATTATAAAGGCATGTTTTGATGGAATGATATATATTCAATTTCTAAAGCTGAATTCGGTTTTGTGCGAATTAACCTAAAATTGAATTAATTCTTTCGAAACTCTGCCTACAATCTACACTTGGTCATTTGAAAAGTATATATGTATATTGTTCATTTGGATTCTCTCCTTTTTGCATATCCAAATTTCAGCGAAATCTGTCAGAAGTTTTCAAGCAAAACTTCCAACTTAAGAAATATTTATGACAAAAATCCTTCTTAGCTCTGACTATAAAACTGGTTCTTTTATTTTTTTTAACTACAAAAAAATACTCTTGATGGTTCAGGAAATGATGAAGTAGAAAATTTGTTTTAAAAATGACATTTGCTTTTAAATTTTTTATTTTGGAAAATTGATACTTCCAGCCGAAATGAGCCGAAAAAATCGGCGGCGGCGGCTGAGGCAAAAATGACCGGCGGCGGCGGCTTAACTTCTTTTTTACCGATATAACTTTCCCCGGTAGTTTGAACCCTTCCCGATCACTGACCCCTACCATTTGTCTCAGTGTTATGGCTACCCGACTAAAAAAGTTTTCATATAATCTTATATGATTTGATATAATTATAAATGTTTATATGTGTGGCTTTATATGACCATATACATTTATATTAACACTTTGGTTTCATAAATATGTTTGATATGACGTTATATATAATCATATGCGATTTGGTCTCCAGGCATATATTAAGAGATCTGCAAATATAGTTTATACATAATTATATATAATGGCGTATAAGCTTCTCTAAACAATCTTATATCAAAATATATAACAAAGTTAATATAAAATTGTATTAATTTTATGTATAAATTTATCTGACATGATATCTAATTGTACAAAATTTTATAAAGTTTAATTGCACTATAAAAATTAAAAAAAAACTCCGAAATTGTGGATCTGGTTTTGAATTTTGCACTTTGACATATAAATAAATGTTTATAATTGAATTTAACATATATTTTCCAAATAGTTAGCGAAATACTCTTTATTAAACTCAAAATAATTTTAAAGAAATAAATAAAAGAATTTTTTTTTTTTTCATTGTGGAATTAAAGATCGAAATAATTATTTTTACTTTTAAATTTAAAAATTAGACAAACATATGTTGAAATAAATATGGTTTAAGTTCATTTATTTTTCCGTAAAAAAAAATTAATTGTGAAAGTTAATTTTTTATCATGTTGTTTTTAATTTTTATTTAAAAAAATAAAATTTGTTTTTTTCTACCTTTTTAATTCATTAATTAGAAATTTTTTAATTCAGTTCGAGGACTATTTCCTTATTATGAATTAACATAATAAGTACTTTTTTCAAAAACTGTTTTTTTTTTCTTCATCAGGATACTCTCCTGACAAATATTTCACAGAGTTTTTGCTTTCTAAAAACATCTACACTTTCAGGAATGAAAAGAGGATCGGGGATTTTCCAGGTCCCCTTCATCAGTTTTCCTTAGAAAGTGGTGGCGTAATCCCCGAAACGATCGTCTTTTCATTCCTGAAAGTGTAGAGGTTTTTTGAAAGCAAAAACTCTGTGAAGTATTTGTCAGGAGAGTATCCTGATGAAGAAAAATAGCATATAGCAATAGTTTTTAAAAAAAAAAGTGCTTATTATATTAATTCATAATAAGGAAATTGGCCTCGAACTGAATTAATAAATTTCTAATTAGTTAATTCAGTTATTTTATAAGAAAGATAAAAACTCTAACCTAGAAAAAGTTGTTCCGACAAATTTTTGTAATGTTTTATTGTGTCACCTATTTCCAAGTTTATTAGCAAAAATTGTTCTAAACATTAAGCATTAGATTTAATATGAATGAAATAAGCAAGGTTGGTTACCGTAACGAATAACCGTAAGGGTAACGGTAACGGTATCAGATTTCGTTTGTTTAGGTAACGATAAAGGTAACGGTATTTAAGACTGTTTCTGTAACGGTATACCGTTATCGAAACAGCAATACCGGTACGTACCGGTATTAAAAATTATGTTAAAAACTTATAAAAACAAGTAAAAACATGGCATATTTTTAATTTTAAGTACTGAAAATACAGATTTTAAGCTATAAATTCAATACTGGTAGTTTTAATAAGTATAATTATTATCTATAAATTAAAAAAAAAAAAAAACACTCAAGATTATAAAAAATAAAAAAATTGTAATTTTGATATAAAATAATAAATACCGGTAAAATACCGGTAACTTCCCATAAAAATAACGGTATCGGTAACGATAACGGTATTTAGAAATTTTTTTAGAGGTATCGATAACGGTAACGGTATTTAATTTGAAACGGTATTTTAGCGATAACGGTAACCAACCTTGGAAATAAGTGATCTCAATAATATTTACTAAAATTTTCTTTGAAAATCTTCATCAAATTATATGTATTTATATATAATTTGATGCAGTTAGATAGACCCATTTTTCGGATCAAATTGTATCAGGTGAGATAACATGCTTATCTCGCTTGATATAATTATATATTCCAATATTCGGATCAAATTAGATATGGACGTATATATTGGTTTATATATGGTGATATATGATTATATAACATCTTTTTTAGTCGGGTATTTAAATATAATTTCAATTCAACTACGTAATTTGTTCACTATGTAAATAGGGATTTTTAAGGGTGTATGATAAAAAATATTTTTTTTGGAAAATTGTTAATAACTTTGGATTTCCTTTATAAAAAGGTATAAAAATTAATATTTTTTTTATATATATCATACATGGGAATTTTTCATTAACATTGAATTTTCAATACCATTAGTTCATACAAATGACAATGAAAAAAATTTCATTACCATTTAATGGTAATGAAATATTTTTCATTAGAAAAATCATTACTAATGGTAATGAAATTACACTAATGTATAAAAAAACTAATTACAATTGATTAAAAACCATTTGTTTACAAAAAAATTCAGACAAATGAAAACGAACAACTGGTTTGGCCAGGGAAGTTACAAAACATAATTTATTAAGGAGGATCCATTTAATTCCGTTAAACTTTACCTGGGTACAAATAACAATGGAATGGAAAGTAATATTTAATTTCAAATGAGCATGAGCCTGAAGGAGCATATTCCATCTTCGATTTCAACGAGTTTTACTCCATTTTTACGTTTTTATGTCAATGGCAATTATTTTTTTTAATTTATTCATTATCAATGGTAATGAAATTTAAAATCATTGTCATTAATCAATGAAATTAAATTTTAGAATCATTACAATTAATTAAAAAAATGGTAATGAAAATAATTTCATTGCAATTGATATCAATGTAATGGTGATGAAATCATCAATTAATTAGTCCCCCTAATTAATTAGTCCCATATATGATATATATGGCAATAAAAAAATGTATCATGTAGTTTTTGAAAAAAAATTGTGTAAACTTTCGTTATCATTTTTCTCGAAAAGCAAAGTTTATTCAAATGACGATGATATTAATATAGCCATTAAACGCCAAAGATGTATACCATATGCATCAACTCATGCCTATAAATTTAAACAAAATCGGATCTTCCCAGCAACTGCTTGAATCGACTTATGCGCTAATTTCGGGCTTGACCGACAATTATTTTTGTACTTGTTTTATATTTGTGTTCCGAATTCATTTCATAAAAATGTATGTTTAAAAAAGCGAATGAGCAAAAATTTAGCGGGCGAACTAATTTAATTGTCATGTTGTTACTACACACACTTTAGTCCAAATTTTTGAAAGTTGTGAGTTTGATCAGGCATTATCCACGCTCTCATCTAAAAAGCTGAACTGGTTTTAAGAGAGTTTCAGTGCAAAACAACAAAAAACGTGAAAAAGGTGGTACTTTTAATTAATTATTTTTATTGTTTTTAAGCAATTTTAATTAAATTGTACAGTGCACCACTGTTGGTAAAAGTGGCACAAAAGTGCCATTTGTGGCACTATTGAATGTTCAATGGCACCTTGGCACTCTCCATAGAATTTTGGCACTTTTTACGAAAATTTATATATAATTTGATAAAAGATCGATATCGCTGGTTTTCCATTAAAAGCCACGCGTATTAAGAAGGGGTAGCAAAATTAAAAAAACAAATGCTACACTAAAAATATCTACAATTGGACCACCCTCCAGTCCTTCGGGGACAATTTAATCATTATTTTGATATTTAAAAATAAAAGCAACGGGGATAAAATTAGAAAAACTTTAATTGATTCTATTGTATTGTCAAATTTAATTGTAAAATTTTTTGAAAGTCTTGGACCTGCTAACTTATCTTAAAATAACGTAAGTTTAGTGCTTTACTATAGTTAAGAATGGCATTTTTATATGAAAATATTTGTGGTAGGTAATGTTAAACTCGGGTTACTTTTTAGATAAGTTTCCCGCCTTTTTTTTGTCTTTTTACTTAACCCTTAAATGCATGATCTCTACAATTTTAACAATTTTTTTACATATGATTTCTAAAGGCGTGTACATTTCAAGAAAAATACCAAAAAAAATTGCCAAATAGCTAAATTGTGATTATTTTAACGTGTATGAAAAAAAAGAAACAAAAAAAATATATGAAATATTAATTATACATTTATTGTTGCCAAAACTAATTTTATTGCGAGAATACCACTTTAAATATTTAAACAAACATTTTTGAATATTGCACTTTTTGTAAAAAAAAACGCGTGTTTTAGATTTTTCACAAACATACGAAGCAAAACCAAGATTTTTCCTATAACTGTTTAAAAACTCGGAGTTATAGTTTATAAGAGCACTTTGTGCAGAAAGGGCCCCAATGCCCAAAAATTGAGTTTTATGCATCAAGTGGCGTTTTTTATTAAGAAACTGGTATGTTGCCAAATGGCTACACCATGCATTTAAGGGTTAAAGTAACTAAATGTATAAATATTTGAAATAAAAGCTGAACATATTTTTTTTGAAACATTAAATGTTGCTTAATTTTTTTTTTTTGGCACTTTTAAAGCTTTTTTGGCACTTTTTTGACATCATTGAGGCACCAAACGAAAATTCTCAAATACCATCACTGCAGTGCACTCGTACTGTTTGATATGTTCTCTGCATTTTTTTTTTTTTCTTTATTCATTCCACTTGGGAACATAGGGCTGCTACAAGAAAATTCCAACTTTTTCTATCATTACATAAAACTTTAATTTCATCAAACGATTTATTTTGCTTGTTGAGTTCTTGCAAGACTGTTCTGCGCCAGATGTTCTTTGGACGACCTGAACGTCGGCTACCTTGGGGTTCCATTCCAATGCAGTCCTTGTTATGCTGCCTATTGGTCTTCGCAATGTGTGGCCTATCCATTTCCACTTTCGTCTTGCTATTTGGCTATTTGTTCTCTGCATTAGTTTTGTATAGTTAGCACAAAATTTTTTGTATATTATATTAAAGAACACGCATTGAAAAAAACACTAAAAACTGTTTCTTTTAAAACTAGTTGGCGTATAAAATTAAAGAGACTTTTTAATGGTTTGTCTTTAGCCTAGGTCTTTGTTTTTACACATGATTAGTTTACGTACATAAAAGTGTAATCGGGAAATCATTTGCGGAAATGGTACTTGAAAAATTTTAATAACAGAATTAAAATCTGTGCATAAAGATCAAATAAATATGCACTATAGAACACCATCATTAACTCAAGTTTTTTTTTTATAAAGGTGACTTCCCAATAAACCAAAGAACGATACGATAGCGAAATCGCTATCACCTTAAATATCCGAAAACGATATCATATTTCAATAAGATTATAACATCGTTTTCGATACGGTTTAATGATAAAGTATACTTCAAAATATTCATTAATTACAAAAATTCAAGCTGTTTTCAGAAACAAATAAAATTTATAAAAATTTGCAATTTTTACTTCGCTTGACTATTTATACTTTTTTTATTGGACAATTAGTTGGAAAATCTAGGTAAGTTCGGCTTTTCTTTTTAGTAACACGATCTCATTATCGATTTTTCATTATAACTTCATTTCAGCTCATATTAAAGAATTCCGGTTTTGCTATCATATATGATATCATTTTCGATATCGAAATCGCCTGGAATAACGATAGTGTTTCAATGCTCGACCAGATTTTTGGCGATTTTACTATCGTTATTCCAGCGAATTTGATAGCGAAAACGGTATCATAATTTCTTGAAAAAACGATATCATAAAGGCACATCTACACGAGAGAACAAACTGCTAGAGATAGAGCAAAAAACACCTCTAAATAGCTTAAATCATTCACAATAAAGATATTTAGAGGTGTGTTTTTCTCTATCTCTAGCAGTTTTCTCTCGCGTGTAAATGTGCCTTTAGGAAAGGTACATTTTAGAACAAAAAATCTATCGTTTTCGTATCACAAGTAATTATCATATATGATAATAAATATCGCCTAGGTGATATCGTTTCGATATCGTGACGATATCGTTTGGTTTATTGGGTTATACGACTTTCATAAAAAACTTCCATATTTATTTTTTTAATATATTTTTAAAAATTCAATTAGCAATTACTAATTGTTTATTTTGCGTATTTTCACTTTTACTATTTATTATCATATTTCAATCTATTACACAGTGATACAAAATCGAACTTTCCGAATCGGAATGGGATGAAACCAAAAGCAAATGAAAGTGGACATTTTCCATAACAAAAACCTCAAGGTTTTTTTTGTTTAGTGCGAGATTTTTTTTACACTATTTTGAAGTTGGTGATTTTGGAACGCTATCCAACAAGAAAAAATCATCAAAAATTTTATAAAATAATGCTTATTTATTTTTATTATCCTGGAAAGTTGTAGTATCTTATTGTTTTTGGGATCGAGGAATCCATTTTTAATATTTATTTTTACCTAAAACTCACGCTAGATGGCGCTGCCATACAAATTTTGTCCTTTCTTGTAGATTGTCGTAGAAAAAACGGTGTTTTTACTTTTTTTGAGGCTAAAAAATTAATTTTTGATGTTGGCTTCGTTATAAAACATATTTCTAATGATATTCCGAAGTACATTTTATTACGTTACTATTACAAAAATGGTATTTTTATTTACTGTTCTTCACACATGGTGAATCAGTGACAGCATCATAAAGCGTCCTTTTTCTTCTTCTTATTTTTTTAAATAAAATACATTTAGTAGCTTCACGTGATTCATTTTCCTGTTTGGACACGAATTACATTTATTTAAGTTAAAAATTAATGAATGTTTGAAGCATTTGAAATATTATTGTTATGTTTGTGGAAAATATAATAGACAAAAAAAATTTGGTCACAAAATATGAGAGTATGAAACAATTGTATTTACAGTATTTTTGAGTAGAGGTTATTGAAAATGTAGATTGGGTACCTGAAAAAGTTTGCAGAACTTGTAATAATTCTTTAACTGCGTGTCCATAAAACAAAAGGAAGTCAGTGCAGTTTGGTGTTGCAATGATATGGTACAATCCAGGTAATTTTTATACCCTACACTACTATGTGGTCAGGGTATTATAAGTTTGTGCTGATGTTTGTAACACCAAAAAAGATTGGTCCTAGACCCACCTTATAGTATACCGATCGGCTCAGAATTTTTTTTTATTTCGATTTAACGATGTCCGTCTGTCCGTCCGTCCGTCTGTCTGTCTGTCCATGCATTCTTGTGCGCACTGTACAGGTCGCAAATATTAAGATATTTTGATGAAACTTGATACACCGACTTTTGTCAATTACAAAAATATGTGTTATTACAGCCAATTTAAAATTCAAAGTAAAAATTCCAAACCGTTCTCCAGTTATTATGCTTTTATGCATTGGAGATACATTACAAGTTTCTGATTTTTATTTGCAAACTAGACATATATCAATAATAACAAATATAAACAAAACAAGAATTTTTAAAATTTCTTAAATAACTACCAAAAATAACAGTTTACTGTAAAATTATTGTTTTGGTTGTTGTTTATTATGATATTAAAAATATCTGATTTAAACAACTGTTACGAAATTACAGTATTTTACGTTAGTTGTTTTTTTAAATAACCGTCATAAAAGTTATTTTACATTTTTCTATAGAAAAACAACTGTAGTTTCTGTTAAAAACAACAACTACTGATTACTACACAAACAACTGTCATGTAGTAACTGTCAAACATATTTCAGTGTACTGCTGTTAAAAAGTCTTTTTAATAGTGCCTGCTGTCTGTTGGAAATTGTTTGCAGAATATAAAAGGAAATTTATTAAGTTTTGACATTACAAGTTTCAAAATATTTTTTCGAAGTGGTACCAATTTCTGATAGTAAAATTTACATTAAGCTTGTTCGTTTACTTACTACAAGTTACTGGAAAAATTCAATACAAAAAGTAAACAAAACTTTCCAATTGTAGTAAAAGTATTAAGAATTTCGAGTAAACGAACACACTGATTATGGATAGGTAAAATTCTTCCCTATAGGGAAGAATTTGCCACTATAGTGGCAAAGGTAACAATAAAATTTTTTTTAAATTGTATATTAAAATACACTACCTATGCCACCCAAGTCAATACACCCTCGCGTATTTTTTTGTGTGTGGAGAATAATCCCTTTTCCAAAAACCGGTCTAAAAAAACCCGGAAATATAGAAAAAACCGGTTTATCGAATAATTTGGAAACGGGTTTTGACAACTCTAATTGAAATGAAAAATATAGAACCGAAATAATTAACACCTTTTGAGTAAAAAAACAAGCAAATAAGAAAATTAATGTCGGTTACTAACCAGCAAAAAAAGAGATGCAAAAGCATTAGAAAAAATATATGCAAATATGAACTAGATGTACTTCCTTTTTTAACACAACAACTCATGATTTGTTAAGAAATGTCAACATAAAACAAAATAAGTGTAAAATTTAGTTGAATTGCTCACACATCGGATATAAAATATTGAAATAGTAAAAAGAAAATGTATGCAATACCGAAATCGGTACCGTTGTGAAATTGTTATTTCGAATATTCAAAAATGGTTCGAATTTTCAAAATTTTGGTATTATCGAAATCGTTATTGGACAAATTGTAATGCGAGAAAATTTCATTAACATTTGATGGTTAAGTTTTCTTCAGACGACTTTTTCAAAAGTTCACGGAATTTTTGTTCAGTTATTTTTCTTTTGTATTCACAGATGTCTAGTCAACAGAATGAAAATGGCCACAGTGAACCCATTAACATAAATCTAAACTGTAATAGCACATCACACATTGATGAAATCGATGAAGGCTTGAATATGAAATTACGCTTTAATACAATGTCTTCACTGGACAACTCAGTGCCAGCCTCACCGACAAAAAGTTCAGCGCTAAAACGTAATACCAGTCATGGTAATCTAATGCCAGCCGAAACCAAAGAAACTAGAGTAAAAGTTATTTATACTGGAGGAACTATAGGAATGGTGAGAAATGACAGAAATGGTAAGAGGAAATGTAATTAATTTTAAAAAATCTTAGCTAGCTTGTTTATCATTTTTTCAGTTTTGGCTCCTGTAACCAATGCTTTAGTTAAACGCATACGTAAGTATCCCAATATGCATGATGAAGATTATTCACAAAAAAGATTCGGTCAATCGGCGTCAATGGCTCCATTGGTATTACCCTTTGTGCAGGGTGAATGTAATCGAGTTTTGTATCAAATAACAGAATATAGCCCTTTATTGGATTCTAGTAATATGACTATGCATGATTGGGCTAGAATAGCTAAGGATATTCATGTAAGTTTCAACTATTAAAATTAAGTTTCAAACTCATTTTCATTTTGTCCCGTTATAAAATTAAACTTAAGCTGTTTTTAAATTTAAATGGGTCATTCATAAATCCCACATTATGTGTTTTCCTATTTTTAAAAAAAACATTTTTTTACATTGCAATTAAGGCCGAGTTTTTAGGATGTAGATTAAAATTTAATTTAGCGCAGTTTGTAACTGGAATGTGATTTATTTTAATTTATTTTAATAAAGACCAAAACTCTAAACTAGTAAAAGAAGAAATCGTTGTTACTAAATTTGGAAATGGCTGACAAAATTCGTTTTCGGTTAACTAACCCAAGTTTAACTGACATCGTAAAAACTCGGCCTAAATACCTACCTAAAACTTTTAAAAGTAACAATTAAAAATTTTAATTTTTGTTGTTGTTTTGCATGTTAATCTGCTTAATTAAACTGTAATTAAATTCAAAAGATGTTTGTGAATACAAATCTAAAATTTTAAGGAAAAACATGACTTTTAAAACAAAAAAATCCAATTTCAGCAATCCTATGAATTTTTTGATGGTTTTGTGGTTTTACATGGCACCGACACCTTATCTTATACGGCTTCAGCTTTATCTTTTATGTTAGAGAATCTCGGCAAAACTGTGATAATTACGGGTTCTCAAATCCCAATATTTGAGACTCGTACAGATGGCAAAGACAACTTCACTTCGGCTTTAATAATTGCTGGCAATTATGTTATACCCGAGGTGTGTGTATTTTTTGGTAATAAACTTATTCGTGGTAATCGTACCGTCAAAGTTAGCTCATGTTCCTTGGATGCCTTTGATTCTCCCAATGTGCCGCCACTAGCACATATAGGCATTAATGTCGATATAGATTATAGATTAATCTTTAGACCATGCAAAATATCGAAATTTAATGTTTATTCTCAGTTGGATGAAAATGTTGGTATATTACGTATATTTCCTAGTATATCTACATCAACTTTTAAGGCATTTTTAGCTGCACCCATGAAGGGTGTAGTATTGCAATCATTTGGTTCAGGAAATATACCAGATAACCGTAAAGATATGTTAAAGGAATTAAAGGATGCCTCCGATCGAGGGGTAATTATAGTCAATTGTACACAATGTCCCAAAGGTTCGGTAGCAGAAATCTATCAAACTGGCAAAGTTTTATTCGATATGGGTGTTATACCTGGATTTGATATGACACCCGAAGCAGCTTTAACCAAATTATCATATGTACTGGGTAAAACTGAATGGAATTTAGAAATTAAGAAACAGGTAAAAACAAAAATTATGATTTTTTTCAGAAAATAATGTTTTTTATTACAATTTTCTTGCAACAGATGATGCAGTCGAATCTTAGAGGTGAATTGACTTCCAATTCTGGTCCCAAAATGCAGGAATATGATTTAGTGGATGCTGTGGCCAGATCTTTGCATTTATCTTCACCCCAAGAACTTAGTCAGTTGGGGGCTACTTTATTTCCAGCGATGCTTAATGCTGCTGTTATATCGGGAGATATACAAAAGGTAAAATATTTTACTAAACTAAAGGAAACAAATTTTATAACTTTCTATACCTCTATTCCACTTAAGATTAACAATTTAAAAGCCTATGGAGCCGACTTATCTGGTGTTAATCAAGATAATCGTACTGCCTTGCATTTAGCCTGCCATGAGGGCGACTTACCTGTGGTAAATCATCTACTACTAAATGGTGTTTCTGTACACATACGTGATCGTTATGATCGCACCCCCCTTATAGAAGCTGTTTCAAATGATAATCATGAAATTATAAATCTGCTAATAAATTGTGGTGCCCATTTAACCGGTTCCGCTAGAGCAGTAGGAGAACAACTATGTGCTGCTGCCGCTAGAGGTTCTTTAATACGTTTAAAATCCTATCAATTAGCTGGAGCTGATCTTTCTCAACCAGATCCCTCCGGCCGAACGCCTCTTCATGTGGCTGCCTTGCACGGGCATGAAGAGATTGTTGAATATTTACTCGCCAATATGGATAATATAAATGAAACTGATATGTTGGGACTTACCGCTTTGGAATATGCCCGGAAAGCAGATCAACAAAATATTGTTGTAATGTTTAATAATTTAACGAAAAACTCGTAAATTTGACACGCACTTTTACTACTTTTGAACACTTTGCGACAGCTATATGACAAAATAACTTTTAAAATTATAACAATTTGCTTAAATTTTAGTAATACATGATATTTATAATAAATAAAAACAATAGTTCATAGTAAAAACACTTTTTAAAGAAAATTGCAAAATTTTTTCTCTAAAATAATAATTATAACGGTATAACACAGAGTTGTTACTGATAGGAAACAAAGAGCACTGTTGCTAACTCAGCGCCTTCCAGCCAATCTAGCGCTTTTTCATTAGCTCAGAGAAATTGGTTTTAGCGGTTAAAGCACCGTAAGTTGTTTGAATTTCACGTGAAAAAACTGTTATACTCCATATAAAAAACTAATTTTTCACGACAATGAGTTTCACGTAAAAATTGTGTAGACTTTGTTTTCACGCAAGTTTAATATACAAAACTATAATTTTTCTTGTGAGAAAGTAACGTTTTGTGTTTATTGTGATTGTTGCTTGCTAACTGCATTAAAAAAAATTTCACTTTCAGAATTTAAATTATTATTTAAGGCCTTCAAAGTTTGAGTGAACATTTTCCACGTGAAAAACAACTTACGGTGCTTAAGCCTAGTATTTTGTTCAATAAGCACCGTAAGTTGTTTTTCACGTGGAAAATTTTCACTCGAACTTAAAATGCCTCAAAAGTTACTTTAAATTTGAAAAATTAATATTTTTTTTATTTTATTAGAAAGATCCAATCACAATAAACACAAAATGACACTTTTTCACTAGAAAAATAATAGTCTTGAACATTAAATTTGCGTGAAAACAAAGTCTACACAATTTTCAAGTGAAACTCATTGTCGTGAAAAATTATTTTTTTATATGGAGTATAACAGTTTTTTCAGGTGAAACTCAAACAAACTACGGAGCTATAGAGCGAAAAAATTTCGCTCTATGTTTGGAGCTAAAAAACTATAATAAAAACATTAAAATGCACAAAGTTTTTATGGTCTATAAAAAGTTACAATCATAATTTACTCAAATGTCACTTTTTCGCTACATTTTCAAATGATCCTGTCTATTAAATTGATGCGAAAAAAATTCCACCGCAATTTCGCAACAATTCCACACAAGTGAAAAATCATTTTTTTAATATGGAGTTTGACAGCTTTTTTCGCAAAAGTATGAACAAAATACAGGCTTTAGCGGGAATTCTAGCGATTTACAACACAGGAAAATAAAAAGCTATTTTTTGTTCGCGGCAATGTTTGAAAGTTGTTTGAAGTTAATTCGCACTGAATGACAAATAACACAAAACAATAAAAAATAATACAAAACAAAATAAAATTAAAAATCGTTCTCAAGAAACATTTTTACGGACTCTCCGGCACGTACGGATTCATGAATCCGGCTTTTATGGCACGTTAACTGTCCGTAATGTACGTATCTGTCAATGCTTGTACGTCTACGGAACATTAACGGACCGTATAAATGGATTTTCGAACACAATACGTTTTAACTCCGTATTGGTATATCCGTTTCCCTACCTTTAAATACGGATTTCATCGGTTTGTTTACAAAATAAAAAATTTTTGTTAAGTCGGTGAAAATATTATTACAATGGGAATATATGGAGAATATCCAATAGAGGGAATTCTTTCTATCACACCATTAATCAAACAACATCAAGTAACAAGGTAAGATTTATGAAACTTAATGTTTCACAATGTTTTGTATATAACATGTGAGAATTTGCATCGTGTACATAGTCAATTAAACCATAACTAATTTATTGTCTCTTTTCCATATAGATGTTGGATTTTACTCCGGGTCGCTAAGCGCTGGATAGATAGATAGACCGAGCTGGATGTGCTAAATATTGTAATTATAAATAATAATTATTAATTAATTTATAAAAAAGAAAAAAAAGTACTTTGTATTGAAAATAATAAACATATGGTCTATTTTTTTTGAAAAAATCGGTAGGATATGGACAAGGAAATACTCCGTTATTACACGACATAACGGTCCGGAAACGGTCCGGCATTGACGGACTTTCAGCGGACTAGTCCGTTTTTTACATGACATAACGGTCCGTAAACGGTCCGTCATTGACGGACTTTAAACGGACTTGTCCGTTTTTAACACGACATACCGGTCCGTAAACGGTCCGTCATTGACGGATTTTCAACGGATTCGAATCAGTTTCGATGTTCCTTATGTTCCGTTTTCTGGTCCGTATACGGATCCAGAAAACGGTACGTATACGGAGTTGGATTCCGTTTATGACGGACCGAAAACGGTGCGTAAACGGAATGAATTGTTTGTTGGGTTGGCATACAGTGTGACCAAAGGAACTTGTTTTGAGCACTGAAAATTTCAGCTGCATTCAAATGCAATAAATTAAATGATATGGAATGCCAAAACGATTGCAGAGAAACGTCAAAATTATATTAATTGCACTATAGCGGAGAGCCATGGTTGGCAGGCAATACCGCTAAAATACCGTTATCGATTCAAAACCCTTTCAAGTGACTACCGTTACCCCTAAAATACCGTTACCCAAATACCCGGAATACCGTTATCCTCAAAATACCGTTACCGAAATAATAAAAATGCCGTTATCCTTAAAATACCGATACCGAAATGAATGAAATATCTATACCCTTAAAATACCGTTACCGAAACAAATAAAATATTGTTATCCCTAAAATACCGTTACCGCTATTTTTTAATTCTCTGCTTTTGGTAATTTCACGTAATTATTGAGTATTTTTTGTACATTAAGTTGATAAGTTGGTTCTGTTTTTAATCTAGTTTGTTTTTTGTAAAAAAAATTACGGGATGCTTCGAAATACCTGGCTACCGTTATCCTTAAAATACCGTTACCGATATAACTGAAATACCGTTAAACTTAAAAAATAGGTACTGAAATAAGCCAAATATCGTTATCTTTAAAATACCGTTACCCAAATAACTCAAATACCTTTATCCTTAAAATTCCAATACCGAAATAAATGAAAAAGCGTTACCCTTAAAATACCGTTTCCGAAATAACCTAAAATACCGTTACCCTAACGATAACCGCATTCGTTTCGGTTATCATCCATGCGGAGAACACATGACCATTTCATGGCTAAAAAATATTCTGGCATGTGATGAATATCGAAAACGAAAACGATATAAATTTCAATGGTTGATATTTTACGATCTGTATAATGCCAAGTATTTGTTATTTCCTAATTTAGATGTCCGGAGTAAAATAAAACGAAAAAAATAATTTGAAGCCAATTTGATTTTCGCGAAACTAATTATTCTAGATTAAAAAACAGTTCGTTTTCGATTTTCATCACACACCAAATTTTGTCAACCATTAGTTTGTTTCTACAAATAATATATAATTAAACTTTTCTCATTCTTTTTCCCAAAATTTATGTTGTTTTTTGATTGCTAAATTTAAATGAAAACTAAAAGTGACATTTGATGGCAGGCATCATTGCAAGAGCCGCTTGCATGTCAGACACATCAAGATATTGCAATAAGATTGAAATTAATGTCCTAATTTTAAAAATCACCTGCGTTCATCACATCACATAACTTCACTCACCTAACGCGGGAATTGAAAAATTGTATTTTATACTACATTTATACTTGAGCAAAAACCACCTAGTTTTTGTACAAAAGTAGTTTTTGCTTGTTTTTTTGTATGCGTTTTGACAAGTTAAAAACTACAAGAGGCAAAAACCAGATAGTTTTTGCTCAGGTATAAATTTAGTATTATAGATCCTATGTATTCGTGATTGATTTTTACGTTATCACTTGAATTGTCAAATCATTACATTTAATAGTTGCCATCTTTTTGCAAAAATGGACAAATTTTAGCCTTTTCTTGTGCGAATTCATATAATTTATTTTTGGCATCCTTTAAAAATAAAATAAAAATGTAAACAAAAAGGAAACAAAAAAATAAAACAATTTTTTTAAATATATTGGAAATTTAAAATTATCTTTATTTTAGCAATAAAATATGATTGCAAGTGTGTTTAAAATTGTGTTTACGTAATTTATTAATTTTTAACATTAAAAAAAATAAAATTCTTAAAAATGTAAAGTTGTGTTATAAGCTGTATTTTGTTTCATGCCTATCAACGTTAAGTATTTAAAGCAAATCTACGTTATACCGATTATGGTATAAAAAATTTGAAAAAGGTTATGTTTATAATTGTTCCATTATAATCGAACGTACTTCAGCAAACATTTTTAGGAAATAACGTGAATAAGTTACGTTAGATGTGAAACCGTATAAACGTTGAGTTTTCAACGTTGATAATTATCAGTGTTCAAAGTTAACGTACATACGAAAAGTAATATGTTAGTTTTAGTCTTAAACGCGTTTTTAAGTACTTTTAAGTTTTTTTATGAGTTAACGGATATAGTTAAGTCGAATAATTGTTTCTATTGTGCTGAAAAATATATTTTACTTTTTAATATCGTTAATTAGTGTATTTCTGTTCTTTTTATAACTTTTTGTTGTGTATTATTGCAATGCTTTTCATTCAACACCTATAAAATGCAAATGCAAGTTTTGACAATTTAAGTGATAAAAATAACGCTCAGGTGATTTATAAAATTTACTTTTTCATACAATTTTGTTTGAAAATTACGTAAGTCAACACGGATAGTCACCGCGTTCATCACCGTGTTTTGAAAAATACAAAATTATAAAAAATTAAGCGAAGTGAGGCGTTGTGTTTTGAGAAATTAGGCTATAAGTATCTTCAACTGATATGAAATCATTTTAAAAATTGCTTGCTATCATTTGATTGCATGCCAAAACACTAGGATAAATTTGAGAAATTGTTGCAAAATTTAACTTGTAGGTTAAATAAATATTTAAAACAGTCTTTTATCAACTGTTTGGCTCTTGTCAATTTGACTAAAAAATTATAAAATATTAGGTGAAGTGAGGCGTTGTGATTTGAGAAATTGGCAACACTGTGCAATTTTAATTTTGCGCTGTTTGCTTTAAGCTGCCTACACACTAGGGAACATACTTAAAAAAAGAGAGCATTTTTTGTGAATGTGTGAGTGCGTTTGTGTGTGTGTGAGTGTTGAGAGCGTGCATTTCGTGTTTACAAAATTTTTTGATATTTTTTGTTCCCTCAACCATGTTCCCTAGTGTGTAGGCAGCTTTAGGTTATAAGTGTCTTCAACTGATATGAAATCATTTTAAAAATTGCTTGCTATTATTTGATTGCATGCGAAAACATAGGATAAAATTTGAGAAATTGTTTCAAAATTTAAATTGTAGGTGAAATAAATATTAAATATGGCATCTCATTTGTTACTTTGCTTCTATACAGTCTTTTATCAACTGTTTGGCTTTTGTCAATTTGACTACTATTTAAAACAACACAGTTTTTTGCTGACATGGAATAATTTGTGTGTTTTTTTGTAATAAATTTTGTTCTAAAAAATTTATGGTAAATTTCCAATAAAAAATTAACAGTTAATTAATAATAATTAACTAAAAACATTCTCTACAACCGATACTGCAAAAAAAATATAGAGTTTAATAAAAATTTGTGAAATTTAAGAAGAAAACATGAATTGAAAATCTATGAAATCCAAAAACGAACACGTCATATACTTTTTTTTATTAATTTTTTCCGTGGCATTGAGGCTGTGTATTTTCCGATTGTGATGGTGTCATATAAGTACTAGAGAATGGATTTTTTTAATGTTTTTTAAGATCAATTTCTTGTTTTTTTTTTAATTTACGTATTAATTTTTTGTTATTTGTGTTTTTATTATAATTTTTTAGTACAAGTACCAATGTTTCTGTCAGCCGACGAAATTTTACAAAGTTATCAAAACAACAACTACAACAATAATAACAACAATAACGTTATCATCAAATAACTTACTATATTTGTTATTAAATGTTTGTTTAGTATTTAGTTATTAAGGATTTTTTTTAATTTGCGAGATAGTAGTCAACGATTATAAACATTACCATGTCGTCCGATCCGAACGAACAACAACAACAATTGCAGGCGAGTTTTTTACAACAACAGGTAAGTGCAACAGTTCTATTTTTGGCAAATTATTTGACTGGGGCAATTTTAGGACTTTAAACGCAGACTGAGCGGTATTGATCAGATCATTTACCAGATATGTATATAATTGTACAACAGTTTTAGAACTGTTGACTGTCGAAGTGCATCTGTTGACCGCAAACTTTTTTAACTAGATTATTTATCACCGCTTTACAGCTATGCTAACCATTTAGAAGTGATACACAGGTCATGAATATATATTTTTTTGACACAATATTTGTAAACCAACCTATTTTATAGTTTTGCCGCATTATGAGAACTTATTAGTATAAAGTTAAATACCTGAATATAATCAAAGACTATATAGACTAAAGACAAACCACCAGCCTCAACTGCTGTTAAAAAGTCTCTTTAATTTTATATGCAAACTGGTTTTAAGAGAAACAGTTTTTAGTGTTTTTTAACGCGTATTTTTTAATATTAATAAGCAAAATTTTGTGCTAATTATACAAAACTAATGCAGATAACATATCAAACAACACAAGTGCACTTTACAATTTAATTAAAATTGCTTAAAAACAATAAAAATAATTAATTAAAAATACCATTTTTTCACGTTTTTTGTTATTTTACATTGAAACTCTCTTAAAACCAGTTCAGTTTTTCAGATGAGAGCCGTGGATAGTGCCTGATATAATTCAAATATATCTTGTACACTATGCCACAAAATTGTATAGATATACAGAAATATAATTGCATATTAGGATTCTCCAAGCTTGTATGGAGGAAAATAAATTTTGAGTTTTTAACCGGGCTACCCTCTGGAAATATTTATTTGGGTGCCAAACAACGTTTCCCAAAAAATTGGGATAATCGAACGTGCCGCATCGGCCCTGAAGTTTGGAACACGGATTATAAGGGGAAAATATGACTGTGTGCATTTTCTAGAAAACATTGATATTTTAAAACTAATTCGATTAAAAAACATTAAAGAATCATGATTTGGATTGAATTCTATTTGTAATAAAGCAATAAAAACTTAAATCGGTTAAAAACCAGCCGAGTTATTACAATTTCCCCAGGCAACTGATGAGTCGCAGACCACTTACTCAAGAAATCCGGGTCCAAATTTTAAAATTTATTGAAATAATCTACTACACAATTTTTTTATTCTATAAGTTCCAAGAAACTCATATAACGTATTTTTTTTCTATTGTGTTTTGCATTGGCGTACCTAGAACATTTTTCTGGGGTGGGCAAGCGACCCATTAATTTTCTGCTGTTTATTTGCCCATTCTCACACTCTTAATCCCAACAAACACTTTCGGCATTATGTTTACAATTTTTTCACACAAAAAAAAAAACTTAAAAATCATTCCTTGCCTTCTAATAAAATGTTCATACATTTCCTATCAAAATCGCCATATTTTTATACAAAACTCTGAAAAGTGCATCTATTTTTCTAAAGAAAACCTCGTACAATGAATGTGTTCCAAGCTATATTTTCAGATTATTATGATAGAGAAAAGAAATCTAAGATCAACCTGTCTAATTCTACCTCGGACGAATCCTTTCTAACCCCATATTCTGATAATTTAAATTACCGAGGTGGTCAAAAACAGTGAGATGTTCATCTTACAATTTTTTTTCTAGTTTGAAGAAATTTCCTAGTTAGATATCAACTAATTATTCATTTAGAAAACTATGAAATCTAAGATATTTAACTGACCAAAAAAGAGTATGCTTTATATTTCTATTATTGAACAACTTTGCGATTCTAATAATTTTTCTTAAAGAAAAACTCTTATGGTCAATTTTATAATCGGAACTAAAATCGATTTGTTTCTTAAATATTTCTTAGGTAAAAATTTTTCAAACAAATTTCTTATTTAAGAAATATTTAAAACAAAAATCGATCTTAGTTCTGACTATAGAACTGACCCTTAGATTTCAACAACTTAGCTGCCTAGGAATCTAGTAGAGATTTTCCCAAACCAAAACCACAGGTTTATTTGATATAAAAAAAGTAATATTGTGATACTTTTTGCCATCAAAATTATAGATAAAAGAATTGTAGGTAGATTTTTTTTAAATTCTGGGTTGGGCAAAAATCAGTTTTTTTGGTATTATCCCAGTACATTTAATAACAAATTTAGTAGTTTGCTAGAACTTTACTGTCCTCTTAGTGTACATCACAAATTTTTAATGTATTCTTTCGAATGGTGATGTCTCTCTTACATAAATAATTGTGTAATAGATGTAAAAATACGTAAAATTTATAAAATTGTTAATTTTAATAGATTAAAAAAAGCTCGTTAATTTTCAGAAAACAGTACTGGCAAAGCACGTTTTAAGTAGTACCGGCATTTCGTAAAAAACAGTGCTCTTCCAGTACAACTTTTGTTGTAACGTCGGCAATTTCTACCTGGGCTGTTTCCAAAACTACAATTTTAAATTTTTTTAAAGAAATTTCAAAAATCATCGATATGAATTTAAGCGTTTATAAGAACATATTAGGGATTAAAAACTACAAAAATTGTAGGAATTCCTTTTTTCATTTGGCTGGGGCAGAGATTTTATTTCATCGGATTTTGAGAAAACAGCGATTTTTGGCATTTAGCTTTTAGGCAAGTTTTTCTTTTTTTTTTCTTTTAGTTCCACATGATTTTGGCCGGAATATAACAACAGAATGTTAAATACTTCAACCCTGAAAATAAGGCCAAAATATAAATAAATTTAATTGCCATTGCAATTGGGTAGACTGGTCAAAAACTCAAAAAGAACCCTATTGCACATACTACTAAGTAAATAGTACATTAGTTTTACGTAAATATCATGAGAAATTAAATTGCGTGGTTGAATTTAAAATTTTTGACACACAATACTCGTAAAGTATACTGTTTTTTTTCATATTATTGTTTAAATTCATAAACATGGATGTAACCGAAACGAATGCGGTTATCGTTAGGGTAACGATATTTTAGGTTATTTCGGTAACGGTAGTTTAAGAGTAACGCTATTTCATTTAGTTCGATATCAGTATTTTAAGGATAACGGTTTTTGATTTATTTTGGTAACGGTATTTTAAGGATAACGATATTTGGGTTATTTCTGTAACGGTATTTCAGTTATATCAGTAACGGTATTTTAATGATAACGGTAGTCAGTTATTTCGGTACATACCGCATGTTTTTTTTTTGCAAAACCCAAAAAGTAAAAACAAAACGAATTAATTGACTTAATTTATGTGAAATACTCAATAACTACGTGCAATGACCAAGAGTAGAGAATTAAAAATAACGGTAAAGATATTTTAAGGATAACGCTATTTCATGTATTTCGGTAACGGTATTTTAAGGTTATCGATATTTCATTTATTTCAGTAGCGGAATTTTAAGGATAACGGTATTTCAACTATTTCGGTAACGGTATTTTAAGGATAACGGTATTCCGGGTATTTCGATAACGGTATTTTAGCGGTAACGGTAGTCAGTTGAAAGGATTTTGAATCGATAAAGATATTTTAGCGGCATTGCTGGCCTTGGTGCTTCAAAAGTCGTGTATAAAAAAAGAGACAGGTGACGCGTGTGAGCCGGAAACAAAACAGCAAACGACGGTGTGGGTATTCCAAGACGAGCGAAATCCTATAAAGTTGTTCATGGAATAAGCACAGCTAAGCAAATGGTCGCCTGTTTCTTCGGCCGAATGGGTCATGTGGCCACTGTTCCGCTTGAGCAACGGATGACGGTCAATTCTGAGTGGTACACGACCATTTGTTTAACGGAAGTCTTCGGAGAAATTCGTAAAACCAACCGCCAAAGACGAATCATTCTCCATCATGACAATGCGAGCTCTCACACATCTCGTCAAACAGGTGAATTTTTGAGCAGTCAAAACATCGAATTGATGACTCATCCTCCGTGCAGTCAAAGAGTATATATTATAGAGAGAAATTATGCTACTCTTAACTCTCTCGAAAAAATCGAACTCGGGCCAACTCGATATACAACATTTTTATCTTAAAATTAAGTTGAGTTGCAACATTTTTAAGTTGAGTTGCAACATTTTGTGTAATTATGCCGAGTTTTTATTATAAGTGTTATAAGGCCAATAAGGCATAGGACGAATATCTTTATTTCCAACATAATAATAATAAGTTAACAGTTAAAGAAAAGTAAATTTTTGCTAAAGTGCAGTTTACGGGCATAACTCTGATGAGTTCAAAATTTTTATCGTAGTAGATATTTTTATTGTGAGTTCAAAAATATAAATATTTCTTCTCGGAAACGCATACTTTCGAGTGGGCGGGACTTTAAACTTGAAAATTGAAATTGGAATAACTCTGAAGATACTTATCCGATAGTTTAACGCGCAAACACAGCCAATATATTAATAAGGATGGGTGCGAACTGGCTAAATAAAATCTAAACTAAATTCAGGTTTCCAAATTTCTATGCAATTTGAAAAAAATTAAAAAAAAATTTAAAGAAATTTTAAACCCTTTTGTCAAATTGTATTTAGTTTAGAATTTATTTACCCATCTCACACAGGGCCTAATTACGAATTATATTTTTGAATCTTCTAAAATAAACCCTTTTTTTCTAAAAAAAACTTCTAAAAGTTAAAATTTAAATTTAAATTGAGCAGTAATGGGTTAATTAACATAAAAATCGTTAATGTCACATGAAAGATATTTTAAATACTTGCTTAAAATCGCGCAGTTATAAGCAATTCCAACTTCAAACTTTGAACCGAAATAGTTCCCGAGATAGGCCCAACCGACAAAAAAACAAAGTTGCTTTACAAGCCCAATTAAAAGTTTTACCTGCGGTAAAAAATATGACCCGATCGGACCTATTTTTTTTTTAAATTTATTTTTGGAGATTTTTTCATTTCCATCTGAACCTGGCATTTTTAACACAAAAAAATGGGTAAAATTTATATGGCAGCACATATTTCTGAAATTTCTGCACATTAAACCAACTTCTGTACTTTCAAACCAAATTTCTGCAATTTCATACCAAAAATTCCCTTAAATAAGGGAATATTTACTTTTTGGTTCTAAGTCGAGTTGGGGACAGCTTGTGAACAAAAAAAAAGAGTACCAGTTGAGTACGTAAGAGTAGCATGAAATGAGTATGGTGCAGTCAATGACTTCTTCTTGTTCACGAATATCAAAGGTAAAATGCATGGTCAACGATTTACGAGCGCCGAAGAAGCAGTTGAAGCGTTCAAAAACCATGTTTTGGAGGTGTCTCAAGAGAAATGGAAAAACTGCTATGACAAATGGTTTGAACGAATGCAAAAGTGTATTGATCATCAAAGGGAATATTTTGAAAAACAATATAAATATAAATAGTACCCCTCGTACACTGTATCTAGACTTTGCATTTCAATTTTAACCGTAACCGAAACCGTGTTTAACCGCACTAGTTAACCGTAACCGCATTTAAAAACCGTGCGGATACGGTTAAATTATTATACACCGAAATTCAGATTTTTATATCAAAATTTAGTATGAAAATTCTGCAAAGAATTCACGCAGTTTTATAAAACCTAGCTAAAAAATTCTTAAATTAATACATTTTTTTTTTTTTTTTGGTTTTGTGTTTAATCTGGAACCGAAATGTTATTTTTCTTCAAGCGATGATCAAAACTTTAATAACTTGTCGTGCGATACTACTACTGATTTCTCAAATAAAATTAAATTTTTTAGTTGGCTTTAAGTCAGACTGGTTTAGGGTATAGTCGGCATGCCCGAATTTAACCTTTTTATTCGTTTCATTTAAAATTGCACCCAGAAAAGAGTCTCAGTTGTGGCCACCGAATTTGTTGCCAATCGAATTCGTGCGGTTACGACAACTATCTTTATATTAAATTATATTTTTCGTTGTGAAAGTCAATATTCGGTTGTCTAATTCAATATTATTTTCCACATAAATGTTATTATGTTCCACAAAATTTTATTGAAATTAAAAAACTTTTTTTGAATTTTCTGGTATTGAACCCGGCCATTCAGGTTAATAGTTTACACTCTTACCCACTGCACCACAACTACTTTTAATTTTCTTAGCCATATTTACTGTTTATATTTATGAATATTTTATTTTAATTTAAAAAAACATATACATTTTTGTCTTTTCCGGGATTCGAAATCGGAAATCCGGCGTACTAGGCCAACTCTCTACCGACTACACCACAAACACTTATTAATTTTGAAGTCTAATTTTGAAGTTATATGTTTTGCTTGGAAAACAAATATAGTAAAAAACTCGTTTACCAATACCAATCAATTGTTGTGTGTGTTATCAATACAATCCACAATTCGATTGGTTTTACAGAAACTTGACTTTAAGGTCATATTTGATTAGAATACCCGTATGTTGTAGTTACCACTTTCGAATATTGAAATTTTTGTAATAAAGGTTAAATTTTTGTAAAAATAGGTAATCCCAATTTTCTTGTATATTCACTAAATAAATGGCTGCTTCTACTGCATAGAATTACTAAACTGATACTAATTTTAAAATTGATTGGAGATACCAATAATTTGTTAAAATTATTGTTTTTTAGTTCATTTTCCCTATTTTTAATACCTAGTAAAATATTTTTGGTGTAGAATTCAATTATAGGCAACTCCAAATAAAATAACGTCCTGGCAAATTCATTTTAATGGTTTTGATCGAATTCCAACCAATCTTTTTCCCTGGTGTGCTAGTTACAAAATACAAAAGCTGTTCTTTGGTTATTATGTATATTTTATTAATTTCAAATAAAGCTTTCAAAAGAAATTCCAATTTTTTAATTTGCAGAAAGAATCATTTGAGTTTGATTTCCATTTTGAAATTAATTGATATTTTTTGGATAACAAGTCGTGAATTATTTTTAGCAGGGTTTAAAAAACTACGATTCAAAAAATATTTTTGCTTTTTACTACTGCTACTACTACAAACAATTCATGTAGCTTTAGTAAAAGCATCTGCCTGCTACTTAGTTTATACAAAGTAAGCAGTCATTGTTTTTGATCAACTTGATTTTTGTTCTTGTGCTACTGCTACCACTACAAACAAAACACGGAGCATTTGTAAACAGTAAGAGCAGAAAAACGAAATGAACAACTACTACTGCTACTGCTACAACTACTACTGCTACAAAAAAAAAACAGCAAGAGCAGAAAACGAAAAAAAACAAAGTAGTAAAACATAAAAAAACGAAATATGACTCTTTTTATGCTGAGTAGTTTTTTTTAGCGAAAGAATAAATGATTTTGGTTTATCTGATGTGTATTGGGCGCATACAAAATTACATAATAAACTTGAAATGTTTTAATTAAAAAAGCGGCTTATAAATTAATAAAGGTTTATGAGTTCATATTTGAATATGTTTGACCCTTTGTATGCAATATGATTATAATCAGCACCAGTACACTCACAAAAAAAGTCCGTACAAATAGTTTAAAATTTTACTAAAATAACAGAATATACTCGTATTTTCGATGAAGTTGAGCATCACGGCCTGCTAAATTTATAAAAATACAATAATTTCAAAAAAACTTTGTTTAATGGAAATTAAATTATTCAGTTGAAATCAGCATATCGTTGCTGCGCCTAAGAAAATAGCTATTTGTTTTCAAAAATTATTTGTGGAATACCTAAATTAGGTCTGTATTGTGTGTAGGGTTTGGGGTTCGGGAATTCCCGGGAAATCCCGGGAAAATTTTGCCGGGAATTCCAGGGAAAATAATATATTTTTCCCGGGAAAACGGGAAATTTTAAAAATATTAAATTTTTTGAATTGTTTTTGTTTCGAATAGGATTTTTTAATTTTAGTCATAAAAAACATTTTAAATACCAAAACAAAAATATCATTGTTAAAATCTTTTAAAAGGGAATACATTTATTTGACACACATAAAAAATCTTTGCCAAGTAATAAGGAGCATTTCAACTAATAAAGATTTTTCGCATAACTTATTCAATATTTAAGTAGTAAAACCTAAAAACTTGGTAAAATGTTTTAAAGAAATATGAAAAAGAAGCTTTGTTTCTTTCAAATAATCGCTCTTACTATCTAAATTTTTCAAATGTATAATTTAGGTAAAGTCGACTTTAGTTAAAATATTGGGTGGCAGTATACCTTGACTTGGTTTATTTTTGGAGCATTCTGATTGGTTAATTTATTTTCAACCAATAAAAATATTTGAAAATATAAATATTTTTGTAAGGTTTTCATACACAAAATGAACAAAACCGTTTGATTAAAAATAAAGTCGACTTTAAATTTAAAATACGCCTTTATATTAAGGGTCAATAATTTTATAAGTAACGTTTTCATTAATAAATGTGAAAAGAAAAGACTAATGGTTAACGGTGGTATCTAAATTTGGTTATCCGACATCTAAATTTGGTTCACAAAAAAAAAAAAAAAAATTGATGGTCATGCAACTTCTCTTGAAGAAAACAACAAGAATAACGTTTCAGCTAAAATTAGCAAAGTAACTGAAGAAAAAAGTGTAAGCTGAATAGGCATTAAAGGTTTTATGGTAGGGCAAACATTTCCTGAAATGGTATCCAAATTAGCTGCAGTCAATCCGCACCATAACTAGATCTTCGTTTATTCGAGAAAGTTGTTATAATAAAAACCTGGCATTGCAAAAAAATGAAACCGATGTAAAGAACATTATATTAAATTACTACAATCATGTAAAAGATATCATGATAAAAGAAATATCGAGCAATATTTCTAACAATAGGAGATTTACTATAATCTTAGATGAATGGACAAGAATATCACAAAAGAGATATTCGAACATATGTATAATCGGAAATAATTCATTTTATAACCTGGGGTTGGTTTATATATCAAGAAGATGTAATGCTGATGAAATAAGAAGAATTGTAGAAATAAGACTAGAAGAGTTTTATTTGTCTTTGGAAAATAACATTGTGGCCACCATATCTAATGGGCCAAATGTGATGAAACCGTTTGTTTCCGACAGTGCAGTAGTAGGTGCCTGCTGGAATCATGCAATACATTTGGCAGTGCTGCGAGTAATTTATGTGAAATCAAATGTTCAACATTCTGATGTTTTTTACTTTGAATTCTCACTACACAGACTACATTTGTACTGAAATAGTGTTTTTTTTAACAAAAATTACTTATATAGGTGGTTTTCATTAACAATTTTGTTCAGAAATATTTCCCGGGAAATAAAAAAGTCCGGGAAATCCCAAACCCTAGTTGTGTGCCTTGGCCATTTTTTTGGAAGTAATTCTTTTATAAATGAAAGGCTTGAAGTTTGTTTTATATGTGTGTAAAAAAATAATTTCCAAAAAGTTCCGCAAAACGCTGAAATCACAAAAAAGTTTATCGACAAATAGCTAGTTTCTTAGTAGCAGCGACGAATATGTTTGTTGATTAAAAACAAGTAAAAATTCAGTTTTATGTTTGATGTTCCTATCTTACGGATATATAAAAAAAATAATATGCTACTGTCAGTAGTATTTTCTACATGGTCATTTTAAAGTAGTTTTTAGTACACTCATATAAAAAAGTTAGTGCAAAATTTAAACCCGTTCTGATTCAATTAAACTAATTTTTCTTTTGTCTTTAAATTTAACTCAGTTCTAGAGTTCTTAAGCCTAAACCAGATAAACGCAGTGTATTTTATTTTAGGACTTCGGTTAACGATTTTTGTCGAAACTTTATAAAAATTATATTTAATAATCTGGCTAATTATGGGATAATCTTCAATGTGAAAAATAAAAAACGCTAAATGTGACGTGACTTCGTATTTTTAAAACAAAAATCCGCAAAATTGTTTTCATTAGCACCAAATAATAATAAAAATATTATCTTTTCAATCAAAGATAGGGATTATATAAAAGGTTAAAATCATAATCTGTGAGATTAGATACTGAGTGTAAAAAAAATCCATAAAAATCTCCAACCACTTCCTAAATCAGCGTAAAAACCGTCCGTCGCCATTTCAAGAATAAAATCTCCAAATGTGTTTGTTAATCGCCACGTTTGGCAAGAAATCGCTATATCTGACAACCCTAACAACAAATACTGATCTACGTATGAATTTTGTGTGTATCCTTATTTTGCGACAACCCTAACAACAAATACTGATCTACGTATGAATTTTGTGTGTATCCTTATTTTATTCTCGCCCACCACTTGTTAACAATTTACCGTTGAAACAGTGCTGTCAAATTGTGACGTAAATTTATGTAACCTAATTCTATCATTATGTGTCTTACAACTGTTAATTTTTAAAACAATAAATAAAATATTGAAAAGTGAATTGGTACCACGGGTGGGTGCGGCTGGCTAAACTAATTCCAAACTAAATTCAGGTTTAAGAGTTTCTTTGAATGTAGAAAATTTTTTAAAACAATTTTTAAAGAAATTTTAAACCCTTTTCTCTATTTGTATTTAGTTTAGAACAAATTTAGCCACCTCGCACAGGGCCTACGTAATAAAAAGAAATTTCAAATTATTCATAATTAGGGGTGATTTAAAAATTATGTAATATATTATAAAATAAAAAATTTAAAATACAAAATATAAATCATAAAATCAATCGAATATTCCAAAACGGCAAATTAGCATCTTCATGCTTTGTTCTGTTTAACAAAAACAATATAAAATACATACATACACACACACAGTACTGGAAAAACCAAACAAATAATTCATTTTTAAACAACGAAAAATATTTCTATGACTACTCTGCTGAGTAGTAATTTGGGAGTCATGTATGTTTGGCTGCTACTGCTCTTGCTTAATTTGTAAGTAGACGATTGGTGCTGCGGTAGTTTTCAATTTCAAAACAAAGATGTGTGCTACTGCTTAGCTAATAAAATTTTTGTGTATTGGTAGTAGTAGCTGAGTAGTAATTTGGGAGTCTTGTCTATTTGGCTGCTACTGCTACTTGTTGAATTTAGTAGCAGACACATCGATTGATGCTGTGGTGGTTTTCAATTTCAAAACAAAGCTATGTGCTACTGCTGTGCTACAGAAAAGTTTGCATAGTGGTAGTAGTAGCGATGTGATGACTTTTAGTTTTGTTGTTTTTTTTACTACAATAATCGTCATTTTTAGTTACTACTGCTACTTTAGTCGTAGCTTTTTCAACCCTGATTTTTAGGTTTTTTCAGTTACAATAGAACAGAGATGAAAAATTAGGAAGTTAATTTTTGTTTGAAATATTTCCTTTTATTTAATTCTTAAGTATTTAGCATTTACTTTTCCGCAAAATGAATAAAATTTTTTTAAAATTAAATTAATAAATTAATAGCAAAAATTTCATCTCTGCAATGAGGCAATACTATTTAATTTGTTTGCTATTTTGATTTCCTATATTTTGTAGTCAGATTTTTTCTTAGATTTTACTTACTATGACTATAAATTAATCACTGATTCATAAAATTAATACATTTTTATACGAATTGATTCAAAAAATAAATATTTCTTGCAAGCTCTAGCCTTATTTATTAGTAATGTGCAGTTGTTTTCTTCGCACAATATGTTTTTGTATGTATGCGTGTTTTCTCTTGTGTTTTTTTTTATTAATATGTTCGCAACAAATTTCAGCACATTTCTAACATATATTTGTGTTTAAACTATGTTGCTCATCAACATTTTTTTCCTAGCAGGTCTGTGCTGTTAATTTTGTTGAACTAATGTTTCTTTTGCGTGTTACTACAACTATCACAGTAGTAATAACATTTATTTTCGTAGGAACATCTTGTATATAGTCTTGAACATCGTGTATGCATACAAAATACATCACAACACTACACGATCTACTTAATATAAATACAGTAAGTGACTAATGTGCGAAAATATTATAGAACCCTGGGAAAATTTATAAAAATTTTAAATTTCCAAACATGTGAAATATTTTTAAGGTGTACAGAGAACATCTCCGCACATTAGAAGGAACGTCACTGAGTTAAATGTACCGCTAAATGGCGCTGTTAACAACAGACATATTGCCAGGTTATAAATACAATGCGTATTGATACGCAATATAAAAAACAATGTGATATACAACAACAGACGCACAGGAACAGCAACAACACATACACAACCATTGCCTTCACAATGGATGTTAAGCGCAATGAAGTCATAATACGTCAGAATAAAACAGACGCACAGGAACCACAGTAACACATATACGACAATTGCCTTCACAATGGGGGCTAAGCGTGACGAAGCTCCAATACGCGCGAAAAGGTTTGCATGTGGTTAGATTCCACAGTCTAACGTCATGCTGAGACACGCTGTGGAGTATCGCAAAAAAAAACAATTAACCGATGTTCCCTATTAAAAAATTTAATACAAGTCACGAGATAACCTTCTTCGGCGACTCACGGCGAACTATGTTATAGCACATTATAGCATACTGTGCTACAGTGATGGTATTTGAGAATTTTCGTTTGGTGCCTAAATGATGCCAAAAAAGTGCAAAAAAAGCTTTAAAAGTGCCAAAAACAATTAAGCAACATGCAAATGTTTCAAAAATTATGTTCAGCTTTTATTTCAAATATTTATACATTTACATACACCCTTATTCTAAACAAAAGTGTCACAAAACTTGTGTGAATGGAAATTATTATAATTTTGGTATTCTGAGAAAAATTGTCACAGCAAAACCTTGACAAAATTATCATGTAACAAAAAGCACAACAAACAAATATTTTCATTTGTCAACAATTTAAAATATAAAAATTTTATTTTCTTTTGAAGAATTTTATAATGTTTCTTCACAGAAATAAAATATGAAATGCCTAATTCATATTTTGAGATATTATTTTAAGATGCATCGAACCTTTTACCGATTCTAAAATTCCTGCAAATTCCTCCAAAATATTACGTATTAACATGGGATTTTTGGGGCTAAAGTTGTTAGGAATAAGCTCAGGATGCTTGATGCTAAAATTTAAAGGAAACTCCAAGTGCTTAGAACTAGTTCTCTTGTGTTCTGCGGTTCCTGGACATTTTTTAAAGTTTTCATTTCATTTAAGATTTCATAAAATTATCGAAAAAATCGTAATTTTTTACAAATTACAATTTTTTGATCGTTTTATTTTATTTTTGGCAGAAAAAGCTTTCACCATTGTATGGTGAAATTTTTAAAAATTTTGCTTGTCATAAAAAAACTAGAATACCATAACAATTTACCAATAGAATACCAATGGATTTTATTTATTTCATGCTATTCTACAAGTCTACTGATAAATAATTTAAAGAGAAAGATATATTAATATATATTCTTTAAAATCGAACGAAAAACATTAATTTACCAAATAAAAGATCAACTATTTTTAACTTTAATACGTACAATAGGGATATAACTTTTTGAATATCAAAAATATCATCGCATGGCAGAGTAGATCATGAAAAAATATTAAAATATATGATACATATCTCTTTTTCTCTATCGAAAGAGTTGAAACAGTAACTCTTGCATTAAATTACTTATTCTTTTTTAATATTTTTATATAATCTTCAATACCAAACCATTTTTCACAAGTCTAACGCAAAAGTTTGATGAAATCGAGATATTTTAAGCGGAAAAATATCTGATATTAAATTGTTTAATTTTATTTATATTTTTTTTTTATTTTAGTAGGTTTGAGGTTAAGAGGAAGAATAAACATTTTTCTCTGAAAATTATAAACACATTAATTTGCAAATCAGACTAGATCTAGTTTCTGGCTTTTTTTCTATGGGCAGGTTTCATCAGTGATTTTCCATTAAATTGTATAATTATATTTTATTGTCAGATTGTCTCTATATGATAATTTTTCAACAACCCATCGGCTGTAGGAAACGAACCTGTGCCTATTCCTACATTACAAACGTAACTATACTAAGATGAGACAGCTTAGCCATCTCACCCAAGCAAGGTGAGATTATTACTAAGTTTACATAAAAAATAGTTTTTTGTTATCAGTAAAATATTGTCCATATGGTAGTGGAGTGATAATTTGCAAAGAAAATTATATCCGTTATGTACAAACTTCAACTGTCGTAAAACGGCATAATAACATTTAGCACAGCCGAACACTAAAATTTATCTATCTGCTCATCCAAGTACTCAGTGTATCCTCTTGTAACTGACGAACATTTTCCAAAATTCAACTTTTAAAATTTTTTTTTTTCAATTCTTTAAGCTCTCCTATAAAATTAAAAAAAATATATTTTTTTTAGGAAAAAATTTCTGCTTTGAAAGAACTTGTACGCAAATCTGGAGCAGCCCATGGTTCGAGTAAGTCAGCAGCTCAAGAGAAAGTTAAAAATATTGCTGAAAGATTATTAAAATCTAAAGCCCGATCCAGACAGGGATTAAATGTCTCCACATATTCCACAGAATCCACTTCTTCAGATGGTTCCTTTGTGGCACAAAATCAAAGCAATATGTTGTCCATATCCCAGGCACAATTTCCCCTGCAATCACCTACACCCAGTTTTGCCTCTACACCAAATCCTACGCCTACCAAACCACAAGCAACAAGACAAAATGAAACTAACCCTACGGCGACAACCTATTCTACATCGGGAAGCGAAAAAATTGCATTAATGCGACAACAGTTGGAACAAAACAAATTGCGTATGGCACAGAAAGCATCTAGTAAACAACATTTAGAGCAATTGGTATCACAATTAAAAGAAAAGTTTGATTCCACACAACATTGTTTGGAAGATACTACTGAATTAGGTAGATCAATGTCAGATATTAGTAATTTGTTACAATATACACCCGTAAATAGAGAACGGCACAAATCGGTAACAGATTTATCAAGTCAAAACTTTAGTTTGGAAAAGGAACGTATAAAGTTCTTGGAAAATCGATGTCGTCTTTTGGAAAAACAATTGGAAAAAGAAAAACAAAATAACCAAAAGAATGCCATGGCAAATGTTTCTTCAAATGTTTCTACGAGAAACGAAAGTTTGGAAACCAAAGTTAATGAATTAGAATTGATTTTACAAGAAAAACATAAAGAGTTTGAAGAAAAAGAAAAAGACTTAAGAGAAGAGTTAAGAAAGTTGCAAAATAGTCGAGAAATAACAGATTTTGAAGCCTCTGAAGAAAATTTTAAATTGTTAAAACAAAATGAAGAACTAAAATTAGAAATTGAAAGACTTTTTAAGAATAAAAATTCGTCAAATCTACAAGAAGAAATTTATTTGTTAAACAAAGAGAATTTTGAATTAAAAAATAAATTAGAAACACTTGATAAACAATTGGAAATCTTTACTTTCGGAGAACAAGAAACTTCCACTTCTTCTTCGTCTACTGAAAATATAGAGCTTTTAAAACAAATTGATGACTTGAAACAACAACTTGAAAACTTTACTTCTAAAGAATCTGCCGAGTCCTTGGATTTACTTAATGAAAATCATTTACTAAAACAAGAGACTGAAGTTCAATTAAAACGTATCCAAGAATTAAATGAAATAAATGATGTTTTAGAAAATACCAGATGTGATTTAACTTCTAAATGTACAGAACTAGAAGAACAAATTAGACATTTGCAAGCTGATTTGATAGTTTCACAAGAAAACTTAAGGTTATCAGAAGAAAATTGTTTAGAGTTAAAACAATTTAAAAAGTCTACTCATACCACTTCCTCGCAACAAACGACTGATTCGCTAGTTCAATCTGAAATGGCTAAACAGATACAAGAACTTATGGATGAAATTGAAGAAATACGTTCCGAAAATTCCAAACTAAAGGCATGTCTTAACGAACAAGTAAAACTAGAAATTAACGATTCTTCTATAGCCGACAAAATAGCAAATTTGGAAGCTTGCATAGAAGCCCAACGGGAAGATCTTTTGAAATCCCAAGAATTACGTAACAAATTTGAAGAGGAACTAATGGAAAAGACAATAGAGCTAAATGTCTTAAATGTCAACTTTAAGGTAATGGAAGAAAAACTAGAATCGTCGACCAAATCCAAACCACTATTCACCTCCAACACTTCCCCTAATCAGGATTCAAATAATCCAGCATTAGAATTGGAAAATCAGCAATTGAAACAAAAATTAGATGAATCTAATAAAGCTATGATAAAGTTGAAACTAAAATGCAAACAAACTGAAAAACAAATAGAAAAATTGAAAAAAGGTTCTGATTTGCATGGAGAAGTAGTTCAACTTACTATAGAGAAAGAGCAATTGCAGCAAAAGATAACTGAGTTGGAAGATGAAAAGGGTCAGTGGCAGTTAAAACAAATGGAATCTTCACAGGAAAGTAATAAAGAAGCGGTTATTAAGGACTTACACCAAGAATGCCATGAAAAGATTGAAACATTGGAGAATAGTTTAAAAGAAAAAGAAAGCATGTTGGCTACTCTCAAACAAGGGGAAGAATCTAGAGTTACTTCTGAATTGGGAGAAATTCAATTAGAAGAACAGGTTAAAGAGTTAACACAGGAATTATTTGCGCTAAAATTGAATTTAGAAAACAAAGAAAGAGCTTTGCAAGAAGCTTTGGAAAATATAGAAAAACTTAATAAGCAAAAAGATGAATTAGATAAAAAATTAGAGCATTATCTTAATGAAAATATTGAGTTGCTTGACAAGGTAGAAAAACTTTCAAAATCTTCCTCCTCTGCGGAATCCATAGAAATTGTGGAAAGACTAACACAACAAGAAAAACAAGAATTGGAAGAATTTAATAACCGTTTGGGAGATTCCATCGAAGATTCTCCCTTACAAAAAGAGGCGGTAAACGAATTAACACAAACTGAAATGAATCCCGAAATAACTGAAAGTCTTAACAAACTACGAGAAGAAAGTTCGGAATTACAAACAAAAATAGAATTGTTTACCACTGAGAGAAGAGAAGTTCTCGATAAAATGGAACATTTAAATACGGAAAATCATGAACTTTTACAACGTATTGAAGAGTTGCGTCAAGAAAAATTAGAAATGACCACAAAACTGGAAAAACATATAGAAAAACAAGAAGAATTGCAAAATCAATTGAAATCAATAACGAAAGAGAAGAATTCTTTGTCTACACAAATGCAAGAATTTAAGTCTCAAAGAAAACAACTCTCACAAGATATAACCTCGCTACAACAATCTTCCGAAGTAGTAGCAGCTTTGGATAATAGTGAAACTTTGTTTGAGAAATGTGAAGCATCTTTATCTAAGCTACACGGAGAATTGGAAGCTTATCGTAAGGCTAATGATAAGAAAAGTAAATTTAATGTTTCCAAAAAGTTGGCCAAGGAAGCTGAAAATGCCTATTCACAATTGACGGAACTTTTGCAAAAGGTTAAAGAAGCTAGCAATGCGGTAGAAACCGTAACAGTAGTAGAAACAGTGGTGGCGGTCACTGCATCCAATGGTAAAGCTTTGGCAGAATATGAACAACTAACCGCACAAAATCGTGAACTAAAAGCCACTATACAAGATCTAAGAAGACAATTGGAAGAGGCTCGTGATTTAACCGAAGATGAAACTGATCAGAAAAATCTAACTGAAGAAAGACCAGCTATTAAATCTAAAGAAGATAAAGAAATCGAAACAAAATTACAGGAAGCTTTACGACAAATTCAGCAATATGAAAATCAGTTAACAGATTTACGATCTCGTGTGGAAGAAGATAAAGAAATGGTAAATAAACTAAATGGAGCATTACAACATAACCAGCAATATGAAAATCAACTAACTGAATTACAATCTCGTGTAGAAGACTTAACACAAGAACTGTACGAAGCTCGCAGCGGGCTAACGGAGAAAACTGATGAAATAACGCAACTTTCCGAAGAACTCGCTTCTCTGAAAAAAATATCTCAAGATTTTGATTGTTTGATAAACGACAAAGAAATGTCGCATGAAAAACAAATTGAACAACTGACCAGATTACGTAAAGAGATAGAATCAAAATGTGATACTTATGAGCAAGAAATGGAAATATTACAAACCCTGGTTAGTGAACAAAAACAACAATTAATTGAAGAATACAAAGAACATGAACATGAAATGAATGTTAAACTGTTCGAGCTGCAACAATATGAACAAGAAACATTAGAGCTCAAACAAGAAATGCAACAACTTAAGCAAACTACCGCTTTGCAGGGTTCAGAATTAACTAAAGATTTACGACAGGAATGTGAAAAATTGAAAGAAACATTGAAAATCAATAAAAATTTAGTGCAACAACAGGTAGAGGAATTATCTAATAAACAAGAAACCATAGATACCCTCAATCAACAGATTATTGATCTATATAAGGCCATGGAAGAGAATACTAATAAGATTTTAGAAAAAGAAGATGAAATTTCCTATTTACAGGAGCTATTTGATAATAACAAAGACGAGTTAACACAACTAGAACAAAAATATAAGGAATTGTTAAGCAACAATCAAAATTTGGAACATCTTAACAAACAGCTAAAACAAGAATTAAACCAACAATTGGAAAAACTTTCATTGATACCCAGTTTAGAGCAAAAAACGCTGGAACTGGAGCAACGTAATAAAGATCAATTGGAAAAACTCAAAAAATATGCTGCCAATTTAAAAAAGAAAGCAAAACAATGTTTAGATTATGAAAATAAATTAAAACTCTTAGAAACTCAAACACAAACCAAGCAACATACACAAGAACTTGAAAATTTAAACAATAGGAATTTCCAATTACAACAACAACTTCAAGAAACTCAGCAGAAACTACAACAAAAGGCACAAGATTTGGAAAAGGTTATTAACAATAAGGCCTCACTAGAACAGCAGATACAACTGCTACAACAACAGATAAATGAAAAACAATTGCAAGAGCAACAATCTTCAGATTGGGGTGATTCCTCGGAACTGGATACTTTACAAGATGAACTTCTTACAATACGAGAGCACCTAAGAGTTAAACTACAGGAAATAGAAGAATATAAATCATCTCTAACAAGAGCACAATATACCATAGAACATCAGCAGATGCAACTTAATGAGGCCAATAAATTGAAGGAAGAATTGCAAAATGCCAAATATCAAATTCAGAAATTAGAGAACGATCTGCTACAAACCCAACAACAAACTACCAAATGGACAGATTCATTAGAAACTGACCAGTTGAGGCAAGAAGGACAAAAACTTCAGCATAACTTACAGCTAGCTCAACAACAATCTTCAGATTGGGGTGAGTCTTCGGAGACCGAGCAATTACGTTTAGAATTACAAAATGCTCAAATTTCGATTCATAAACTCCAAAATGATTTATTACAAGCTCAACAACAATCTTCCAGATTTGAAGATTCTTCAGAGACGCAACAATTACGCCAAGATTTACAACAAGCTCAAACTAATATACAAAAACTTCAGCAGGACTTAATTTCAGCTCAACAACAAACTTCTGATTGGGGTGATGCAAATGAAACGGAACAATTAAGAGAAGAACTTTTATGTACACAGGAGAACTTTAAATTAAAAACAAAAGAAATCGAAGACTTAAGACAATCTTTAATGGCAGCTCAAGAACAGTTAACCGACTGGGGTAATGAATCTACCGCCAAGAATGTAGATTATGAAAATGTAACTAAAGTTTTGGCCGATAAAACAGCAAAACTTGAAAAGGCTGAAGCAAAATTAGATGAGTTAGAAAATGAATTAATGACTTTAAGGGAAAAAGATCAAGAAAATTCTCAAAAACTACAAGAACTAACAGTGGAATTGGAAATTGTTAAATCTTCTCATCCCATAACTCAACCACAACAACAATCTTTACAAGTTACAATGGAACAAAGATTAAAACAAGTTGAGGAAGAGTTAAAAGCTAAATCTATTAAATTTGAAAAATCCAAAGCTGTAATCAAAGAACGTAATGGTCATATACAACGTTTACAAGCACAACTTAAAGACTTACAAGAAAAACTAGCGGCCTGTCCAGAAGAAGAACTTCTTTCCCCCACCACACAGCATCAATTAGACGCTTCAATACAACAGCCAGTTAGACAAGAATTACAAATTGTACAAGAAGCTTATGCAAAACTCAATGATAAATATGCTACAGAAAAAGCCAACTTCCAAGAAACTATTACACGTTTGGAAACCCTACACGATGGCATACAAGCTAAGCTGCAAGAAGATATGGCTTATATAGAAACGCTAGAAGAAGAGAATAATAAATTTAAGAATAAAATCTGTCGTTTAGAAGAATGTGTTAGTTGCTTTGAGGAAAGAAGAGCATCTATGGAAAATAAAGTTAATTTTATGGATGCTCAATTACAAACAAGTTCGGAAGAACATTCTAAGGCCGAAGATGAATTAATCTATAGACTGAATATGCTGTCTGATCATGATGAAGTAATAGCTCAAAGATTATTACAATCACAAAGTGAAAAAGAAGAAATAGAGGATAATTATCGTAAACTACAAACTGAATACAATTGTATACAGACACAATATCAAAAACTGGAAAGAGAATATAGTGAATTTAAAACTGATACAAGTAATGATTATGAACAAGAATTGGGTACATTAAGAGAACAAATATCCAAAACTGAAGCTGATATGGAGAGACAAAAGGCGGTTTACGATAATAAATTAGCAGTCAAAGTTACAGAGCTAGATGAACTTGAGTGTGAGTTAAGTGATCAGTTGGAAAAAATGAATGTCGAGAAGAGACAACTTTACGAGCAGCTGGAACGTATGACTGATGGATGTTCGTCTCACCAAAATGATATATTACGTCTACAAGAAAATCTGAACAATTTGGAACAAGCCAAAAGTGAATTGGAACGTGAATCTTCTTGGTTACGTATGCAAACGGAAAGTTATCAACAAGATTTATATGAGTTACAAGAATTAAGAATGCAAGCTATGCAAGATAAGACGGAAATCGAAAATCTAAGACATCAAATGGAATCGCTGACGAACAATCATGAAAGTGAATTACAAGCCTTGCGTACCCAAATAGCTGAATTAGATACTCTAAGAATGCAAGTAGGACAAAATCAAACAGATGATCAGGTATTTATAGAAACGGAAAATAAAAGACTTACAGACTTGTTAGCAGAAAAGGAAGCGGTAATAGAAAACTACCAAAGACAAAATTTGCAGTTACAAATGGCAGCCGCAGCAGCGGCCTCTTCAACAGCTGCTAACCAACCAGATCCATTTGCCCTAGCCTTTGGTTTGCCCCCACAAAATCTACCCACAAATCCAATTCCTGCTATTGAAAATAATCCAAACGAATTGGAACGTGTTAATCAGCAGTTAATGGATAAAAATCAACAAATCTATCGTCTTCAACAAGATTTAAATAACCTACAAGCTGAATTCAATGCTGTGTTTGAAGGAAATCAAGAAATGCAAAGACAATTAAATGGCCGTCAACAAGAGGCAGTTAATTTGCAAACTTTACAAAGCGTAGCTTCAGCCTTAAACGAAAATCAGGCTACCGATGTTATACCAGCACCACCCATGTTCTTTAATTCGGATGCCGCCGTAAGGACGCCTTTCGATGATATGCTACAACCTCATGGCATAGAATCATCTACAGCAAATGAAGTTTCACAAGAACAATCACCTACTATAGAAGATTTACAACGTAACGTTTCGGATTTGGAAAAACATGCTCAAGATTTAGAACACAAATTAGCCGCACGTAATCAAAGAGAAAGCGAGTACGAAGAAAGATTAAGGGAAAGGGAACACCAATTGCAACAATCTAATTTGGAAATGCAAAAACTGCAATCACAATTGCAAACACTGCAACAACAACAATCAGAATTTCAAACACTACAACAGCAACTATCAGAATTCCAAACGCTACAACAACATTTAGAGGAATTGGGAAATCAAGTTAAATTCCTTGAAAGTACTCTACAAGAAAGAGATCAAGAATTAGCGAGAATAAAACGTGAACGTTTAGATGAAGAACATTTAAAAAAAACTATACCTTCTTTGGAACAACAAATTGTACCCGCTATGGATGCCACCATACAACCTACATTAGATATGTTTTTTGGTAATTCTTCCGCTCCAGAATTTGAAGCCTTTTCAATACCCCAAGAGTCCAATGAACCGGTTAAAGAAGAGATAATAGTACCCAAGAAAACCTATCAATGTCATCCCAAAGATACTTCTTTGACTCTTCCTCAAGAAGCAACTATTGCGACTTTGGATTTAGGAGAAGACTGGGGTGATTCCTGGGGAAATACTGAGGCAGCCGCAGAGGCAGAACATTTTGCTAAAGTTTCGGCCAACACATCATCTGCCCAGCCTTCTTCTCTAGTACCCAGAGAACAACAATTGGAATTACAAATGCAAGATCTTAATGAGCGTTTACAAGAGCTACAACTATCCTTAGAACGTAGCGAAGAACAAAAGAAAGAACTTCATGTTAAATCTGGCAAATTAATGAAGAAATTAAAAGAATATAAAGTGAAAATCGATGAACTCCAATCAGTATCATCTGTTCCAAAGGATTATCGTAAATCTGCTTCAATAGAATCTAATTCCATATTTGGAGATCTTGATGCTGCCATACAAGAAGAATTGAAAAATCAAATAAAATCTTTAGAAGATAAACTAGAAGAACGAAAGAAACAACAAGATACACACAATATCGAAAAAGAAAAATTACTAAAAAGAATTGATGTACTCACTGCGGGTACCGAACGTATGTCTGAGATGAAAGAACGTCAAGATATGGAAGTTCAAATGTATCAAGCACGTATTAGAGAGATGCAAGAAAAATTAACCAATCTTAATGATTGGGGTAATGATGATCAAACTTCCAAAGAATGCGTTAAGTCCCAAGAAGAACAAACACATACAGAACTACAAAAAGAAGAACAAAATATTTTCCATAATGTACAACAACTACAACAGGAAATTGGTACTTTAGCCCTAGAAGTACAGGATCTTACGGGTGATCGTTTGGAATTACAAGCCTTATTAGAAGAAGAAAAGTTAAACTCTACTAAAGCTGAGCAAACTATAGCTTCGTTACGCTTACAATTGAAAACGTTAGAAGAACAACAAACTTATCAATTGAATAATCTTAAATTGGATCAACAAAATCTGCTAGAATCTTACAATAATCTTTTAAGCATCTATGAAAAACTCTCGGATGACTTGAAAAATCAAACAGAAATTTTAATATTATCCCAATCAAATGAAAAGAGGCTACAAACGGACATTGTCAGACTTCAAGCTGAAGTCGAGAACTTAAAAGAAACGTTAAATAACACCAAACAAAGTTTAATTAATTTGGAAGCTGAATTATCCACTCTTAAAGAACAAAAAGAGAAACAAATAGATGAAGCCAGCTGTAAAGAGAAAAAACTGAGCATAGATATACTGAAACAAGAAATGCAATTAGTTCTCTCACAAAAAGAATCTCTAGAAGAGCAAGCTAATCAACTACAGAAAGAAAATGAAGAGTTTAAATTGAAACAATCTAATCAACCAGATCTTCAAACGTTAGAAGAAAAATTACAAACTCTATTTGCGGAAAATGAGTTCTTAAAGAACGTTGTTGCGTCCTCCTCTTCTGCTACAACAACCCTAAACAATAGCGAAGAATTAACAGCTGCATTGCAAGAAAAAGAATCCGAAATTTTACACTTAAAACAACGTGTAAATGATTTAATGAATGAAGATCAAACAGAGAAACTGGTATTAGAGATTCTTACTAAAAACCAAGAGATTCACATGTTAAAAATGCAAGTTAAACATTTGGAAGAAGATAAACATGAATTGGAAAACAATCTATCTTTGCAAATTACCAAAGAAATGCAAGCTAATAAAGAAGAAAGTCAGTCTGCAACGGAAGAGAATAATATTAATCAGCAATTACAAGCTCAAGTCAGTGAATTGTTGGTTGAGAAAAACCAAATGGAAGAAGAATTAAAAGTTCTTAATAATCATGTGTTAGAGTCATTACAATTAGAAGATAAATTGAGAACTTTGACTCTGGAATTGGATACTAAAAATATAGAGATTTTAGAATTACGCAAAACGGTAGAAACCATTAAATCTTCCGGGGGAGATATTAACAAATCAGAATCACCTATGGATTTTGTAGCTCTAAATGCTCAATGGGAAGCTATCGTTGACCAACGTTGTGGTGAAATAGCTAAAATGTGGCAAGATCATTTGGCTCAACGTGAACGAGATTTCAAAAATATCGAAGAACGTTTGCAGGAGGAAATTAATGCCTTAAGAAACAGTCAATCTTCTAACGTTCCAATTGAATCAGGGCCTCAAGTTATATCGGTAGAAACTACTTCTATTTCTACAACCGCTTCACAATCTACTACAGCTTCGGGTTCTACCTCAGCTGAAGCGTCACAAGATGGCACACCGCTAAGGATACGAGCCGACGATAATGAAGCACATGCGGATGCTATAATGGAGAAAATGCAAGCGGCCTTGGAATCCCAAGAAATGGAAATTGTTACTCTAAAAGAACAACTTGCCATACGTTCGGCAGAATATGCTCGTTTAGCGGCACAATATGATCCTTTCAAATTACACAATACCTCTTCACATAGTTCAGTAACATCACCTTCAGAATCTAGAAGACTAGCTGGTTCAACTAGTTCCGATGTACCCATGGTTGCCAAAGCTGAATTAGATTTAGCCATGTATATGCTACATCAACGGGATATGCGTTGTGAAGAAATGACTTTGGAATTGGTGAATCTCTTAGAGGAAAGAGATACGCTTCAACTAAAGTTGTCCAATACTCTTAGGCAGGTTGAAGCTATTAAAAATCAATCGGGAGGTTTACAAGAAGGTAATTATATGAAGCAAATTAAAGGGAATTAATATTTTATATTGACATATTTTCAGCTTCTCCTGTAGCTGCTGCCTCTACATTATCAACATCTGAAAATATTCTTAATACCTCAGTTGCTGGTTCGACTGCTGGTAATTCTGATGATGATTTGAATCAAAAGTAAGTTAAAGTGAACTTTTAATTATGAATGTATTTCTAAATGTATATGTTGTCTAGACTTTCCCAGCTACAGACAGTTAACCATTCCAAAGATAAGGTTATCAAAGAGGAACGTGAACAGCGTTTGCGCCAAATGGAAATGTTACAACAAGATGTTGCCAAAATGCCACCAGCTGCTGTTTCCGAATTAATTGGTAGCGATTTGTGTAAGTATCAATATTTATTTAAAGGAATTATTTCTATAGAAAGACAATACACTCTAAATATTTGTTACCATGGAAAAAATCTAAGATTCTGATAAAATTTTCCAATAGATAAACTACCGGATTCTGAAAAAGAGGGCTTACTTTATGACAACTTTTAATAGGAAATTTTCAATTTCTAAAACTTTTTCCTGTGGAAAAGCACTCAGAATATAGAAAAAAATTCTGAGAACTTTTTCCTATAGAAAACTCAGATTTTCATTACTTTATTCTACAGAGAAACTAATTTTATTTGGAACATTATTCCTTTAGGATTTTTGTCTATAGGAAAAGCTTTAGATTCTTTCGATGTTTTCCTGTTTATAGAAAAACTTAGATTCTAGGAACATTTTCATTGAAGATTCTTAGAACATTTTCTTATAGAAAAATCAGATTCTGAAAATATTTTTCTAAAAAAAACTCCAACATTCTAACAGCAATTTCATATAGAAATTAGATTCTAATAAGTTTTTATACGGAAAATTCTTTAGAATATGAATACATACAGACCTTTTTTATGCGGTAGATACGTTCCGGGAAAACCCGCATAAATTAACACAGCATAAAAAAGACTACTTCCATCCAAAGCCGCATAATTTGAAATAATGTTGTAGAACTTTTGTAAACTGTTACAAAACTGCATAAAAAGGTTCTATAGAATAAAAATTTAAGCACAAAAACGATGGAAATATAATTTTTGGAAAAATATTTAGAACACATTTAAGAGCTTTGATTTTGTGATTTTTTTTTACTGTATCGACTACACCTTTTGCAATTGTAATTCAGAAAATATCAATTGAAATTCAGAATTTCCATTTGAAATTCAGAAAACATCAATTGAAATTCAGAATTTCCATTTGAAATTCAGAAAACATCAATTGAAATTCAGATTTTCCATTTGAAATTCAGAAAATATCAATTGAAATTCAGAAAATATCATTTGAAATTCGGAAAATATCAATTGAAATTCAGAAAATTTCATTTGAAATTCAGAAAAGATCATTTGAAATTTAGAAAATATCAAATGATATTCAGAAAATATCATTTGAAGTTCAGAAAATATCAATTGAAATTCAGAAAATATCAATTGAAATTCGGAAAATATCAACTGAAATTTAGAAATCGTCATTTGAAATTCAGAAAATATCAATTGAAATTCAGAAATCGTCATTTGAAATTCAGAAAATATCAATTGAAATTCAGAAAATATCAATTGAAATTCAGAAAATATCAATTGAAATTAAGAAATCGTCATTTGAAATTCAGAAAATATCAATTGAAATTCAGAAATCGCCATTTGAAATTCAGTAAATATCAATTGAAATTCAGAAATCATCATTTGAAATTCAGAAAATGTCAATTGAAATTCAGAAATCGTCATTTGAAATTCAGAAAATATCAATTGAAATTCAGAAAATATCATTTGAAATTCAGAAAATATCAATTGAAATTCGGAAAATATCATTTGAAATTTAGAAAATATCATTTGAAATTCAGAAAATATCATTTGAAATTCAGAAAATATCAATTGAAATTCAGAAAACATCAAATGAAATTCAGAAAAATGTAAACAGAATTTTTTATAGAATCCGGCCAGGTAGATAATGTTATACCCTATAAAAAATTTATATATGGATTTTATCAAAATACGTTTGATTAACAAGTGGGCGTAAAATTCATTTTACTTACGCGAGTGAGAATTATTTAAAATTTGTGTGCCTCAATGATTTTAGGTAGACTAATTTCTTTCTTGTTACGAATTATAGCTCCAAATAGCTGAAATTTAAAGCCAAATAATAGTCCTTAATATCAGCGTTACGTTTTAATGTCTAATTGAGCCATAATTCGTTACAAGAAAGAAATTAGTATACATAAAATCATTGAGGCACACAAATTTTAAATATTTTTCACTTGAGTGAGTAAAATGAATTTTACTTATTTTGATAAACACCATATATAAATTTTTATAGGGTATAACATTATCTACCTGGACGGATTCTTTTAAAAAATGTGTTTACATTTTTCTGAATTTTAATTGATGTTTTCTGAATTTCAATTGATATTTTCTGAATTTCAAATGACGGTTTCTGAATTTCAATTGATTTTTTCTGAATTTCAATTGATGTTTTCTGAATTTCAATTGATATTTTCAGAATTTCAAATGACGATTTCTGAATTTCAAGTGATATTTTCTGAATTTCAAATGACGATTTCTGAATTCCAATTGATATTTTCTGAATTTCAAATGACGATTTCTGAATTTCAATTGATATTTTCTGAATTTCAAATATTGTTTTCTGAATGATATTTTCTGAATTTCAAATGACGATTTCTGAATTTCAAGTGCTATTTTCTGAATTTCAAACGACGATTTCTGAATTTCAATTGATATTTTCTGAATTTCAAATGACGGTTTCTGAATTTCAATTGATATTTTCTGAATTTCAATTGATGTTTTCTGAATTTCAATTGATATTTTCTGAATTTCAAATGACGATTTCTGAATTTCAATTGATATTTTCTGAATTTCAAATTACAATTTCTGAATTTCAATTGATATTTTCTGAACTTCAAATGACGGTTTCTGAATTTCAATTGATATTTTCTGAATTTCAAATGATATTTTCTGAATTTCAATTGATATTTTCTGAATTTCAAATGACAATTTCTGAATTTCAATTGATATTTTCTGAATTTCAAATGATATTTTCTGAATTTCAAATGGAAATTCTGAATTTCAATTGATCTTTTCTGAATTTCAAATGGAAATTCTGAATTTCAATTGATATTTTCTGAATTTCAAATGGAAATTCTGAATTTCAATTGATATTTTCTGATTTACAATTGCAAAAGGTGTAGTACTGTATCTTTATAATGAAAATGGAAAAAAAATCGGAATCAAGAAAGTGTTCAGAATTTGTTTTTTATGATAGATTTAAAAGTAAAAGCTGACCATCTGCTAAAATTAAAATAGGGCTGTGAGGTTGCGGGTTCGATCCCCAACCAAGGCAACATCAATTTATGAAAAATAATATGTATGAGTTTTTTCTATCCCTCATACATATCGCAGCGTCCTCCTTCGGTGTTCCCATAGCACTTAACCCCACCGAAGTAAAATATGAAGAATTTCCACTTAAGCACTGTAAGTTGTTTCGATTTCACGTGAAAAAACTGTTATGCTCCATATAAAAAAATGATTTTTCTCGATAATGAGTTTGTTTTCACACAAATTTAATGTACAAGACCGTAGATTACATAGATATCTTACTCTTCTTCTTTTGTCAACAAACACATTCAAATATTTTTTCTATAGGTATAGGACTTCTGTCCAACACATTCTCATGAGATACGTGCACTGTCATCGAATTTCAAAGAGTAAGAGATCTGTGTAATTTTAAATCCTAAAGACTATTATTTTTCTTGGGAAAAATTGCAAATTTCAAAGAGTAAGAGATCTATATAATTTTAAAACAGTGATGCGCAAAATTGATTTGCAATTGTATTAGTGAGCAAGAGAAAGAACTGCACTGGGAAAAAAATTGAACGAATTAAAAAATATGTTTTTTTAAATATTTATCAATCTCCATATTTTTATACAATCTTAATGAAATTCTCTGTAACATATTTTTATAGAATTTAAACAAAATCTTCTATATTAATACTTTTATGGCAATTTGTTTATATTTTGTTTTTTTTTTTTATTTCTATTAAAGATCTTCTATGAAAGATATTACTATGAAAATAATCATAATGTCTGTTTATAACATAGTCCCTAGATTCCTTAAATGTTTTATAACGTAAAAGGCATTGCATGATATCAAAAACATTTTTCATCATATATTTCCTGAATATCATAAATAATTGTTTTTAGTGCACTTGAAAAAAATATCAAAACACCCGCTAAGCATGTGCACTCGTCGCTGTCTCAGTGACGACTAAATTAAAGAGCATAAGAATATGTGTGAGGTAGTAAATTCACAATTGTGCTTTGAAACGCGCACCACTATTTTAAAACCTAAAGACTATTATTTTTCTTGGGAAAAACTGACAATTTGTGTTTATTGTGACTGTGATATAAAAAATTATTCATTTTTATAAATTAAATTGCAATTTGAGGCCCTTAAAATTCGAGTGAAATTTTTCCACATAAAAACCCAGCAAAACCTTGGTAAAACAGTGACGGACAATACAATAGAATCAACTAAAGTTTTTTCGAATTTTATCCCCGTTGCTTTTATTTTTAAAGATCAAAATAATGATTAAATTGTCCCAAAGTACTGGAAGATGGTTCAGAAAATTGTAGAAATTTTTAATGTAGGGTTTGTTATTGAATTTTGCTACGTGGCTTTTAATGAAAAATCAGCGATATCGACCTTTCATCAAATTACATAGTAAAATTTAGCGGATACTGCTCGGATCTATACAAACTGAATATTGTTGAAAATTCTATAAAATTTCCTTAAATCTTGCATTATTTTCATTCACAAATGGTGGCCAGATTTAATATGACAGCGCTTTAAATATGAGCAAATTTTTTTTTAAATAAAGTTAACAACACTGAAATTTTAATACGAAATCCAAAATTACAAAATCCGCTTAAAAAGAAACCTGAGTGTACTTCGTTTTGTTATAAACCCTTTAGATGATTACGAGTGTTTTATAAATTTTTCAGAATCTTTTAAGTTATCAAGATTTTTTGCAAAAACTTTTAAATTTTTTCCTAATTTCCTAAAAATTATTCCCAATAAAAAAAAATTGGTTTATAAAAACCAATCTTAAATCTTAGGATTTACAGATATTTTTCTAAAGAAAAACTTAGATTGTGAAAACTTTTCCTATAAAAAAATCCTTATATTCAGAGGATTTTTCAGGACTATCTTGAATTAGAAAGCCCATCAGAATTTTCATTATTTACACATATGTATGTATCTTAAAATATATTTTATTTTTTCAATATTTTCAGCTCAATCAAATCAATCACCATCTACCGTATTATTAAATTGGCTATGGGGCAATAAGGGTGGCAATAGTGGTGGTCCACAACCCGGTTTCTAGAATCATATTACTCCTTCGCTTCTCCACTCTCATTTAGACCAGATAAATGTTAAATTTGTACCTTATATCCTATTTTAGCCCTAATTTGTTTTTATTGATCTTCGTCGTCAGTATGTCGTCATTGTATTTAAAACATAACTAATCTTTGAAATGCGTGCCTGCGTACTTTATTTAATTAGATCTATTTCGATTTTGTATATAAAATTACTACTAATCTGTAATCAATAATATTATCCCTATATTAGTTTTTGTTGTTGTTGATAACGATGCAATTTGTAAAAAACGATTTTTGAAATTGTAATTTGCGTCATTATTTATATTCTTATTTTTATCTTTATTAATGTGAGTTGTAAGTTTGTATGTAAAAAAAAAACAATATGCTAAACATTGAAAATGAGCAATTTAAAAGAAGAAAACATGATTGAACTCGTTATTTGGTGAAAAATATCAATATAATAATAAAAAAAGATTTGAATTAATTTAATAACTGAGTTTTTATTCCTTTTTTTTCTGATTTTACAAATTATTAACATAGATAAACGGGGTAAAATATGGGAAAATGTTTCTTTTCAACGATTTACCTTAAAGCATGGTCCAAACCGAACTCAATTTGACAAATTAAATTTAAATTTCTTGTGCGTTATTACAGCTAAGACCCGATTAGTGAATGGCCAGTAAGCTACTTACTAGGACTTTAAGTGACACTGTTGTTATTTACCATATAAAATTTGAATATAACTGTCGGCTATATTTAAACCGGATATTCAGTAATCGGGGCTAAATGTGTCAAAATTAATATGTCTGTTCCCGTACTTTATCGAAGTTACACAAACTAGCCCAAATGCCTTCCCGTACTCAAAATTGCATGTAAATTGTTGTTGTTTGGGATATTTTGGGTTCGCGCGGGTACCCGCGGTAACGTACGGGAACGCACATAATATTGAATTTGCTCATCGAATGAAATTGTGTAATCACACTAAATTGAAATTTGAGTTTCACCAATTCACATATCGAGGGCTTATATTCAATAGGGGTAATCTTCGGTTTTGTAGATAATGAGTTTTTAATCCCCGTTCAGAGTTCCGAAACTTTTTAATTAGAGTGTATTTGTAAAATCACACAGAATTAAAAATGTCGTAAATTTGCTTTTTCGAATTTATATACAAAATTTGACATAAATTTTTATATATTAATTGTTGCAAAAAAATATATATGTAATTGTTTTACGTTCACCAAGCTTTTACTACACGAAATAAAACAAAAAATAAATTGGGTGTAGAACAGCAAAAAATTCGGAATGTTTTAATTTAGAATTTTTTATATGAATTCGGAACTCAGAACAGCACCGATTATCATAGATAACCACAAAAAAAACTCTAAAGTGAAACATTCTGTGAATTTTTTGCTGTTCGCGTATAAAAAAATTTATGAATGTATGGAATTAATAGAAATTTTTAAAAATATTTTAGAAAATTAATTGAAAAAAATATTCAGAATATATTAATTAAATTGTTTTTTAGCTTCCCTGAACAATTGTGTATTTGCAGGTAGCCTTCACTTAATGTAAGCCCTCGATATTTTATTTTTTCAAAATAATTTAAAAAAAAAAAATCAAAACCTTCAAAAATGTTTTAGTAAATTAATTGTTGAAAAATAAATACACAATTTTACCCTTAAATTCATAAACGCTTTGTAAAGTTATAGGAGGTTTATTGATCAAAATTTTTATGAAAATGACGTTTTGTTAACCTGCTATAACTTTACAAAGCATTTATGAATTGAGGGGTTAATCTTCAAAATAACATTAAAGCATGATAAGGTAAAAAGAAATTTCGATTCAGAATTGGTGAAATCACGTCCTATTAAAAATGACCAAGAGCTGAACGGCCCATGCTTTAACGTATCGTTCCCAATAAAATTTATGAGTGATCCCAAATTTCGGTCTAAATGGAATTAAAGAAATTGAAATTGATTTTATACAAAAAAAAAAAAAAATATATGAGTGATTCAAAATTTTGACTATTTACGATCACCTATTTTTATATAAAAAAAATTTATATATAAACCCGTTTTCTTTTCGGTAACTTTCAACGAGATTACTTTTGTGTTAAGTATTTAAGGGCCTGTGTAAGCATATCTAAAAAATTAGGTATGATTTATTAGATGGGGTTTCTAGAAGACGTTCGTTGTCACACGAATGAGTGACTACATGTATTTTGTTTTTGTATTGCATTTATTTTGTTATTGTATTTTCGTTCGTGTGAAGAAAAACGTCATCTGGAAACACCACCTTAATTTAAACAATTGAGGCTCAGTAAGCGGTATTTCACCTGAGACTCGGTTAAAAATTTAGTAGTACTGAGGAATTACTTTTTGTTTTACAGTTAATTCGTTTAGTGTTATAAAAGCATATTTTAATAAAAAAAAAATTTTTTCTTTCAATTTCAGAAATATGTGGAATCAGCCTATTTAAAATTTGAAGTAAAAATTCCAAACGGCTCCCCAGTTATTATGCTTTTATGCATGGGAAATACAAACAATTCTCTGCTTTCTATTTGCAAACTAGGAGTATATAAAAAATAATAACTAAACAAGAATTTTTAAAATTCAGCGAAATGTTTACTGTAAAAATACTGTTTTGATAGTATCAGCAATAGCTGCTTTAAATAACTGTTACGAAATTACAGTAATTTTCGTTAGTTGTTTTCTGAGATAACTGTCATAACAGTTGTTTTGTATTTTCCCATAGAAAAACAACTGTAATTACAGTAAAAAAAACTACAACTGCTGATTACTACACAAACAACTGTTATGTCGTAACTGTCAAACTTTTTGACTATTGTAAGTAGAAACGACTGAAATCAAAAATTAGCAAAATTATTTCCCAAAATTAATTTAAAATAAAAAATTAGTAAAAACTATTTAGCATGTAAACAAACAGACATTATTTTGCTAACTTTTCCTACTTTCAGCTGTTTTTTAAAAATGATTTGTGTTTCAAATAAAACACAAGCTAATATACGGGGTATTCACGATTGCGATTTGCACACGATGCAAAAAAGCTCAGACTGTTATTTGAATTTGCTCAGCTTTGAGTACACTCAGATAAAAAAGTTAGTAAAAAAATTTGTAAAAAGTTATCAATCGCACTTTACTATTTTCGTACTGATTTTTAGTACAATTTTTATTTTTTGGTAATAATTTTTGCTATTCTATTATTACAAATTCCGATTTTTTTAACAAGTGGATACTTTACTGAAATTTTATAAGAATTCGTTGATTTTTTAGAATTCTTGTTTAGTTAATATTTGTTATTATTGATATATTCTTAGTTTGGAAATAAAACTCAGAAAATTTTATTGTATCTCCAATGCATAAAAAGGTAATAACTGGGGAACTGTTTGCAATTTTTACTCCAAATTTCAAGTACATATGTTGAAGTAATTATACATTTTTTACAATTCAAAGAAAAAAAAATATTTTATTTTTTTTATTCAATTTTATTTTATTTTTTTTTTTTTAATTTCACAGTTTGTTTTTTTTTAAGTACACCTTTTTCTAATTTCAGCAGATTGATTTTAAATTGCAGTTTACAACAATTTACTGAAATTTAGTAGCGTCTACTAATTATTTATACTAATTTTATTGTACTAAAATTATTGATATTCAGCAAATTTTGAAACTTATTTTAGCAAATCTATTTTGAATTGCAGTTTACAACTATTTTGCTAACATTTAGTAGCGGATACTAATTTTTTCTACTAATTTTGTTGTAAAGAGTTAAATTTCCCGTAATAAAAGCCAAATTTTCGGTAGCCATTACAGACTTTTTTGGTTGAATGTACCCTACGGGAAATTTTAACAAACTGTCACCAAACTGGCCCCTTTATATGAAATAGACTGGTCACTTTTACATGGCGTTGTCATAGGAGGGGGAAATTGACCCCTTGTGACATGTCACAAGACAAATCCCAGGACAGGTCCCTGAACTTTGTTTTTTATGAGAGTTCAGTAACCTGTCCTAGGATTTGTCTTGTGACATGTCACAAGACAAATCCCAGGACAGGTCCCTGAACTTTGTTTTTTATGAGAGTTCAGTAACCTGTCCTAGGATTTGTCTTGTGACATGTCACAAGGGGTCAATTTCCCCCTCCTATGACAACGCCATGTAAAAGTGACCAGTCTATTTCATACAAAGGGGCCAGTTCGGTGACAGTTTGTTAAAATTTCCTGTAGGGTAGTTATGACAATGCAAACTGCGCTTTTTAGCATTGTGTGCAAAATATCATCGTGATTATTCTCATAATTTTGTTTTCAAATGTTCGAATAAATGTAATTTGGAAATATGGGTCCAATCTATACTTTCAAATGCACATATATAAATCAAATTAGGTTTGCAATTGGTATTTATATTTGATATGTAAATTAAGTAAAGCTGAAATTATTTTTCATATAACTTCCAAGCCTTTAATTAAATTTTAAATATAACTGCTATTTTTGTTTGCAAACAAATCCCATTTAAAGGTTTGGCGATTTCTTGAGTTAATTTTAGGGAAACCATTTAGATGGGAACAGTTTTAAGTATTTTGTTCTCAGGCAATGAGTGTTGCCATTTCCATTGCAGTGTTGCCATTTACACCAATAAAGTTTTATTAATGTTTTTGGCAATTAACTTAATAGCGAATTTACATTGTTAAAATATTCACTAGATTTCGTTTCGAAATCCAATTCGAAATCTATATCGTTTACATTAGATATTTGACAGATGAATGGGATTTCGATCAGCCAACAACAAAACAAACGAACCTCAAAAAATAACCAAAATTAAAAGATTTTCTAAAAACCATTTTATTTAATGGCGGAACACAAAAATCATTTATATTATAAAAGATACAATGTTATATTTGCTAAGAAATGTGTTTAAGTATAGGGATGATTAGTAGAAAGCTAAAATATTCAATGTTTCGTCAATGGTCTTGCCGGCGCCATCAAATGATTTTTCATAGTTTCTCTTCGTCGGATACAATAAAATAGCCGTTTTCAACTTTAAATATTTCTTTCAATTAAAAATAACAGACTTTATTATGTTATTCCTTAATTTTTTAAAGTTATTAAAATTTATTATTTATTAGTTTTTTATGACATAAACAGCTGCTAAATGTTGCCACTTTTCTGCAAACTTCCCTACTTTTCTGCAAATATGGGAGAAAAATTGGATTTCAATTTGGATTTCGATGAGATTTCGCTGAAATCCAAATTAAATTGGGATTTCATTTCGTATGGGAAATCTGTTTGAAATCCCAATTTTTTATTGGATTTTAGTCGAAATCTATCGAAATCTACTTTTAACTCGATTTCGATCGTAATGTAAATTCGCTATAAGTTGCGTTTACATCTGTTTTCAAATCCAGAGATTTCAATGCAAATCTCGACCCGAAATCTTTACCGTTTACATTTACACTTTATGACAGTAGCGAGATTTCGATTTGACAGCTGCACTTTTTTTGTAAACAAAGTACCATAAAAAAATAACCTCATTTTAAAAATATTTCTAAAAACCATTTTATTCACTGGCGGAGTACAATTTACGTTATTTTATGTAAAGATCTAACGCTAAATATGTTAGTAAATTTGTTTTTTTATAAGGACGACAAGCTAGAACCCAGATTTTGCAATATTTTGGCGGAAGGAAGACATGCACTTCCCAATGCTTTCTTCACAGTTATGCTTCGCGGGAAGCAAAAATTAGAACCACGCAACAAATCTTATAATCATTAGTAAATTTCCATTGGGTCTAAAGTCATATTTATTAAATTAATAATAAGAAAAAAAAAGACTTTTCACCATAATGAACTTCGTGTGAAAATTGTGTAGAATTTTTTCTCTCGAAAATTTAATATACGACTTTTATTTTGAAACGGTGACATTTCAGCTTAATTGTGATTTGTCTTTCATATACTAAAATAACATTCATTTACTCAAATTTTTTTAGTTTCACAATTTTAACAAAGATTTGAGGCCTTTAAAATTCGAGTCAAAACGTAAATATTTCTTCGTAAAAAATTCAATTTTATTTAATTTGCTCACCCATTTCTTAATTATTTTCTGAACTTAAGAGCGATGCTAACTTAGCTCCTTTTTTGAGTTTTTGTTTAAGCTCGGTATTTGTTCGTACTTTTGCGAAAAAGCTGTCAAACTCCATATAAAAAAAAAATGATTTTTCACTTGTGTGGAATTGTTGCGAAAGTGCGGTGGAATTTTTTTCGCATCAACTTAATAGACAGGATTATTTGAAAATGTATCGAAAAAGTGCCATTTGGAATAACTATGATTGTAACTTTTTACAGATCATAAAAAATTTGTGCATTTTAATGTTTTTATTATGGTTTTTAAGCTCCAAACATGGAGCGATATTTTTCGCTCTTTTGAACAAAATTCTGAGTACCGATTCTAAATAGTTTGCAAGAGGTGAAGTGATAAAAACTGTCATTTCTTATCATTAATTTTTAATGTGTGAAAAATATTTTTCACGGCTTCACAGCTTCACAAATCATTCGGAATCGGTATACTGGGCTTTAAATTAAAATGAATTGGGTATAACATTGGGGATTTAAACATTTAAAATGGGAATAAGCTAAAACTTCGTACGAAAACAGCTTTTGTAAAAAGGTATACCCCAAATGTTTAAATTTTATTTATTTACAAAAAATTAATGAAAAGTTAGGTAATTACGGATAGTCGTTTTTTACAAAATTCGAAAAAAATAAACCTTACTCTGAGTCTTGACGAGACATTGATTTGTTTGCACAAAATCTAATCGTCGGCAAAATAACGGGAAAAATTAGTCCATTTGTTTTGGGTGGGGAATACGTAATGGCAGACAAGTCATTATTTTTTGTTGGAGTAGGTCACAAACGAAACTATTTATTTTCATGTTTTCAATGTGTTTTTCACAAATTTTTTTCCAATAATAAAAAGTAAATTGCATTAAAGTCAATAATAATGCAAATTATTTACTTTTTCTTAACATTTTATTCATTTTCACTAATTTCCTTAGTTTTAAGTAATGCCACTGAGTAAAAATTAGATCTGGCATCGTGGCTGATGTTGCACATAGTTGTGAGAACAATTGTGCTGACAACGTTGTCTGAACAAGAACAAAACATGAACAAGAGTGGTCCACACGAGACAAATTCCTGGGTGTACAAGAAATTGTTCTTTGGTTGAACAAATCGATGTCTCGTCAAGACGTTAAGTTATGTTAAATTTGAATTAATTTTTCACCCTATGGCAGCACTAACATATGATCGTGCTGAGAAGAGTTGCCAGTTTGAATTATTGGCAATTATCAGTGTTGCAGTGATCGTAAAATTATCGCCGCCATTACACATATCAACGACTTTGGTTTCTACAAAAAATAGCCGGCTTTGATGAAATTTGTAAACTGTTCTGTTTCTTTTCGACTGCGTGGATGGAAAGATTTGTCTGGTGTGGTGTTGAATAAATGAAGAATTGAGTGAACAGAATTAAATAGTTAAATACTACACGAGTGTTAAAGTATAGTTATATTAATAACAAACATTTTGTGAAGAGTATACAATTCGAAAATATAGTCAAATTTAAATGAATATAAATTAAAATTTTTAATATAACAGTCAGTAATTTATTGATTCAATTAAAAACGAACTTGATTAATCGATTTTTTTTATTAAAAGATATAACTAAATTTGTTGTTGTTTGTTTGCCGAAATTTGGCAACGTTATTGAGTGCAAAAAAAATCATATTGTTCCCAAAAAAAGAAAATAAAAAACAAGAACAAAATAAATAACAAAAACAAAAAATATAACAAAAACAAAAAATATAACAAAAACAAAGTAAATACAAAAGCAAAAAACCGTTTCCCCTTTTTCGCACCCGCCGTGAGTTAAACCGTTTTTTAGCAACAAAAACATAAAATATAAAATAAAATCAACTGAAAAAGTTTAATATATTTGGTTGGTTTTTGCTTTTGCTTTTTTGTTTTGGAAGTATTAAAGCTTAAGAAAGTATGCGAATTGAGAACTTTGAAATTTAAATAAATAACTTGTTGAATTTATTTGATATAAATAAAATTAAAATAAATTATTATTTTAAAAGTGTTAATAACAGTTTAATATAAAATAAATAAAAACCAAAGCAAAAATACATGTTTTTTAAATAAAAATTTGATCGTTTTTAACCTCACAAAAACGTTTTTAATGAATTTGCAAAAAAAGAGGTTGTAAGTTTCAAATTCAAATCAATATAGAATACAAAGAGTGAAGCAAGGCGACTGTTTTCTTTATAAAATCAGCAAACCTTTTTCTAGCACGAAAAAAACAAGCAGTAACATTTTTCTAAATAATCATGGACCTTTTGTGTACCGAAAATATTATGCACGAATACGAAACGGAAACATTGTGTCATCATAAACAACAGCAACAACAACAGCAACAAGAGTTACAGCAAAAATCCTCAATATTAATAAAAGAAGTTGAACAATCAAATCATATTATCACCAACACAGCAACTATTTCACCACCCTCGGTATATTCGAGTACCTCCTCGTTATCCTCATCCAGTTGCTCTTCATCGACAAATTCTTCCGGTTATAATTCCAGCAGTAGCTCGACATCGAGCAGCAGCAATTCTTCACAGAACAGCCTTAATAATAATTCCTTAATACTGTCTTCTTCATCACTCTCAGACAACGATTGTTGTCACTCTTTAAAGTTACAATGTGACGAAGATAGCAATTCATGTGGGGACAATTTATGTAGTGTTGCATTAAATAATGTTCCCACTTCGTCATCATCATCGTCCCCTTCATCTTTGTCATTGGTGGAGGCTCAAAATTATCATAACAGTAAACAGCACCATCAGCACCCACAACCACCACAAAATCCAGTTTATACCAACAATCCCATAAATCGTTCTTTAGATTATGTCAACACCGCTACTGAGGATCCCACCTTTTTAACGGATCGTTGTCTGGAAAATGCTTTAAAAGCCGAGGAGAAGAGACCCCAACCAATATGCACCTATTTTAAGACAGTACAAAAGGATATTACGCCGCCTATGCGTAAAATTGTTGCCGAATGGATGATGGAGGTGAGTGTGTGTATGAGTGTATGAAAACCATGTATTTATTTATTTGTGGGAGCAACAAGTTGTTGTAAAGTGTATAAAAAAAAATTCCATAAATATTGCTGCTTTTTTTAAGCAAGTGGTTGTTAATTCATGTTAAAGTAATTTTACAGTTCTGTGGACTGTTGACAAAAGCACTTAAGTCGACATAAAAAATTCTTCAATGAAATTTGTGGTCAATAAAAAAATTGTCTGTTCCTCACATTTCTATACACCAAAGTTTGTATTAGATCTTGTGAATTTCAATATTATATTCATTTTCATTTGACAAAATAAATTAACAGTACGGAAAGAAAATATATGTAGACCGTATTCGGTATGATAAATCATTATGGACAAACCAGCTTTTTGCAAAAATGTTTGTTTGGCCGATTGGAATCTGTTTTTATTGTAAAATTTAAAATGGCAATAAATCGACTCTAAATACATTCGGCCTTATTACGACTATCGTAGTCGAATTCGAGATTAAGTCGAATTTGCTGAAAATTCGTTTAAAGCACAACTTTTGGACAATTTTACAATTGGATTTGCCATATATAGCACTCAGATTTGAAAAATGCAACATCAGAGTTTAATTTCTTTATAATTTCTATTATATACAAAATCATTTTATAAGGAGTCGAAAATTTCGACTACAAGTTCGACATCAGGCCGATTTTCCCAGTACCAAAATTTCTGCAAAATGCCTACGAATACCAAAAAACCGATCAAATGTCGCTTTTTGTTGCAACAGTTCGGTCGGCCACTATTAACTATCTGTTAACTTTATTGCCTACAAATTAAAACCACAATTCTTGATTTCAATTTTTAAAAATGATTAACTTTGAATTGATTCGCAAAATTCTTTTTATTGAATGAAAATAATTTTCTACTCTATTCAATCAAATAAATTGATTATATTTTTAATAATAATACTAAATAGTTCATTTGATTTATACTTCGCGAATTAGATCATAAAACAAATTATTCAATCGAATCAAAATTGAATCAATTTAAATTGTACTGAATAATTTATTCAATATTATTTAAATTTTATTTTGAAATATTTATTTCCAGAACACTTTTTAAATGGTTTTAACAGCGTTTTGTCAAAGTTGAATTTTGTTTTCCTTGTGATTTTCCAGTGCTTTTTGAACAGCCAGTCCTTTTGTCTAATCGTACTATCATTTTGAGAATAGGAAAGTACTTTGCCACCTGCTAAAGTGCCTTGTCATCGCTTTCCTTTTTTCTGACTGGGTGACTTTTCGAAATTTAATAAAACGATCCCTGGAAAAGCTCTTTTTTTAAGCTTTGACAAAATGTTAGAATAAGTTGCCTTCTCAGTGCTTTTCTTTAACACAAAAGAATGTTTTTAAGCGCAGTCAAAGTGTCTGAAATTGGTGTTATGCCATTGATTTTTTCTAAAACATTTGAAAACTTTGCAAAACAGGTACTGGGAAGGCACACATTCCAAACACTGGCGAAGCGTTTGTATTTAGTGCTTTACCATTGCTTCAGCAACAATTTTGTTTTTACATTGCAATTAAAAATTAAATAAATTCGAATAAGCGAATTCGAAATGAATGTTTTAAAATAAATTAATTCATTCGATTAAAAAAAATATGTATATAACTTTATTTTTCAAGGAACTCCTTTAAAATAAAATTCATTCTTCAAAGCTCTGCCCTTAATATCAACAAAATTGTATTTGTTTGAAGTGCAAACTCCTAAAAATAACAAGTTTAAAATATACATATTAAATAATGAACTTAAATCCATGTGTTAAAAAAACTGTTAAATTAATATGATATTCCATTTCCATAGTAAGAATGATTTGAATATGTTTTTATATTTTACATTAAGTCTTTGATCGTAATTTTGGAAACTTATTTGCACACATTTATGAAACAACAAAAAAAAAAAAAAAAGTATTGCATGTATTATTGCATCTGGAAACAGCACCCTAATCTGTTACAAAAATTTTATTATTATTTATTTATTTTAGAATCGTGATAAACTTTTCTTATTAAAAATATCACGAATTCTTTTATATGTAGTTTTTGAAATATGTAATCTTAATAAATTTTGTTTCCATGGAAACATTTTACAATTTTCTATTTCGTCATAGTTCTAGCAAATAACTGCTTCTTATAACTAATTATGATCATGATAATCTCAAACAAACATTCTCGGTAACTCAAAATTAGAAATAGTATAAAACACTTTTTTTAAATTTTATTCAAAAGCCATGATCTACAGTATTGGCCAAAACTTAAGCACCCTCTAGTACATTTCATACACATTTAAATTTTTTTTCATGAAAACAATTTTACTAATTCGTTTAGAATAAAATTTTTATATAGTTATACCTTTAATTTGAACAAAAAATTAATTTAAAAATTCAGCGTTTCATAAATAAGAACTAAAAAAAATAAAGTCGGAAAATTAAATGGACAAAATTAAAGCACCCCTTGATGTTAAAAAAAGCAACTAAAAATTAATATTTGGTAGGGATTCGCTTATTTTCGATGACGCAGGCACATCTCTTAAGCATAGAGGAAATTACAATAAATTATCAATGATGTCCTGTGATATTCCTTCCCATGCAATTTTTACGGCTTGAAAGAGGTTTTCCTTGGTTTTGCAATTATCCCTGTTTATTTTCATATTTATATCTCCCTCAAATTTTCAATAGGGTTAAGATCGGGGGATTGAGCAGGCCAATCAAGAACTTCTATTTTATTGCTCCGAAACCAGGTCTTACAAACTTTAGAGGTATGTTTTGGATTGTTGTCCTGTTGGTACCTCCATTTTAGTGGCATCTCTTCATCGGCATATGGCAACATTTCTTCTTTTAAGATGTCAACGTACATGAAATGATCCATAATTCCATCTATTTTATGAATTTGTCCAGTCGCTTGACCAGAGAAGCAACCCCAGACCATTATGTTGCCTCCTCCGTTCTTTACGGTTGCCTTGCAATAATAAAGGTATACAAATATTTGCAGAGTACTCATATCACTAAATAAAGTTATTTTCAAGAAAAAATCGAAATGTGCCAAAAATGTACTAGGGGTGTGCTTAAGTTTTGCCCAATACTATATATTTCATGCAACAGACTATTAAATAGGATTTATTTAAATGAATGCAGTACAAAGTTCATTAATGCAAAACTTTCTTGTTTTTCATTCATAATTGCAATTATTATAATTTTGTTTATTTGTTTAAAGATTCATAGTACCTACATATGTATATATTATTTTTAAGTAACGATTAATGATAACGAAATACGCTGACTAAAACAAAATTTTTAGCAATGAAATACAACAACTTTCTTAACACACTTCATTTGAAAAAATATTAGCTATTCCACAGAGAATGAGAAGGTCTTTTTTGCAAACTTTGCAAAAGCTTGTTGAAATTATAGGCGCCACTAAGCTAATCAAACAAAATCATCATCATCATTGACTACAATAACTAACTCTAACTATTGTAAAATATACAAAAGATGCACCTGTATAAAAAAAAATATTACAAAATTAATATTAAATAAGGCTAATACATAATTATAATTTTACATAGAATTATAAGTTTAGATGTAAATTTCTGTATTTAACAAATATGTATATTTAAAATGAATTTATTTAATTACTTAACTACAGTGCAAAGTTAACAAAAATATATAAAACCCGTACACTATTTCTAATGATATTTTAGAAATTAGCTGTGGTATAAGTAAAAAAATCTAATAATATCAATTGACACTGACCCTTAGCAAAAATTATGTCCGGCGCTTGTACTTATGTTTGTATAATTAGATGTGTTACGAATTCTTATAATACATATGGGGAAATCCAGTGAAATCCAGAACTTAAATTGTTGTTAACCGAAATATAAAAACGATAAGAAATTAAATTTCCATTTTTTGACTTCCAATTGAATCCGGCGTTTCAAATTATAATTTAATTTTATTGCATCAGGCTCCATATAAGTTTTAACCCCAAAGAGACAAGAAATGTTCACACTAGGATGACAGCGATTTCTATGGAAAAAATGTTGCCATAATTTGTGACATTTGATCCAAAATATCTATACTGAAAATTTGGACCCAGATCGAAAATTCGTTTCTCTGTATTCTACTCAATTATTGGACTTATTTAAAAACCCGGTTTTCGAGTACTTCTAAAACCCGGCTTTTTGGAAAACCGGGTTTTCCGATTTTTTGTAAATAATCATTTTGTATTGCTATATATGCAAATTTGCTTATGGGTGAATTCAAAAAATGTGATAAGTTTTTGGGCCAAATTTATGAAAAGAAAAAGTGTTAATATTTCGGTTTTTTCTTAATTGCGTACGAAGTTTCTTCAATTTATTAGTTTTTTGTATTTCGGTTTTCAACATAATTTCCAATAATATACAATTTATGTTTATCAAATTGGCGGTTTCGCGAATAAAAATACAATTCATTCCGCGAAAAAATTTTTTTAAATTTTGTATTTTTGGTCCTATTAAATGCTTTTCAAAAATATAAAATTTTTTAAAATCCAATCAGCGGTTGCGAAGTTACAAAATAATATATTAAAAACAACATTTCGCGATCAAAAAATTCTTAAATTGTGTGAAACAAAATTAATTTGTCAAACTAATGTTAGTAATGGCTCAAAATATCGATTCCAAACCAATGAAATGCAAAATCAATCTTTTTTCGCTCCGGCAGTTTAGAGTAAAAAACTGATAACTTTTTTTGATTTGACGTAAAATTATTAGTCTTTTGACGCATACATATTAGTTGAATCACCTCTGTTTATGGGTATTTTAAAATATTTTAAACATTTACCTACAATCTGGTGCAAACAATTTTGGTTACGGAGTTTACAGTAACGGAGTTTACATTTGAATTTTCTTTCCGAAACAAAATCGTATGATGCCTACAAGGTGCATCCAAATATGCCTTTGTTTTTATTACTCGTTAAATAGTTTGGTGTAAAAATTAGGAACGGAGTTTACAATATTTTCTGAAATCTTTTTCATCTCGAGAATGTTAGATGTTGCAGAAAAACTTCAAGTCGGTTATACCAGATAATTTTTTATGGGAACATCGAATCATTACGCTGTGATGTGTATGAGAGATAGAAAACTCATACATATTATTTTCCGCAATTGATGTTCTGTCGCTGGAAATCAAACCAGCAACCTTACACCACAAAATTTCTTATTGGCTTTTTAAATTTTCACCATTTTATAGACAAATTTTGATATAACCCCAGGTTAACCGATTACACTTTCGGATCCAAACATTATTTTCCTTTCAACCAGACTGATTATCATATAATCAGAATGCCCAACTTTAACTTTTTACTGATTTTACATTATTTTTATTTGTATACATTTTCTATCCATTACTCTTAAATAATATTAGCTGCGAATTTGCACTAACTATATCCGTTAATTCGCACTAACATTACTTTTCGTATGCACGGTAACTTTCAACGTGGATTAGTACCAACGTTAAAATCTCGACGTTTATACATTTTCACTTCTTACGTAACTTCTTCGCGGTAATACCAAAAAATACTACTCACATACTTAAGATTATACAGCAAATTTTATAAATATTAACTGTTTATAAAATTTCTTTATTGTAATCGGTTTAGCGAATATTTGCTTTAAATACTTAATGATAGGTATGAGCGAAAATACAGCTATTATTTCTATCAAAAGTAAAGATATTAATATTTAAAACTTAGAACTTCTAACTTAATGCAAATTTTGAAATGAAAATTTTACAACATAGTTTTACTCATTGCCCTGTTTGATCTGACTACAAAAATTTTGAAGTTTTTATAAGGTATTTCAAGTATAATGTTTGTATCAATACATTTCTAGTAAAACTAGTAAAAGAGCAAAAATATTGAAAAAGTTGTTAAAACATTCAAAAGTACTCGAACGAAAAAATTGTAAAAATAGTAAACAAACAAAACAAAAAATTAAGAAAATCGCAAAAAAAAACTTACGCGGAGATCAAACTTTAATGCGAATCATAAGAGTTAATTAATTTAATAACGATTCACATAAAAATTTGTTAAATTTTTATTCAAAAAAACATTTCTAGTTTTTGCTGGAAGAAATTTTTCAAGTAAAAACTAGTAAAATTTCCCCTTAAATTTTTTACTAGTTTTTACTATTTCTTTTTGTGCTTGGACGGATTTTTGAGTAAAACTGGTAAAAATGGTAAAGCTAGTAAAAAATATCATGTAAACAAACACAATTATAATTTTTACTTTAATTATATCACTATAATTTGTCTTAACTTTGGTAACTCTTCGATCAAAGAAAAGTAGATTTTCACACATGATATCAATGATTTTTTGAAATTCTCGATTTGCCGAAATTCAATCTGTACCAACGTGGAATGTTAAGGAATTTTACTCTTTAAGTGGAAATGGTGTAAGTGGGTTTTGTTCATTAACAGAAAAGTAGTTGGTTGAAGTTATTATAATGTCACAAAAATTTTTTTATTGCTATTACATTTAGATATAAACGCAGTAATAAAAATCCTCTTTGAAGTGACCTTCAATATGGCGGTATATTTTCCGAATTTATCTCTGCCTTAAAAAACATTGAAAAAGTTTTTGGTGTACTACATTTTGTTCGTTTTATGGTTTAAATAAATGACAAAGTGCGGCGTAAAATCTAAAAATTCAAAATATGCTCAAGGAAATACTGAAAAATAAGCATTGAGCTTGATTTACTCAGCTCTTATCATAGTGGGGAGTAATTAATTTTTTTTAATGATCATTACTTATTTTCATTATCATTATATATACGTAGATTATATGAAAGAAAAATTCATACTTTTGTTTTCATTATTTGAAATGAAAAAGTTTTTTATTTGAATTACATTCTAGTAATTGCAATGAAATTAATTTTAATTTCCATTACAAACTTAGACATAGATTTTCATTACTTTTATACAAAGTTAACAATTTTTCATTTTTCGTGTCCTTAAATTGAATTTCTCGCTTAAAGCCCAAATAACATATAAGCTTCAATTTTGAGGTAAGTAACTACAAAATGCCTCTCAACCACAATATTTTTTATGAAAATTGATAACTTTGCCAAGTCGCGACTATAGAAAAAATCGAACGTATTTCGCTTTTATTAATGTAAAGATTTTTTTTATTTCATTGCAATTAAAAAAATGTAATGGTTTTTTTTCATTACATTAACGTGCCTATTCCTACGAAAATCTGTGACTCTAGTTATGACCAGAGAAGACAAAATTGCTGTTTTTGCTTTTTAATATTTTTATTGCTTGTTTTACTCATATTTGCTTCTGTTAGATTTTACGGTTTTTAGCTTTAAAATACCTTTTTCTTAAGATTTTTGTGCTTTGAATTGCTTTTTTTAAGACTTTTTGCCCAAAATTACTTTTTTTGCTCACAAAAAATATTTTTTCTCTTTAACTTTGAATATTTAAAAACTGCTGTTTTTCCAAGTTTTTTTACTTTTGTTTTTTTCTTCCTTTTTTACAATATTTTTTTGCTTTAAACACATCGGATTTTGCTTTTTTCTGTCTTCTCTGGTTATAACTGTATTCCCCATGTATTTGTTATTGCAAAGTTACAATAAATTATATTTATTCAAATTTTTGTTTGAAAACTTCAAAAAAATGAAGACCTGGTATATCGACACAATCATAACATTGACAAATAAAATTTGAATTTTTTTCAATTTTATTGTTGTTTTGTATGAAAAGTTATGACTCTCAGTCTTAAAAATAGAGAATAGGCACCAAAGTATGGAAATCCGATAATTCGCAATTTAATGGACACCTTAATGTACACTTTTTGCCATTATATATTTTGATATTACTTCAAAAATTCTGAGTTACAATTGTAAATGGTGTAGTATTATTATTTATAGCTATTCCAAAAACGCCCTTTCTCAGTAATATTTTTTTATGACTTTTTTATTATTTTAAATATTTTCAAATCTTGAGAATATTGACTGTTGTTGGCTATCAAAAAACAACAAAAATACTCGACTTATCTCCCATTGTACGAGTATGTTGTTTACTTTTAATTTTAATTGCAGGTTTATAAAGAGGTGTCAGCTGGGTTTTACTTTCAGTATTATTTATTGTGATCTTTTGAATATATTTTTCTAGTACAAAAAAAAAAATACTTATAAACCTACAAACAAAAATATAAAGTACAATATCATCTGCATCATCATTGTCATTATTATTGACATCAAATTTCATAACTGCAAATTTTAAAGCTAATACAGTGGTTACTAATTATTAAAAATTTAAGGATTTTTTTCTACACAACAACGGCAAATACATACTGTAAAAGGAAAAGTATTTCATATTCTTACAAATTTTCTTATCACAAATTGAATCAACAGTACTATAATTTCAGTTTTTTTCTATGGCAAAATCAAAGAGTATATATTCTAGAGAGAAACTATGCTATTCCTAATTTTCTCGAAAACATGTCGAAGTCGGCCAAACTCAATAAACAACATTTTTCTCTTAAAAATGAGTTGAGTTGAATCATTTTGTACCAATTTTGTTACAACACGTGTGATGATAAATGATAAACAACCCAGGTAGAAATTACACTGGCAAAGTACAAGTAGAAAATTACAAAGGTGCCAGCACTGGGAAAGTACCGAAATGGGTGGTATGAGTGCAAATGATAACACCGTTCCACTGTGGTGCCAATGCTTTACAATGCCCTGGGAAAGCACGCATAAACAGAAAAATCAAATGCTTTGCCAACGCCCAAATAAAAAAACTAAAGTGTTTTCCTGACACCGATCTATTTAATGCTTTGCAAATTATTAAGATAGCACCAAGAAACACAAAAATTAAGTATTTCCCTGCCACCAAATTATGATCCCTCATCACTGAAGAATTTTAAATTCCCGGGTAAAAATCTTAATATGGTGTCATATATAATTATATCTTATTTGATAAGTCCCCATATACAACGACATACAACTTGATCCGAAAAATGGGTCATCTACTTGTGTCTAATTATATCAAATTAGATATAATTTGATACAGTTTGATCCGAGACTTGTCCATATCCAGGACATCAAATTACATCTAATTCGATATAAAAATATCTGATTTTATATAACATTGTCTAATAGGAAGTATACTTTAAAGGCCCAAATTTTATAACATAAAATAAAAATTTTAATGCTTTTGTCTTCTAAATCGTACGCATCATTTTTTAATATAATTTTATATGCAAAAAAAATCACGTTAAAATTATTTGGCTGTGGAGAAATTAACTCTTAATTTATATCAATTTGTATAATCATATAGAAAGTTGTATAAAATTACAAGAATATATTTTTAGTATGATGATACATACAAGGCGTGTTCGTTTACTTAATACAAGTTACTACTTTTACTACAGCTGGAAAAATTCAATACAAAAAGTAAACAAAACTTTCCAATTTCGAGTAAACGAACACACTGACAGTGTTATATAACTTAGTATCGAACCATATATAATCATATCGGTCACTACATATATTTTGATTAGTTTTATATGGCTTATGTAGTTATATATGGTGTCAGATTTGGGGATATGTAATAACATCAATTACCGTACAAAAAATTCATTGGAAAAATAATATCAGATGTAGTTGTATATAATGATATGTGTCTTAATGTGACTCCATTCACCGTCAGATATAACCCAATCACATTATATATAACAATATATAAGTATTTTTACTCGGGTTATTCTAAAAATAGATGATTCTTGGAGTTATTGTTTTGTGGAGTCAAAAATTATTTAAATATCTACTCTTTTTTGGAGCTTCTTTTTCAAAAACAAAATAATGTTTTAGGAAAACAAACGTCACCCTTTTCAAGTGTTGGTAAAGCGTCCAAATTTAGTGCTTTCCCAGTACACATAATTTCTACCTGAGTTGTTAAATCAAAAACAAATATAAAAAAAAACAAATTATCAAATTTATTGGGGTTTCTTGAGGTTTTGGTTTTTGGGCATGCTGAATGCTTCATACCCAATTCTGTGCTTTCAAACCCAATTTCTGTGCTTTTAAAACCAAATTTCGGTGACTTCAAACCAAAAATTCCCTTAAATAAGAGAATATATACTCTTTGCTTGTTTGTCGAGTTAAGGACAGAATCGGAACAAAAATAAAGAGTACCAGTTGAGAACGAAAGAGTAGCATGGAATACCTCTGGCAAAATATAAATCAACTAAACAGTAAAAAGCTTTAGTTTTTACCATTTTCTCAGTTGCTTTTAAATTTTTGTAGTAAAAATTCCTCTATACAAATAATAAATCACAAAAGTAGAATAAAAATGTATTAAATTAGTGATGTTCTTAGTGTAAACAATAACTGCGAATTTAAAAAATATTTTCTTTTAAAAATGACTCGGAAATGAAAAAAATGATTAAAAAAAACCTTGAAGCCCTGTGTAGACGAAAAACGATAACGAATTTAAGAATAAGTCTATGTGAAAGTTTATTCTGAAACAACAACTAATACTCTACATATCGTCCTATACCACATTTAAAAATTTGACAGCGCGAAATATTTAAAACATTTTCTATCCGAATTTTGTTCATAAAACAGCTATTTCTTGTATTGACATGTAGTTTTACCAAATACATAAATCATAATCATCAAAACCGGGTTGGAAAATTTTGGTAGTTACATTGTTTTGAATTTCATCTAATGATATGTACCTCCAAATTGAAAATGTTTTCACTACAAAATAATATGATTCTGAATCAAAGGATGCTTTACTTTCCTATTACACTATTTTTTGTTAATTTTTGGTTTCGCAATTTATTATTGAAAAAGTGTTTGTTTCTTTACAAAAATGAAAAATTCTAATATTTAAATATTTATATTTATATTTAAATATTTAAAAAATATTAAAAAAAAAAAATAAAAAAATAAAAATTGAATATTACTTTACATGATGCAGCTGTTTTAAAAGAGTTTTAAAATTCATACAAAATTACAAACTTCTATATAAAAAGAGGTCCTTTGAAAAGAGCCTTAGCAAATAAAACATTTTTTTCAATAACTTTTATAAAATTTTTTATTTCGTTTGAACATTTTTTGTTATTCAAAAATAACTTTTACAGAATTTTATTTAAATTTTTCCTGTTAAAAATTGCTTTACAATCACTGTGCTTGCTCAACTCAACGCTGGGATTTTGCGCAAAGTCATTTCAATTCCCATATAGGGTTTTATTATAGTTTGTCTTTTTTAATTCTACCACAATTTAATTACCCAGTAACTTTATAAAACTTTATATTAATATGGTAATTAGGCATTTTCCTATAAGTTTTTTTTTCTTTCAATATTCAGATTTAATCTTTCAAAACGATAAACACGTTTTTAACGATATTTTCTTTATACTTTTTTGTTTCTAAATAATTTACTGAAATTTTATTGTTTTTTCCTTGCCAATTTTATTGTTGTGTTATATTTATATATTTCACAACACACATCTTTCCTTCATTATGACAAATTATACAAAAAATTGTTTAAACAATTATTTTATGTTGTTAATGTTTACCCAGCAATATTTTTTTGATGTGGATTAAATTGAACCTCCATCAAAATTGTAAGCTTTGACATTTTTATCAGTGATAGTGGGACTTTCTATTACAACTTGATTCTCACTAATTCTAGAACTCAATCTTAACTGGACAACACCTATTGGCAGAAAAGATATAAGACTAGTAAATGCAAGCTATATCGCACTGCACACCGGATCGGACATCGAACGTTTTAGACACACCACCTTACGTGTCACAAGGTGTCTAAACTGTGGCACTTGGTCATTTCCAATGACAACGCCATGTTAAAGTGACGTGCCTCTTTCAAACAAAAAAATCAATCAAGGACCGATCTCTGCCCCCTTGGGACCTATCCTGCGTGTCACTTTGGACCGGTCCCTTTCTCCATAGGGTACTTACAAAAACGACCTTGTGGAATAAAAATCATGAGTTTTGACACCGTATTATAGGCAGTAGACCCTAATTCTACTGCTTAGTATTTAGATATTAGTAATGAGCACCCATTACTGAGATTTTGCTGGGTTGTAAATATGGATTAGAAAATGTTGCTGGGTTCACTTTTTTTCCATATACATAGATTCATAATCATCATAAAACATATACGTTTTTCTCTAGTTCCTTCTATTTATAATTGTCTATCAAACTGAAAGTCATATTATGCGATATCTTTTGCTATTCTCTTTCCAATTTGTCATTGTGTTTTTTACTTTGACACTATTGCGCTTAACTTTTTTTCTTGGTTTTCGCAAACATTAAATATGTATGAGTTCCATATTTTGGGGTTAATTATAACATTCATTCCTCATTCCTTATCAGCCAACTAATACGTTTTTTTTTTGTTAGACCACAAACAATGGCAAAGTTCCAACTAATCTGTGGAAATCCTCAGTAAATATTTAAGTTTGCTGATATGCACATTGTTCCTTATAGCTAATGTTAAATGTTATTAATCAGCATTTTGTCTGCTTTCCAGACTTAATAGAAATATTGGAATACATATTATATTTGTTATAACATAATTACCTGCTGTTTAATTTAAAAAAATGCCTTTATTCTAATAAATCACTTCGACTTTAAATATTTTTACAAGGTGATTGATTAAAAATTAATAGTAGATTTGAATTTCGGTAAAGGTGGATTAGCCCAGTCAGATAACCAATTTTTTATACGGAGTATAACAGTTTTTTACTCCATATAAAAAAAACGGATAATGAGTTTCACGTGAAAAGTCTGAAACTCATTGTCAAAATTCAAAGAGAACTAATTTGAATACCTTCCCTACGGGGAATGACGAGTCAATTGCCCTCCAAGGACCTATCCCGTGACTGGTCAACCGAAGGCATATTACTAACTTAGTACAAATATGAACCAAAGAGAATGAATTAATTTTCTAAGTATTTTCTGATTCGTTACTTTCACTGTTGCTTTTAAAAAACTTGACCGATACCGAAATAAAAAACAAAATTCGCGGCATATTTTTTAAAATATTTTTTTATTTATTTTACTCTTTTATTTATTTTCAATTTTATTTTTTTACGATTGGCTTATTTTAGCCCTTATTTTAAATTTTTATAATTTTTTGCAAAAAAAATTTTAAGTTTTGTATTTTCAAAGTTTTTTAATGTTAAAGCTGTTTTAGTTTTAACAATTGGTATTTCATTTAATTTTGTTTTTAACTTAAGGGCAATTTTTTAAATTTTTATTTATATTATCAGAGTTTTTGAGGTAATTTTCTAATTTTTAATTGATTTTTTAATTTAATTATGGCCAACGCAAAAAACGAGTCAACTGCCATTAAAGGACCTATCTCGTGACCGGTCAATCGGGGGCATACTGAAGGCACTTCCACTATATTTGTGTGTGTGTTAGTGTTGTTTTCTTTTCTATTTTTTTTTCCATTTTTTTGTGTTTTTTTTTTTTTTATTTGAACAGAAACGAAAAATATATAACTTTACCATCAGCCAGCCATCACGCATAAGCAACATTAGCTCAGACGGTAGAGCGTTTGCCTTACAATCAGGAGGTTGTGTTATCGAGCCCTACTTCGACGCCAAGTAGATTATTTTTAATTCTTAATTTTTCATTAGTTTATTTGAAAAGCTATTTTTAGACACACCACCTTACTGTCACAAGGTGTCTAAACTGTGGCAATTGGTAATTTCCAATGGCAACGCCATGTTAAAGTGATATGTCTCTTTCAAACAAAAAGACCGATTAACGACCGGTCTCCGCCCCCTTGGGACCTATCCTGCGTGTCATCTGGGACCGGTTCCTTTCCCCATTGGGTTCCTTGTAAGCTACCGACGTAAGCTAAAAACGTAAATATATGATAACAGCTGGGTACTTACTGGTTGCTAGCACTGGCAAAAACTTTGTTGGAACTAACATGCCAACGCTGGGAAAGCAAAAAAAAAGTTGGTATATAAAAACTTTACCACAAACAAAAAAACAAGTTATAAAACAATAAATGTTTTTAAATAAAAAAATAAAAAACTGGGGCCGAATTACGGCATTCGTGAACGAGCGAAATTGTTCGAAATCCGTTTTTTCAATGTGTAAATACGTAAAAACTAACGATGATAACACCATATTTTAATTTTATATCCAATCTAGGGCCGAATTGTAGAATCCCTGGCTCAAGAAACTTCATCCAAATGCTTAATTTTCCGAAATAAAAAATAAATTTCGAAAGAAAAATTTCGATCACGGATGCCGTAATTCGACCCCTGCAGTTGAACTCGGAACCTTCTGACAAAGCATTATCGTTTTTATTAAATCAATATTCTACCACTGCATTCATTTTATACCGTTGGTAATTTGTTGCTGGGTAGTACTGGATAGCCACTTTTTTTAAAACTTTGGCATACCACTCTAAGCCACATCTTTGCCACTGAAATTTTTGTAAAACAAATACTGGCAAAACGCCTTTTGCAAATCGTCGACCGGCCTGCAAAATGTCACATGTGTTTTTAATAGATTTTCAGGAGAGCGAAAAAACTGTTACAAAATCTACTTTGAAGATATTTTATTGGCATCAAATGTCTTAATGATGATTTACTAAATGTGGTCGTGAATCATTAAGGCATATGATACCAATAAAATATCTTAAAAGTAGATTTTGTAACAGTTTTTTCGATCTCCTGAAAATTATTAAAAAACACATGTGACGTTTTGCAGGCTGGTCGACGAAATCCTGGTGATTATGACATTCTAAGACAATCCAGATGTGCCCGTTTGTCTGTCTGTGAAAACACTAATAGCGTCCAAGTGAAAAGAAAAGAAAGATCTTATTAACCAGTTTGGTGCTAAACGCAGAATTGGTAAAGGGTGAAATAATTTCCCTTATAAAATCGAAATTATTGTTTTTTAGATTTGCAATATTTTTGAAAATGTGCAACACATATTGACATTCCAATTAGTTCCACTCCAAGTAGAGTTTGCTAAAAACGGAAAAATTTGAAAACCGCGGTTTCGGTTTTTCGAAATTATAAAAACCACGGTTTCGGTTATTTTTCGGTTTTTCTGTGGTAGTAATAGAATTAAATGAGGGGTATGTATAGTTGATCTTTTTATTTGGTAAATTAATGTTTTTAGTTCGATTTGAGATCATAAATTAATATCACTTTCTGTTTTAAATTATTTTTCAAATTAAAGAAAAATGATAGAATTGTTTAAAAATAATTAAATATATATAAATATTAAATAATTTAACTCGCTCAAGATATTTATTAAAATTCGACTGAATTTCTCACTCGATTGAAGGCAATAATGCCACTTCGCGAACTTTCAGGGAAAACAGAACGCCGAAAACCGTTATAAATTAAAAATTTTCATTCTTTTTTCGGCAAGAAAGCTGTATTTTAAAGAGTCTAAATTTGAATTTAAGCAATTTGTTTAAAACGATATAAAGTTACAATTTTATAAATTTCGCGGACTACCAAATAAGACTTTTTGAAAAATACGCGGTGAAAATCTGAACTGACTATATGAAACTCAATATCTCTTGAACTACATGACTTTTTGTTGAAATTCTTTTCTGAAATTACAATGTGTTTATGTTATCCGTAATAACAAAAAAAATTATTGAAAGTAATATTTAATGGAGAAAATGTTCATTACAATTAAATACAAAATTTTGTAAAATATGAGCTGAGCTCATTTCGAAATTCAAGATTCAATAATATGCAATTTAATTATTTATTTTAATTGGTTAAAGTATTTGTTAAAAACCGAATTATTTTTGTCGGTTTTCGGTTTCGGTTTTGAGGCTTGAAAAACCGGTTTCGGTTTCGATTAAAACTGAACAGCAAACTCTAACTAAATAGTGCTAGTTATAGGCGTACAATCAGAGAATTATGTCGGTAAAGTTAACTGCATTTGAAGTTAAAAAATGTACACTGCAATTGCATTTCAGTGAACTACAATTGCAGTTATTCTTACTTGCAATAAAGTTAAAACAACTGCAATATCAGTTAATTTTAAATGCATTTGGAGTATACGTTTTTTAACTGCAATTGCAGTTTATTTTACCGACATAATTCTCCTAGTGAAGTCATTAAAAATTAAGGTGCAGTTCCGATTTGTTAAAGAAGTTTTATGCATTATAAATTTTCTATAAAAAATGTTTCATTAACATAAAAATCGATCCATCCCAGCAAATTTTTTGGAACCGGTTACCTTTGAATATGTTCCACAATATGCATTTTTACCAACGGTGCCATGGAACCGTTTCTAGAACTAATTACCGAAAGTCAAAATGTAATTTTTCACTGCCCCAGAATCAGGTTCTAGATCTAGAACCGATTCTAAAGCAACCTGTTCTATAACCTATTGCGTATAGGTTATAGAGTTTTATAAACTCCATATAAAAAGAACCGGTTGTAGAACATAAATTAGAACCTATGCTAATGCGTTATAAGGCGTTCTGCAACCAAATCTTTGGATTTTTTTTTTAAAGAGAAGCAACGCTTAGGAAAATTAACGTGTTGCTTTCCTTGGAAAGGGAATAGAGAAAAAAGGGGATAGTGAAAGGTGGTGAAAGATGAAGGGCACTTTAGAAATCGAATTTAATTCATCTACTGTTTAGGGTTTCATGTTATCGATTTTCACCTACATAATTGAACTTATAGACTTTTACAATTCTCAATATAAAAAAATCAACTGAAAAATATAAACAAAAACAACAGCAGCTGCAATTTATTTATAAATGCTCAGTTAAAAACTTGATTACAGTAAAAAAGTATTGAACGAATAAACTGCATTCAGACTATTTTGTTTTTGTTAAGGGAAGCTGTTAAGCAAAAGTAAAAGGGTTTTTTTTACTAAAGGAAAAGGTGTAACAAGACGTTTAAAAGCAACATGTGTGTTATTTTTGCGTGTTTGTTTTTATTATTTCTGTGCTTACTTGGAATCCAACTTACAAATGACAAGAACCCACCACTTGCATCTGTCGTTGTTTTTTTTTCCAACAAGTTGTATGTAAAGAAATTCACAATACTCATGGAGTGGTTGAATTGTTGCAAACTCGTAAGGGGTTGTTGCTGCTGCTTCAATTGTATTTGTCGGTCTAACATTGTTTATTTTTTTAAATGTTGTTGCACTTTAAGTTTAACATATGCATAACATAAACTAAGGCGGTTATACAAAATGATGCCCCCTCCAGATCTGCCAGCGTCTCCAAATTCTATAAAGTTAGCCGTTGTTTTCAGTTTGAGGTATTGTTTATTATTTTAGTGTTTCATATGTTTTAGGAGGGCACTTTTGGAGTTGTTTAAATGTTTTGGAATAAACATTATTCATTTTATTCCGTTAAGAGTTTGGTGGAGAATTATGAGAGAGAAATCTGATAAGAAATAACAACAAAAAACATATTGTAAATAAAAGAAACTACTTTGCACTTTTTCAATAAAACATTCTAAAAAACAGAACTATAAACAATATGACATCATTTTTGATAAGTAAGGAATTTTAAGTTTGGCAAAAAATTGAATACAATTATTCCGGGGGTTTTCTGAAAAACGAATTCACATAATTCTGTTCACATAAAGTTCTTTGTTGTTGTTATAATTTGATGTGGGTTCGTTTCTCAGAACACCTCCAATTAATAAAAAAATTAAAATTTTTGCAATTTGCATAATACATATTGCTAAAATTTTAATAGAAGTATAAATATCCTTAAACCAATACACCAACAAGAATACCTGATTTGGTCGGATTTTAGCATTTTAAATATCACACTCAGAGAATTATGTAAGTAAAATCAACTGCCATTGCAATTCAAATGGTGTATACTAACTTAACTTTAACTGTAATTGCAGTAGTTTTTTTTAATAGTTATGTTAGTAAAACAGCTGAAATTAACTGTAATATCAGCTAATTTTAAATTAGATTGTGGTACACGCTTTTTTAATTGCAATTACTGTTAATTGTTACCGACATAATATGAAAGTTTTGTGTAGAAGGTTCCATTGGACAAGCAAATGAAATAAAAGAAAACGCTTTAAAATTTCAGACCTTTTTTAGTATAGTTCTTGTACACCTAGACCGAAACTAAATAAATTACACTCAGAGAATTATGTCCGTAAAATTAACCGCAGTTGCAGTTAAAAGAGTGTAAACTGCAATTTTAGTTAAATTAACTACAATTTCAGTTGTTTTTAATTGCAGTTGTAGTTAAATATCAGTTAATTTTAAATGCAATTACAGTATACACTTTTTAACTGCAATTTCAGTTATTCGTAATTTAACGACATAATTTTTTTACTGTGCTATTTGTAGGCGTTAAATATATTTCATACTGCACTCATAAAACAGTTAGTACACGTTCTGATTTAATTGAACTAATTTTTATGTCCTTTTGTCTTGAAATTTAGAATTGATTTAAAATATTTTTTAATTCCATTTTAGCACAACAATTATAACCGCATTTAAGCTAATTTTACATGCTAAGTTTTAATAAGTTTATTAATTTTAAGAATTTGCCAGTTGTTTAAAACTCAATTATTTTCAAATGACTTATGAGATCATTTGAGAAAGACCAATATTTATTTGGAGAATCTAAAAACCTAGATTTAAAGAGAAATTGTTATATAATTCAGAAACTTTTATATTTAATTTATCTTAAATTTCTTATCTAATTTAAATAAAATTGTCGGTCTATTTAAGAGTGTGCTAGTCTCAAATTAATGAAAATTCTGTATGCGCAAATATAAGTACTATTTTCTTTTATCTTACGAGGGTACTAATTATATTTCGGGAACTGGCAACACTAATGTTAATAGCTAAAATCTGGCAACACCATAATAAAATTTGACATTTTTTAGCATAAACGTACTCACAATGTTTTGATGTACAAGTGCTATTTGTTTTGTTTACAGTGAGTTAAAAAATTCAATTTGGCCAAAAAATGGAAATTTCAAGAGAAGGTTTTCGGTGGATTATTTTTCACAACATTCGACGTGGATTATCTCAACAAGAATGTGTCGATGAACTCAGTTCTTTGTATGGCGATAAAGCAGCATCAAAAACGACAGTATATCGCTGGTATAGTCAATTCAATCGTGGTCGTAATTCAGACGCCGACGAATTCCGTGAAGGTCGTGCAAAATCGGTTGTTGTGCCACAAAACATCCATGCAGCGCGTGAACTGATAATGCAAGATCGTCATGTGACATATCGTGAGATAGAGGCATCCTTGCACATTGGTTCCACTTCAATACATTCGATTTTGCATGAACACTTAGTTGTAAAAAAAATTTGCTCTCGTTGGATACCCCATAATTTATCAATCACTCAAAAAATGGCTCGCGTCGATTTGTGTAAGGGAATGATTAAAAAGTTCGACCGTGGTGCTTCAAAAGACGTGCATAAAATCGTGACAGGTGGCGAATTATGGATATATGCGTATGGGCCGGAAACAAAACAGCAATCGACCGTGTGGGTATTGCAAGACGAGCGTAATCCAACAAAAGTTGTTCGTGGAAGAAGCACAGCGAAGCCGAATGGGTCATGTCTCCACTGTTCCGCTTGAACAACGTTTAACGGTCAATTCTGAGTGGTACACGACCATTTGTTTGCCAGAAGTCTTCGGAAAAATTCGTAAAACTAACGCCCAAAGACGAATAAATCTCCATCATGACAATGCGTGCTTTCACACATCTCGTCAAACAGGTGAATTTTTGAGCAGCCAAAACATCGAATTGATGACTCATCCTCCGTACAGTCCTGACTTAGCACCCAATGACTTCTTTTTGTTCCCGAATATCAAAGGTAAACTGCGTGGTCAACGATTTACGAGCGCCGAAGAAGCAGTTGAAGCGTTCAAAAACCATGTTTTGGAGGTGTCTCAAGAGGAATGGAAAAACTGCTATAACAAATGGTTTGAACGAATGCAAAAGTATATTGATCATCAAGGGGAATATTTTGAAATACAATAAAGCCATTTTTATTTGGAAATGTTTGTTATTATTTGCTATTCCCGAAATATACCCCTAAATAGTACCCCTCGTAGTAGAATTTTTAACTATTTGTATGGGCTTTTTTATGAATGTAATGCTTAAGTTTTTCATAGTCTTTTCTTTAAAACGAATTAACATAGTCGAACCCTGATTTGTGCCCCCTTGTTAGAACAGTTTAAAATAAATTGGAATGTCAAGTTTTTTTTATTCTTTTCATTGCCTCCTTTTCTTATTTTTTTATAAAAAATACTACGTTATTATTTCATAGAAAACCAAAAAAATAATAGTTGGCAGATTTTTTTTACTGTAATAATATTGTTCTCGATTGTTTTTTATACCCTACACCACTATGTGGTCAGGGTATTATAAGTTTGTGCTGATGTTTGTAACACCAAAAAATATTGGTCGTAGACCCACCTTATAGTATACCGATCGGTTCAGAATTTTTTTTTATTTCGATTTAACGATGTCCGTCTGTCCGTCCGTCCGTCCGTCTGTCTGTCTGTCCATGCAATCTTGTGCGCACTCTACAGGTCGCACCTATTAAGATATTTTGATGATATTTGGTACGCAGACCTATGTTGGCCCAAGGACAAACAAGTTTGATTTTTTTGAACATCGGTCCATGTTTAGACCTAGTGCCCATATAAGGGTCCTACCAAAATTATATTGTTTATACGCTGCAGGTCGTTAATATTAAGATATTTTGACGAAATTTGGTACACAGACCTATGTTAGCCCAATAACGCAGCCTATTGATTTTGGTGAACATCGGTCCATGTTTAGACCTAGTGCCCATATAAGGGTCCTACCAAAATTATACTGTTTATACGCTGCAGGTCGTAAATATTAAGATATTTTGATGAAATTTGGTACACAGCCCTACATTGGCCCAATAACGCAGCCTATTGATTTTAGTGAACATCGGTCCATGTTTAGACCTAGTGCCCATATAAGGGTCCTACCAAAATTATACTGTTTATACGCTGCAGGTCGTAAATATTAAGATATTTTGATGAAATTTGGTACACAGACCTATATTGGCCCAATAACGCAGCCTATTGATTTTGGTGAACATCGGTCCATGTTTAGACCTAGTGCCCATATAAGGGTACTACCAAAATTATACTGTTTATACGCTGCAGGTCGTAAATATTAAGATATTTTGATGAAATTTGGTACACAGACCTACATTGGCCCAATAACGCAGCCTATTGATTTTAGTGAACATCGGTCCATGTTTAGACCTAGTGCCCATATAAGGGTCCTACCAAAATTATACTGTTTATACGCTGCAGGTCGTAAATATTAAGATATTTTGATGAAATTTGGTACACAGACCTATATTGGCCCAATAACGCAGCCTATTGATTTTGGTGAACATCGGTCCATGTTTAGACCTAGTGCCCATATAAGGGTACTACCAAAATTATACTGTTTATACGCTGCAGGTCGTAAATATTAAGATATTTTGATGAAATTTGGTACACAGACCTACATTGGCCCAATAACGCAGCCTATTGATTTTGGTGAACATCGGTCGATGTTTAGACCTAGTGCCCATATAAGGGTCCTACCAAAATTATAATGTTTATACGCTGCAGGTCGCATATATTAAGATATTTTGATGAAATTTGGTACACAGACCTATATTGGCCCAATAACGCAGCCTATTGATTTTGGTGAACATCGGTCTATGTTTAGACCTAGTGCCCATATAAAGGTCCTACCAAAATTATACTGTTTATACGCTGCAGGTATTAATATTAAGATATTTTGATGAAATTTGGTACATAGACCTATGTTGGCCCAAGGACGAAGCCTATTGATTTTGGCGAACATCGGTCCATGTTTAGAACTAGTGCCCATATAAGGGTCCCCCCAAAATTGGCTTGGTTACAAACTGCAGGTCGCAAATATTAAGATATTTTAATGAAATTTGGTTCGCTGACTCACATTATAGAAAATTTTGACACAAGTCCCATTTTAACCCATTCGAATTTCGGATCCAAACATTAGTTGGCTTTTAACCAGACTGGTGTAGGGTATTGTATAGTCGGCATGCCCGACTTTAACCTTTTTACTCGTTTTTATTTCGATTTAACGATGTCTGTCTGTCTGTCCATGCATTCTTGTGCGCACTCTGCAGGTCGCAAATATGTATATATTTTGACGAACTTTGGTACACCGACCTAGCGGCCCAAGGACGACGCCTATTGATTTTGGTTCAAATCCTTTTTACTCGTTTTTATTTAAAACATGTTTTTGCCTCTATTTTAATAGGCCGCAAACCGAGCGGCGCAAATAGGAGTTCAAATGTACACACTGTTTTTTCAACACATATAAAATTGTATTGATTGTCTCATTATAACTTTCTGAATTGATTTACAAGGAAGGTATCCCAGTGGGGTGTCTCCGATCTTAATGAGATTCGGATATGTGATAAGGGGGGGGGGGGGGGAAATGTACACGTACACTTATAGAAAAAAGTTTGTAGAAAAGTTAGTAAAACTGTTAGTACTTCAACTTAACAAATTTTTAACTAATTTTTAGTTAAAATTGAATTTTTAGTTAATTTTTTTGCTACCTCCACTACTAACTTACAAACTTTTTTGCTATTTTTTTTTTGCTGAATTTAGTTACTAATTTTTAACAATAAATTTGCTGACTTTACAGTATTTTTCTGAATTTTAGTTACTAATTTTTAACAGAAGATTTGCTAATTTTACAAATTTTTTGTAAACTGAACCACCAATTTTGGAGCGCTTATAAACAGAATGTTAAATGACTCATAAAAATTACTGCATATTTTTAACTCGACAAAAATAATGCAAAATTTTAAATAAAGCTAAATTGAAATGGTTGAAAATTTGTCCTACTCATAAAATATCTAAATTATTAAAATTTATGAGAAAAGTTTCTATTTATCGTAATACATTAATTTTCAAAGATCAAGGTTTATTTTGGACGAACCATTTTAATATGAAAATTGTGATTAAAAGTATCTCTGGGGAGCAAGTGGAGTTTACGGGGATGACCATAATTTTTTCCCCCAATATTGTACTTTTTAAGCTTATTTAAAGAATACGATATTTTTAATCGGCCACACCTTCTTTCCCTTGGGTAGAGGTGAAAATGGAAACTCAAATAAATTCGGAAGTACATATCCTATCAGCAAACAATGTAAAATCAAAAGAAGGGTCTCTGAAATACATTTTGTTATGGTTAACATATTAGGGGTTTTCATATAAACTCGTAAATGCCTTGTAAACCTTGTATAAATATAACCCATATTTTTTATGTATGGAGTTTGACATTAAACTCATAAACATACCAGGTTTACACCGTTTACGAGTAAAATACGAGTTTATATGAAAACCCCTATTATTGTCTATAAATATTACCACTTTTACAAAAAATCATTCTTGGGAAATTTTCATTGACATTGAAATATAATTGGCATTACTTTATCTCAATGTCAATGCCAACAAATTTCGTCACCATTCAATGCCAATGAAATTTTTTTCAATTAGCATTGATGAAAACAATGGTAATGAAATGTACACATAATTGAAGAAAAAGCATTGTAATATAAAAAAAATATAAGAAATACGCGAATTTTTAATTTTTTTTCTTAATTTATTCTTTTATTAAAACATGAAAACAAATACTGCTTTCATCATTTATAAATGGGTATTTAGGCATTGAACAATGCCAATTGAAAAAATTTCAATTAATTGACACATTGAATAAACTGGTCCTATGTATGTTTTTAAATACACATTTATTTTTTATTTATTAATTTTCATTTCATTTGCTCCTTTTTTACCTTTTTCCAGTCCACTAGTAATCTGCAAAAGTTTTGTTGATTTCAGAAAATTTTAGCAAAAATTTTGTAGATTTAACAGTTTTTTTTCTATTTTCATTCTACTATTATTTAGCAATTTTTTTTGCTAATTTCGACAAGTTAAATTGTTATTTGCAATTAACAAAAATTCAGCTCAAATATTACTAAAATTCTGTAAATTTAACAGTTTTTTTGCTGTTTTCATTTTATTAATATTTAGCAAACTTATTCTGCTAATATTAGCAGTTTTTTCTGCAGCATAACTTTTAGTAACTTTTTCTGCTTTTTTTACGGACTTATTTGTATGAGTGTATGGGTGGGGTGTCCGAGCTTTTTTCGATATTTGTTCTTATTCGGCTTTGGACGACTTTTTCCATAGCGCCTTTTTCACGAATATTTCAATTAAGTGGCAACCCTGGAATCACAACACGGGCAATAAGTGTATCAAAGTTTTTACTTTTGGGAGTACTTTAACGCTGTGTACAAACAAATTTAAATTTCATAAATTTCAGACTTATTTTCATAGAAAAATAGGTTGGTTTTTGATACCAGTTTTTAATTCTTAAACGTGAGATTGGGTCGCGGGAAAAATACGAGTCTCTTAAATTTTCTCCTCTATTACATATCTTAATTTTATTTAAATTGAAGAGAACCCATTGCTTTTGAGTCGTAAAATTTGTTCATTTATTTGTGTTATAGTTAAACAATAAAATTTAAACAAATAGGCTTTTAAACTCATAGAAATAAATCTGTAAAAATAGCAGAAAAAGTTACTAAAAATTAGTTAAAAATTATGCTGCAGGAAAAACTGCTAAAATTACCAGATTATTTTTGCTATATATTAATAATATAGGAACAACAAAATAAAACTGTTAAATATACAGAATTTTAGTTATATTTCAGCTAAATTTTTGTTAATGCAAAATAGCAAATTAACCTGCTAAAATCAGTAAAAAATTCTGCTAAATAATTAGTAGCCTAAAAAATCACCAAAAAATTTAAAATTTTCGAAGTTTTTTTTCGATTTTTTTAAATGCAAATAAAAATCAAGCCTTTTGAAAACAGCAGTTATAATTTTTTAGCAAATATTTCTGCCGATTTCAGCAGAATAGACTGCTATTTGCATTCAACTAAATTTAGCTTAAAAATACAAGAATTTTGTAGACATAACGGTTGATTTTGCTATTTTTAGTCTACTAATATTTAGCAAAATTTTCTGCAGATTTTACAGTACAATTTGCTATTTTCAAGTAACTAAAAGTTAACTTAAATATAACTGAAATTCTGTAAATTTAAGAGTTTTAATTTTGCAGTTCTTTTAGTAGTTTTTTCTGCAGCATAATTTTTAACTAATTTTTAGTAATTTTTTCTGCTATTTTTACAGATTTACATATTTCCATGAGTGTACAAATTAGTTATAAAAATTAATTGAAAATTAATACTCGAAATTAGTTAAAGTATTGAGGATTTTAGGTATTGTGTTAAATGAAAGTTACTACAATCTTTGTTTAAATCAGTGTTTTAACTAAAAATTTTTTAAAAATTAGTCAAATCGATTTGAAACCCCTTTCACAGATTTTTCTACTGACGTATTACATTTAAAAACAATTGAAAATTGTGAAATTCTGAATAACGCACTTGTGTTTAGAATAGTAGCAAAATAAACATGAGCATGACGATGATGATAGATGATGGTATGGTGGTGCATCATGATATTGTGGATACAACAGATAGATAGACAGAAACAGATAGAGAGATGTATAAATTAAATTATATGGTACATAAACAAATTTCTGTTTTTTTTTTAAATACAACAAAATGACACTGACAAAATTTACAACATTCTATAATGTTTCGTACCAGTTTTGTAAAAAAAAGTTTTAGCAATTAGAACAAAAAACAAATATTAAATATCATGTCGGTGTTCAGTATTTTACGATGTTGCCAATATTTCTAAGATTGAGTAATAATTCAAGTTGAAGGTTTTTGTGGATGATGATTTTTTAGCAAGTTAAGTTCAATGCCTTTTTAGTTGAAATGGTGTGGTATGCTATATGGTTGTTTTTGGAAAGAATTTCAGTATTTTGTTTGTTGAACAAAAAATATAATACTCTTTAAATTGAGACTTATTGTCAGCAGAAAAGTTTATGGATATCGGAGGTAAAAACAAGCGGAGAGCAAGAAACAAATATATATAAAACAAATACAAGTTTGTGTTAAATTCGACAAAATAATACAGTGTTAATGGTTTATTTCGACAAAAAAATTATAGAAAGAAAGAAAAAATAACAAATATACTATAACTCTAGAATTACAACACGTTTCTAAAAAAAGTTAAAAAACAAAAATTTTTTTAATTTTTACAGTTTTTTTTTAATTGCGCACTTGCTGAAATTCAGTTAAGTTGAATTAAAAAAAAAAACCTGGAAAATTTTAATAATTCGTTTATAAAACACGACCTTGAATATATAATAGTTGTAACCAGAAGAAGAGCCCAGCAAAACCTCGGTATTATCATGCATATTACCCGGTAATACATCAAACCTCTTCCACTTGCATTACTTCGGGACTGTACGTTAAAAAAATTAAAATTTAAATTAAACGTTTTTGAAAACTGCTTACCTGGCAAATTTTTCTGGAGATTTTACAGTAAAATTTGTCATTTTAAATTTTTCAAGTTTTATTTTTGCAAATACTTATTTTACTAGTATTTAGCAAAAAAATCTGCTAATTTAACAGTTTTTCTGCAACATCGTTTTAACTAATTTTTAGTTGCCTTTTCTACTATTTTTACAGATTTATTTCTACGAGTGTACCTACCTTTATTTCTTCTTACAAAGTTCATTACTGGGTAATGGAAGGTTTTGCTGGGAGTTATGAAATGTTTTTTTTATATTCAAATAAAAGAATCCTTTTTGTTAACAACTGTACCTTGATTTCTCTTTTAACAACATCGACATACAAAACTACTAGAACTACAATGAATTTTTTAAATTGGTCTCTTAAATTGTACAAGTTCTTCAACATTCTCAAACTGTAATAACACAATGAACCTTTAACAAAATTTTTGCACACCCGTTGATTGTCGCTTACTTCCATTCTTGTGTTGTTTCTTCTGCAAACCTATCAAGGATATTATTTTAAGGATCTCAAAGGTATTACAATACAAACCCCTCTTGTTGATTTTCAGCATAAAATGCAAAAATATTAGTATTTATGGTTTGTATTTTTATATTTTATGAAAAAAGGAAGTCTATGTTATGAATGTTAAACATAAAAGAAGCAAACGATCGAGACGTTTAAAATACAGGTAAAAAACCACCACCTTGATTAAAGATCAAGAAGGGCAGAGTAAGCGAAAGGGAGAGAGAAAAAAACAGTGTATAATTCTTCTCTTTCTCAAAAAAAAAAAAATTCTTTTTTGTTGACGGTTTCTTAAAGAGTCAAGTAACGATAGCGTTAGTGTCAGTGTTGCCAACAAATTTTCAAAATACATGGCTAGATCAGACCCAAAAATCGCTAGAAAATCGCTAGATTTATAAACAGTGCAAGAATTTAGCGATTTTATCGCTAGATTGTCGAAAAATGGTACTTAAAGGAGTTTTTTACTCAAAAATTTCTTTAATATGTTCATAGGAAGTGTTATAAACTTGAAAATAATAAAAAATTTTACGATTAAGCTGCAAATAATGAATACTGATTTTCATTGAATTAATATTAGTATTGAAAATATTTATATATATATTTATGATTTATATAAAAAAAAAATCGCTAGATTTGTGGCTAATAGCTACAGGACAATTTTTACCGCTAGGGGCGAAATAAAATCGCTAGATCTGACGAGAAAATCGCCGTTATGGCAACAATGGTTAGTGTTTAGAAAAAGGGTCAGAGTAAACATTTTACAATGTCCTACATATCATAATATAAAATTATTTGTAGCAAATAATAATAATGTAATGTAATAATTAGGACTCGGAAGTTCATACATTTATAATACATAAAATATGTATGTATTTAAAATAGAAAAATATGCATTTAATCTTTTCAACGTTTTCAATACTATCAACTCAATTTTAGTATTATTTGTCTTTAAAAGTAGCTCAAACATTGAAAGCTGACGCCACTAATCGTCAGAAAGTTTTTAATTGATATTTCTGACATTTGGTCTCCGGGATGAAAAACATTTTTTTTAAATATAATGTTGAATTTATTAATAAATTGAGCTCGAGGTCATTTAGTTTTTAATATAAAATATCTTATTGTTTTATATATCACCGATATTTTGTCACTCATTGAATGGCATCCTCAGGGTTTATGGAAACAAAAACAAACAAAAACAATTAAAAATATTGCCGCTGCATACCACGCATGTCCACTAGACCGTACCTCAAAAAAAGTTAATACTCTTGAGATTCTAATAGTACCATAAAAAGTACTACAGTACCAACTTTATCATTCCTGATACATGGCGCATAAGTTATATCGCACGCTCCATTGGACAACTGTCAGAGAAAGCCCAAGAAGCTCGAACTAATGATTTTAAAAATTATAGAGAGCAAGATGAATCGTATCGGGATATACTAAATAGGTTCATACATAGTAGGAATTTTTCAGTAAACTAAAGAAGTTTTCGTCACAAAGTAAATGAAAAGTTGCTTAAATTTTATGAAAAAGATTCATATATCCAGTTTTAATGAAACTTTCATTAAGTGTATGAAACTTTTAATAAATAAAATGTAATTTTCACCATGAATGAGGGGAATGTATAGTTGATCTTTAATTTGGTAAATGAATATTTTTTAGTTTAATTTTAGATCATGAATTAATATCACTTTTTGTTTAAATTATTTTTCAAATTAAAATTGAAAATTGTCACAAGTAAATTACAAAGAATAAAAAATTTGAAAGAATTCGATAAGGCTAGCAAGACAGGATACGTATTTTCGGCTTTCGCTAGAAAGCCATCATCCGTGTCATTTGCCTTGATGGATTAAACTTTGATAATTAATATTACTCTTTTTTGCTTTGAACCTTAATTCTTAAGGTATCTGAGCTGATTCTATTCAACTCTGTGTATATGATAACATAACGAACCGTTAAATTTAAATTTAAATGTACGTTATTTAAATTATATTTTGCACCGTGTCATGTGCTTTTAAGATGAATGAGGGGTATGTATAGTGGATCTTTTATTTGGTAAATTAATGTTTTTTAATTTAATTTTAGATCATAAATTAATATTTTCTGTCAGGGTTGGCCGGTAATACCGCTAAAATATCGTTATCGATTCAAAACCCTTTCAACTGACTACCGTTACCCATAAAATACCGAAATAACCGAAAAACCGTTATCCCTAAAATACCGTTACCGAAATAACTGAAATACGGTTATTGCTAAAATACCGATACCGAAATAAATGAAATATCGATACCCTTAAAATACCGTTACTGAAATAAATTAAATACTGTTATCCTTAAAATGCCGCTACCGTTATTTTTAATTTCCTGCTTTTGGTAATTGCACGGGGTTATTAAGTATTTTGCGTACACTCAGATAAAAAATTAGTAAAAAAAATTTGTAAACAGTTTCCAATTGCACTTTACTATTTTTATACGGATTTTTAGTACAAATTTTTTTAGTAATCATTTTTGCTATTCTCTTATTACAAATTACGGATTTTTTTTTACTAATTTTCGCTGCATCAGCAAAACATTTTACTAATTTTTCAAAACCGAGTGCTAAATTTAGCAGAAAAATATACTAATTAAAAAAAAATTTTTTTTTGATTTTTTACAATTCTTGTATAGTTTATATTTGTTACTATTGATATATTCTTAGTTTGGAAATAACACTCAGACAATTTTATTGTATCTCCAATGCATAAAAAGCTAATAACTGGAGAACCGTTTGCAATTTTGACTCCAAATTTCAAGTACGATGAAGTAATTATACTCTTGTTACAATCGAAAGAATTTTTTTTTTTTTTTTATAAATTTATTTTTTTTAGATTTTACAGTTTTTTATTTTTTAGTATACTTTTTTGCAGATTGATTTTAAATTACAGTTTACAACAATTTACTGAAATTTAGTAGCTGCAACTAATTATTTATTAGAGTTCGTCACAAAAATTTGATTTTCGGATATCATCACTTTTTTTAAAGTTTTTGCATAGATAAAAAGAATGGCGTTTTTTTTTCTTTTTTATTTCAACTCCTTCCACTCTCGCAAGTCGGCCAAAAACGCTAATTTTAAGACACTTTTCCTCCAGAGCAAAAACAGCTGCATTTATAGGAAATCTAATTTTACCATTCGATTCTACAACAAAATTTAATACACAAAACTTTTTTTTGCATTTTCAAAATACACCAGATAGCCATTAGAGTGGGTCGAAAATCCGCTTTTTTTCAAAAACTTCTAAAAAGTAATTTTTTTATTACACACAATGAAAACGTATTTCCGGCGGAGTACATGGGTACAAAAATTTTGGATATACCGCGAACCGTTGAAAAGTTATTAGCTAATCAAATTTGGATTTTTTTTTAAATTCAATGAAAAATTATTTGAGCTAATCAAAATGCAGCTTTCAATACTCGCTGCTGCATTATAAATTTATTTTTTAGTAATGACAAAATAATTTGTAAGTTTTGTAATATTTATTATAAAGATTTTTTTTTTACTGAACATATTTGATTACTAAATAACTTTTTAACGGGTCGCGGTATATCAAATATTTTTGTACCAATATTCTCAGCAGCGAATACATTTTCATTGTGGGTAATAAAAAAGTAACTTTGTTGAAATTTTTGAAAAAAGTTGATTTTTGGACCACTCTAATGACTATCTGCTGTATTCAGAAAACGCAAAAAAATGTTTTTTATATTAATTTTTGCTGTCGAATCGAATGGTAAAGTCAGATTTCCCAGAAATACAGCCGTTTTCGCTCTGCATAAAATGGGTCTCCAAAGCAGCGTTTTTGGCCGACTTGCGCCACTGGAAGAGTTGAAATAAAAAAGAAAAAAAACGTCATTCTTTTTTTCTATGCAAAATCTTTAAAAAAAGTCATGATATCCGAAAATCAAATAAATTTTTTTTTTGACGAACCCTATTATTTATACTAATTTCATTGTACTAAAATTATGATATTTCCCAGTGTAGAAAATCATTACCAGATATGTGGTTATGTAACTACATACTTGGTAATGGTAACTAGTTACTTTTGTTATTACATTTCTTATTACCTTTATATGGCGATGTCGCGAAAAATAATGAGTTGTCGTTACACACCAGCATACGAAAAATCAAAAAATATATCGTTACCTATGTGCTTACCAGTACTGACAAAAATAATGAGTCTAAAAATAGATTTTCAAAAAAATAAATTATATAAAAAAAATATTTTTTATTGTATTTTTTTTTTTTTTAATAAAATTTGCTGGTGCTAGAATCGAACCTGGGTCTACAGATTGCCAGTCAACAGCTCTACCATCTGAGCTATATCGACATGTAATATTTAATAGATAAAAACATAATTGATCTGCTGCACACAAGTAAGCTTACTCGCCAACATACAAAAAATCAAAAAATTTGTGGTTACATATATCCTTACCAGTGTTTAAAAATATTGAGTCTAAAAATAGATTTCAAAAAATTTTCAAAAAAATCTAAAAAATTATTTTCTATTTGAAATAATGATAAAAATAAGTCATTATCAGTAACTCATTATTATATGTTTTAAAATAATGCAGAAGGTAAGTGGGTGTCATTACTGGTAGTCCGAAAAATAATGATGTCATTATTTTTTGGACTACCAGTAATGACACCCAGTTACCTTCTGCATTATTTTATTCGCGACATCACCATATAAAGGTAATAAGAAATGTAATAACAAAAGTAACTAAATACCATTACCAAGTATGTAGTTACATAACTACATATCTGGTAATGATTTTCTACACTGGGAAGTTATTTAACTTATTTTAGCAAATCGATTTTGAATTGCATTTTACATAAATTTTACTAAAATTTAGTAGCGGCTACTAATTTTATTGTACTACAGATCAGCAGACATGTGTTGCTAAAATTAGCAAAAAATACCGCTGGGCTCAAAACAGTTAAATTTCCCGTAATAACAGCAACATTCTCAGTAGCCATTACAGACTTTTTTGGTTGAGTGTACATTAAATTGATAAATTGGTTTTGTTTTTATTCTGGTTTGACTTTTGTAAAGAAGTTTGCGGTATACACCGAAATAACTGACTACCGTTAACCTTAAAATACCGTTACCGAAATAGCTGAAAACCCGTTAACCTTAAAATTACGTTACCGAAATAAATGAAATATCGGTACCCTTAAAATACCGTTACCGAAATAACTACAATACCGCTAACCTTAAAATATCGATACCGAAATAAATGAAATAGCGTTACCCTTAAAAAACCGTTACCGAAATAATCTAAAATAACGTTACCCTTACCGATAACCGCATCGTTTCGGTTACCATTCATGCTTTCTGTTTAAATTATTTTTCAAATTAAAGAAAGATGATACAATTTTCACAAGTAAAATACAAAGAATAAAAATTTTTTTGAAGTTTAAAAATGCAAACTAAGAATAACATCAAAAAACTGATTCAGTGACGACACAATTCTGGGACAAAATGGGTTTGAGATCCAAAATTTTGTCACTGTTACTTATTGATAAGGGAAAACATTCATGGCAAGTTTCGTCAAAATCGGAAGTCGTAAGGTTCACCATTTCGTTGATTTGAAGTAGATCAATACAATTTCTTAAATTTTTTATTATTTTTAACCTTGTTTTTCTATTTTTAACTGCACAATTTTCTTGAGCTTAAGGTTTGTTTTTTATATATAAAAAGTTTTTTATTTTTTATTTTATTTTATATTATATTTTATTTTTATTTGTATTTATCTATTTTTTATTATTGAAAAATAGAATGAATGAAAAAGTTTCCATAAAAGGTATACAATATTTGTGTTTTGTTTTTATAACTTGTGTATAGTTATTCCAAAAAAAAAAAACTACCTTATCAATTAGTCCCTTCCTTGAATTAATCTCTATTTTGGGGAAATCCAACCCACTGTGCGTTGGATCAAAAATGAAATAAATAATCTTTTATTTATTTTTTTTAAAATGACCTTAAAAGCCCATTAGCAGAAATTTCTAAAAACAAACATTGATTATATTGAAAAAAGGTCGATTAGGATTTTAATATCGTGCTATTATCAAATTTTGTATTTTTTCAATTTAAATTTTAACAACTCTGTTTTTTGTTAGATAGGTACTACAAATAGCACACACCCCTTGTGAATAACCTTATTATTTTAATAAGTGTACGCCTAATTTTAGTTCATACATTTTTTTTAATGTGTATATTAAGGAATTTGAATGAACATTTTATTAATGAATTTAATGAAACATATTAAAATTTAAGCTTATTCGTAGTTTCACAGCTAAGACCACTTTAGACATTTTAAAGTTTTGATATCTCAGTTAGCTGCTGATATACATATGCTTTGTTTCTCTTCATCATATCCCTGTTTAATTTTTGTTCAAACATGCTCTCATTTTAACGCTTTTATCATCTATTTATCAATTGAAAACTGTTTGTGTTTACAGTGTCGGCTGTATCGCACAAAGGTTTTATTTTATCGTGTCAATTAAATTACTTTAAAATTGTTATTAAATCATATTAAATGCAATTTTTTAATAATATTTTAATTTAATGAACATTTTATTTACCAGCACTCTAACGACTTTGTGTGGTGGGCGTCAATTTCTATATGGAAATTAAATTACAGTAAATTCAAAAAAAAAAAAAAAATTATACGTTTCATTCAATTGTTTTGTAATACAAACACAGAAACGACACAGATAATTGTATTAAAAAAATTGTATATCAATGGAATGTGCTGAGTTTTTGTGTTGACCACATCATAATTCATACATAAATTTGCATCACGGATAAGCATCTGCTGTTGTATTCATTTTTGATATGTGTCGTCTACATTCCTCAGGTAACTTCATCATCATCACTCATCTTTTTTTTTTTAGTTTAAAAGGTGTTGGTTTGGTTTTAAATTTTTAATGAATTAAGGTATTTTTTCCACAAAAATAAACCTGAGATTTAACATTTATGTTAACATGTTTAAAACTCCGATTTCATGTTTTTTTGATATTAAATATTGTTTTTTTGTTGAAAGGATTTTCTTTTCAAAAAATTCCCATATTTTAAAGGAATTTACAATATTGTAAAAAGTATACAAATACACCTGAAACTTAGTTAACGATCCTATAATTTTTGTTGGCGATTTTAATTTAGAATTGTTGCAAAACCATTGTATGTTTTTTGAAATAACTTCGATAAAGTGATACCTGGTATTGAAGGGAGTTTTGAAAAAATTTTTATTTTCCTCAATATTTTTATGATTGAAAATCGTTAATCGAATCCCAAGTTCAGCGTAATTCCCTTTATTTTTAGCGATTTTTTTTTTACCCATATCATATACAAATTGACCACAAAACCACAACAAAAAATGTTGGTATTTCTGAAGGAAATTAAGAGAAGAGCTTTTGTTTTTTGTTTGAATAACTTTAAACATTATGTTTTTTAATGCATTAGCTGATATGCCCTTACAATGTATTAATTAAAGATTATTGTTTATTTATAATTGTAATTAAAGATTCATTCTAGGTTAATTTGACAGAACAATAAATGTAAATAATGACGATTTGAATGCAAAATATCTGCAAGAATATTATCTTGGGATTTTTTCACCACATTTTTTCTGAGAATAATAATATAGAATTTTAAAATAAGTGGGATTCTTAAAAGTTGTTGAATATTTATTGATAGAGTCAAAAAAAAGTGACGGAAAAAAGCTAGTATCATAAGGGCTTAAGCAATGAAAATCATTAAAAAAGAGCCATTATTAAAAGCATCAGTCTTCTTGAATTTGTTCCAACTTACGAACAAATTCAAGATTCAAATTCATACAGTGTATGTATAAAAAATGTTCTGGAAGAAAACTAATGTAGAATTCGTACACTTAATAAAAAAAGTCATTCAATATATGAATTATGTTTTTTTTATATATATGTACTACTTATGGTTCAACAATTTGGCAGTTGAAAGATCGAAAACTGCAAACTCAAAGTAGACAATTATTTGTATTTGTACAAATGTACATATGAGGCTTTCCATATCAATTGTCACATAATATCGTATCAATGTCAGACTATTTATTTTCCTACACTCAACCAAAAAAGTCTGTAATGGCTACTGAAAATTTTGCTGTTATTACGGGAAATTTAACTGTTTTGAGCCCAGCGGTATTTTTTGCTAATTTTAGCGACACATGTCTACAGATTTGTAGTACAATAAATTTAGTAGAAAAGATTAGTAGCCGCTACTAAATTTTAGCAAAATTGTTGTAAACTGCAATTCAAAATCGATTTGCTAAAATCAGTAACAAAAGTTACTAAATATCAATGACTTTTAATAATGAAATTGGTATAAATTATTAGTAGACGCTACTAAATTTCAGTAAATTGTTGTAAATTGTAATTTAAAATCAATATGCTGGAATTAGAAAAAAATTATACTAAAAAATAAACAAACTGTAAAATCTAAACAAATAAAAATCAAATTTAATAAAAAAATATTTTTTGACTTTTGATTGTAAAAAATGTATAATTACTTCATCGTACTTGAAATTTGTAGTAAAAATTGCAAATGGTTCTCCAGTTATTACCTTTTTATGCATTGGAGATACAATACAATTTTCTGAGTTTTATTTACAAACTAAGAATATATCAATACTAACAAATATAAACTAAACAAGAATTCTAAAAAATCTACGAATTCTTGTAAGTAAAATTTCTTTAAGTACCCACTTTTGTAAATTAGTAAATTTTTTCATAAGTTTAGCACACGGTTTTGAAAAATTAGTAAAATGTTTTGCTGAAATTAGCACCGAATATTAATAAAAACATCAGTAATTTGTAATAAGAGAATAGCAAAAATTATTACTAGAAAAATTCTACTAAAAATCAGTACAAAAATAGTAAAGTGCGATTGAAAACTGTTAACAAATTTTTTTACTAACATTTTTATCTGAGTGTATGTGACACGAATAAAAATTGGAGCTTTTTCATTTTGCCAAAAAGTTGACGAAGTAGGCGTGGTTAAATGTTGACCAATTTAGCGTTTATTTTTAATTTATTATATACTATAATTTAATGGTATTGAGAAAACGCTAGAAATTTAATTATATCAATAGAGTCTTTAATGGGCAATTTGAAAAAAAAAAAAATGTTTTAACCCTCCTACTGGCAAGCCCGCCTCCAGGCGGGGTATATTAAATTGACGATAAATGCGCTAAAGGAGTATTCTATAATAAGAAATTAAGCTATTTCGATTAAAAACAAAATTTACAAAATTTTTTGTTAACAAATTTTTTGCGTACAATGCCGGTTTTGAAGCAAGAAAGTGGATAAATTAAAATTTCGAAAAACTTAAAAAAAAAATATTTTTAAACAAACACAACTTTCCAAATTCTTAAAAACATATTTAAGTCGACTAAAACCCGTTAATAATGTCCTTGAAATAAGATTGAAGTTTAAGCTTTTTAAAACAGTCCTCACTTCGGTGCAAGAACACACAGAATTCCATTAGGATACCTCTAACGGACTTCATCTTAACTTGGAAACGAATGGACGGATTTTTACGAAATTTAGCAGAAAATATATATTTTGTATTACCCAGCAAAACCACACATTAACAAATAATGTGCAAAGTAATGTGTTGCCATAGGGGCCCATTCGAATTTCGGATCCAAACATTAGTTGGCTTTTAACCAGACTGGTATATAGTCAGCATGCCCGACTTTAACTTTTGTACTCGTTTTTATTTTAAATATTTTTAAAAATTTAACAAAATATTTAATTTAAACAAATTAATTATGGATATTAAAAAAGAATTAAAAAAAACCAAAAAAAAAAAATTAAAGAAGAAAAAAAATTTAAAAATATTGGTTCCGACAGGAATTAAAACCACTTTTCCCGGGAATTCCTGAACCCCAAACCCTATTGTCAATACTGGATACCTCTTAACGTATAATCAATATCCCAGCAAAATCTCAGTAATGGGTGCTCATTACTAATATCTAAATAATAAGCAGTAGAATTAGGGTGTACTGCATATAATTCGATGTCAAAACTCATTATTTTTGTTCGTTTTTGTAAGTACCCCGTCAGAAAAACACAAACGGGAAAGTGATGGCAAAGCACTTTAACATGTGGTGCAAGTACTGGCGAAAAGTGCTTTCCCATTCCCAAAATGATGACATCATTAGACAAAAGGACCGGCTGTTCAAAAAGCGACGGAAAAGCACTGGAGAAACAAAATTTTTGAACGTTGGCAAAACGCTGGCAAAACCAATAAATAGGTGGTCTGGAAATATATTTTCTAAAATAAAATTTAAAAAAAGTTCATATGTATTTTTTTTTGGTCCTGCCGTGATTTGAACCCAGGCCGTCAGATTGGCAGACGATTGCTCTACCCACTGAGCTAACGAGACATATAATATTTGATAGCTAAACACATAAATGAGTGAAATTTGCTGGACAACTACTGGCTGTGCGAAAAAACTAGCACTGGCAAACAGTTTTTTGGAACAACAGCGTTGGGAGAGCAAAAAAAAGTTGGTCTTAAAGGAGTTTTTCCACAAACAAAAAAATTGATTTGATAGAACAAAAAAAATTTTAAGTTAAAAAAAATCCAAAAAAAATTTTTTGCTTGCAACCGGAGTTGAACTCGGAACCTCCTGACTACAAACCTTTTTTAACAAAGCGTCAGCATTTTTATAAAATCATTGCTCTACCAGTGAATTGGTTTTTGTACAACTGGTAGCATTGGCTAGGTAGCACTGGATAAGCACTGGTTACAAACCTTGTCAAATCACTCTTAGACCATTCTTTGCCAGTGGTTTTTTTTATAAACCACCGAAATTTTTGTAAAACAAATGCTGGAAAAACGCTTTTTGCAAGCGCTGGCAAAGCGTCCCAAATGAGTGCCCTCCCAGTCATTTATTTTCAGCACCATGGTTACCCAGTGGTATGCCAGTGCTTGATTTTTTGTACCACTGGCGATTTCTGATTGGGTAGTTGTCCATATTCGCTGCATGAAAAAACGCACAAAATTTGTGCACCCGCTTACCCGCTGCATTACAAAAATATACAAAATAAGTAGTTACCAAAATAAGTAGTTATTCGTGTGCTTATACGCAGTTAAAAAATAAGTGGTTAGAAGTTATTAAATAATACGACTTAATTATATACTAACTAGTGGCTAAAAATAAAGTATTTACCAAATTCACATTATCTTTATAAATAAATAAGTAATCGCGCGTAAGCTAGACTGCTTATAAAAACGGCTTCGCCTAACAAAAATAACTAGTACTGACGCCGAATTATAAGTAGTAAAAATTTTAGTTTCATTATATAACCACTTATTTGGTAATGAAAGATTTTGCTGGGATCATATTTATCATGCGTTTAGGTGTCCCTAATATTTAGAAGAAAAATACATTATTAAACGAATATTTGCTGCCAAACAAGTGTGAGTTAAATTTGATATTGATACGACATACTCTTTCCTATTGAGGTAGTTGGTATGGAAAGTCACATATACATGTCGTCATCATAACCTCATTTAAACAAATATCACATGAAAATTTTATATTGTGGGTATTCACAGTTCATAATATTTTAAGTAGTAAATTAGCATTTATCGTAAATTTGCCTACTTTCTATGGCTTTAACTTGAAAAATCATGCTATTTTACAACGATATCATAGTAGCACTTAAACTGTGAATTCCTTCATTACTTCCGATAGTAAAAAAAAAAATGATTTCAAATTAACAATTATCATCCATAATACAAATAAAAAAATATTGATTTTTCACTTGTCATATAAAGTGTGTTGGTAATTTCGGCATTTTTTGTGTGTGTGTTATGTTTAACCTATTTTCACCTACATAATTCGAAATATCTGTTGCTTACACTTCTTAAGTTTTTAATTTGTCCACACAGAGAACAGAACAGATACATTTTAACAGCAGAATTTCTTGCCAATCTAATATACATATTTGTTTGTGGCGACAGAAATTCGGCTAATGCAACAACAGAATTTTGGTTGTAACAATACATTTCAACCAAATAGTTCAGCTGCTGCAATCAAGCCATCAGTTGGCAAGAAATGCGGTTGACAGCATGAGTTTTTTTTTCTCTATGTAACTTATATATAAAAAAAAAATATATAGTGGTAAGTGGTACATTAACCTCTAACTCCTATCAAATTTCTTTCCACATTTAACACAAAATAATTGTACAATACATCAGGTGCTGCTATAGATTGCTACTCTATTTTTTATACCCCCAAAAAATGGTTTATATGAGAAATCTAGTTATTTCATTTAACATACATATATTCCCGTAAAATAAATATAAAAAAACAAATATGTTTTATCAAAGCACATTCTTTTTTTGGTTTTTGATATGTGGCGTACTGAACTACTAACGTCATTCATTCATGCGTATAAAAGTGTCCCACACACACACATAAAATACTCACGGAAAATCTACTAAATATTTAAAAATGAGAAAGTGATAAATACAAATACGTACTGTGTTTACAAAAAGATTATAAGATTTAGAAAATTAGGCTATATGCTAAACGGTACATAGTCGTGCCAATTTAAAATTTTAATTCCTTTAAAAAAATAAATATTTTAAATGTTCCGAGTCTTTACGTAGACACGTTTTCATTGTTGATTTTGCCATTCAAAATCAGCTGTTTTGCTGCAAAGCTTTGTTCGTTTTACTTCCCCCTCCCTTTCTCTGTGTAAAGAAACTATTTTCTCTAATCAATTTAGCTTTCATTTTAATCACATACACGGGCATAATGTGTTTCACGCGTAAAAAACTTTGTCGATGCAGCATTTGTCGCCAACCATTTCTGCTCTTTACTGTGTTTCTTTTTTGTTTGCCATTTATAATACCAGCAGCTATAAAGTCAAATTTGATTTTGTTCGTTTTCTTGTGCTTTTTCTAACTTTTTTTTGTATAATTTTTGTATTTGTTTTTTTTTTATTTGGCAAATTTCAATGCGTAATCAGTTAGCACCAGTTTTGGTTCACGTACTCGTTACTTTGCTTTTTTTAAATTCGGTATAAGAGTATAAAAATGATACATATGTAGGAGCTGCAGCGTTGCCAAATTTCATTTGAAGTACCCTACACTTAATAGTAGTGACCATGTTTAAATGAAATCTAATTTTACTTGAAATCTTCAACTTTTAATTTAGGAAATATTTAAAAAACTACATTCATCAAAGTGTTGCCAAGTTAGAGGGTTTCTCCCTAGATTTCAAGGGCTGACAATTTTTTATTGAAACATATTTTTTTGGGGAAAAAAAAACCGTCACTCAAACCAAGGAAAAGCTTGATAAGTACTATGGGGACTGCACCATCAACTTCAATGGTAAACAAGTGGTTTACTGAGTTTCATTATGGTCGCACAAGCACTAGTGACGCTGAACGTTCTGGACGGAAAATTGAGGTCAATACACCCGAAAATGTCGAAAAAATCCACGATATTATGTCGGCCGATTGGAGAGTGAAAGTGCGTGAGATTGTTGATGTCATCGGCATTTTCATATGACACTGTGGTTTTGATTTTAAATGACCAATTAATTAGAAAGCTATGTTATCCCCAAGATGAGTGCCGCGTTTCCTCTCAATTCACTATAAACGCAATTGTGTGACAACTTCAAAGGATGGTTTAGAGTTATTTAACCGCAATTCGAATGAGTTTTTGTGGTGTTTTGTAACTGTGGATGAAATATGGATCCATTACAACACACCGGAGACCAAGCAGCAGTATAAATCGTGTGACAACTTCAAAGGATTGCTTAGAGTTATTTAACCGCAATTCGAATGTTTTTGTGGTGTTTTGTAACTGTGAATCAAACATGGGTACATTAAAATACACCGGAGAACCGGGTGTGAAGAAGGCCAAGGTGGTTTTATCGGCCAACAAGGTCATGACGACAGTTTTTTGGGACACACGCGGAATAATCGACATCAATTGCCTTCAAAATGGAAAAACAATAAACAACGAATATTATATCAACTTATTGGACCGGTTCAACGACGACTTAATCAAAAAACGACCGCATTTGGCCAAGAAAAAAGTCTTTTTCATCAAGTAGTCTCCATGGCGAAATTGCATGAATTGGGCTACTAATTGGTATTTCATCCGAATTTAGCTCTATTTCCAAACCTAAAGAAGCTCCAACGATGAAATTATTGCTCAAACAAATGTCTATTTTGGTGAGCTCAAGAAATCCTATTTTTTTTGGAAGGAATAAAAAAATTGGAGAAACGTTGGTCTAAGTATATTGAGCTAAGTTGTATTGAGGAGACTATGCTGAAAATTAGAAACTTTTTTGCTAAAAAAAACCTGTGTTTCATTCAAAAAGTCGCGGACTTATTGATCCGCCCTCGTATCCAAAGTAACACATTTTGAACTTATAAAAAAATTACAAGAGAAGTACACATTACCGGGCAATGTGTTTCTAAATTGCCCAAAAATTTTATGATTTGTGACTGGTTTTACCAAATAAGACAGTTCATATACAAAAGTACAAAAAATTCTCATCCCGTTGATTCTTTTTACCTTATGTAATGTCTCGGTTTGTGTCTTTCAATCATCATTATACCCTACACCACTATGTGGTCAGGGTATTATAAGTTTGTGCTGATGTTTGTAACACCAAAAAATATTGATCCTAGACCCACCTTGTAGTATACCGATGGGCTCAGAATTTTAACGATGTCCGTCCGTCCGTCCGTCTGTCTGTGTGTCCATGCATTCTTGTGCGCACTCTACAGGTCGCATATATTAAGATATTTTGATGAAACTTGGTACACCGACTTTCATAGGACGACGCCTATTGATTTTGGTTAAAATCGGTCCATGTTTAGACCTAGTGCCCATATAATGGTCCCCCCAAAATTATATTGTTTATACGCTGCAGATCGCAAATATTAAGATATTTTGATGAAATTTGGTACACAGAGCTAAGTTGGCCCAAGGACGAAGCCTATTGATTTTGGTGAACATCGGTCGATGTTTAGACCTAGTGCCCATATAAGGGTCCCCCCCAAATTGTCTTGATTACAAACTGCAGGTCGCAAATATTAAGATATTTTAATGAAATTTGGTTCGCTGACTCACATTATAGAAAATTTTGGCACAAGTCCCATTTTAACCCATTCGAATTTCGGATCCAAATATTAGTTGGCTTTTAACTAGACTGGTGTAGGGTATTGTATAGTCGGCATGCCCGACTTTAACCTTTTTACTCGTTTTCTTATTGCGGACAACTGATGAGTTGGGGTGATGCCCACTAAACAAATGTGTTGTCTATCATGAAAGTGGTCAACCTTTTAGAATTTGGACTTGAGGTAGAAAAATAATCTAACTAAATATGTCAAAAAATAACTTTTATTTTTCCCCAAAAAAATAAAAGTAAAAATTTAAAAAGCAAAGCAATATTTGGAAGACTATTCCACAACGATCAATACGATATACTTGAATCGGTTCGCCGACATTTGCTTCTGTGTGCCTTTTTTCTTCAAAAATTCAAAAATGAGTATTATTTTCGGTCTCTGATACACACATACATTAAAGCCCGGACTATCTGATTTCGACTATTGCTAATTTATTCTCCCAAAGTGTGGCGTGTTTTTCAAACACATCCGAAACTGCCCTACTCCATGGTGCACAATCAACAGTAGGATGAGCTAAAGAAATCTTAAAAAGTGGTTTTTGGTCATAATTATCAGTCTACTTTAGTTTAAGGACGATGGGAATAAGTAGTTATTTTACTACAAAAGTTTGATTTGGTGATTCAGTTTCCACTAAATTATTTTTTAAATAAAGGTGTACCCATTAAGGAGTGACGGTTATTGAGAGGTTTCACTGTATATACTTTTTTCTTTTGGGAACGACTGACAAATGTGAATCAACACCGTAAATAATACATTTTTTTACATTTTTAAAAAATTTAGTAAAGAACACTCTTGCTCACACTTTTAATCAATATCAACGCAACGTAATACTGAAAGATATAATTTTTAACACATAAATTAAAAAAAGCTATCGTAAAATAAACTTATTAAATTGTCATTTAAACTTATTAACTCCCTTATACGCAATGTAGATAGAAAAGTTAATCTAGTAAAAGTCGGATTAACTGCTCAATGAAGCACTAAACATGTAGATTAAACCATAGTTGGTTAACAGTTAATGCATCTTTTAATCAGGTTACTGTATCTAAACGACACGGTATTCACACCACTAATTGTATGCACCTCTGTGTTTAGACGCTGCCACAAAAATATTTTGGCGCTGTCGACAAATTTTGTGCTAACGCCGACATTTTCTATATTCATCTTTTGCCGGATCGCTATTGGCGCCATCTAAGTAAATATTTGAAACTCACAAAGTTAAACTTTAACTATGGGTTTTATGAGTTAACTATTAATTAAATCAAAAACTTGTTGTTTTGTATACAATTTTTTGACATTTTCTTTTGTTTTATAGTTAAATTAAAGTTAACCCTACAGTGTGAGACCAACTAATAACTGTTAAATTAAACGATGAAGATTAAAAAAGTGGATATACTTTAATCAAGTAGATTGATTTGGCTGGCTAAACGAGCTATTAAATTCAAAGATAATAGGGATGATGTATGTACCCCACTGGCAAAAGCTTAAATCCATATTAAAAATTCTCCGACATTTATTCATGTATATTAATAAATAAGAAATTTTAAAGGAAAAAATGGCTTTCTGGTAAAATATAAATTTGCGAATAATTCAAGAAGTGAGATTATGTTAAAATTTAGTGTTCACATTAGGTCGCATGTGCGATGCATATAGGTCGTTGTATTTTCGATTACCAAATATTTAATTATTCACGACTAATTTTATATTTTCTTTTTATTTCAGGTATGTTTGGCACAAATTTTTATATAGTACATATAAGATAAGTATTGACATTGAAAAACTTTTAATTTTGTAATCTAATACTGCATTTAGACTGAGGAAAAACCAACAAGTTTTTAATTGTCAAAACGCATATATAAAAAACAAGCAAAAACTAGTTTTGTACGATAACTAGCTAGTTTTTGCTCAATCTAAATTCAGTATTATAAATATGTATGTATATCTGTAGATTCTTGATAAAAGCACTTGTTTCAATAACACACATTTTATGGGAGAGCTAGAAAACACATTTACCGTTGCATAAAACTGAATTTAGACTTAGCAAAAACTCCTAGTTTCTGTACAAAACTAGTTTTTGCTTCTTTTTATATAAGCGATTTAACAATTAAAAACTAGCAAGAGCCAAAAACTAGGTACGAGGGCGAATCTAAGTCCGTGCCTTTTTTTTAATGAAACACAGTTTTTTTTTTTTTAGCAAAAAAAGTTTTATTTTTCAACATAGTCTCCTACACTCAGATAAAAAAGTTAGTAAAAAAATTTGTAAACAGTTTCCCATCGCACTTTATTATTTTTATACTGATTTTTAGTACAATTTTTTTTAGTAATAATTTTTGCTATTCTCTTATTACAAATTACGGATTTTTTTTACTAATTCTCTCTGCTGATTTCAGCAAAACATTTTACTAATTTTTCAAATGCGAGTGCTAAATTTATCACAAAAATATACTAATTAAAAAATTTTTTTTTTTTGATTTTGTACAATTCTTGTTTAGTTTATATTTGTTACTATGGACATATTCTTAGTTTGGAAATAACACTCAGAAAATTTTATTGTATCTCCAATGCATAAAAAGCTAATAACTGGAGAACCGTTTGCAATTTTGACTCCAAATTTCAAGTACGATGAAGTAATTATACGCTTGTTACAATCGAAAGAATTTTATTTTTATAATTTTTTTTTTTATAAATTTTTTTGTACATTTTACAGTTTTTTTTTTATTTTTAGTACACTTTTTTGCTAATTTCAGCAGATTTATTTTAAATTACAGTTTACAACAATTTACTGAAAATTAGTAGCTGCAACTAATTACTTATACTAATTTCATTGACTAAAATTATGATATTTAGTAAGGTTTTAACTGATTTTAGCAAATCGATTTTGAATTGCATTTTACATAAATTTTACTAAAATATAATAGCGGCTACTAATTTTTTCTACTAATTTTATTGTACTACAGAACAGCAGACATGTGTTGCTAAAATTAGCAAAAAATACCGCTGGGCTCAAAACAGTTAAATTTCCAGTAATAACAGCAAAATTTTCAGTAGCCATTACAGACTTTTTTGGTTGAGTGTACTAATACACTTAGTCCAACGTTTTTCCTATTTTTTCATTCCTTCCGAAAAATAGGATTTCTCGAGGTTCTAAAAATAGTCATTTGTTTGAGCAAGAATTTCATAGTTGGATCTAAATCTCTATTCCACGGATCCATTTCTTAAGGTTTGGAAATAGAAAAGAGTCACTGGGGGCTAAATCCAAAGAATATGGCGCATGAGGTACCAATTCGTAGTCCAATTCAGGCAATTTTGCCATTGAGACTAGACACGTATGCACCCGTGCATTGTCTTGATGAAAAATTATTTTTTCTTGGCCAAATGGCTCGTTTTTCTAAATCGTCGTTGAATCGGTCCAGTAAGTTGGCATAATATCAGATGTTTATTGTTTTTCCCTTTTGAAGGTAATCGATGTGGATTATTCCGCGTGCATTCCACAAAAAAAAAAAAAACTGTCGCATTGACCTTGTTGGCTGGCAAATCCACCTTGACCTTCTTCGAAGCCGATTCACCCGCAGAAACCCATTGTTTAGACTGCTGCTTGGTTTGTTTCATCCGCAGTTACAAAACGCCACAAAAACTCATTCGAATTGCGGATAAATAACTCTAAACAATCCTTTAAAGTTGTCACACGATTGCGTTATTTGGATCAAACGCGGCACTCATCTTCCAGATAGCTTTCTAAACCCCAACTCATCATTTAAAATCGAAACCACAGTGCCATATGAAATGCCTATGTCATCAACAATCTCACGCACTTTCACTCTCCGATCGGCCAATACCATATCGTGAATTTTTTCGACATTTTCGGGTGTATTGACCTCAATTTTCCGTCCAGAACGTTGAGCGTCACTAGTGCTTGTGCGACCATTGAAGTTGATGGTGCAGAGTCTTATTAAGATTTTCCCTGGTTTGAGTGACGGTTTTTTTGCGATGTTGTATGCTTTGAATACCTGTTAAACGCCAAGTTAATGACGGAACTTGTGAAAAATTTGACAGTAGTCCATTAACAGATAGTAGTTGACCGGAGCAGTGTTGCTTTCCATGTAACGTTTTTCTTCGTACTATATGCTATCTGTTACGTTAGTTAGGTGTTCTAGTTTCCGAGTTGATAAGTCGCGCTAAAGTCGGCTCGGTTCAGGTTTCAGGTTTTTTTCTTTTTTTTTTTTGGGTCTTGAATTTTTACTCGTCAAGCTTTTGATTTTCCAGTCCGGTCAAGCATCCAAAAGTTGGGCTATCAGTTAGACCTCGAAGCTTTACTTTCCGAATTGATACGAGTCTCTCAACAGCTTTATAAGAGCAATACAAATTTCGTAAACTTTCGAAATTTTATGCCTTAAAAACACTGTTAAAATATCGAGGATTTTTTGCTCGAAATGAGCAAAATCTGAATAATGAATTCTCTTGGGTTTGATAATACCATTTAACCACAATATATTGAAACTCAGATAGGGCCTTTCTATGGCGAATAGGTCAAAAAATGTACAGATTTTAACAAATTGGCGCCCCCTACCGGTGAGTAGTGCGAGTTTTGATTTCTTATCTCTATAATTAATAGTCTCTGGGTAAATCTGAGAACTTGTTTTATTTATAACTAGGGCAAGGAATTCCATGCCAGCACCGAAACTAATATGGGCTACACATTTATCCGAATCATCAAATTTAAAACAAAATGGCATCGATTTGTAGTTGCATATTTTGACAAAAATGTATGTATTTGCATATTTTCACTTAAATGCATATTTGGTGCCTTTTTAGTGCATATTTGTGCATAATTTTCAATTTTTTAGTTTGTAAAAAGTATAAAAAATAGTACGTTTTCAGATTTTGATTCAATCAAAATATTTTTTTTTATTATTTTTAAAAATTAACATTCTTAAAACTTTATTGGCCTATAGAAAAGCATAGAGTTCTGCGTCTATTTGCAAAATTACTAACTTACATATATTTTTATATTGAAAAGTGGGTTATTGTTTGTAAAAATAGTGGTTTTTAGTGCATATTTTTTATGTGTTTAATGCATATTTGTCTTTTTAGCGACATTTTTTAGGCGCGTATTTTCTATTTTTAAGTGCATGAAATTCCTTGCCCTATTTATAACATATCCGAGTGTCACTATTGTTTAGCATGAATACCTTCCTTATAAGTTGTTGAAGGCTTCCAAAGAGTTCCAAAATAGCGGTTTCTGAACTTTCAATCGCGATTTCCTCAAAAGTGGCACGTGATGAAAAACGAATTTTGGATCAGCAGATACAAATCTATCGAATTTCAATTATTTTAATTCAGGTAATTTTTTTTTTCAATTTGTGCAGCAGAAATTGATATGAATTACAAAATAGTACATAACGGAAATAAAAATCTAATAGCCTTAAAACTACCAAAAAATATTTAACAAAATAATGTTACATGCTTAATAGGGTGCCTCGTTTTGCAACTTTTTACTATTTACTAGATGCTAGTTTTTACTATTTTTACTAGTTTGTTTCTCTTAAATTCGTTTTTGACGTGAAATTTGCTAACTTTTTAATTCACTGGTTACTATTTACTACTTTTGATACGATTTTCTTTCATTTCATTTGAAAAAAAAAAATCAGTTTTGGTAATTCTTCCGCACTTTCTAAGTTTACAATTTTTTACTAGGAATGTAAAAAAACAGACCTAAAATTCCAACAGAAGTTCTCAACTGTTATGTCAATGGTCTTTTAAAACTTTTGTCCGCTTTTGCAACTCGCTCCAAAAAAAAAAGTACCAAAAGGAGGCACCCTAATGCCCAATATCACATGCTCCTATATTTAGTTGCATATTAGTAATAGAAATAATTAAAAAGAACGACTGTTAAAAGTAAAGAGACGGTCTTTATTTGACAATCATTTATCTTTTTAAAAAAGAGGGCAATGACCATTAGACGTTTTTTTTTATTTAAAATAATTACTCATAATCATTATGTAGAGTATAACGTACAAATATTATAAAACCAAACATGTGTGTATTAATTTTTGGTAGAGTGATTTTTGTTCTAAATATATTTTAATTATTTATTTATTGTTAATATGAAACAAAAAATTTATAAAAAAAAATATATATTTAGATTCGAACATAGACAAGTTTATCCAAATAGTTAGCCTACCGTCTGGCCTAACATATGTGTTGTCAATTTAACCCTCTAGCGGTCTTGAGCTATTTTGCAATGAAATTTATGGGGGTTTCAACAAAATTTTGTTTCGTTGGCTACTTTAGACGATAGTAGCCAACATTTAGAGTGAATCTTCAAAACTGATGCATAAAAATTATTCCTCTTACTAAAATATAACAACAATGCAAAAACTAATTTTTTTTGTCTTGTTACTTAAGAAGATGTAGCGATTTTCGGAAAGTTAGAAACTGTGCGAAAATACAGATTACCTTCAAAATATATATTTTGTTGAAATTGTAACGCTTTTTTACTAATACTAAATTTATTCTTTCTGAAAAATTTCATAAAAATCCGTCTATTCGTTTTCAAGTTAAGAGGATGTTCTTTAAACGTAGCTTTATAGACTTCAATGTGTCCTCAGACCAAAGTAAGGGGTTATTATAAAAGTTAAAGCTTTTATCTGGGTTTTTATTCATTATCAACGGTTTTTAGGAAACTTAAATATATTTTTTAGATTTTTTTAAAGTTGTATTAATTACACTATGCGACGGGAAATGTTATATCGGTCAAAAACAAGTTATACGTGTCCCGGCGTTTCGCTGGGTCACCCCTAGGAATCGAGATATATCTTTTTTTTGACATAACTCGAGAACCACTAGTCCGATTTTGCTCAAACAATTTTAAAAAAATTAAAAATTACAATTCCTTTAATCTGTTCATATAACGTTTTTCTACATACTCAACAGTTTTTCCGGTAAAAATAAATATTTGTTACCGCTACCATAAAAATCAATAACCCTTTCTTTATTACTTTTTTTTAATATTTTAGGCAAAAAATATTTTTTTCTTCATACATTTATTTTTACCGGCAAAACTGTTGAGTATATAGAAAAACGTTATATGAACAGATTAAAGGAATTGTAATTTTTAATTTTTTTAAAATTGTTTGAGCAAAATCGGACTAGTGGTTCTCGAGTTATGTCAAAAAAAGACCACCAAAGGTCAAATCGATATATCTCGATTCCTAGGGTTGACCCAGTGAAACGCCGGGACACGTATAACTTCTTTTTTACCGATATAACTTTCCCCGGTAGTTTGAACCCTTCCCGATCACTGACCCCTACCATTTGTCTCACAGTGTTATAATTACTTTACACCGCGCACTGCACAATTTACCGTCTTCCAAGACAGTAAATTTTGTTTTCTGTCATTTATTTATTTAAAGTTATAAAGTAGGCATCTGACGCATCTGTGGTCCATTAAAGGGTTAACAAAAATCTTATTTTCTGGCATATCTCAAAGCCAAATATTGTAATTTTTGGCCATAATACATATATATATAAAAAAATACTTAGAAATATTTCATATATTCAACCACATCACCACTCAAAACACGCTGATTTTAATTGTAAAACAATAACAAAGAAATGGCAAACAATTATTGCGATTTATTAATGTTAGTGGGCGTTATCGTTTTTGTGCGTTCTTTTGTTCGTTCATAAAGCTATTTTGACATTTGCTATTGCTGTTTTTTTTTTTAGCTTTTTGCGATTTTTGAAGATAGGTGATGGTTATAGTGTTGACATGTGCGCTGAATTCTCCGATGGCAACACAGAAGAAAGAAAACAAATTGACAATTACAAGCTAAATAATGTGACACATGAGTTGATGTGATTTGGAAATCGAATTTGAGTGAGATTTTGCTGTGAGTAGAGTTGTAGGTTTTAAAAACGATTTTTATGTGATGGAGTATCATATAATTTTAAAAACTTACCAATTCAATTCTTAACATCGTGGTTTTCAACATATTCTGATCTGGTGGCTTATACATATTCTGATTTGTCAACTTTTTTTTAAAACCAATATTTCGATTAATCTTAAATATCATCATCAAGTTCCTTTAGTGTCATATAAATATTCTCTAAGAGACACTCGTTTATTGTGATATTGATATAACAATTTCCAATAAATTTCGAAAATGATTTGCGTTTTGCACAACTGAAGCATCTATAGATTTTCTGTCCTTATATCAAGCGTTTTCGATGTACCCAATAAAATGTTTGGGTCAAAATTAGTCCAACCTTCGCACTCAAAGATAACAACTCCTTTTACTTACCATACATGTTGTGCTACCTGATAAAATATTTTCGTAGAACATGTTGGATTTTGTAAAAATCAAATAGCAAAATTTACTAATATTGTCATGATTTCTCTTCATATTTCGCTTTATTGTGTTTTTTTTAGAAAATCATTAAATGCTATCAGTTGAAGAAATAATTTTTCAAACCTTATGAACTGAATATTTCAAATATAAATTGAGTTTCAGTTTATACCGGAACACGTGATCTTTAATATTTGAATAGTCAATTTTATATTTTTGAATTGTCCCGTCCACTACCCCCATTCTTTACAAAAATCTAAAAGCTATTCTTTACGTGGAAAAATTTCACTCGAACTTAAAAGGCCTGAAATCGTTATTTAATTTGTGAAAATGAACAACTTTTTCTTATTTTATAAAAAAGACACAACCAAAACAAACAAAAAATGTAAATTTTTCACGAGAAAAATAATTAGTAGTGTTGTGCATTAAATTTGCGTGAAAAAAAAACCCTACATAATTTTCACGTGAAACTCATTACACAGCTCTACAAAATAAGACAACATTGCTAAGTTGAACAACTTTTCAATGGACTTAGCACCGAGCCAAAGTTGGAATCGAGTTTTTGTTTTTTAAATACCATTTAGGATCAATGAATTGAAGCTCAGAGAGGATCTTTCCATACTTACTTGATAAAAACATGTACCGATTTAAACAATTTTCAATAGGGTTCATTCTTGGGGTAATACAAACTTATGTACCAGATTTCATTCAATTATCTTCTAACTGTACCTCTAGTTTAATTACAAAGGTCTTTAATTTTTCATGAATAATTAATTGAATTTTTTAGTTTATAAATTTCTTCCGCGCAATACATGAGCAATTCCCCTGGAAGATAAGTCCTCGATATTTTAAGACATTTATTATCGTTGCACAGTGGTGTAAAATTAAAAAAAGTGGTGATAAGTATGGCACTTCTAAAGTACTGAACGTATTTGTTGAAATGGTCATAGGGGAGGAATTAAATTTTCAGAATCACATCTTATGTATGTATGAAAAACTTTGTTCATGTAAATTTATTAAATACTAACTGATTTTAATAATTTGAAAATTATTTTTGGATTCTGCTAAACAATACAAAAAAATGTTCGCATAAGTGATTTTGTATCTCTTACAGTTTAAGAGATATTTCACTCCGAAAATAAAATTTTTCATTTCTTGACTCGACTCTTTTTGGTTTTTTGCTTATAACTTTTTTAATACTAAGTAAATATAAAGAAAAATAATAAGGATTTATTTTGAACGTTCAGTACTTTAGAAGTTCCAAACTTAGCATTTTTTTTTTAAATTTTACACCACTGTGCGTTGGAAAGATAAAACTACGACATTTTAAGGCATTTTTATTGCCAAATTATGGCCGGTAAGATAAATCCGCAACATTTTAACGCATTTTTTTATCACCAAATTATCGCCGGAAAGATAAACTCGCAACACTAAGATATTTGTTATGACAATAATAAGAAGATATTATCGCAATATCTTCTTGGCAATAAGCCTTCCAAATCTCTTAAAAAAAAACTTAATTGAATTTCTTTTTCTTACCCAGGAAAAATTTTTACAATCGGTTGCCAACCATGCTAGTTCCGCAACTGGTTCCAATGCAACCGATGCCATGGAACTGGTTCCGGAACCAGTTCCAGGGATCCAATATGGAAGGTATGACTGACGTAGAATCAGTTCTAGAACTAGTTCCAGAACTGATTCCAGGGCAACCGGTTCCACTTTGGAGCTATAGAAGGGGTTGCTTTTGGGACAATTTCAAACAAAAAGAATCGGTGTTAGAATCGACAGTAGAAGGGGTTGTGAATGAAAAGCAGCTATTGTACAACCGATTCTTTGGAACAGAAAATTTTCCTGGGTAGTTTAAATTGTAATTTTAATATTTTTCATATAAATTTTTAAATTTTCCATTTTGATTTTAAAATTATCCATTTTATTTTAAAAATTGTTTATTTTAATTTCAAGAAAGTTTAGTGAAATATGTTACATAATTCGTAAAATATTAGTTTAGCATTTTTAAATATAATTTTACTACTTCAAAACCAAGCCGATTATTTTACAAATTTTTAGTAACAAATCGGCCTGATAACTAAAAATCAATCTCGGCTATATCGTTTGCTATTAAGATTAGCAATATAGTCTCAAAATTTGTTTCCGTTTATTGTTTTTCCATCATCTGTTAACCCTCTAGCCGACAAACCTGCCTCCAGGCGGGGCACATGAAATTGACCCTAAATGCGCCAAATAAGTATTTTCTAATAAAAAAATTAAGCTATTTCGATAAACGACACAATTTACTGATTTTTTTGTGAGCAAAGTTTTGGAAGCGAGAAATTGTCTAAATCAAAATTTTATAAAAGTTCGAAAATCCTAAAAACACATTTAAGTTGACCTAAGACCGTTGATAACTATCACAATGTAAAACTATGGCTTTAGATCTTTCAAAAGTCTACACTATGGTCTAAAGACACACAGGATAAATAAATAAATACATTCTTGTAGGGAGTAAAATAAGTCGTTACACATTATTAAAAAAAAAAAAAATAAGACGGTTTCAGAATGACTTTAAACTCACTACGAATAAAAACAATATAACAGGAATTCATTATTTGAAAGCTTCCAAATAAGTAGTAATATATCCCTATCTCGGTAGCTCGTTATTCCATACCATACACAGGTACTAATGTATCAAAGTAAAAGAAAGAGTAAAGAGTACCCATTGCGAGGTAATGCGTGAAAAAGGTCCAAACCATTACCAAGGTTTTGCTGGGCGGGTCACATATATTGAAGTTAAGGGACATTGTTATTCAATTTTGCATTTTTCGATTAAGGAGGGACATTACATTCGCGGCAGAGAAAACAGAACTTTTTTAAAAATTCATAACTCAGTCAAAAACAAACAAAAATTTTTTTTTATTATTGTAGAGAATTGAACAAATTACAAGAAAAAAAATTCAAAAAAATATATTTTTCACTCCAACATGGTTTTATAGAGCTCCAAACTGGCAGCAGAGAAAAAAACGGGGCCTCATGGTTGCAGCGCTGGGAGTCGCAAAAATTGTCTGATCTGTAAAAAAAATGACTTTTTTAAATCTTAACAAAATTGGTTATCGTATGACACGAGCTTTTTTCTTTTAAATTTTTTTTTCAATTTTTGGTGATGTTCCAAATTTGACAGTGTGTTTTTTCTAAAAAAATATTGACTTTAAAAATTCATAAAAAATCAAAAAAAAATTTAAAAAAAGCTGGTGTCATACAATAGCAAATCAAGTTTAAAAAAATATAAAAAAAAAATTTCGTCAAAAAATGAACCCGCTAGTGCCGCAACCAGTACGAAAAACATGGTTTCGAGATAAACGCGTTCAAAGTTTGTGAACAAAGAAAAAGAAGGTACGTAGGTAGCGCGAAAATTAAAAATGCGCTCTCACTAATCCGGCTGTAACTTTTGAACCCGTAGGAATTTTTACATGAAATTTTTTTTCTTAGAATCTTAAGAATATTTACTAAAATACAAAATTATAAAAAAAGTCGCTTTCAAAAAACGTCCAATGTCATGTCCCCCCTTAACGAAAATCACTACATCTTCTTTACAAACCGCACAAAAATGTAAATTTGGACTATAGTTGAGTATATCTTGGTAAGAGGAATAATATGTGCCTTAAATTACTACCCAGTGTAGAAACGGTAATGACATATCATTATTTTTTGGACTACCAGTAATGACATCCACTTACCTTCTGCATTATTTTAAAACATATAATAATGAGTTACTGATAATGACTTATTTTTATCATTATTTCAAATAGAAAATAATTTTCTATATTTTTTCGAAAATTTTTTGAAATATGTAACCACATATTTTTTGATTTTTTGTATGTTGGCGAGTAAGCTTACTTGTGTGAAGCAGGTCAATTAATTTTTTTCTATTAAATATTACATGTCGATATAGCTCAGATGGTAGAGCTGTTGACTGGCAATCTGTAGACCCAGGTTCGATTCCCGCACCAGCAAATTTTATTAAAAAAAAAAAATACAATAAAAAATATTTTTTTTTATATAATTTATTTTTTTGAAAATCTATTTTTAGACTCATTATTTTTGTCAGTACTGGTAAGCACATAGGTAACGATATATTTTTTGATTTTTCGTATGCTGGTGTGTAACGACAACTCATTATTTTTCGCGACATCGCCATATAAAGGTAATAAGAAATGTAATAACAAAAGTCACTAGTTACCATTACCAAGTATGTAGTTACATAACCACATATCTGGTAATGATTTTCTACACTAGGTATTTTTTATGCACTAGTTTTTGAGATTAACTCTAAACATATTTTGGCCCATATCGTCTTATTGTTTATTTTTCGTGAAGAACACAGGGTACAAATTTCACTGCAACAAAGCGCTGGCCGGTTAGAGGGTTAACAAATTCTAAGTATATTTAAAGTTCTAACAAACATTTGTGTCTTCTTTAAAAAAAAACTGATAAAATTATATTTTATTACTACACAGAGAGAATTTTCTTGGACGAGTTTGAATGAAATTTTTCATTAAGATTTCTCATAAGGTAAATGAAAAAATTCTTTAATTTTATGAAAAATCTTCATTTTCATGAAACTATTTTCAATAAAACTTTTTCATTATACTTATGAAATTTTTAATAAATTATGTAAAATTTTATGACTTTATTTATTGAATGAAAATTTTTAATGGATGAGTTCCGGCGAAACTGCATTGAATTCATGTAAAAATTCATTAACGGCATGCAGATAATTCTCTCAGTGTAGGGCTCAAAAGTTCATGCATTTATAATTGCATTTAAAATCGAAAAATATGCATTTAAAATTTCAAAAATATGCATCTATTATTAATTTTTCCAATATTTTCAATATTGTCAATTCAATTTTACTTACTCTTAGTATTATTTGTCTTTAAAAGTAAAATATGCATTTCTGCCAAAATATGCATTTCTGGCAAAATATGAATTTTTAGCAAAATATGCTATAATAATGTATTTATAGCAAAATATGTCAAAATATGCATTAAAATACGCTTTTATAGCGAAATATGTAAAAATATGCATTTAAAGCAAAATATGCATAAACATGTTATTACAAATCGATGCCATTTTGTTGACTACCCAGGAAAATTTTTTACAATCGGTAGCCAACCACACCCATTCTACAACTGGTTCCACTGCAACCGATTCCATAGAACTGGTTCCGGAACCAGTTCCTGGGATCCTATATGGAAGGTGTGGGTGACGTAGAATCAGTTTTAGAACTAGTTCCAGAACTGATTCTAGGGCAACCGGTTCCACTTTGGAGCTATAGAAGTGGTTGCTTGTGAGACAATTTCAAACAAAAATAATCGGTGTTAGAACCGACAGTAGAAAGGGTTGTAAATGAAAAGTAGCTATTCTACAACCAATTCCTTAGAACAGAAAATTTTCCTGGGTATATCAATAAATCAGTTTTTCGTTTTTGTTTCCTCCTCCAACACTGAGAGGACTATCTACATGGTATTAATGAATATTTGCATAAACTCAATGAACGAGTGAATGTTTTAATTAAATCAATGCAGTTTTTTTTATAAAATTCTATGAAAAACTTTATTTTAGTTATAAAAAAATTTAAATATTCTCTCTGTGTATCCACTCTGTATAGACAAGCCAAAAGGCTAAATTCTAACAGTAGTTGCTACAATTTTATTTTTTTGTTTTATTATTTCAAAACTTTTTCAAATAAAAAAGTGATAAGCGTTGATTATTTAAATACTTATTAACCACTTGAAGGTCTGTTTTGTAAAAACAACTAAATGGTTCAATGATTCTACGCACTTCACTGTTGATTCATTGTGATACTCTTTTAACTATTGTATTTCTTCCAGTACCACAATAATTGTTAAGTGAACTGGAAAAAATACTAAAAATTAAACTAAATTTAACTAAACAATGCGTGATTTAAAAACACGTGGGTCTCTTGAGCACGCACAGGTTACGTAGTGTTTTCATTGTCTTTTTTTCTTGGTTTGATTTGAAATTGTTATTGTTTGACAGCGCATCATTACTTGAAACAATTTAATTTTTTTTACTAAAAGACGATTGTTTGTTGGTAGTTTTTATGAGATAACAATTTTTATTTTTGGGGATGATTTCGCTTATTTTCTCATTTTTGGGTTAGAGTTTTTAAAAAGAGTACAAACCACGTTATCTATTGAGTTAGATAAAATGTAACGCAATACTGAGAAAAGTTTTTAAAATAATAAGCAACAGTTTAATACCAATGTAACCAGAGCTTTGAGGAATTGATTAAAAAATAATTAATTTCAAATTAGCGTTTCGAAAAAAATATAAATATAATTCGCGCTGATTATTTTTATGTTTTTTTTGATTCGCGAATAAAATTTTTTTTTTTCGCAAATTGATGTAAATTTTTTAATTCGGTTAAAGGTAAAATTTAGAATGATTGTGCTGATAATCATAATCAGCAGTTGGCGTTGTAGTGCTAAAAGTAGTTTATTTACATGGTAAGCTAAAGACGGCGCTGTTGCCTTTCTTTATATTTTTTTCAGCTTGTATTAGTATTAAAATCAGTTTTTTTTTGAGTCATAGAAATAAATAATTTCTTTTGATTTATAGAAAGAAATCAATAAGAATTTATTTTATTCTCTTCAATGCGTTCATAGTAAAGGCGTGATTGTTTAATTTAATATTTTTCGTTTAATACAATTTAAATTTTTTTAAAGCCCTAAGAAAAATAATTCAATTTGAGCTAATTTTGACAAATTTTTAGTCAACATTAACATTGATTACATACCATTCCATAAGAACCAATTAATTTTGCTTCATTCTCAAATATTTTAATTAAATGAGATTAATTTTTAATGCAGATTGCATTCCCTATCATTATTAATCATTATCTTTTTTCATTAATTCCTATCTATTACAAATAAGAGGAACAAAATGTTTCTTTTATACTACATATAGACCTGAGCAAAAACTATCTAGAAATAGCTAAGAAATTTTAGCTAAATCCAACCGAAACTTTACCTAATTTAACTGAAAAATTCTGCCAAAAAGTCGTTTGAATCTGGATTTTTGGACACTCCGTATGTATCACGAGACAGGCCCATATTTGTTATTAGGAGTATAGGTGGGTTATATGACACTAATAAATAAGTTTAATAATAAGTGAGTTTAATAATAAGTAATTTTAATTCAGAATTTTTAAAATCACAATAAATGTCTTAAGGAAAATCCCAACAAAACTGCTAACATTTAATGTATGTATGTATATAAGTTGAAGCCTATAATATACAGTGTATATATGTAACATATGTACGTGTATGTATTGAATAGTAGATTACTCATACAATAGAGTAGAGTTATAACGAACACCTGTTAAAACGATCTTACAGTCAGAATTTGTTAGTTGTTTAAGTAGTATTTCAGTTTTGTTTTTTTGAAATGAAAATAACATTCATTTGTGGAACTATAAATTTTAACTACATTCTTATTAATAATAAAAAAATACAAAGAACATAAAATACTGAGAATTCGTAACATTAATTTTATTCAGTCATTTTGTGTTTTGAAAACAAACTAAAACAAAATGTATGTTTGTTAGGGTTGACCTACCTTATATGGACGAAAAAAAAATAGCGACCATGTGCGTGTAGCATGCAAAAAGACACTTCCTATTTGAGGCATTTAGCGATTGATGATTTTTAAAACAAGAATTTGGTCATCTATTTTATAATTTTATGACCCCGTATCATGCGAAAAATTCAATAAAAAACTCTTATTTCGCGAGTTTTCAAACTTTTTTTATTTTCTTTTATTTCTTATTCGTATTGTCAAATGAAAATATCTAATATTAACAAATCATTGATTTAATTTTTATAAGTTACCGATATTATTTTAAGTAAGTTTGAGGGCTAATCAATGATTTCTAAATCAATGATTAAAGTAAACTATTCATTGGAGATGAGATACCAGCCCTTATAGAAGAAAAATTCATCGTTCAGTATGTACTTCAAAACAATTCTTTGATTGACCGAATCAAGGGTTCACAGAAATTTAATTTAAAATATTAACCCTTTAAGTGCTTACAAAGCGTCAAAGTTTTATTTTCAATGTCTTATATCACTACTAGTGGGCGCGACTTAGCTATAAAAAGTACGAAAGTTTTGCCAAGTTTTCTCAAAGAATTCGCACGGAATCCATGCTTGGTAAAAAATAAGTTAACATGAGTATAAATTATAAACTAAAATCTTAAAATTTAATAAAAATGTACTTGCTTTAATTTATATTTCAGATAAGACAAATTTTACTTAACGATTTCATTCTGACTATGTTCTACTGTAAATATAATGGAAAATATTAATTTGCATAAACAATAATTTTTTTTATAACCAAGAATATTAATGCAACAAAAAGCATTTTATCACGAATTTGAAAGATCATACGATTTACTCTCGAAATCTGCAGAAACGTTGTCGAACCCCGATTTGCCAGTCCCAAAGAGGTCGAAAATCGGAGTTCAACTATAGTAGGTTATAATCAGAGAAAACAAAAAAAGCAAAATTTGATGTGTTTAAAGCAAAAAAATATTGTAAAAAAGCAAAAAAGGAGCAAAAGTAAAAAAAAAACTTTTGAAAATACAGTTTAAAAAAAAGTTTAAAGTTAAAAGAATTTTTTTTTTTTTTGTGAGCAGAAAAAGCATTAAAATAGTCTTAAAAAAAAAGCAATTTAAAACTAAAAAATCTCAAAGCTATTTTAAATCTAAAAAACCAGAAAAAATAAAAAAAAACTAAAGAAGTAAATATGAGTAAAAAAAAAGCAAAAACAGCAATTCTGTCTTCTCTGGTTACAATAAACACGACAGAATTAAACATTTTAGTTCGTTATTGTCAAAAAACGCCAATACTAACTAATATTAATTCTATATATCAAAGGTGGGCACGGATTTTTCACCGAGGGCCATATTGTGGTTTTTCGTAACTATACATTAAAAAAAGTAAAACTACAAATCTTTATATTAAATGAAAGCGGACGAAACTATTTATTTATTTTATTTTTCATGTAAGAATAAAATCTGTTCTCAAATCCATTCCAAAACTGGTTCCACAAGAACTCATTGCAAACTCAACTTTTTCAAATTCTGTTTTGATATTTTTTAATTAGATAAGTAGAATTGAACATTTCAACGCTTTTTTTTCATATTTTTTGCATTAACCTGCGGTGTCGCGGAATCGACCAATGAAAATTTGAAACGAGCTATAAAAGACTGAATATTATTCCAAAAAAAAAACATGTATAAAGAATTATATCCTTGATTCGGGTTTTAAATTAATAATTTCGTTGCGCACAACAAAAAAAATCTCGCCCCTTTAGAGGAACACTATGCACTAAATTTAAACGATGATAACAAACTTGAGTGCTTTTTGATGAATTAAAACGCCAAGTTTTTCGCACAGTTCTAAATTTAAGACCAATGCGTTGCAGTATTATAGTCAGCACAAATTACGAATTTTAATAACATTTTACTAGAGTTTGCTGTTCGGTTTTAATCGAAACCGAAACCGCGGTTTTTCAAGCCTCAAAACCGAAACGGAAAACTGACAAAAATAAGTCGGTTTTTAACAATGACTTAACCAATTAAAATAATTAACTAGATTGCATTCCAGTATCAAATTAGTATCCGAAAAGACTCATAAAAGAGCACTAAAACCTTCTGAAATTATAGCTATATGAGGAAGTATTTCTTCACAGATGAAGCCTCTTTCCGAGCGTACTTTTACGACTCATAAAAGACCCTGAATTATGAGCATTATTGGAAAATTAAGAATTTTTTGAGTTATTATTAGTCATTTAAGATTCATTTCTAAGTTATTTAGAAGTAATGGAAAATCGAAAATTTCAGCACTCTGAAAATGATCATATTTTAGAGTCTCTTACGAGTCATAATTTCTGAGCGCTCAGAAAAATGTTGGCTGCGATATTATTGAATCATGAATTTCGAAAAGGGCTCAGCTCCTATTTTACAAAATTTTGTATTTAATTGTAATGAACATTTTCTTCATTAAATATTAGTTTAAAGAATTATTTGTTTTTTTTTTGTTATTACGGGTAACATAAGTTAAGTCAACAAAAACTGAGGTAGGTAGATATTGAGTTTCATATATTTAGATCGGATTTCCACAGCGTATTTTTAAAAAAGTACTATTTCGTAGTCCGCGAAATTTGTAAAATTTTAACTTTATATTGTTTTAAACAATTAGCTAAAATTTAAACTCTTGAAAAAACAGCTTAGAAACCGCGGTTTTTATAATTTTAGAAAACCGAAACCGCGGTTTTCAAATTTTGCGGTTATTAGCAAACTCTACACTTTACTTTGTTAAGAAATTTTCAAACAAAGTTTCTACTAAAGTAAAATCTGAGTTTAAAATCGTGCTTTGTGCTGACTATAAAACTCGTCCACCCAACAAAAAAGTCTGAAAAGGCTACTAAAAATTTTGATGTTATTACTGGAAATTTAACTATTATGAACCGTGTGGTATATTCTGTAATTTTAGCAACACAATTTACTGATTTGTAGTATAAAGAAATTACTATAAAAAATTAGTAAATTTTAGTAAAATTGTTTCAAACTGTAATCTAGAAATTATTGCTGAAAATACAAAAAAATGTTGCTGAATATAAGTATCACTCGAAGAAAAACCTCCATCATATTTATAAAAAGCTTTATAAATGTGATGAAAGCAAAAATAAAACTTGAAAAATGTGACAAAAATTTTTTTAAAATACAAAATTACATGTTATTTAAATTTGTGACAAGGTAGTTGTCAATGTCGACAGTAGCGTAAAAGATGTTGAATTTTTTATGTAAAGAATTAATTGCCAGTTTCATAGTCAGAAGTAAGATCGATTTTTGTCTTAAATTCTTTTTAAGTAAGAAATTTCTAACTAAACTGGCCCAAAGAGTAATATCAATTGTTCCTTAAATATCTCTTAAGTAAGAAATTTTCAAATCGATCATAGCCCTGACAATAAAACTGGCCCTAATTTTTTATCTAAAAATTTTCGAAATAAAAAATTTTAGAACATTGCGAAATAAGATATTAAAAAAAATGTTTGAAATAAAAAAAATCTTAATATAAATTTCAACAAGGGCCGCACAAAAATCAGCAATTGGCCGCATGCGGCCCAATGGGCCGCATTTGCCCACCGTTGCTATATATCAATAAGTTCGTTTGAATAGGTGTTCGTTATAACAGTACTCTATTGTATAGTAATCTACTATTCAATACCTACACGTACATATGCTACAATATAATATACACTATACATTATAGTCCATAACATACGATATATTAAATGTAAGCGCGTTTAGACAGCGAAATTAATCTACTTGCTTAAAGTTTATACACCTTTTAATCTTCATCGTTTACATATTTTGACAGTTAAAAGTTTAACTTTATTATAAGTTTAAAATACCAAGGTAGCGGCGTTAGCGATCCGGCATAAAATGAACATTGAAAATAATAATTTGACATTAACCAACATTTAGTGTTAACTCTTAACGTTACTAACGTCAAATTTGAATGGGAATGACATAAGCCAATGCTGATAGCTTGCCGCACAAACACAGCTCTACTGTGGTGGGAAAGCTTCGTTATTACAAAAAAAAAACCGAGTTGTGGATTTTTTACATTGTTTGCTGCCACGGCTGGGGGAAAAATTATATACAAATCAAAGATTTTTTTAACACAGATCTCTTTTCCATGAAAAGACCATTCAGGATAGTATGCATACTTTATATATTTGCAGAGAAAATATTTATCTGGTTGTAAAAGAGTGTTGGGGCTTTTTTGGGAAAAAATCGCCAAATTTATTTTTTCTTAAATTTTTTATTTTAACGAATGCAGTTTTTGATTGGAACAATATATTAATTTTTCTTATTTATTGGAGAAATTATTTGGTTAAATAACTTATATTAAAAAAAATAGCCTTGATTTAGTCCCGATATTCGAGAAAAACTGGACCTGAGTTGAACCAAATTTGGAATTTTACATTTTCAAATGGGAATATTTTGGGAACTATATAAGATAACCCACACAAGTAACACAAGTAAGCATGTTTTTTATAGGCCTGTGCTAGCAGACTACAAATATGTTAGTTTTATAAAAATCTGATAAGAAATGGAAAAATGGCGAGCGCTCAAAACTTTTTATGGAAAAGGTACCCTATTGGGGATTCATGTTGACGTCCCCGGAGGGTCTGTAAGGTCCAACGTGTAAATTTAAGTTCGGTATTACCTTAGCTATATCTATACTCAGGGAACTTTTGCAGTCAGAATTTGTTAGCTATTCAAATAGTATTTCAGTAAAGTTATTTAAAATGAAATTAACATTAATTTGAAGAAGAAATGGAAATTTAAACTACATTCGTAAGTATGTATATAAAATGTATATAAGTAAATTTTGTTGGTTGTTTTGACTAATTTGTGGTTCATTTTATTAACAGTCTAAAACAAAGTTTAATTTAATGAAATGTTAGTAGTCCTGTTTCCAAGTGAAATTTTATTTGTTTTTAATTACATTTGCAGCGGTCTTTACGAACAAAATATGGAAGATGACAAAGCAAATTGTGGTAAATTCTTTGTTGTTGTTTTTGTTTTTTCCTTTGATATATTGAATGTTTAATAACGCTCCTAGACGATAACAAGAAAGTTTCATTGATTTTGTAATTTAACTTAACAAATATTTCCAGAAATTCTAAGAATGATTATTTTTCACAATTTGTAAAATACGTTTCGGATTTTAGCACATTTAATTCCTTTAATGCAATTAATGTTTATCCCGATGAAAATAAATTAAAAAAAAATATTTTATGTGCATTCTAAATTTCATTGCAATCGGACTACTAAGTAAGAAATGGCCGAATTATTTCCAACAAATTTGTGAAATATTCCACTGTGTGGTGTAGGGTATAAAAACGAGATTGAGAAGTATTTTTGGGGCATTATATATCTTAACCCTCTGATGCTCTTTCTTCTGATTGCGATAATATTTAAACTATATATGTGCCATTGAATTTATCGCTTCATTTAGGCGATATTGTACAATCACGTTCAGTATCTGATGTAGGCTTAATAAGTAAAGTGTGAACGGATTCACTATTATGTGTTCTTGAGAATTGCCTCATTTGAGAAAATGAGGCAATTTTTAAACAAAAAAAAAAAATAAAAAAATCTTTGGATATTACTACATTTAATTTGGACAATATGACAGTTTTGTATATTAATTTTTGGGCAATATGTTAGCCTTTTGGGAGATATGACCTTTTTGTTTTTGGGCTTTATGGTTTCGGACGTTATTATCTAACGCCTTAGAGAATGTCATGTGATTGTATGATCTTCATATCTGTAACTATATTTTCTTCATATCTCATATATTGTTCGAATAATTTCGGAAATTTAAATTTTTGCAAATTCGAAAGAAATTTTTGCAAAAACGGCTCGATTGACGATTTTGTTTTTTTATAGCAATATTGTTTTGAGACATACTACATTCATAATCAAGAAAAATATTTCTGGTGACCCAGTTTTGCTCGGTATATATTAAATAAAAATCATTGCTATTAGAACAGAGCAACAGATACTTTTAAAATACAAAATGCTCAGCAACTAGTTCTTTGCAACCGAAAATTTTGCTGGTCATCTTTATTGCCTAACTCTCACATAGTTGTATTCATCTAACAACACTTATAAAATTTGATGTTAACAAAAAAAATAAGAAATAAATAAATATACGTATACCCACAGATATTAAATAGCGTGTTCAAATTATTTCATGTTCCCATTATATCAGACAATTTTATATTCCCGAAAACGGTTCTTTTGTTTTAAAATTTAAAAACCAAAACCCACAACTTTAGCTGCATTTAGCAGTCGTTTAATAATTTTTTTGTAACATTTTGCGGAAGTTATTTGAAAAGAATTGCAAACATGAAAACCACAAGTGAATAAATTTTGAAAAAATGGAATGATAAATAATAAACTTTGGAGAGAGAGAAAAAAAAAACTGAATAAGAAGACATGTCTGGTGGCATGAACAACAGAATGAACAAACATCTTCAGAAGGCAAACATATGCAGCAAATTTAAATTCCATTTGCAGTGTTCTTTTTTTTTGTAAATTAAAAGACATGTTTATGTATTTAATTAATAAATTCTGAACAATTACACTAGTTCACAAAATACTAAAATGACTAGCCAAACTCGAAAATTAAATTTCGAATATCTTATGGATTAGTTTCCTTAAGGGCGGATTATGGGACCGTAAACGTAAATGTGATGTAACTGTACCGTGTCGTAGCTAAAACGTACACTTATAGATTACCGTAAACGACATTATTATTTAGCATCTATTTCATGTGGTTTTATACTTTATTCAAAATTTTTCCATTTATTTGTTATTTTTTATTCCTTATTTGTTGTTTGAATCAATTTTCTTTATTCATTTTATATTTTTTCCCAATAAAATCATTCAGCTGTTTCGATGCCGGATAGGACATTCTGATTTCAACAGCATGATCCGGCAAGTACGTTTACATTTACGTCTTAGTAACCATTCGTATACATTTCTTCTTGTGGTTTCGAAACAGCTGATTCGTTACAGATACGTTTACGGTTGGGTAACTCAGCTTTAATGTTCGATTTTCGAGATTTTAGTCGGAGGCAGTTTGACAAATACGTCTATGAACTGAATTTATTCACTGATGAAACAAACTTAATGAACATTATCTGTATTGTCGCTCATGCGTATCAAAGTTAAAAATTTTAAGCAAATCTACGTTCAACCGCTGGGAGTATAAAAAAATTTGAAGCAGTTAGCGTTTATAAAATTTCCGTTATAATCGAACGGAAGTTGGCAAAATTTTTTAAGAAGTAATGTCAAGCAGTTACGTTAGATGAGTTGAGTTTTAAACGCTCATAATTACCCACGTTAAAAGTTAACGTGCATACAAAAAGTAATGTGTTAGTTTTTGTCTTAAAAGCGTTTTTATCCACTTTGAATTTTTTTATGAGTTATTTTAAGTCGAAAACACAGCTATTATTTTTTAATCGGTTCTATAAAATTAACTCACTTTGTTTAACTTAATCACCCATAACTTCGAAATTTATTTATGGATTTTATTAATGTGCACCTTCATTTCTGTATTGCAATACGGATCTTTTTTTTCTCTTAATTTTGAAAATATTATTTTCGTCAAATTCAGATTTATTTTTTAATATATTTTTCATATTGTATCTAAATTACTGAAAATATTAAAAACAATTAGGGGTGAACTAACCTAACAAAAAACAAAGTTGCTAAAATTTTTATTTTACATTAATAACGATTTCCTATTGGGTGGATACAACGATACAAAAAATAATGTTTATAAAGTTTGTTATCAATTTGATTTTCTTTACATTGATACCATCTCGACGACAGTCTTCAATAAGGAGTGCGCCTTTAAAAATGTAATACATAAAAAGCTGAAAAAGCTAATTGCTGTTGCATTTCTTTTTTTTTTATATACACTTGTGCTCACGAAATTAAGTCAATTCAATTTTTTTTTATTTTATTGTTGTTGCCTTTATTTTTAAAGATCAAAATAGTGGCTAAATTCGCCACGAAAGGCAAGGAGATGGTGCAAAAAATTGTACAGAATTTTAACGTAATGTTTGTTTTTTCATTTTGTCACTTGTCTTAAGTGGGCGTGGCTTTTAACGAAAAATTAGCGATATCAATCTTTTATCAAATTACATAGTAAAATTTAGGCAGTACTGATCGGTTCTGTACAAACTGTATATTTTTGAAATCCTATAAAATTTCCTTAAGTCTTGCATTATCTCTATCTACAAATAGTCACCAGACTTAAAATTGCAGCACTTTAAACATGACCAAATTTTTATTTGTATTTAGCGATTTTAAAAGAAAGTTAACACTGAAATTTTAACATGAAATGATTTTTACTATAACGTAAAAAAAAATCTTGACTGATTTGTTATATTGTGGTAAGAAAGCATAAAAATATTCACTTTAAAATTTCAGTGCTGTTAACGTTATTAAAAATCGCTAAAAACAAGGAAAAATTTGGTCATGTTTAAAGTGCTGCAATTTTAAGTCTGGCGACTATTTGTAGATAAAAATAATGCAAGACTTAAGGATATTTCCTAGGAATTTCAAAAATATACAGTTTGTACAGAACCGATCAGAACTGTCCAAATTTTACTATGTAATTTGATAAAAGGTTGATATCGCTAATTTTTCGTTAAAAGCCACGCCCACTTAAAATCAGTGACAAAATGAAAAAACAAACATTACGTTAAAATTCTGTACAATTTTCTGAACCATCTCCTTGCCTTTCGTGGCGAATTTAGCCACTATTTTGATCTTTAAAAATAAAGGAAACAACAATAAAATTAAAAAAAAAAAAAAAAATGAATTGACTTAATTTCGTGAGCACAAGTGTATATTGTTATGTTTTTACCTTTTAAAAACGTTGGTTTATTTTCTTTAAATAAACCGGATTCTTTTCTATTGCAATCAAAATAACCAGTCCCAACGCTCACACCAATTGTTTATCTCCCTTAGATAAACCGGCCTGGTGCTCTCTCAACAATAATAACAACCAATTGGAATAACCGAACACAAACACAAAACAGGAGGAACATTACCTAAGAGCGAATGTAATTATACAACTACATAATTTTCAAGTTAGTTTTACAATGTTCTAGTAAAATATGGAAATTTTTTTGTAAAATATATATAAGCCTTGCAAAATATGCGAAAAAATAGATATATTTTACTATAAATTTGTAAAACTTACTTGGAACTTATGTAGTTGTAAAATTACATTTCACTTACATAGATAATATTCCCCCTGCTTCTGCACGCAGTATTGCCAGAAAAAACAAAACAAAACAGCAGTCCGCGCCATCTGTTGCATTAAAAATCGGTATTGCCGTAATTCAGGAACTATTGAGACAGACCCTTGCGTCTTATAGTGCATTTAGACATCTACTTGATTAAAGTTAATCCAACTTTTTAATCTTCATCGTTTACACATAAATTTTTTAATTAACTTGATAGTTAAAAGTTTAACTCTGTCAATTTAAAATACCAAGGTGGCGCCGATAGCGATCCGGCATATCATGAACATTAAAAATGTCGGCGTTAGCAGCATATTTGTCGACAGCGGCAAAATATTTTTACGACAGCGTCTTAACGTTAATTTTTGTCTAACTTTAGTGTGTGTGATTTACAGTGCTGCCAATCGTAATCATAACAAAAAACAGAGTTGTATGAATACAGAGTCGTTTAAGAATAGTAACCTCATTAAAATTTGGATTATCTGTTAATTAAAAATATTAAAAAGGGTTTAATCATCTTGTTTAGTGCTTGTTTAAGCAGTTAAGCCGACTTTTCCGGGATTAACTTTTGTGTCTGAACGCACTATTACATCAAAGCCAGAATACATAAAAATACATATTTGCATTTAGGGCACACGATTTTTGTGAACTAGTGTTACCAACAATACTTTACAATAATTATGAGCAATGAAAACAAAAGTTGACAATGTTAAACAGTTTATATTTTAGTATTTCAAACTTCATTTAATATATATTCTTGTAAAATTGAGTTGAGTAATCTTCTTTCACAGAGTTGTGAGTCAATGACCTACGCCTATTGTTCTTCTTCAATCACCACCAGATCTTATATAATTGTAACAGAAAATTCCTTTTTGAAGAATATAGAATTATAAAATTTTAATTTTTTTTATAAATTGGTTCGGTTGGTGTTTGATTTACGTGTTTATTTTAGTACTGATGATGATGGTGGGGTAGGTTAGTTTTGAACTTGCAAGACAGTCAGCCAATTGGACAAAAATATTCTTTAAAAATCATCGCATCGTAGTAGTTTTACGCTTTGTTGAATCCCGTAAAAACTACAGAAAAAACTAAAACACGTAAAGCTTATTCACAACCACCGGTATAGGTAGCGTCAAGTGGGCACCTATTTCAAGTGTAACTTTTCATTTGGTTTATTATCGTGAAAATATACAAACAAAAAAAACATCATGCATGTGCATCAAACCCCAGGTTTAAACATACTACATTCTATAAAACTTACAAGTGCATTTAATTTTTTTAAATAGCAATTGTTTAGTATTTTTTATTAACACTCCAAAGAAATAAAATATGAAACCAAAAAGTGTATATGGCACGCTTTTCATAAAGTTATTACTCGGTTGGAAAAAACTGCTTATTACACGGTTACAAAATACCATGAAAAAAAACTACAATACAATAGTTTTATTAAAAAGGGGGAACATTTTTACCTAGATTGAAGGTTGATGAATTTATGAGAAGGTCAGAAGACATGCGATTCAAAACATAAGCAGATCGAGGAGATAAAGCGAGTTAGAATTAGAACATTAAAACTGAGATTTCTTTCTTTAAAGCTAGTAGATTTTTAAAAAGTAAAAAAGTTGAAAGTCGATCATGCGGACCATAGGGTTGTTCGCGTACTTACTACAAGTTACTACACTTAAAATAATACGTCAGTAGAAAAATCTGCCAAACGAGTTTTAAGTCGATTTGACTAATTTTTAACAAACTGTTGAAACAACGATTTAAAGATTTTAGTCATCTTCATTTAACACTATACTAAAAATCCTTAGTACTTTAACTAGTTTTGAGTGTTAATTTTCAAAATTATTTATAATTAATTTTTAAGAACCCATTCGCTAAATTTTGCAAAATTTATTGTTCAAATATAATATTTTCGTGTAACTGTTATTACCCGGTAGATGGCGCCACCAGTGTATACGAGTTTTGCAGATGGCGCTATTTCTTTTCCTCAAGATTTTTTAAAATGGCCCATATCTCGAAAACTAAGAGAGATAGAGCAAAATTGACATAAATTTCGACTACCCCTAACCGTATAATACTCCAGCGAAAGGGGTTATCTATATCCAAAAATGGACCATGGTGGGGATTTTGACCCTGGGGAATTTTTAATCAAAATTTTCCACTTCATAAAAGGGCCCATATCTTGAAAACTAAGCGAGATATAGCAAGACGAACAAAATGTTTGCTCCTACACTCAAAATAATACGTCTGCTGGCTGGACAGAAATATTTGTTAATTTAACAAAATTTATTCCTGTTTTTTGGCTTAAAATAAAATTTGTTGATTTTAAAAAATTCTTTTGTTGAATTTAACAAATCTAAATTTAAGTAAAAAAATCTGTAAAACTACTAATTGCAATAAAAATCAGTTAAAAACTACCTTGCAGAATCAACAACAGAAATGAGCAAATTTTTGAGAAATAAATGTGCTAAATATACAAAATATAAAAAATTTTAGTTAAATTTGAAATGCTAAAATCAGCAAAAAAAAAAAAATTACTGAATTTTAATAGACTAAGGTCGGCTAACTTATCTAAAAGAATGCTTATTTTAACACTATTTACAGTTGTTTTGATGAAAATTTTACTCTTGGTTAAGGTAGTAAAATTGGTCTTTAACCTAAGCCACGAATAAAATTCGCATAAAAATGGCTCTGGATAGTCTTAAATTGAGCGTATTTTTAGATAAGTTAGCCGACTCAAAACATTAAAACAATTTATAATTTTGAAACATTTTTTTAGATTTTTTTTTATGCGAATAAAAATCTATGCTTTTAAAATCAGCAGTCTATTATTATTAGACTAACAGCCGAATGCATAAAGTTTCTAAACAGTTTAATTAAACGTTTCTAAGCTAATTAGGCAAAAACAGTATGCATAATTCGTTTAATAACAAACAATTTAACAATCTTTTCATAAAGTTTGGAAAACAAAAATCTCTGTTGAAACCAAAACTATTGAGTTTTCATTTATTTAACAGCTTTTTCAAGGGTCGTCCACCCAAGCATATGTAGAATCTTACATATTGCATCCAACGAATTAAAAAAACCTGGAACAATTGCAGCATTTAAACCCTTTTTCATTAAATTTTTTCAAATTGGTGTACAAATAAAATAAAAAATTAGTTTAACAAAATAATTGATGTTGATGTAATCAAAACATATTCGTCACTCGAATACTTTCAGTATTCGTAGTATTAAACTGTCTTTTAAATATTATTTTACACTACTACATAACCAAGATATGTATAAAAATTATTTTTATCATGGTTTTAATTATTATAAATTATTTTTATTGATAAAATCTTCAAAGCAACCCAGGAAAATTTTATGTTCCAAAGAATCGTTTGTAGAATAGCTACTTTTCATCTACAGCCCACTCTACTGTCGATTCTAACACCGATTTATTTGTTTGAAATTGTCCCAAAAGCAGAGTTCTAGAACTAGTTCCAGAACTGATTCTAGGGCAACCGGTTCCACTTTGGAGCTATAGAAGTGGTAGCTTTTGGGACAATTTCAAACAAAAACGAGTAAAAAGGCTAAAGTCGGGCATGCCTACTTTACAATACCCTACACCAGTCTGGTTAAAAGCCAACTAATGTTTGGATCCGAAATTCGAATGGGTTAAAATGGGACTTGTGTCAAAATTTTCTATAAAATAATAAAAAAATAAAAAAAAAGATATTTTGATGAAATTTGGTACACCGACTTATGTCGGCCCAAGGACGAAGCCTATTGATTTTGGTGAACATCGGTCCATGTTTAGACCTAGTGCCCATATAAGGGTCCTACTAAAATTATATGGTTTATACGCTGCAGGTCGCAAATATTAAGATATTTTGATGAAATTTGGTATACCGACCTATATCAGCCCAAGGACGAAGCCTATTGATTTTGGTGAACATCGGTCTATGTTTAGACCTAGTGCCCATATAAGGGTCCCCCCAAAATTGGCTTGGTTACAAACTGCAGATCGCAAATATTAAGATATTTTAGTGAAATTTGGTGCGCTGACTCACATTATATAAAATTTTGACACAAGCCCCATTTTAACCCATTCGAATTTCGGATCCAAACATTAGTTGGCTTTTACACAGACTGGTGTAGGGTATTGTATAGTCGGCATGCCCGACTTTAACCTTTTTACTCGTTTTTATATTTAACAGTTTTTTTTTGTTATTCTTATCGTACTAATATTTAGCAAAAAAGATCGGTTAATTTCAGCAGTTTTTTCTACACAGTTTTCATTCTGCTAATTTTACAGGTTTATTTGTATGAGTCTATGACTTATTTATTTCATAAATATTTTTTTGTTGCAGAAATTTTGGTTAAATAAATAGAACAGATTTGAAAAAGACCGAGGTGTTTAGAGATGTTATATATACAGGCCTGTTCTGAAAACGGTGTGATTTTAAAACACGGACCGTTTTAAAATCACACGGGTGATTTGTTGCTGTTCTACAAATCACCAGATTTTATTTTTTTCGGCGTGATTTCAGTTTTTCGATATCACGAGGAAACAGCTGATTTCTTTACTTTGTTTTGATTTATATTTTTAATAAAAATATTATGTGGAAAATTAAAATGCCGGGAGCTACTATATTGGCAGTAATTGATTTAAAAAGAAAGCAGTTAAGGGATGATAGTGTTAAAAAGCGTTATTTGCGTGATGTATCAAATCCTATGGATACAAACGAAACATTGTAAGTAAACAACGATTAAATTAATGTAATGATTTAAGGCATATTGGTTTTCAGTTTCATTTCATTTTACCGGCTAAACAAGAGGGCTTTTCAAATGGTATTGGAAGAAATAGCACCACAGCTACCAAACTCCTCCATTCCGGCAAGTATTCAGCTAGCAGCTGTGCTTAGATTTTTAGCAGTCGGATCGTATCAAGGGGTCATAGCGAACGATGTGAACATAAGTATGGGACGCTCCACCTTCTGCAAGATCTTATGGAACGTAATGAATTTATTAGAAGAAACCTTGTGTCCAACTTGGATACAAATCTCATTAGATCAGCAAACACAAAGTGCATTAAAATCTCATTTCTATCAACAGTTTGGTATACCCGGCGTAGTTGGATGTGTTGATGGAACGCTTATTAGAATAATGAAGCCACCGTCCGATCATTCTGCATATTTTAGCAGAAAGGGTAATTACAGTCTTAATGCTATGATTACTTGTTGTTGCCATTTGTTACATTTAATACATGTTTCTTTATATTTTCTTAATAAAAAACTTCATAATTATTGGCTATTTTCATTTTTACTTAAGAAAAATAATAAAGTTTGGTATTAAAAGGTTATTTTTATAAAATATTTTAGTTAATTTGTTCGGTACTGTAACATTAGGTTTGTTCCACGTAATTCTGGGTAAAGTCTGGTAAAATGAGAGTAAACAAATAATTATCTCAAAAAATGGTAAAATTGCTCACAATACCGGGAACGCACAAAACCACATTTCAAGCCCAAAAATAAACGTCAAAGTTATTCATATAAACAAAAGCTATTTTTAACAATAAAATATCGAAGGGAATAAAGAGAAAGTGTTAGAACGTGGTATTTGTTAACGATATTAATTAATGTTTACAAGTTTTTTTTAATATTTTAATAATTTTTACAAATTTAAAACAGCTGATTTATAAACAACTAGTGATTTGACAGTTTTACCATTTTACCCGAAAAAAAGTACGGGTAACTTCTGGTAAAAAGAGAAACAAATTATTCTCTCATCAACGCTCTCATTTACCCAATTTTTAACAATAGAAACGCTTTTTGGTAAAATTGGGTTCCCGCGGGCACCCGCGGTAACGTACGTGGAACAGAGCTATTGTGTGACTCTGGCATCTACACATGTATTTTCGAAAAGCCAAATCAGCTGACAACTAAATATGATTGCAAAATCACGAAGAATGTCATACAAAAAAAAAATACAATTTTTTGCAAACAAGCAGTTACTTTGAAAACTTGGTAATTTTTAAGTTTTTTATGTATAAAAGCCTAATCTTACTACTAGAATCCATAAAAAACACATAAAATTACATTTTCAAGATAGTTATTATTAAGTTCATAACAAAGTACGTACAGAAAAACAGCAAGTGATTTCAAATAACCTTAACTTATCTGACCTGTTTAAAATCACGTGATTTTCAAAATATTTCTGTTCAGAACACCTTTTAAGTGATTTCAAATCACTTCGGCGTTAAGTGATATCCAGAACAGGCCTGATAATTTTTTCTTATTATCGGAATACCTCGACGTTAACTAAAATTTCTTTAAGATACACGTTCGTTTTTTTTTTTTTTAATTATTGATTTCTTTCTCTTTACAAAGAAACAAAATCTTTTATTCTTTTAATAAATATCTTCGAATTAACAAGTTATTAAAATATTAACAGCTTATGTAATTTAATCACCTACTAATAAATTATCATTCATTTAAATAGTTTACATTTGTTAATGTTGTCTTTTTTAGACATCTAGACTCCAAAATTTAAGAAATCTATTTATTTATACACAAATTTATTCACAAACTCAGGTAATGTCTTTTTTAAGTTTTCAACATTTTTCAAATAAAGCCTCTTTTTACGCATTCCATAATCGTACCGTGTCTTTTCATATACAATTCTTGGATTCAATAATATGTAAAGCTCTTTTATACTAAAAAAACAGAAAATATCAAATTTATTGCGTATTTCTTTATTATACTCGTAAGTACATAGCCTAGAATTTTGCCAAAAAAAAGAATAATTTTATTTCTTTTCCATTTGTATATTTTTAGTTGCGAATTTCATTTAAATATTTCTGTTTTTATTTTCTTTAAAAAAAAATCCATTTTATATGAAACACAGACAGTTGATAATTGTTTGTAAAAACGTTTTTTTTTTTTAAGAAAAACAATTATGCGTAGATTTTTAATAGGATTTTTTTTTGTTTTATTTGCTAAATGTCTGTATAATGATTTCATTATATGAATTATAATAGAATATATAAAGATAACTAATAGTTTGTAAACGAACTACAAACAAAAAATTAAAGTAAAAACTGGTTCGAAATTCTATGATGGTTAGAAGTCCAAACAAAAAATATACAATGCTAATAAAGTACAGTGGGTCAAAAATAGTAACATTTCCCATGTGAAAATCGAAATATATATGAACATACATGATCATACAGTGGCTCGTATGTGATCATGCCTCAAATTTCGGATCCGAAGATATATGGAAATATATGAGATCATATCGAACTAGATCATATAATCAAAAATTATTAAAAAACTACCCGAGTAAAACAGTTACATATAGTCGTGTAAAATGCGATTAAGTTATATCTGTATAAATATACAGTTTCATCCGAAAAATGGCCCGATGTAATTGTATCAGTTTTTTATCAGTTTTTATCTAATTGTATCAGTTTAGATCTCAACTAATAAAATCTGATGAAATTATATCCGATTTTTGACCTGATACAATTTTACCGGTTTATATCTTATGGTATCTGTTTAGATCGTAGTTGGTACAATTTTATATAAATAAAATATATATGTATCCGACATTTGCCTTATATAATTGTATCAAAATTTTAAACTAGATATAATTGCATCAGGTCAAAATTCAGATATAAAAATGTATCTATTTGGATCTAAACTAATACCATGCGACATAAACCGATAAATTTGTATCAGGTCAAAAATCAGATAAAATTTCATTTGATTACTATATATCTAATCAGTTAAGATCTAAACTGATACAATTAGATAAAAAGTGATAACCAACTGACACAATTATATCGGGCCATTTTTCGGCCCTATGCTCCTTGCAGGAGTAAAAGGAACAAATATAAATATTTTTCGGATGAAATGGTTTATGGATCACATTAAGTTATATATTACTATATAAAGCTCCATATTAATTTGTTTTAATAGGGTAGTAATTTTACCCTTAAATGTTCAGTGTATCTTTAAAGATACAACCATAGAAAAAGTTTCTACGGCTTTATTGAGTTAAAATAAGATGAAATTTACACGATCGCATTTTTATAAAAATATTTTAAATTGTGGCTTTACTTACTTATTACTGATTAAAAATCAAAATTCGAAAATTGGATTTTTTTTATGATATTAAAAAAAGGTAAAAATAATTTAAAAATATTTACCCGACTAAAAAAGATATTATATACCCGGTGAAAAATGTTCATATACGCTCAAACATGTTCATATATGGTTTATGTATGGACACATATGAAAAAATATGGATTTTTTATGAACATATATGGATTTTATATGAACATATATGGAAGTATATGTGATTCCATATATGGAAAAGATTTCATATACAGACATATATGGAAGCATTTGTTATTTCATATATGGAAATGGCACTCATATATGGACAAATATGAAAGTATATGTTATTCAGTTTATGCAAAAGGGACTTGTATATGAACATATTTCGAAGAATACATTTTTCCATATATGTAAAAGGAACTCATATTTGGATAAATATGGAATTATATTTAATGCCATGAATAAAAAAAGGAACATATGTAGCGCCTAATTTGAATGTCATACATAAATTTATATCTATCGTACAATCTTATAATAAAGGACAGCAACGTTCGCATGTATTCGCATATATTTAATGAATGTATTTGTTCATATATGTCCATATATGAACATATACTTAGGTGTTACCTCATTTTTTGAATTTCTTCATATATGTGCAAACCATATAAGAACATATACGAACATTTTTAACAGGGTAATCATATATCACCATATATAAACCCATATATAAGTCCATATCTAATTTGATCCGAATATTGGAATATATAATTATATCAAGCGAGATAAGCATGTTATCTAACCTGATACAATTTGATCCGAAAAATGGGTCTATCTAACTTCATCAAATTATATATTAATACATATGTATAATTTGATGAAGATTTTCAAATAAAATTTTAGTAAATATTGTTGAGATCACTTATTTTCATTCATATTAAATACTAATGCTTAATGTTTAGAAAAATTTTTGTTAATAAACTTTGAAAAAGCTGACAAAATAAAACATTACAAAAATTTGTCGGAACAACTGTCTTATAAAATAAAAAAAATAACTTTCAGAATTAATTTTTTTTTCACGGAAAAAAAAACTGAACATAAACCATATTTATTTCAACATATGTTTTTCTACTTTTTATTTTTAAATTTAAAAATTGCAATTAAACAAGTATTTAATTTTTGCATTAAAAAATACAAAAATTGTTTTTTCGGACTTTCTATATTTTCATATATTTAGTTAGAATATTCTTCCACCTCAAGTCCAAATTCCAATATGATATTGTCATATTAGATTTTTATTTGTTGTTTCAAAAAGGGTTGATCATTTTCATGATAGACAATACAATTGTTTCGTAGACATCACTCTACTCTTCAGTTGTCCGCAATAAGAAAATGATAACTTTCTTACTCAAACCGAGACATTAAATAAGGTACAAAAAACCAACGGGATGAGAATTTTGTACTTTCGTATATGAACTGTCTGATTTGGTAAAACCAGTTATAAATCAACTCCTTTTTGAAAGCAACAATTACATAAAAGTACCCTTTGCAATTCAACTTTATAAAATTTTGTATAATTAGATATGTCAGATATAATTATATATAAAATTAATACAATTTTCTATTAACTTTGTTATATATTTTGATATAATATGGCTTATAAAAGCTTATATGCCATTATATATAATTATGTATGAAGTATATTTGCAGATCTCTTAATATATAGCTGGGGACCAAATCGCATATGATTATATATAACGTTATATCAAACATATTTATAAAACCAAAGTGTTAATATAAATGTATATGGTTATATAAAACCACGCATATAAACATTTAAAGTTATATCAAATCATATAAGATTATATAAAAACTTTTTTAGTCGGGTAAATAAAATACGTATGAAACTGTTTGTTACACCTAGGGATGCCGAACGGGACTGGTTTTTACAAATCCCGGGATTCGGGATTTTGAAAATTGAAATACCGGGATCCCGGGATTTTTCGGGATTCCGGGATTTATCGGGATCCCGGGATTTTTCGGGATTTCGGGATTTTTCGGGGTTTCGGGATTTTTTTGTTTCATCATATTTTTAATTTTAAAAATAAATAGCTAAAATAAATCCTACAAATTAAAATAATTCATTTAAAATGTACTTATTATTTCTTGCAGTATGAAATAAACAAATTAAGCCGCATTCACAATGCTGCAGAGTGCAGTGTGTAAAATAGAGATAAAAACTATGTAAGTGCAAAAAAAGAAAGGAACAAAATCCACTCAGAGTGGAGTACTACAGCATTGTGAATCTGGCTTTAAACCGAAATTACACTCATAGAAATAAGTATGTAAAAATAGCAGAAAAAGCTACTAAAAATAAGCAAAAAAGATCCGCGATTAAAACTATACTTATGAGTTAAATTTAAGCAAATTGCAAATCACAATTTACCTCTGAAGAAACTTTTTAACTAAAAGTTTTTACTAAAACACTGCAAATTTTTAGTTATATTTGGCTAAAATTAATTGAATGCAAATACAAACTATTCTGCTGAAATCATCAGAAATATATAGTGACTATTAGTTTTTTTTTTAATCAAGTAACATAAAATATTAAGCACATACCTCTGCTGATTTCAAAAAGGCAGATTGTTAGATTTTTCTAATTTAACAATAATTTGCTGTTTTTAGTCGGCAAACTTATTTTGCATGAAGTTATGATTTTAGCAAATCATCAATAAAATAAATAAAAACATGTCCTTTAAGAGATTATATAAACCTGAATTATGATTTTCAAAAGTTTCACAGCTGAATAAAAATTTTTAAATTATTAATGTTTTTATTCTGATTTATTTAATCCGTAATCTATTATTTGAATGATTCAATTGCCAAATCGATTAACTCCACATAGAAAAATAAATGAGTATTAGTGAGAAAAATGAAAAAATATTATATACTGTTTTTTAAAATTTAAGTGAAATTATAGATTTTGTAATTTAGTAGTGTTAATATTTCTTATCAGAGAAATTTGTTTTGAATATTTCACAGTTAGTCAATAAAGGGGTTTGAAATTTAAATTTTATAAAGTTCAGAAAATGGAGTTAATCGATTTGGCAAGTGAAGCATTCATTTATGAATGGGAAAAATTAGTTCTTTAATAACATTTAATAAGATATTACATTTATGTGATTTAGGTCGAATATAACAATAAAAAAAAATACAAAAATAGATAAAATATGGCAAATAATGAAATCGGAAATCCCAGGATTTTTTCAACACCAATCCCGGGATTTTCGGGATCGGGATTTCGGGATCGGTATCCCTAGTTACACCCTTTGAACCACTGTACATTATATAAATTATCAAAAAACCCTGATATTAAATTTTTCATGTTTTATTAGTTTGTTTCTTGTATTCTTTACTTTTTTTTAGAAATAGAATTTTATGACTCCTTTGACACCAACCACAATTTAGTTAAGATTTTTGTCTTGTTTTTTGCTATAACAATTCACAAAAACGCAAAACAATTTTGAAGCACGGTTTCAACTTTGCGTTAAATGAATGAATATATAAAAAACAAAATTCAATGGATTATGTTTAATAAGTTGATGAAACTTTTTCTAACATATACAGCAAAAGCTGCCAATAACGGACTAATTTTAAATTCAAATCCATTGCAAAATGGAACGGCATACAAAAGTGAAAGGTGTATTATGAACCACATACATTTTCTAAAAATATTTTTATTTTCTTTAATAAATTATTTTTATGTCTGATTTTGGTTCACTATTGTAAGATACTTTCACTCTAATATTTTTTAAAAATATGTTCCCAACCTACAAAATTGGAAAAATACGATGTCCAATTTCGGTGCCTTCACTATATATTTTTCGTCTTTTAATTCTTTTTTTTTTTTTTGAGTTCATTACTTCATTTTTGTGTTTTTTTTTTTAGCGTGTAAGTAGTTATGGATTCCCATGGCGTCTTCAATGATTTTTTATACGCACGAATGTTCGCAATGGGGTTGTGAGATACTATGTAGTATATTTATTATATAGCCAGAAGTTAAGAACGGAGTTGTTATAATGATCATTAATTTTTCATATTTTTCATTTTTTTTTTTTTTTGCAAATTTTTCATATAGTTTTTTAATATTTTTTGTGTTTTACTTAAGTGTGACATGTGTTTTTTTGCGGAAAAAAATATTATGAGATCTTTTTTTTAAACAAATCACACCATACCATCAACCACATCTTATATTATTCATTAAATTTATGAGAACTAAATATGAAAAAAATGAAAAGTACAATATACAAATCTTAGTAAATCACATTTATCAAATATTCTTTAACTAAACATGAATAGATGCTTGAGAACAAAAACTTTTAAATTTGAATTAAAAATAAGATTTGTATTAATATGAAACTTCCGACTTTACGTTATTCGTATTAAATAGCGCCCTATTCTGTAAATCGTTCAGCTTTACATACATTATACGATACTGCATATGAATTTTTACTTTCTCTATAACTTTTAAATTTGTAAAAAAAAACAGATACATTCCCAGCAAAAATTTCCATTACCCTTATTATCGGGTTTGTAAGAAGAAATAAAGCTATGGAGGTAAACACTTATTTTTCTATTACAAAACCTATTATTTTAATAAGAGCATGTCTATTAGACTGGCCTAGCACTTATTTTGTGAGGTTACTGGAAATACTAATCCACAAAAAATTTCAGCTCAATCGAAGAATTTTTGAGCTATTCCTGGCCCTTCAAAGTTTTGCAATACGATTTACAAACAAGGAAAATTCCTTTTTTTTGCGGTTTTTGAAAATACTGGCGTTTAAAAAACGGTATTTCTGGAAAATGTCAATGGAATCGTAATCTAGACTGAATTGCCTTTCTAGCAATTCAAAATCGGTTGGAAAATATTTAAATAATTGCAATTACCCCAGACCATTGTAGGGTTAAAAACAGATAAATTATGAAACTCGTAAATAAAATAGGGATTTTCATATAATCTCGTATTCTACTCGTAAACGGTGCAAACCTGGTGTGTTTATGAGTTTAATATCAAACTCCATACATAAAAAATATGGTTTGTAGTAGTAGTAGAATTATCCTTTATTTAATAAATTCAAGCAATATACATAAATATTTTAAAAATAGAATAAGTACTACGTTGACCTATGGTTGTCAGTCGACAATTAATAAATAGTTACATTTTTAAAGATACACATTAGAGCGTACCACTTACAGGCAAAACAAAAAAAAAGTGCGCCGTACACCCTCCAATATGAAGTATTTTTGCAAGGAGGTTTCAAAAATTTTTTTTTTTACATTTTTCGTTATATCTTTGGCATTTACAGTCGGATCTTAAAGTATGATGCATCGATGTTTTTCTCTCGAGGAGACCAGTGTTTTGCTCAAGTATCCCGTTCTAGTAGTTACCCACCAGATCTCAGTTGCTACTACCCTAATGTACAACCCTAATGTCAGAAAATTAAAGCTCGCAAAAAATCATTAAACTTTTGCTAAGGAAGTTTTTCGATAAACCCAGTAGAAATTTTTTTTATATGTATATTGGTTGCCGAATGTAGGGGTCGCCTTTTTAATTTTTTTTCATTGGATTTTTCCTTTATAGCAAAACACTGGTCTCCTCGAGGCAAAAAATCGATATATCACACTTTAAAAGCCAACTTTAAATGCCGAAGCTATAACGAAAAATTTAAAAAGGCGACCCCTACGTTCGGCAAAAAAAATTTTTTTTTTGAAATTGCCTTGCAAAAATACTTCATATTGGAGGGTGTAAGGCGAACTTTTTTTTGGGGTACGGTCTAATACACATGCTTTCTTTTTAAAAGTTAAAAATTAAATTTACCTAACAAAAAAAAAAAATTTTTTTTTCTATATTGAATACATGTTTTTATGTAATTAGCTAAGGATTTCCATTCTACAGTAATCCCGTTCAGAATATTAATGATTTCGTATTCCTCAAGTAAAACCTTTTTGAAATAAATAAGTCTAAACTCTTAACGCTCCACATCGGCCAAGAAAGTACTGAATATTTTCCCTTTCATTCACATTACAAAGCGAACATAAAGTTGGTGCATTAGCTTGAAACCTGTTTTCACTTCTAGCCTTAAAAATCCACATAACTTCCTTCTGACTTGCATTTGGTCAAATAGTTTTTATGGTTTGTATTTATACAAGATTTACAAGGAGTTTACGAGTTTATATGAAAACCCCTAATATTTTTTCAAAAACTTACAATAAATATTCAGATATCAATTTTTGTCTCTCTTGGATTATGCCAACCTAGTCCCAGGTATGTCGAAAGATGGAATATTTTTTTTGTAAATTTGCAAAACTCTAATTTTGAGTTTTTTAAAATTTTGTTCAACAAAATATAAAAGAAAGTGGTCAACGCATGGAGTTTTTTTTAACTACACTCATAGAAATAAATCTGTAAAAATAGCACAAAAAGTAAATAAAAATTAGTTAAGAATGATGCTGCAGAAAAAACTGCTGAAATGAGCAGATTTTTTTGCTAAATACTAGTAAAATAAGAACAGCAAAATTAAAAATGTTAAATTTACAGAATTTTAGTTATATTTAAGTTAACTTTTAGTTAATTGAAAATAACTAATTGTACTGTAGAATCTTCAGAAAATTTTGTTAAATATTAGTAGAATAAAAATAGCAAAAATAAAAATTTAGCAAATATTTCTGCTAAAATCAGCAGAAATATTTGCTAAAAAAATTGTAAACTGTTGTTTTCGAAAAGCTCGATTTTTATTTACATTAAAAAAAAAATTGAAAAAAAATTTCAAAAATTTAATTTTTTTGTAATTTTTTAGGCTACAAATTATTTAGCAAAATTTTTTGATGATTTTAGCAGGTTAATTTGCTATTTTCCATTAACAAAAATTTAACTCAAATATAACTAAAATTATGTATATTTAACATTTTTAATTTTACTAGTATTTAGGAAAAAAATCTGCCAATTTCAGCAGTTTTTTCTGTAGCATAATTTTTAACTAATTTTTAGTAACTTTTTCTGCTATTTTTATTTCTATTAGTGCATGTATTGATCTATAGAAAAGAAAATTTTTTCTTGGATTAAAATAAAATTTTTTGTGTAATTTTTTGCAATTTAAAGTTCTATCGGGATTAAAAAAACACCCTATATAATCATAAAATTGCTTATATCTCGGAAACTAAGCTATATAGAGCAAAATCAACAAAAATTCTTCACTCTGTACTTATTAATCCTACTCCCAATAATAAATATGGGACTGTCTCGGGACAGATCCAGATGAGAGTCCAGAAACACAGATTGTTAGCGACATTTAGCAGAAACTTTCAGTTAAATCAGATGAAGTTTCTGTTGAATTTAGCTCAAATTTCTTAGCTAAGTTAACTAAAATTGTCTGTGTATTTAGCAGTGTGTAAAATTTAGATTACCCAAATTTAGCGGACCATAATTCTCAACTTCATTGAAAATTCTGCCGGCGCAAATACAGGTACTATTTTCTGTTATTTTAGCAGAAATTTGAGCTATTTGTACGGGCTGTTTTATGAGTATAACAGTGAGCATCATCCTTTTTTATTTCGCTTAATTTCAACATTTATAAAATCTTAATAAAATAATTTGAAAATTCGTTACAAATAAATAGACTTCACTACATTGCTTGATCTATCAAAACAACAGAGTAGTACTTTTGGAAGATGACAAAGCAAATTGTGGCAAATATTTCCTCCTACACTAGAATAAAATTTTTTGATTGAGTTTGTAATATACATAATCTAACAAATATTTCTAGAAATTCTAAATACGTCGTCCCCTGACGATTTCTTTAGGGATGAATGAAATCCGGAGAGGATTATTTCTCACAATTTGTCCAAATTTCGAATAACGAATAGTTCGAATAATTAAAAAGTATATCTTTTTTTTTTAAACATTTTTGTAATTATTTTCCAATTTCGGTCAATCGATTAATTGTATTAAATTATTCTAATTATTCGCTGTTCGAAATCCAGACATTTTAAATTACTCGAACAATCTTTAAGCAGAATTGATTTATCAAATAATTAGGTACTCTATTGAAAACCTTAGTTACCAGGTAGTATCCACATATTACCAAGGTTTTGTTGAGCGTTTCTAAAAAAGCTTTCATTTGATATCCAACTTGTCTATTTTTCTTTAAAATAATAAGAAATAACTTTATTGGTAATTTTTGATCCCACATGAGATTGGGCCGCTATAAAAACAATATGTGAACATTATTTTTTTCTCCTCTATTACATATCCGAATCTTATCGGAGAGAACCTATTGGGATACCTTTTTTGTAAGTATTAATTTTTACTCAGATTTTACTTAAGTGAAAAATTTCGAACAAAATTTCTTATTTAAGTAAAATTTGAGTAAAAATTGCGCTTAGTGCTGACTATAAAACTGAAAATTTTGCATTTTTTTATTTTTTAAATTTCAGATTTCTTTATTGATTCAGTAGATTTCAGTTATTTTGATGAACATTTTTTGAAAATGATACTACCCAATCAGAAATCGCCAGTGGTACAAAAAATCAAGCACTGGTATACCACTGGGTAACCATGGTGTTGAAAATAAATTACAGGGAGAGCACTCATTTGGGACGCTTTGCCAACGTTTGCAAAAAGCGTTTTCTATTTGTATTTGTTTTATAAAAATTTCGGTGGTTTATAAAAAAAACCACTGGCAAATAATGCACTAAGAGTGATATGCCAAGGTTTGCAACCAGTGGTTATCCAGTGCTACCTAGCCAATGCTACCAGTGGTACAAAAACCAATTCACTGGTAGAGCAATGATTTTATATAAATGCTGACGCTTCGTTAAAAAATGTTTGTAGTCAGGAGGTTCCGAGTTGAAATCCGGTTGCAAGGAAAAAAAATTTTTTGTATTTTTTTAATTTAAAAATTTTTTTTGTTCTATAAAATAAATTTTTTTGTTTGTGGAAAAGCTCCTTTAAGACCAACTTCTTTTTTGCTCTCCCAACGCTGGCATATTAGTTCCAAAAACTGTTTGCCAGTGCTAGCTTTTTCGCACAGCCAGTAGTTGTCCAGCGATTATCACTTATTTATGTGTTTAGCTATCAAATAATTATATGTCTCGTTAGCTCAGTGGGTAGAGCAATCGTCTGCCAATCTGAAGGCCTGGGTTCAAATCACGGCAGGACCAAAAAAAATACATATGGACTTTTTTAAGATTTTATTTTGGGAAATATATTTCCAGACCACCTCTTTGGTTATGCCAGCGTTTTGCTAAGTTTCGAAAATTGTGTTTCTCCAGTGCTTTTCCGTCGCTTTTTGAACAGCCGGTCCTTTTGTCTAATGATGTTATCATTTTAGGAATGGAAAAGCACTTTTTGCCAGTACTTGCACCACCTGTTAAAGTGCTTTGCCATCGCTTTCCCGTTTGTATTTTTCTGACTGGGTAGTTAGTTACACAAAAAAATAAAATTGAGTTTCAATTAAAGTATTATCGTTATATTCAATTAAGAAAATCGTTATATCAACAAAATTGTTTTATGAATTTTTAATTGAAAAATTTTCAATTAAAGTTTTAATCATATCAATTAAAAATTTAATCAAAAATCGTCAACATTTTCAATTAAGTTATGGCGCTTTTATTAAAATGTGTGGTATTAAAAATATAATTAATAAATATTTATTAATTTTCTTATATTTTTGACTGATGTGAGACATACTTTTGTAATTTTTATATCTGCAATAGAAGAAAAAATATTAATAATACAAAATAATATAACTTTACGCAACGCATATTAAGGCCCGATTACTGAATATCCAGTTACAATTTATCCGACAGTTAAAGTCCTAGTTAGTAGATAACTGGACATTCAGTAATCGCACCTAAGAGTTTGTTTTTAAATATGTTGTCAATAGTACATTTTTTCGACACCATACTTATTTTCAATTAAAATTTTAATTGATATTATTAAACTTTAATTGAAAATTAATTTGAAATCAAAGAAAATTTTAATTGAAATTTTATTGGCGATAATTTTTTCTGTGTATGTACCAAAATACTTTCATACGTTAAGTATTTAAAACTTGTGGTGCCTTGATTCTTGAAAAGCTAATTCTGTAAAGAAAATAAGTTTTAAGAATTCCTGAAAATTGATATCTTCAATTTTTATGTAAGCTTTTCCCCTTTATTGTACACACACCTTTTTGTGGTGAACATAATATTTAATATTCTGATTTCGGTGGTCCGCTTATAAAACTAAATTTTTGTTAAAAATATTAAAAAAATGTCACGTGCTACCTAAAATCCGTGCCAAAATTTTGCCAGCGCTATTGTAGGGTATATTATTATTATTATTGTAAACTTTTTGTAGGGTATCTTATTGTCCCTTCATGGCTTAAGCCTTTAAAATTTTTTGGGTGGCGCTTTTATTGTTAATATTTACGTTTATTTTTTTTATTAACGAACCTTATCACCCGATTGGGTTTATCGCTTATTATTTTCACTATACTATACTTAGCTTTTCATTCCATCATTCATTAAGTCAAATAAAATGTTCATTCATAAAAAAAAACAAGATCATATGAATCTCATAAAAACGTGTATGTGAAGAAGATCTACCGAATACAAAAACAAAAAATGTCTTAATAAAACGTATTTTATAAGATTGTGGTTGACTTTGGGTGCTGAATTTAAAGCTTTGCGTACAAGCCAAAAAATAAATTTACCGTTTATTTTTTAATTATCCCCCTGTGCTAATGTGTTGGTGTTTGTGGTGTAGTGGAAGCAATTATAAGCGGCAATGAGTAAAATCCTTTGTTTGCTTAAACATAATACAAATACACGCATACAAAAGCAGACGACGTGTACATTAAAATGATCATAAAAATATATGTCATCAGTGCAGAATTGATGCGTCCGCTTGCAAGGCACATATAAAATAAATAAATAAAATGAAATACATATAAAAAATATGAATGAAAGTCTAATAGTACAGTGGGTGGCAAAACAATAAACCAAAAAAATATGAGTTAATCTATATTCTCATGCATTAAGAAATCGTGTGAATTTTTTTTAACAAAAATTGGTATAGTCAAAGATCTTTTATCCAATTAAGACTTTTATTATTTTTTTTTTATTGCACCGCGCCCTTTAGCGGAGATATTTTTAACCAAAGTCGAAACATTAACCCGCTGCAGTCAGATTTTTTCAAAATTATATTTTTAATTTGTTTTCTAAATTAAAATCAACGTAAATAATTAAGATTTTGAAAATAAAAAATAATAAGTAATTTTTAGGAACTTTTTTTAAATTTTTGTTTTGTGATTTTTTTAAGTTAAAAAAATCCGATATTAAGATATCAAAATCAATATGTGGCAACCCTGTAGAGATATTCTAAAATTTTTTTATTTATGCTTATAGCCAAACTTTTATATTATCTTATAATTTCTACTGCGCTGTTATTCCGAATACCGTTTTCAAAATATCGATATTTGAAGTTGTTTCGCTGCTTCCCTGGTAAGAATTCCAATTTCGCTAAAATTCGGATATTTGGTAAAGGAGATAAAATTTATCGACCTTTATTTTTTATTTTCAGGCCAAACTTATATGTTTCGCGGGTAAAAGGGGGTGTGCAAAAATTTTTTCCGTAAACAAGTTTTTCTTAAGAATTTTCAAATTTATTTCAAAGCTACTTGTTTAGTTAAATGGAGTATCGAATAGGGTATGCAATAAATCGATTTTTTATTTTAATCGATTAATCGACCAAATAATTATTGCGGTTTTTTCTTAACCGGTAAGTCGAAAAAATTTTAAAATTAAACGATTAATTGAACAACTAATTAAATTAAAAATTTTTTTTTTTTGCTAAAAGATATTGTTATTGATGAAGCTAAATAAGCTTTATTATATGGAGCGTTAATTAAATTTCACACTTATGAGAAAGAACACTAAAATTTCATAAGAAAATAATTTTTTTTATTTGCTAATTTCGACTAATCGATTAATCGTGTTAAATTATTCAAATTATTCGTCATTCGAAATTTGACATTTTAAATTATTCTAAAAATCAATTGAGGAAAATGATTTGATTATGTGATTGAATATTCTAGTGCCGAATGCGAGGTATGAGCTCTCTTGTGGTATACAATACTGCTGCTTCACAATTTTTAAGGGCCAAAATCTTTTAAAATTTCTTTCACTCATTAGAATTTTAACTTTAATTAATGCTATGGGAGAATTGCGATATGTACCCATATGAGGGTTTGAAAACTCATAATATTAATTTTATAAATTTATATTGCCAACGCTTGGGATCGAACCGCACAGTGCAGCAGTTTATAAGTTATACTTATGAACCAACGTAAGAATTTTTTTGCCCACCACTGTACTTTGATATTATATGTATGTTGATTTTTTTCATCTTACAAAAAAACAGTGGCTGCTTAAATAATTTAGCGTATGACAATATTATTAGACATTGATGCATAAGCGATAAACTCTTTTGTGTTCTTGTTGTTATTATTACCCTTAATAAAGTTTACTCCAAACTATGACTGACTGACTGACTGACTTACTGCCAGACATATAGATACACTAACCGAATCAAACCTCCAGTCAGACTGGCTTTTGGTCTTAATAAACAAAACAAAAAAATAAAAAGACTGACGACTATGTCTCCAATGGAGTTGAGGAAATGCTGTCAATTATGTACAATATGGTTTAGTTTTTTTTTCTTCTTGCTCTGCTTTTTTTGATCCGCACAATTTTATTAAGTATTTAAGTAAACTATAAAAAGTCAGTCTCCTTCATTTTTATAAATTTTATTTCGTATCGTATCAATTAGTTTAAATAAAGTTAAACCTTAGTTCCGTTTCGGAAGGAAGGAATAAGAGAGCTAATAAAAAGCATATGAGATTGAGACATACACACACACACACACACACACACACACATACACACACACACATGAGGCTTTCCATATCAACTGTCCAGCTGAAACGAATGTCAAACTTACGATATTTGTTTTTCAGTTTTTCAAAAAGGTGGTCGCGGTAGGCGAGGTTAAATATTTATATTATATACTCGTATTTATTATAATATACAGAAATTAAGTTTCATAATCAGATTTTGAGTTTCGTAATTATGTTGTCACAGCATTCAACAACAGTATGTACTAGAGATGCCAAACGGCAAATCCCGACATCCTGGGATTTTCGGGATTGGCAAAATCCTAAATCCCGAGATTATTTCTCAAAAATCCTGGGATTTTCTTATTTATTGATATTAATATGAAAGCAAATAAACAAAGTGAACAATTTTAGATTACCGACGTTTTTTCTTGAATTTTCTCATATTTACAAGAAATTGATGCCAAGATATTGGTAAAATTAGAAATTTAGTAGATTATTCGAGTAAACTATGCAAAGACTTTGCAGAAAAATTTAAAAATTTGGTTAACAATTAAGTTTTTGAGTAATTCATGCGAAAAATTAAGTTTGATTGTTATTTTACCGGTTTATTCTTGCAAACGAAATTCGACTTCTGAAACCTAATTTTGGCTGGGACTGTAAGTTAGAATTATTCCATGAAAACATTTGATAACGATAACCAAATAACTTTGTTGCTGTAATTACACGATTCAGTGGGCAAGGTTTTCGCAAACAAATCTGTTTCAAAATCTGCTTACAAAATACTGGGCTCAAGTGTACTTAACTGCAGGTCTTCATATATTATCCCAGTCAGAAAACGGGAAAGCGATGGCAAGGTATTTTAACAGGTGGTACAAGTACTTGCAAAAATTGCTTTCCCATTTCCAAAAAGATAACGTTTTAGACAAAAGGACCGGCTGTTCAAGCGCCGGATAAGAACAAGCGCCGGAAAAGTACTGGAGAAAGAAAAATTTGGTAAAACGCTGGCAAAACCAATAAATAGGTGGTCTGGAATTATATTTTCCAAAATTAAATTTAAAAAAGTTCATATGTATCTTTTTTGGTCCTGCCGTATAAAATAAAACGTAAATGAATGATAACAGCTGAACAACTACTGGCTGTACTAAAATGCTAGAACTCTCAAAAAGTTTTTTGGAACTAATATGCCAGCGTTGGGGGGGGGGGGGAAATTGGTCTAAAAGGAGCTTTTCCACAAACAAAAATTTAATCTTATAAAAGAAAAAAAAAATTGAATTAAAAAGATAAATTTTTTTTGCTTGCAACGGGATTTCAACTCGGAACCTCCTGACTACAAACTTTTTTTTAACGATGAGTCATTTTTATAAAATCATTGCTCTGCCAGTGAATTGATTTTTGCACCGCTGCAATTTTTGCCACTGGTTGCTATAACGTTGGCATAGCACTCTAAGCCCATTTTTTGCCAATTTTTTTTTTATATAAACCACCGAAATTTTTGTAAAATAAATAATGGCAAAACGCTTTTTGTAAATGCTGGCAAAGCGTACCAAATGAGTGTTCTAGTCATTTATTCTTAACGCCGTGGTTACCCAGTGGTTACCCGTGGTTACTAACCTTAGTAAAAAATGTATTTATTGCGATAACTTTTGCAAACTGTTTTGCTTGAAATTTTGCAAGAACAGTTTTTAGAGGTGACCCCATATTATAAAAAAAGTTGGACTTTGGGGACATCTTGAAAAGCTATGCTGCTATAGATGAATATTTTTTGTTGAAATATTTTCCTATTAATTGCTTCTTTACTAAGCCATATCATTTATTAAGGCCGATTTTGCTTTCAGCGATTCAATTCGCTAAAATCTTAAAAAGCCGTAAAAATCTATCTAAAACGCGAACAGTGGTTTTAATATCAAGTTTTATGCATTCAATTTTAAGCATAAATATGAATACAGGTCCTGTGCCTACATTTCACCACAAAAAATTTATTTTGATTGCTTTTCAAAATTTTTGTATATAAAAAACTAAATGGAAAACCGCCAGACTTTAAAGACATTTAGCGAAAAATCTGTACCATTGATCGAAAAATAAAGTACGCCATTGAAATCAGCATGTCCGAAATATATAGAATTTATGGTCAGAGCTCTATTAATTTTTAAAAGTCAAGATTTTGTCATGCAGTGTTATTGTAAACAAAAATAGCACACAACACATCGATGGAGTTAAATTCTTAATTCTTGAGTTTTTTCAATTCTTCCTTTCTTCAGAAATAAACAGGAGTATATAAAAAAACGTATAAAACAGTTATATTTTAGAGTGCTCATGCATAATAAATTGAAAACCTTATAACATGTTTATGAAATGAAATTTGTATGAAAATTTTGTTTTATAAGTCACTCATAAATTTTAAGTGTTGTAGTGGATATGACCCTACACTTTTTTTAAATAAAAAAATTCCCAAAATGGTAAAAAATGACGAAATCCCGAAAAAATTTGGGATCCCGAAAAATCCCGATACGTCCCGGGATCCCGTTTTTTAAATTTTTAAATCCCGAATCCCGGGATTTTAAAAAACAAATCCCGATTGGCATCCTTAGTGTTTGCCAACCATGGTTAGTATGTGTCTCTGTACGTATACTTATTATTATATAATATTAATTATACGTTTAGGTGTCCGTAATATACAAGACAGGCAAAAATATTTTAAAATATTTTACTGAATATTTGCAATGAACAATACCTATTTAACACACTAAATTTTCTAAATCGAAAGAAAAGCATCTGAGCTTAAAAAAAAAAAAAAAAAATATTAAAAATTTTTCACGATTTTTAGATAAATTGCGTTTTCTATTACAAAAGAAATCCAGTAATTAACCTTTAGCAGCTGTAATTCTGAAAATTTCAATTGAAATTAAATTCATAATTTTCATTTGAAATTCAGAAAATGTCAATTGAAATTTAGAATTTCCATTTGACATTCAGAAAATATCATTTGAAATGTAGAAAATATCATAAAAATTCAGTAAATATCCATTAATTTAGAAAGCATTATTCGAAATTCCGAAAATCATTGATTCTAAATTCATAAAATATCAATTTATATTTAGAAAACATCAATTGTATTTCAGAAAATGTCAATTGAAATTCAGAAAACAGTAATTGAAATTCAGAAAATATCAATTAAAATTCAAAACACATAAAATGAATTTCAATTTATGATTTTTGAATTTCAGTAGATATTTTCTAAATTTCAGTTGATAATTTCTAAATATCAGCTGATATTTTCTGAATTACAGCTGATGTTTTTCTGAATATCAATTGATGTTTTCTGAATTACAATTGATATTTTCTGAATTTCAAATGATAGTTTCTAAATTTCAAATGATATTTTCTGAATTTCAAATGGAAAATCTGAAATTTTATTTAATGTTTTCTGAATTTCAATTGATATTTTCTGAATTTTAAATGAAATTTTGAATTTTTATTGATATTTTCTGAATTCTATTTGAAATTTTTCTGAATTGTAAAGGGAAATTCGGAATTTTAATTGATATTTTTTTGAATTTCAATTGACATTTTCTGTATTAGCATTGTATAAGGTGTAGCTCTGAATTTTTAAAAAATTGTCAATTTTCTCAAATTACTCATATAAAACTCTAATTTATATAGAAATCATATTTCCAGCATTTCCAAAATTCCATTAATTTATAGTAAATAATATATTAAAAAACGCTCAAAACTTTGTCAATATTTAACCTTGTCTACTCCGCACATTTTCTCAAAATTTAAAAAGTTATCACATGACAATAAATACTGTAAGTTTGAAGTTATTGCGACATAATTTTTTCTATAGCGGGGCAGTTGGTATGGAAAGCCTCACATTTAGTTACAATGTCTTTTAAAAATATTGTCTCCTAGTATGTATGAATATTCAAAATAAATACCGGAAATGTAATATTTTTTTATTAAACCTCTTTTTTTTATTTTTCTTATTTTTCGCTTGTCTTAATTCTCAAAAAAACTTAAAAAAATATCTTTGCTTTGCTTATTTTTCACCTTAAATCCAATAAAAACTTAAATGTTTAAATAAGACCCTCTTATTAAAAGTTACATGGTTTAGTTAATATTTTTTTTAATAAGTTTTATTTTGTAAATAAACTTTATAAAAATTACGTCACATGTGTAATAGTATGAAAATAATATTAAAGCTTAATTGTGACAAGACATGCAATTTTTTGTTTATTTTATATAAAGAAAAACAGGTAAAACTACCATGTAAATACAATTCTTAAGAAATAGTAAACAATAATAAAAAAAGAAACATTTAACAATTTTAGCTTGTAAACAAATTTCCCCAGCTTTTATAGTTTGTGAACCCAACTACTGACCGAGCATTGACTTTACAATGTCCCCCTTTTGTAATACCTATTTTTTTTATATAAAATTCTCACCATTTGATAGAAAAATGCCTGCTGCTACCCAACGCCATCATAAGAGTTGTAAATTTTTAGCACTTTTACCCGACTTGAGGATTTTTTATGTGTCTGTGTCATATATAGAAAATTTTCTTGGACTTTAAATTTTAAAAATTAAAATTTAAAATTTTATTTAAATTAAATTTTCATTGGTTGTATGAAATTTATAATATGAAAATTTTTGTGGAATTTTATAAAAAACTGCATTAATTTAAAGAAAAGTTTCAATGGACGAATTCCAGCGAAACTTCATTGTATTAATGTAAAAATTCATTAATAACATACAGATAATTCTTTCAGTGCATATAGGCAAAATAGTTAAAGTTAGTTTTTATATAAATTAAGTTTAAATGAATGTTTTTCGTTCGATTCGAGATCATATATTAATTATCAAATTTTTCTTTTAAATTATTTTCAAATTATAGAATTAAATTTTTCATAAAATGTTTTCAAAATATTATATTTAAAAAAAGTTTACAGGCTGATTTCTAATGTTACTATTTTGTGCTATAAAAAATTTTATAAATGTTATGAATAAATTCGTTTAGTGTGGATATTTAAAATTTTTGGTCCTTCGAACCATATATATTAAGGGGGGTTCGACTCTAGGAAAAATTTTGTTTTCGAATTTTTTTTTATATTTTATTTGAATGGAACATACTCTTAAGTATATGCTCTGAAAATATCAATAAAAAATTCGAAGAAATACAATTTCCACATGCTTTTTTGTAAAATATATTTTAGTCACAAAGTAATATTCTATGCATTAAATTTGTACACACAATTTTTTGGGAGCGATTTTTATCATTGTCTTTATTATAAATCTTCGCATAAAGAAAAAAAAATACATCCAAAGATTCAAGAATTGCACACAGTCTTTAAAGAAAAGCCAATGAAGATTCCTCGATGGATGGTGGGCGAAGGCACGTTATATGAGGCAGGTACTGAAGGCTTTTTGTTAGCCATAAAAGTAATCAATAGGGCAAGGAATTTCATGCAAATGCATGTTTTTTGTCGATAGTCCAAAACTAATATGGACTAAATATTTATCCGAATCATCAAATTTAGAACAAAATGGCATCGTTTTGTAGTTGCATATTTTTGCATATTTGGTCATAAATGCATATTTTTGCATATTTTGACTTTAAATGCATATTTGGTGCCTTTTTAATGCATATTTTGTGCTTTTTAATGCAATTTGTGGATATTTTTAATTTTTAGGATCATTTTTTATTTTGTAAAAAAATATAAAAAATTCAAATTTTTATATTTTGATACAATCAAAATGAATATTCTTAAAAACCTTATTGACCTATGGAAAATCTTCGAGTTCTGTGTCTGTTTGCAAAATAACTAACTTAATTTTATTTTTAAGTTTTAAATTACATTATTTTTGCAAAAATAGTAGTTTTTAGTGCATATTTCTTATATTTTTAAAGCATATTTTTCTTTTTAGCCGCATATTTTAGGCGCATATTTTCCATTTTTAAGTGCATGAAATTCCTTGCCCTAGTAATCAATATATATAAAAAATAAAAAACAAATTAAAAAATGTACGAAATAAAAGATTTTGACCGAAATGAAATGCTTAATAAATTTTCTACCACCGGTTTTAAGAATATTTGGGTGAATATATAAAATACGTTTTATCCGATTCTTCCCAAATTTGGTGCAGCTGTAGAAAACTGTGAGATATAAATTTTGTTCATTGACGGTTTTTTGAAATTTTGCTGTTTTCTTAGCGTAAAACTAATTTTAAACTTTAAACGGGTTTTTCCACAATTCTGAGTTCAAAATCGGCTGCCACTATACAGCTAAGGCGAGTTAACCGATTTCGATCCGGGGTTTTTTTTTCTTTCGTAGGCTACAAAAACTCTAGTCCTTATCGTGGCCCTTTTTTTCAATTTTTGGTCAAATAAATTTTATATCCCCGAGCAAATGTGTTTTGCCTTTTTTGGAATTTTTAAGTTTGTGTGGCAACTTTGTTAAAAAAATTTTTTTTTAATAAAAATCGAGCCACGATAGGGACTAGAGAATTTATGTGGGATTAAGAATCACTTTACATTTTTATTTTCCGATAATAATGAAGGCTGGCTGCACAGTGGCAGCCGATTTTGCCTTTTTAAAAAAAATCCAGTAATGAAGTGGCAACTCTGGCGATTTTAGCTGGGGAAATATAAAACTGATATTTTTTAAAAATACTACAATAACAATAATAAATAAAAAAATAAAATATTAAAAATATTGTTAATTGAATTTTTGACAACCGTTTAAACATGCCCTTTAAAATGATGTTGTTACAGTATTTAACCCCCTTAAGAAAGTATCGTGCCTATTATATATCTTATAACTCACCTTCATCAAGTATTTGAAAGCAAATATTTGAGTTCTGGTTTGTACATTTTTGGATTGAAAATAAAAAATAAAGGAAACCCAGTATTTAAAAAACAGTATTTGGTCCTCCGACCGAATATTTGATATTTTAAAAAAGTCACCATTTAATTATTGACGGCTAACCATTTTTTAAAATAAGTTCTAGAAATAATTTCAACTAAAGGAACTCTCCCAGGCGATAACTTTGAGCTAAAATTTGTATATTTTAAAGACAAGGTAAATCTAACTCCAGTATCGGAATGCTCAAATTGAAGAGCACTCTTATATAGATGATTCTGACATTTTAGTTCTTTGATTCCATACTCAAAAGGGTTCCATTGATTTGTCTGTGTGGTCATTCGAGCTAAATACACAGAAAAAATAATTTACCTAAAATATCGAATTAAAAATATGATAGAAATTAAAACAGTTTTTAATCAAATATTTAGTTGAAGCAATTAATATTTTATTTGTTTCAATTAATCATATACAATTTTTAGTAATTAATATTATCACTTGAGTGATAGGTGGAAAATCAATTAAAATTTTAATTAATATAATAAATTTCGTAATTAAAATTCGTTCTTAGTTTTTTCTGTATATATCTGTTAAAGTAATTGTTTCCTCAATATTCAGCCAATGGATGTTTTAAATTTATGAATCAGTACTTTTTTTTACTCAGCAAAACAAAATTATAAGTTAAGCTTTACAAGCCACTTTTTTCATTGCTCCCAATGTGTTAGTGTATTTTTCCTGCTTTTTTAAAAGTAATTCTAAACAACTTTAAAAAAATCACTTTTTTTAATTGCTAACAAAGTAATCTATTAGTATATTTTTACAACTTGTTTAGAAGTAATTCTGAACAACATTCAAAATCGCTAAATTATTACACTGTCTATAAATCTAGTGATTTTCCAGCAATTATACAACAATGTTCTCAGTTTTGTTTTGCTTTCTCTCCTATGGTTTTTCGCTACTCTCTCTTCCTTTTTGCTTCTAAATCTCTCTATCATTTCTTTTCAACTTCTCTATGTTGCTTTAATTTTTCAATGTTAAGATTGTAATCTAAATAAATTGTAACAATAATTAATTATAGTTAAACAAGTGATGTACAACACCACAAAAGGTGTTGCAAGAATTTTCCACAACCATGATGAGGATGATGACGATAATGACGACTTTTAAGCTAGCTTGCAACAAAAATCAAAGGGTCTTTCTTATAAAGAAGAGGGTATTAAACTAGCAAAGAAATAAGATGTCATTAAACTTTAAAATCATCGAAACGTTTCAAATAGTCGCTTAATTGCAAATAATTTACAACAAAATGCAATCGAAATCATTGTTCGTTGCTTAAACAATGTAAGATCATTTCCATCATAATGGTGTTGAAAGCTAACCAAACAAAAAAAATTATATCTTTTTATTGACCATTCTCCATTCCTAAACAATTATAACCACTACTTAACCACATTGTCTTCTTAGACAATCGTTTCATGTAATATTTATAGAAAATCGTAGTAATGAAATAAAAAGTGGAAAATTTCTTAACCCAAACAAAGTATTACGAAAATCAATTTCCTGCTTTTGTATTACGTTTAAGGTAATACTAATAATGTTATAAAGTTTCGTTATGCCTACTTCCGAATTCTATTTTAACGCTTTTTTTGTACGAAACTAATTACTAACCTGAGGACAGTAACACGTTCTCTATTTAGTAGTTGAATTGAATTTTTTTTTTCTAGCAATTGTTTTATAAATTTTTTTTTTTGTTACATCATATATGGTTGAAATCAAAAAATGTGATAAATTTTTGGCCAAATTTGTGAGAAGCAAAAAGTGTTAATATTTCGGTTTTTTCTTAATGGAATCAGTAAGTTTAGTCATTATAAACCTAATTGCAAAAAATCTCTTCTACAAGTTGTCGCAATAACTTTTTTTTCACAATTTTAATTTTTTTTTGTTGTAACGGAGTTTACATTTCTGCAAGCAAAAGATATAACAAAAAAAATTGGGTACGAATTTTCTTCAATTTATTAGTTTTTTGTATTTGGGTTTTCAACTTGCTTTCCAATGATATATAATTTGTGTTTATTAAATTGGCGGTTTCGCGAATAAAAATACAATTCATTCCGCGAATTTATTTTTTATTTAATTTTTTTTTTTAATTTTGTATTTTTGGTCCTTTTAAATGCTTTTCAAAAATATAAAATTTTTTCAAATCCAAACAGCGGTTGCGCAGTTACAAAATAATATATTAAAAACATAACATTTCACGATCAAAAAAATTCTTAAATTGTGTGAAACAAATTTAATTTGTCAAACTAATGTCAGTAATGACTCGAAATATCGATTCAATACCAATAAAATGCAAAATCAATCGTTTTTCGCTCCAGCAGCTTAGGGTAAAAAACTGATAACTTTTTTTGATTTGACGCAAAATTATTAGTTGAATCGTCTTTTGACGCATAAATATTAGTTGAATCACCTCTGTTTATGGTTATTTTAAAATATTTTAAACATTTTTCTACATTTATTTGAATTAAACCTGATGCAAACAATTGTGTTACGGAGTTTACAGTTACGGAGTTTACATTTGGTTACTTTTTTCGTTTTCTTTCAGAAACGCTTTGTCAGAATTTTTTTTCCGAAACAAAATCGCATGATGCCTACAAGGTGAATACAAATATGAGATTGTTTTTCTTACTCGTTAAATAGTTTGGTGTAAATAAAAATTAGGAACGGAGTTTACAACATTTTTTAAAATCTTATTAAAGACATCCTTTTTCATCTCGAGAATGTTACATGCTGCAGAAAAGCTTCAAGTCTGTTATACTGGATGATTACTTACAGTCCAACGATCATTTCAGTATAAATAACATTATACTTTTCGCAATATAAATAATAGATAACTCCAAAATTCTGGTATATGCATTTTTATCAAAAATTATGACGAAAAATCGTTACAGAGTTGAAGTCGTGATAGCTAAGATATACGAAAACGTTTGTAAAATGTATTAATTTTTATTAAAAACGGCACTTTTCCTCTTCATAAAAATTCTTGCAGTTCGTGTTTAGCTTTATTGGTTATTAAAATATAAGCTATTAAAGTTAAAAAAACCTTATGAGTTACTTGTTACGGAGTTTACATTTAGCCTATAAAAGTGGTCACAAATTTTATGTATTAACCAAAAATCGGTCAGACGACTGTTATAAATTTTGTAAAACAGGTGACAATGCGCTGATATATATCGAAATATGTAACTCAAATGTAATCCACGCATTAGAAATTCGGTGGTTACACGGTTTTTATCACATTTTTTGATATCACCCATATATATTTTTTTAATGGGTGTGGAATGGGTAGTATGCAGTGTTTATAGTATTATATGGCATTTGTTTTATTGTTTTAACGTATTCTTGTCTATAAAGACTTTAAGCTAGTACTTTGTAGTAAGATTTGTAATGGGAAAATTAAACATTTACATTATTTTAATGCGGTGTGGTGTTTATTTTATGACACAGTGGTGAGATATTTAAAAAATGTATCAAGTTCTTAAGATTTGTGCCAACTTTTTACAAGAATCGATACTTTAATGATGTAACATTGGTCCTTCGGACCATAGTTGAATATGTTGGTAAGGTTGATTGAAATTTAATGTGTAAAAATAAGCTATTTTTAAAGTTTTTGTACATATTAAAAAAAATTATAGCAGTTAGCTTTTTCCAACAATTTATATGTTTAGTGATTTAACAATGGTCCTTCGAACATAATCAAATAAGTGGCGGGTCATAACTAGGGTGATCGAGACGGTTTTTAATGCTTGGCCAGTTTTTAAATGTTCATTTTTCGAATATCGAACAACCAGGGAGTCCATAAAAAATTGACGATTATCGTCCACTTTTCGAAGTAAAATTTCTAACATTTTAAAGATGTTGGTTACAAAAATCTTTAAGAATATGGTGCAAAATTGCAGCCATTTATCAAATTTGTAACAATGTTTTAAAATTTGTAGGTAATATGTTAAATATTAATCTTCGAAAAGTGGACGATAACCGTATATCGTCTTATAGATTCTGGGCACTGGTTTTTTATTATCGACTTCCCAGTTTTTTAAACTATGTATTTTTTAAGCTTCAATTTATTAGAAACTGTAAATTCATAAAATCCATTTTTAAAAAGATGGTGTTTAATCTTCCCACTGTTTGCTTGAGTGTGTTGCTAATGATGTTGCAACCAGTCGTGCAACATTAGTTTTTTTTTTTATTTTGTAAGAAAGTGTTAATGACTTTGGATCGTGTTTGGGAGGATTCTCAGCATCATAAAAAAGCAAACAAATTTAAACCAGACAATATAATTTGACAAACATTATCTCCATTGATGGTGATGATGATGATGAAGTAGAATAACAATTCATTGTGCTTATTACGAAAAATTTTAGCACTTAATCTAGAAATTTAAAAACCAACAAAGTTATAAACTTCCGCTAAATTTTTGAAATTATTCTTATTCTTCTAATACCGTTATATATTTTTTCGCTTTGCAGGTTTGCGCCGAAGAAAAATGTCAAGAAGAAGTTGTCCTATTGGCCCTTAACTATATGGATCGGTTTTTGTCTACCAAATCGGTGCGTAAAACACATTTACAAATCTTAGCCGCCGCCTGTCTACTACTTGCCTCAAAATTACGTGAACCCAGTTGTCGTGCCTTATCCGCTGAACTTTTGGTATTCTATACCGACAATAGCATTCATAAAGCCGATTTAATAGTAAGTACACATATTCATTTATTCAATACTCTAACCACTAACTACTCCTCTCCAAACACACTCCAGTTCGTATATTTTTTGTGTCGATGTCGTCTGTAGTACAAACCATAATATCTTGACAAATATTGAATATTTATAAATGCCTTTCTTGGGCTACGTGCAAACATCATTTGAACATACAGTATAAATAACTTTTTTTTGTAGTTAACCCTAAAATAGGCAATTTGTTTTACAATGTCAATTTTATCTCATACTTTTGGCACGAAAAATAAACAATATGTAAACATAAGTTATAAGTAGGGCAAGGAAGTCCAGTCACTAAAAATAATGTTTTATGTACACAAAATATGTATTAAGAATCGAAAATTATGCAACTAAAAAAATGCATAAAAATTTCAAAAATATGCATTTATAATTGATTTATTTCAGCGTTTTTAATATTTTCAATTAAAGTTTTTATTTAAAAAAGTAGTTAAAAAGTAGTAACATTGAAAAGGACTATCTCCTTGTCTTCTGTGTTGAAATCATCATGAAATGAGTTGGTGCACATTGACCGTAAGCTTCTGCCAACAATCGATAACTTTCAGCAGCCGTTTTCTTCAAATGAAAGAAAGTTATCCGACTTCCCCGCAAAACATCTTTTTTAGGCACAAAATTCGACATTATATAATAATGACAGATGTTTACCCGCCAAAATACCATATTTGTTATTATTCACACAAATCATAGCTGTGTTCGGGTACTCAACATTTTTACCAAAAAGCGTTTTCTTACTACACAATTGGGTAAATGAGAGCTGTCATGAGAGAGTAATATTCTTGTTCTTCTTGCACGAGACTTTTTTTCGTGTAAATTTGGGTAAATTGTTTTAATCAGCTGTTATATCATCAGTTGGGTGCAACTAGTTCAATTGAACTCTTCACTGATTTGAACCAAAGACCTAGTTCACAACTAATAGCTCTTTTAGTTCAATCGATCATTTCATTCATTCAGAAAATATGTTTATCATTTACAAAAATTAGTATAATAGTTGCGGTGATTTTACAACTCCATAAAATTACCGACAATTTTGTAAAGACGCTTGTTTAAATGTGTTAAAGAGTTAAATATGTAAATAAATCGAAGCTTTTGTTTAATATTAAAATCTTTTCCAAATTTAATAAACTATGTATTCCTTTTTGTAAATAGAAATGCCTAAAAAGGAAATTTTTATTAAATTTTTGATTTAAAAAGGAGTTTAACTAGAAAAGCTATCTAGATTTTTACAACAAATTGAACAAGAACTAGAAAGAGCGCTCACCAAAACGAACTATAATGCACAAATCTTTTGACATTTGTTTTTCGGGCTTCAAATGTGGTTTTTCGCGTTCGTTTACTTTTGTGCATTTTTGTTATTTCGGGAGAGTATTTCTTGTTAACTCTCATTTTACCGAACTTTACCCAAAAAGTAAAGAAACAGAGCTCATATGTGACAGTTATGCCATATGTTGTCCAAATCGACATTATGAACTTGTATACCCAATACTACTAATTGTATGCAACGCTGTTTTTATTTTTGTTATATTGACGGTTCGCAACACTAAAAAACACACACACAAAGTCAGATAAAAATTAACGTTAAGACGCTGCCACAAAATTAGTTTGGCGCTGCCGACATAAATGGTGCTAACGCCGACATTTTCCATTTTCATCACTGGCTGTCAGGGCCACCTTGGTATTTTAAACTGACAGAGTTAAACTTTTAACTGTGAAGTTAATCTTATACCTGCAAAAAAATGCATATGTAAACGATGAAGATTAAAAAGTTGGATTAATATTAATCAAGTTGATTAATTTAGCTATTTAAACGAGCTCTCTAAGCTATGCAGGAAACCTTTCATCAGCGGAGCCGGCTTTGGACATACCACAGACTAGAAAACCCTTAAGGCTTGACGTAAGCCTGCTACGCAGAAAATCTTTACTCAGCAAAGCCGGCTTTGGAAATGCCAAAGAAGTGCCTGAACATTACCCCCATGCTTGAAGTGAGAATTATGTATGGATATTTTTCGGATAGAAAAAAAAATTGGACTAACACCCAGAATGTTGGTCACAAATTTGTACGGGTTTTTTTACTCTTTGTGTTTTATTTACATCGGCTTGGATAATCGTTTTGCTTAAGGGGGGACATGACATTGGGCGTTTTTTGAAATCGAATTATTTTTTTATAATTTAGTATTTTAGTAAATATTCTTAAGATTCTAAGAAAAAATCCCTGTAAAAATTCCTACAGGTTCAAAAGTTACAGCCGGATTAGTGAGAGCGCATTTTTAATTTTACGTACGGCAGCTGTTATATACACAAACTTTGAACGCGTTTATCTCGAAACCATGTTTTTCGTACTGGTTGCGGCACTAGCGGGTTCATTTTTTGACGAAATATTTTTTTTTTTTGTATTTTTTAAACTTGATTCGCTATCGATTCGCAAGAGCTTTTTTTTAAATTTTTTTTCGATTTTTTATGAATTTTTAAAGTCAATATTTCTTTCGAAAAAACACACTTTAAAATTTGGAACATCACCAAAAATTTAAAAAAAATTAAAAAAAAAAGTCCTGTCATACGATAACCAATTTTGTTAAGATTTAAAAAAGTCATTTTTTTTCCAGATCGAACAATTTTTGAGACTCCCAGCGCTGCAACCACGAGGCCCCGTTTTTTTCTCTGCCGCCAGTTTGGAGCTGTATAAAACCATGTTGGAGTGAAAAATATATTTTTTTGAATTTTTTTTTCTTGTAATTTGTTCAATTCTCTACAATAATAAAAATTTTGGAAAAATGTTTATTTTTGACTGAGTTATGAATTTTTAAAAAAAGGTCTGTTTTCTCTGCCGCGAATGTCATGTCCCTCCTTAAACAACGGTCTTAATCTTCATTAGGTATGTTTTTAACTGGATATTATGATAAAAATCATGATGACCAACATTTCGGTTTGGTCGTTATGACCGAACATTTCTTGGCATTGTTGTCCAAATGGAAAACGGCGATAATTTTGTAGTCAGATTTAATCATTGACGCATTTGTGATCAAGGCGCTCTGACCGATTAGTGGGTTAATAATAGTATCCGACCGAACAGTTCGGCCAAAAAATGTTTGTGGTCGGTATTCGGTTTGTTGAAGCATTATGGACAAATTTTGCTTATGAAAAAAATATTTGTTGGGCCGATTGGAATCCATTTTTAGTGTCAAATTTAAGGAAAAGTCTGAAGATAAGCGACAAATTCACTGTTCGGCCGCCGAAAGTTCGGCCAAATTGGAAAAAGTTCGGCGGCCGAACAGTTAGCTTTACAGCTAAACTACGGGGAGTTCCTCAAAATTGCATTAAATCGGCACATCAAACATTTTCCCCGTAGCAAAATGTCTCAATAATGCCTCTAAATACTAAAAAACCGACCAAATGTCACTTTTTGGCCGAACTGTTCGGTCGGACACTAGTTAATAATACAAATTTAGTTTGTTGTATCCCTACGGGAAATTTTAACAAACTGTCACCGATCTGGCCCCTTTATATGAAATAGACTGGTCACTTTTACATGGCGTTGTCATAGGAGGTGGAAATTGACCCCTTGTGACATGTCACAAGACAAATCCCAGGACAAGTCCCTGAAATTGAGAGTTGAGTAACCTGTCCTAGGATTTGTCTTGTGACATGTCGCAAGGGGTCAATTTCCACCTCCTATGACAACGCCATGTAAAAGTGACCAGTCTATTTCATATAAAGGGGCCAGTTCGGTGACAGTTTGTTAAAATTTCCCGTAGGGATATTATAACAATACATTGTTGCATATTTTTTGATATTCCGTTTTATTTTATTTTTGTATTTTTTTATAGCGATTTTAGTTTATTTAAGCCTTTTTTTAGTTTCTTACTTGTTGCACTGCTCTCCCATTCAGTATGCAAACAGTAATAACATTGTTCATTATTATTTTTGTTAAATTGCAAATGTATCTTAAGAATTTATCGGAATTTTCTGACAAACATGATATTTTAGTTTAGTGACGAATGGAGTTGATGTAATATTAAGGGAATTCATTTCAGATATATATTTAAGTATTACAGTTTTTGAAAAATACAAATAAATCAATATCAATTAAATCCACCTCACTATTTAAACAATTTCTAAATAAAATTCAATTATTCCCTATCACATACTTCCCTTAGTTAAATATTTAAGATATTTCACTGATGCCCTTATTTTGTTGAAACCACATTTTTTGGTACCTTTGCTCGTTTACCAATCGACAGACAGACAGACAGAAGGAAATCTTATATGAATCTGACAAAAAAAAAAAAAAAAAAAAAAACTAAGAAAATTATAGTTCGCAGTAACCGACCAAAATATATCCTTCACATATAAGAATTTAGTCTATACATATTCCTAAAATCACATAAAATTCTTAGAAATATACCGAATACTGATCTAAATTAAAATGATTGGATAAATTAAATATGTTTTGCTCATACTTAAAATATACATCAACTTTGAAGCCCTTTAAATTCTATTGCGTATTCTATAAAATTACACGAATACTGTAAAAACGATTTTAACAGGGTTGCCGGATGGACATTATTAATAATGATCCAAATTAAAAAAGTACATGTAATTTCTTTTGCAAAATGCTCAAAATTCTTAAAAAAAATCTTTAACATGTTTGGAAATCTTTAAGAGAAAAAGTACAAAAGTTAAACATTAAATAAGTCTGAACCCATTTGGGGCTACATCACCCAGCAAAATCTTTCATTACCAAATAAGTGGTTATATAATAGAAATTCATTGCTCCGCACAACTTATTTTTTGGAGTCTGAACTCATTATTTTTGTTTGGCGTGGTCGTTTTTATAAGTAGTCACGCTTACCTACTCGCTTACGAAAAAATGAGAAATAGAAGTGGTTATCCGACTGCTTACTTGATTCTTAAAAATAAGGAGTTACACAAATACTATTAGGTTCAGGAAATACATTCACAGAAATTAAAGTTTTTGCTAATGTGTAATTTTAGTACTCGTCATAAAAATTTTAACACAAAACATATTTACATGTAATAAATATAAATGTATAAAATTTAACTTTGTAAAAAGTACTTATTTAAACTATTGCGAGTAAGTCATTATTTTATATTTAAAAGCAATGACTACAATAGGCCGTTATTAGGAAGTCATTATTTTATATTACAAAATAATGCAAAAGGTAATGATATATCATTATTGGTAATGCAGACAGCAATGAGGTGTCATTACCAATATTTTGCTGGGCATATAATAATTTTGAACTTTGAAATCATAGTTCTAGCCTATGGTTCTAGCAACACATAGATCTGTTTCCATAAAGTATAATCTGAAAATTTCCAGCCATTGAATTTCGGTAAAGAAATAGTATTCAATAGTAACCCGATAAGATTGCAAATAGAATATTGCCGGAAGAGGGTTTTCGTTCTCGATACTTTGAGATTATAATATTTTACAGAAGCCAATCGAACTGGGGAGCCTGAATTAGGGTATTTCACTGACTTTAAAAGCGAAGCAGGCTAATGTGGACTCTATTGCGGAGATTTTCAACATATATGTTGGTGTTACTGATTGCCCAAGCAGAAGGCCGTAGAGATCTTGCATCAGTCTGGGATATGGTAACTAATCAAAAAATAATTCCACGTCGATCGGTATTAGTTTGGCCTAGGTACACACAAGCGAGTGAACATCGCTAGATCGATTAGGAAAACTAATTCAAAATCGATCGTCATTTAGATCGTCTGCAGTTACAAACATAAAACATAAACTCATAATACCTTGTATCCACATAGTGGTGAAGCTTTAAAACAGAAAACTATCTATGAGAAGAAGACGACTATAAACGAAACTCACCCAGTCGGCATCTTTTATCTGCTCTTTGTTCATTTGACTTACAAAGTCAATATCATCGTCTCATAGACTGTGAATACAACCTACGTAGAAATTGTTTTCAAAGAGACAACATTATAAGGATATACTCGCATGGGCCAGCCACGTAAAGACGTTTTAGTTAAACCAAAATAAGCGGCTGCTGCTGATGATGACGACAACAACAACAACAACAATGATATTACTAAATAGCATGTGTGCCTGGCTCATGGTTGGTTGCAATGGATAAACAAGAATCGTGTCTAAACAAGTACTTGCCTCGACACCTTTATCCATACATTGGCAGGCAAGCAGGCATTCAGTCAGTCGGGCAGCAGCGACAAAGTTAAGGAATTGCAAAAACACATAAACACACTGCTCTGCTCCATTCCAAATTCATACTTCATACATAATCATTTTCACTTCCACTTTTATTTAAAACTAGCTTTACAAAATTGGATTTTGTACAATCAAGCAAAAGAAATGAATAGAGTAGACATAAAAAAAAAGAATAGAAACCAGCAGTGATGTTAACTTTAGTGATTTTTGTTAAAAGAAATTTAATTTTCATTAGAGACACAACGGCCACTTTGAGTGTTAGCCCAAAATAAAAGCGGGAGCGGTTTCCCATACATTTTGACAGAGCTTCGAAGAAATTAATTCCCTAATTCTCTTTTTATGAACTGAATTTATATTTTTAGAATGAATTTTCTGACCAAACCTTTTTTTCCACAATATTAATTACACCTGTCAGTGATGATAATAAGGCCGGATAACACAATGTCCAGTTAAAATTTAACCCAAAGTTAAATTTAAAATTTATGTGGTAAACAACAACAAAAGTGTCAGTTGAAGTCCCAGTTAGTAGCTAACAGGAAATTGTGTTAATGGGGCTAAGTAATTTATCTTACGGTAAATTATCGTAAGTCAATACCTAAAATAATTAAGATTTGTGTTAGTATAGTTCAATCAAATGAGTTATAGATCAAAAGAAGCGAGCAGGTATTCCCGTGGAAGTAAAACGCTTTAGTCTTCTGGGCAACAAATTCTCATAGTTCAGGAAGTCGTCTTAGTTCAGAGTTTGAGTGTAGATCTGTTACTTCGATGGAAAATAATTTGCAATTTTAGCGATTTTTTGCATGTTTAGTTTTCATATTGTTGTCATTACTTTAAATATGTTGTTCAAAAAAAAAACAAGAATGAAATTCTTTTTTTTTTGTGTGTGTGTATTTTTATTTTTTGGAATTCCTTAACTTTATATGAAGAAGAACTTAACTCCTTGCTACATTTTTTTGTTGTTGCACCAGACACGGTGTCCGTTTGTGCTTTTATTTTGTTTCCCAGGCTTTAAGTTTTAGTACATTCTAAATAAATCGCAAATAAAAAATGAAAAAAAAAAAAACGAAAAATGTAAAATCATGAAGACTCTTCATTCTTCGTTTACAATCCTATTGTGGCACACTCCTGCTTTATACCAGCAGCGGGAGGTAAAATGCAACATAATATTTATTTTCATTTTAATTCTTACATTCATGTTTTTCATTTTCGTTCGTAATTCTTGAAAGAAATCCTTTAAGTTCATTGTTGTATGTTTTTCTTTTTTTTGTTGTTGTTGTTGTTGTTGTGGTGGTTTAGAGAGAAGAAGCTTTTTGAGATTCCTGAGGCAAATTTTTGATTTGTGTGTTGTTGGGTCGTAATGTCTACACTGTTGTCTGTGTGCGCGATATTGCTGCGATATTATTTGTATTAATGCAATAAGACTTTAACATAGACAAAGGCGTAGGCTGGTTTTAAATGTTGCACTTCCATTTAAACCAACATAAGTATGTGGTGTAGAAATGATGATGGTATGTGTTTAGCCGCATTTTTATGCAATATATCTTAACTATTTCTTGCTCGATTAACCCGTTTTGAAAGGTGTTTTAAAAAATCGTTAAAAACCCAAAGTTAAAACTTTGACAAATTCACATGTTTTGAGATAACGATGAGATTTGAGATGCACGCTAATTAAATTGTGTTGAAATTTATCCAACTTAACTATAGCAGGAAACTGTACTCCTACGATAAATTGGGTATATTTACTCGATGTGTGTAATTGAAAAAAAAATACGCACATTATGTGTAAGTTGGTGCACAAATAATGTGTAATTTTACATTAAATTAAGTAAAAATTAAATGAAATTTTGAAAATATAAGAAAGCAAGTTTTATGTATAAATGTACGCATAAAATGCGTAAAAATCCACAAAAACTGTGTAAAAATCCCCCAAAAATGCATAACTTTACCACATCGGTGTTTAAAGTTAAACCAACCAAAAACTTTTTTTTATTTTAGAATAAACCATTTTCTCTAAAAGTTATAAACACATTAATTTGCAAATCAGACTAGATCTAGTTTCTGCCTTTTTCTATGGACAGGCTTCATCAGTGATTTTCTATTACATTGTATTATTGTTTATATTTTATTGTCAGATTGTCCCTGTAGATAATTTTTCAACAACCTGTCGGCTGTAGGAATCCAACGTGTGCCTAGTCCGACATTACAAACGTAACTATACTAAAGTTCGATAGCTTTTAGATGGCTATAACCCAAGTAAGGCCTTGAATGTAGTGTAGCTAATTCATAGTTTTATTTCCTATTCAGCTTTCTGTTTTTATTTTTTACTTTTCTGAAGTGATCAAACAGACTCATACAAATATTCTAATTTTAGATTTTTTATTTATCTTCTAATCTCCTCCGTGTCTCCTTTGTTGCCACTTTTTTGTTTAAAAAACAATTTAATTTTTAGTACGGATTTTACAATACAAAAGATGCTTACGGTGAAATTCAAAATATTAACATTTGTACAAAAGTTAGTTTCCAATGCAGAACATGTGATAAAACGTTCACGACATTTAAAAGAGCATTAAAGGGTTAAAAAAAAATATTTGCTGCAATTTAACGCTCTTTAATGTTCACATTGACTACTTTGAAATATTTCCATTTCTGTTTAAAAATAACAATCTTTAATGCGACTATTGATAACAATAAATTCTTCTCATAATTTATTATTCAAACACCAATGTTCATTAATTAATTTCTTACATTTTTCAATCCTTGAAAGCGGTTCCTTAAAGGGTTAAATTTATGCATGAAATTCTTAAAAAGGAGTCACAATTAAAATTTCTTTATTTTGTGTGTAAAAACACTAAAACACAAACAATGAATTTCATGCCTAGACAATGTAAGTATATTTACAATTTCCAGGGAAAAACTTGATTTTTATCATTATTAAATCGTTCGTGTTGGACTTCCGACATGTCACCCCTTCTTTTGCAAGGTCGTTGGCTATTTGAAATTATTTCCTTTAGACGGCCAGACTTGAAAATACTTTACAACACACCAAAAATCTTGAATGGATTCTGTTGGACAATGATAGTAAGAAGAGTAAGTGGTATATGGACGATGGTCATGGTGATGTTGCTTTTGGTTTTGTTTTGTCATGTGATACCTTAAAACAACCACCGACGTTGTAGAAACTAAAATATCTGCTGCTGCTGCTGCTCTATAGCTCTTGACTAAATCTATCTGTTTGAAATAATCTAAAAATGCATTTTTTTAGAATTCTTACATCAGTTTTTGTTGATTTTTCTTAACATTGCGTTACTTTTAATTTTTATTTAAAAACTATTTTAGTTTTATATGTAGTTTTTTTTACCTTTGTCATTGCTAGAGAAGACGATTTTAAGCTACACATATGAAAAAAGGCTTTTAACCACCAACCAATATATGATGATATGATATTCCCAGTGCTTTTTTCGTAGACTGTTCCTTTAAACAAAATTCCTATAGATCATGACACAACAACAAGCCACAAATAATAAAAATAAACCAGTGCATCATCATCATGATCATCATAAGACTCCTTTAAATTCATATACGAAATAAATGCTCCTTGATAGTTACCCTTAACCCTCTAATAGGTAAAATTTTTTTCGCAATAAAATTTTTATCATGTATTTGGCACACAGAACAAAAAAATTCATTGGCCTTCCTTTTACTTGGTATGTGAAAATCGAAATATATATGAACATACATGATCATGCATGGTTATACATGATCATATACGTATAGCCATTGCCCAATATATGATCATTAGAGCAACATTTTTTTTGTAACTTTCAATTTTTATTAATTATTGTTTGAAGAAGATTTCGATTTTATAACTTTTTTTTAAAGTTTCATAACAAAAATATAAGAAGTGACACTAGGGTTCTCCAAGCTTGTATGGAGAAAAATAAATTTTGAGTTATTGACCGGGCTACCCCCTTGAAATATTTATTTGGGTGTAGAAATAAGTTCCCCCAAAAAGTTAGAATAATTGGATATCGGGAAGGCATGCCGCATCGGCGCTGAGGTTTATATAAAAAAAATTTATATTTTTAAACTAATTCGAATTAAAAACATTAACATAATCGTGATTTGGAATGAATTCTCTTTATAAAAATCAACGATTGGACTTTCAGGTTTTATTAAGAACATATTAGAGGTTAAAAACAACAAAAATTTTAGGATTTCCTGTTTTTATTTGGCTAAGGCAGAGATTTTATTTCAACGGATTTCGAGAAAACAGCGATTTTTGGCATTTATTTTGGTTTTAGGCAAGTTTTTCGTTTTTCTTCTTTTGATTACACATGATTTTGGCCAGAATATATGAATCAAAGAAGACAGAAAAAAGCAAAATCAAATGTGTTTAAAGCAAAAAAAAAAAAAAATATTGTAAAAAAAGCAAGAAAAAAGCAAAAGTAAAAAAACTTGGAAAACCAACAGTTTTTTTAAAAAATAGTCCAAATTTAAGAGAAAAGATATTTTTTTATGAGCAAAAAAAGGATTTTTGGGCAAAAAGTCTTAAAAAAAGCAATTCAAAGCTCAAAAATCTTAAGAAAAAGTATTTTAAAGCTAAAATGCGGAAAATCCAAAAGAAGCAAAAAGAAGCAATTATGAGCAAAACAAGCAATAAAAAGCATAAAAAGCAAAAAGAGCAATTTTGTCTTCTCTGATAATAATAACACAAGACTAGATATTTTATTCCTGAAAATTAGGGTAAAATAGAAATACATTAAATTGCCCCTGTGTAAGGCCAAAGGTCAAATTTTAGGAGATTTTTTTTTTTTTAAACATAATATAACAGATATTCCTGAGCGGATATTGATGAATCTTCTTGATATTATTTTTCCAGATCTAGAAATAATATTTTTAATTTAATTTCAGAAAATTAACCCTTAAGTTCCTTAGGCGCCAAGGGTTAATTTTTTAGAATTTGCACCACATTACTTTTAGAACTAGTAAAGAAAAAAATCCCGCTGTAATGACCATAACATGATGCCACCATACCTTACCATATATCCTTGGAACCAAAATTTGAGGGTATATGACCCAGAGCTTGAAAAAGGTAATTGTTTTTTGAATAAATTTATTCATTTTATGAATCAGTGAATAATTCGTTATCACTGATTTGATATTGAATAAAGTGAGGATGTGATTTATCCAAATTTTAATTAATTCCATTTTGATTCGATTGAATTATGCGTTTAATGATTTGATTCACAAACTATAAACCAAGGCAAGCACTTTTTTATTAAAAAAGAAATCAACAAAAATCAAATTGATTCTTTGAATAAGATATTGAATGAATAAAGTAGGAAATAATTCAATCAATAAAATGAATTTTTCGAATCGTTTCGTTCAAAATTAAATCAGATTTAAAAATTTAATTAAGGAATTTTGTTTTTTAAAGGACTGATGTGACCGCATATGATCATTAGAGTGTCCCTTAAAAATAGATTTGTCATTACACCTCCCAGTTTTATTGGAAATGGTCCCAAATGGAAGAAATCGATTTTTTTTTTTTGGAAAACGTTAACCCGTGCCGAAAGTTGGACGAAAATTTGCCATTTTGGAAAAAAGTGTATTACTATTAAAAATTCCAAAAAAAATTTGGAAAAAAATTATTTTTTATTACATTTATTATTTAATATAGTCAAAATGATTCAGACATGGAATTTTGACTTCATCGGATATCATTAACCCACTTTAGCCTGGAATCCAAATTGACCCACGAATTTGATAAAAACGCAAAAACCTGTTTTTTTAAAATTAATTCTAATTATTTTTTAAAATGCCCAATTTGGAGATGTCTATATCTATTTGTACCATATAATAGTTGATATTAAAGAAAAAAAAAAAATAAATTGGAAAAATAATAATTCGCGTTTCTGTTTGGAGCGACTGCTTTCCAGGACATTTTACAAAAATTGCTTATTTTGTCAAAAATTTAACAAAATTTTAATGTTTTCATGAAATTCTATATAGTTTTCGGAAAAATATCACTTGAATTTAGTTAGACTATAATTATCTTTACATTTGTTTAAAAAATCTTTAACCCTTAGTGGCATGGGGTCAGATAAGAGCCATGAAACTTAATATTAATTATGACTACTAGATTGTAAAGCCATTAAATTCATAAAAAAAATCTCAAATGGATAAAACTAATTATTTTAAGTAACGTGATCCATATGGGGTTAATTTGTATACTTTTCGCCAAAAACGCCCCACTTGGAAATTTACAGAAAAACACCTTTCATAATTTTCGGAAAAATTAAAATTTTGTTAAATTTTTGACAAAATGAGCAATTTTTGTAAAATGTCCTGGAAAGCAGTCGCTATAAACACAAACTCGAATTATCATTTTTCCAATTTATTTTTTTTTTCTTTAATATAAACTATTATGTGGTACAAATAGCAATCGACATCTCCAAATTAGGCATTTTAAAAAATCTTTAAAATTAATTTAAAAAAAAAACACGTTTTTGCATTTTTATCAAATTCATGGTTCATTTTGGATTCCAGGCTAAAGTGGGTTAATGATATCCGATGAAGTTGAAATTCAATGTCTGAATCATTTTGACTATATTAAATGAATAAATGGAATAGAAAATAATTTTTTTTCGAAATTTCGAATTTTGGGAATTTTTAATAGTAACCCAAGTAAAAAAGTTTTGATATAGTCATATATTATCATATAAAATTTTGTATAATTATATATTGGAACATATATACCAAGATATAATTATATAAAATTTTACGAAATTATATCCTAAATATATAATTATATCTTGTTATATATTGCACAATATATACCGCAACATATTACAATATCAAATTATATATAGACCTACATATAGTTACATATGTCTCATATAATTATGTATAATTGTATCGACTTATAAACCATTATATCTAGTTGGATATGAAAACATTATATTTGATATATTTGGATGAGGACAAAATCCGGATAAAACTGTATCAAACCATATTTTATTCCATCAAATTCGATCTAAATGTGTCAAATTAGATCTAATATGATCATAATACGATCTAATTTGATACAATTAGATGTTCTCATTTTTCGGATATAATTGTATATAATTACAAAAGTCATATAATTTTTTTTAGTAGGGAATACACTTTTTTTCAAAAATGGCCATTTTCGTTAACGTTAACCCGTGCCTAACGTTTTCCAAAAAAAATCGATTTCGTCCACTTGGGACCATTTCCAATAAAACTGGGGGGTGTAGTGAACGAAAATCGACAAATCGATAATTTAAGGGACATTCTAATGATCATGTATGAGTATATTGATTACGAATTTATGCCGTCAAATTTCGAATCCGAAGATATATGGACATATATGAGATATGTCATATATGGTCATATACTGAACGGTGGATGGGCATATATAATCATGTATGCCCTTGTATGATCATATACTACACCACGATGATACTGTAACGATTTTTGTTTTTTTCTTTATTCTTCTTTAAGCGATTTTTTATTTAAAAAAATCCGCGGTTTCATTTTATGGTTAACAGAATTCGCATTCATTGACGGTAGACGACTAAAAATTTTAAAGAATATCGTTTAAAATTGCTGATCGTGCATTTTAGCATGATGTTGTTGTTGTTGGTGTTGCATGATGTTATTGATTGGTTGCTTACTGTTGTTGTGCTGTCAATGTTTAGTTTTAGTTAAATGCACTTTATAATGTGCATTTCTTGCCTTTTTAGCAAAATTGAAATTAATTCTTATATTGTTTCAAGGACTCTCTTTTGTTTCGTTTCGTTTTAGTTTTTTCTGTCATAGTATTTTGGAGTAACATTAAAAGCTTTTTTTCCGCTCAAATATTTCGTTGTTTTGTGTTGTTTTTGTTATGCCAACAATGCTGAAAATTCGTTTTTGTATCGAGATGCTGGATGTGTATTTCTTTTTAAATTTTTTTTTGAATGCTGGAATGTTTTCATTCCCTACTAAAAAAAATTATATGTCTTTTGATATTATATATAATAATATCCGAAAAATGAGAACATCTAATTGTATCAAATTAGATCGTATTATGATCATATTAGATCTAATTTGACACAATTAGATCTAATTTGATGGAATAAGATATGTTTTGATACAATTTTATCCGGATTTTGTCCTCATCCAAATGTATCAAATATAATATAATCATATCCAACTAGATATAATGGTATATAATTCGATACAATTATACATAATTATATGAGGCATATGTAACTATATATCGGTCTATATATAATTGGATATTATAATATGTTGCACTATATATTGTGCAATATATAACAAGATATAGTTATATATTTAGGATATAATTTCGTAAAATTTTATATAATTATATCTTCGTATATATGTTCCAATATATTATTATAAAAAATTTTATATGACAATATATGACTATATCAAAACTTTTTTACTTGGGTTGTTATTTAATATCAAAAAAATATATTGACTGTTTCTCAAGCAATGTAAAATGGTTATTTATACATTACAAGAAATAGAATATCACAGCATATTTTTAAAGGTTATTATTCTTACCCAAGGATAACACAAAATCCTTTCTGTTATATATAGGTCAGTTAACTTGGCAAACCTTAACTAAACATTGGGACTGGATGTAATTAATACTGAGAAATTAATTTTAACGAAAAACTAAAATTTTTCTATTTGATCAAAATTAAGTTATGTAATTCTCAAATATTTTTAATTTGCATGAATTTTACCTATTATTGATTTTTTTTTTTTTTTTGCAATTTTAAATAAAAATAAACGACTTTAAGGACAATTGTAGCTTTTGTACTGTACTTAGAAATTCCCAAAAAGTCGGCACAGTTAGAGCTAAATATTTTTATGCTTAAGGGTATTTTATTTGAGACTTTCAAAATGCAATTTTCTGTACAAATTGTGTTTGTTACAAAAATAGTTTACATTGAAGGTTCACTCCACCGAAGTGTTTTGCGTAATAGGTGGCCAATTTTAAATAGAAATACAAACTTATTACTAAGTCCCAACTTTGGTACTTCAATATCATCATTTGTAAAGCCTAACAGTATGCTACAGTTTTTTATAATATAAAAAATTTAAATTGTGGTTGTCATCCTTACTAAATAATATTTCTTTTTTCTCTAGTTTCCCAAATTTAAACGTACGGAGAGAATTTTAATGCACGAGTTTTAATGAAATTTTTCATTAAACCAATGAAGTTTTCTTCACAAAGTGAATGAAGAATTTCTTAAATTCTATGAAAAAGTTTCATAATTTTTATGAAACTATATGAAACTTTCCATAAAATTCTATGAAAAACTGCATTAGTTTAATAAAATGTAAAAATTCATTAATATCATTGAGTTCATTCTCTCAGTGTGTAAAACCTTTTTAAAATGAAAATTTATTAAAATTGGAGCATCTTTATCTCACGTTGACCTCTTTATGACATGTAATAAATTTTGTTACACTATTTTACAACAAAATTACATACTCTTCTTTGAAATAAGTTTATTGCATTTTTTTCTTCATAACAACACGAAGAAATTTGTAGTATTATAAATAATAAAATATGAAACACCAAATATACATTAATTAGTTTAAATACTTTACAAAAAAACCTTACTTATATTAACAATAAATCTACTAAAAGAAGAAGGAAAACACATAAAAAACCCGATACTAACAACTTATTTTCATTTGGCTAAACTCTTTCTTGGCCCCTCTAACCTAACCCAAGGCCAAGTTCAAGCAAAAAAAAGTAACAACTACTACAAAAATATTATAAAAGCCGCTTAAACACAAAGCAAAAATTTCTAAGCCTTGACTAAAAGACTTGTGTTCAAATAATTCGTTCATAAGCCACAAAGCGAGCAATCGTTGTTGGCAAAACTATTAATAATTATGTTAGACAATTTACACGCATGTGCGTTAGCATGGATCGAATTTGAATTTTGAAAGAATTTCGCTGAAGACAGGGGTAGACAAATTGTGGACCGATGTAACATAGTTTTTGTTTTTATTTTTTTTTTAAAGTTTGATCCATCTCGGAATTGATCTTTAAACTGAGCTTTTTATCTTAAAATTTAAATTTTGGTAAATGAATGAATTTTGTTTACCAAAAATAAATATTTGCCTTTTTTCCCGTTAATAAGAGAGCATCTTATTAACATGAAAAAAAAAAAAAAATCGATCCGAAAAACATGCGGTCTCTACAGGGAAGTGTTCGTAACGAAAGTAAATTGTTGCCACTTTGAGAGATTTTTGAACCTTAAATTCGCTGTAAGGAACCCAAATTTTGCCCGATTTATAATTTCTGATTTATAAGAGAGAATAAAGAAAGTCTGTGATTCTAAGTTGTGATTGCATTCCCTTTGTTGTTGCTGCAAAGTCCCAATAAATTATATTCATTCAAATGTTTGTCTGAAAACTTCAAAAAATTAAGAACTGCTATCGATACAATCATAACATCCACATAAAATTTCATTTTTTTAAATTTCATTGTTTTATATGGAAAGTTGAGACTTTCAGTCTTCAAAATAGTCTTATGATAGTCACAACCCATCACAAGTAGGAATATGTACCATTATTTTATTGTATAGAAGAAAATTTTTCGATTTCGAGGAAAATATTTCACTTTATTCGAAAATTTCAGATATTCAAATAAAGAGCACAAGTCGAAGACCAATTCAGATTTGTCTACAACTTTTCAAAAATATTTTTTACATTTTGTAACTTTACATCCACAACATGGCTACAATAGATGAAATTATTCCAAACTCTAAATTCGCTCCACCCTAATGCGCGTGCGTGTTTTTTCCCCTTCAATATACAGAATTGGCTATAATGAAGAACTAAACTAATACACTTACACAACGAACAATTCATTTAAGTATGATTTTCGAATTACTTACTGGCATTGCACACAGGGGCAGACAAGCAGTTTTTCGCCCAAAGTCGATTTCGGAAATTTGTAAAAACTGAGTACACCATTACATGATGAGCTGATTCAGCAATAATATCTAAGTGAAAAAAAAAAAAAAATCTCCGCCGGCCCTGAAGTTTGGAACACGGATTACAATGGAAAAATATGAATTTTTGTATATTTTCTTAAAAACAGTGATATTTTAAAGCTGATTAGAATTAAAAACATTATATAATCGTGATTCGCAGTGAATTCTCTTTGTAAAAACGCAATAAAAACTTAAATCGGTTAAAAAACAGCCGAGTTATTACAATTTCACCCGGCAACTAATGTGTCGCAGACCACTTAATCAGGAAATTCGGGTCCAAATTTTAAAATTTAACGAAATATAATCTACTACAGAAAAAATTTTTTATTCTATAAATTCCAAGAAACTCAGATAAGAAGTTTTTTTTTTATCTTGTGTTTTTCTAATTCGTTTTAAATTATTGTCAAAAAGGTTAGAATTTTGAATCACTGTTTTCAAATTTACAATTTCAAATTTTTGAAAATTTTTTTAAAGAAATTTTAAAAAATCAATGATTGGACTTTGAGATTTTATTAAGAACATATTAGAGATTAAAACCTACAAAAGTTGTAGGAATTCCTATTTACATTTGGCTAGGGCCGAGATTTTATTTCTGCGGATTTGGAGAAAACAGCGATTTTTGGCATTTATTTAGCTTTTAGGCAAGTTTCTCTTTTTACTTCTTTTAATTGCACATGATTTTGGCCGGAATATACCAACACAAGATTAAATACTTCAATCCTGAAACTTAGGGCAAAATAGAAATACATTAAATTGCCCTGTGTAAGGTCAAAGGTAAATTTTAGGAGATTTTAATTTTTTTTAAACATATTAGTATAACAGATATTCCTAAGCGGATATTAATGAAACTTCTTGATATTATTTTTCTAATATTCTTAATTTAATTTAGAAAATTAACTCTTTGGCTTTGTCAAAAATTATTGACTTTGGTGGCCTTATTTTGTCCGCCACATTGACATTTCGAAATCCGATTGCGGAATTTGAATCCGTCGCCCACATTAAAATCGGACAAATTTTAATTGTTTGCCGCCATATTGGATCCGCCATTTTGAATTTTTTCTTTCGATATCATTTTTCAAATCACTTGCCCCGAAAATTTCATGGTGCACAATTTTAGAGAGCTGTGACAACGGAAAAAAATTTCGGGCAAAAAATTCAAGTTCTGACCCTGTGTGCAATGGCTTAGAAGATACATATTAACGTTTGTAAGACTAAATATTACCAAAACTAAATACAACTTCTTTGTTAATATTTTTATGTGGGTAAATAATTTTTGTTATATTTTTGTTAAGGCCTAATTAAATATATTTTGTTAATGAATGAAATCCTACACTTAAAATAAAACGTCAGTAAAAAAAATCTGCCAAATGTGCTTCAGATTATTTTGAGTAATTTTCAACAAAAAAAAAAATTACCCATAAAACATAGCGGTCCAATCACATTTTTGGGGGATAAAAATCGGTTCTAAAGTTTTTCGAAACTTTCTTGTTTTAAAACTTTAATTGTTTTTAGTGTTTAGGTAATCACCAAGGCAGCGACTTTCATGCATTTACAAATTTAAAATATGCGCTTAAAATATGCAGTAAAAAATATATATATACATATTTATTACTCGCGAGCGTTTGGTTAAAAATTAAATCCAATATAAATGTCAAAGTAGATGACAACTCCAATGATTATTTATTTTATCCAATCTATAATATATCAAAAGTTTATAGCAATCGGGAGCAACCCATCAACGGTGCTATCTTATGAGAAATATAAGCAAAATGGACGATTAGCTTTACTAATGCCCCGTAAAAACATCTCCCCAAAAATGGACTTGGACCTCAGAAATTTTTGTTAAAAAAATTAAATTTTATTAAATGAAAACTAAGGGAGATAGAGCAAAACGGAGAAGTTTACATATCCTAAGTAGATATGGACCAGATGCGGGAAAGGTTTCTAGACCCTTTTAATTTTCATAATATATATAAAACTACAAATTACACCATGGTTTTACTATATTTTTGTTCCTAAATTTGAATTTGTTAAACGAAAAATGTTATTAACTATTCTGTTTGAAGCCAGAAAACGAATACAATTTATAAATTTTTCTGTTCAGCCAACACACATATTATTTTGAGTGTAGTGCTATTTGAAATTTTTTTGTGTGGTAACATTTTTAACGCAAAATAAACGATTTTTTTTACGCATTTTTATAAAACGTGTTTGAATTTTCGCAATTCAGTTGTAACAAATTTTAAAAGGTCATCTGGCCGTTATCATTTTCGAAGATTTTAAACCGCTTTGTAATTTCTATGAATCGATTTTATGGGAAAACCTTAATATTCAAAAGAAACCCAGTAAGATTTCAATGTCATTAAAAAAAAGGGATTAGAGAAAGTACTTTTATGTTCGGCAACGTGTCAAAATTAAAAAAAAAAAAAAAACTTCTGACGTATCATTAAAATAATCGTCAATAGAGAAAGTGTTTTTTTAAATTTCTTTTCCCAATATTTATGAACACCTGTCAATAATCGAAAATATGTAATTCATTTTCCAGTAAGTGGGTGTTAAATTATCCTAAATAAATACTAAAGATAACTACGTTTAATATTAGTATATTTTAATTAAGTGAAAAATAAATAATAAAATATCCCAGCAAATGTTTTAGAAACTACTTCTTTCACTGCTTCACAACTTAGTGAAATAATAAATAATTAGAAATAATCCTGAACAACTTCAAAAAGTCAATTCTTTCATTGCTTCCAAATTATCCGTTAGTATATTTTTACAACTTTTTTAGAATTACTTCTGGAAAACGTCCAAAAAATCACTTAAGTATTGCTTCTAAAGCACAATTGCTCTAAAGGTGATCCTAAAAAGTGATTTTGGTATCATTTGGTATTTCTAAACAGATGATCGCGGGTTCGATTTCTGGAGGGGCCCAATAGATTTTTAATTTTTTTTTTTATTTTTAATATTTATAATTAATTTGTTCAAATTCAATATTTTTTTAATTTTTAAAAATATATAAAATAAAAATTATGGAAAAGAACTGATAATAATATTGCAGTGAATTGCAGTGCACTTTTTGCACTTGTTTAAAATGTACTTTTATTGCACAATATCTCGCAGTGGTGTTTTTATGCCAGTCTACTTTCATATCAAAGAATAGCTCAGCGGTAGAGAGCTAGACTGACAATCATGAGGTCGCAAGTTCGATACCTGGGGGCTGCAAAAAAAACTGTTGTAAAAAAAAATATATTTTTTTTTCGGAGATTTTTTTTCTTTAAGTTTTAATTGATGAAAAAGAGTATCCTTTGCACTCGTTCAAAAAGTACTGAAAAAATATTGAAGTGGTAGTACTCCTCTCCTATGACAACTCAATGTTAAAATCATTAGTGTTTATGTTTAAAAATAAGTACATCTAGATCATCAACTGTAGTTTTTTTTCTACTGCTTTGGCATCTCTGTTTTTGCTGGGATCATTGGCATTTGTGGTAGAGATAAAGTCAAGTTATATGGCCACTTATAATTTTATTTTTCTTGGCAAAACACATTCTGAAAGTTATTCTAAACTTAATTCTTTGTTCGGACGTTCGTCATAATTTTTTTGTATAGCTATAATTTTTTTAATTTCCGTTTTAAATTTCGGTTTTATTGATATCAACCCAGTATAGAAAATCATTACCAGATATGTGGTTATGTAACTACATACTTGGTAATCGTAACTAGTTACTTTTGTTATTAAATTTCTTATTACCTTTATATGGCGATGTCGCGAAAAATTATGAGTTATGGTTACACACCAGCATACGAAAAATCAAAAAATATATCGTTACCTATGTGCTTACCAGTACTGACAAAAATAATGAGTCTAAAAATAGATTTTCAAAAAAATAAATTATATAAAAAAAAATATTTTTTATTGTATTTTTTTTTTCAATAAAATTTGCTGGTGCGGGAATCGAACCTGGGTCTACAGATTGCCAGTCAATAGCTCTACCATCTGAGCTATATCGACATGTAATATTTAATAGATAAAAACATAATTGACCTGCTGCACACAAGTAAGCTTACTCGCCAACATACAAAAAATCAAAAAATATGTGGTTACATATATCCTTACCAGTGTTTAAAAAATATTGAGTCTAAAAATAGATTTAAAAAAATTTAAAAAAAAATCAAGAAAATTATTTTCTATTTGAAATAATGGTAAAAATAAGTCATTATCAGTAACTCATTATTATATGTTTTAAAATAATGCATAAGGTAAGTGGGTGTCATTACTGGTAGTCCAAAAAATAATGATATGTCATTACCGTTTCTACACTGGGATATTATGAGTTCATATCAAACTGGATCTGCCTTTATTTTAATTTTGGACACCATATTCATTTTCAACTAAAAAGTTAGTTGCTATGATAAAACTCTTAATTGAAAATAAATTTGAAATCAAACAAAATTTTAATTGAAATTTTATTGAGAATAATTTTTTCTGTGAAGTCCTTTGAAATCAATTCATGCTTTCACGCTGAAAAAATCGCGCTCTGCTGGCAATAAATCGATTCATAATTGCTGGTAATATATACTCATAGAAATAATTCTATAAAAACAGCAGAAAAAGCTACTAAAAATTAATTAAAATTGAGCTTGCAGAAAAAACTGATGAAATTAGCACATTTTTTTTTTTTTTTGCTAAATATTAGTAAAATAAGAACAGCAAAAATAAAGCTATTAAAAGTACGGAATTTTAGCTAAAAATCAGTTAAATTTTAGTTAATTGAAAATTATACTGCAAAATCTGCAGAAAATCTTACTAAATTTTAGTAGACTAAAATTAGCAAAAACAAACTGTTATTTCTATAAAATTTTTGTTATTCTTAAGTTAAATTTAGTTGAATGCAAATAGCAGTCTATCCTGCTTAAATCAGCAGAAATTTTTGATAAAAAAATAGTAAACTGGCGAATTTAGAAGGGTATATTTTTATTTGCGTTAAAAAATCGAAAAAAAACTTTTTGTGACTTTTTAGTGTACTAATTATTTAGCAATTTTTTTTTTTGCTTATTTCAGCGAGTTAAATTGTTATTTTCGATTAACTAAAATTTAACTCAAATATAATTAAAATTCTGTATGTTTAGCAGTTTTATTTTTGCTGTTCTTATTTCACTAATATATATTGTAGCAAAAATAATCTGCTTATTTCAGCAGTTTTTCTGCAAAGTAACTTTTGACTAAATTTTAGTAGTTTTAGCTAAATTAAAATTTTTATATTCTACATGAAACACTTAAAAAAAAGTTCTCAACATTTATCAATGTCAGGGCTTTTCTTTCATTTGCTTTCAAAAATTTGGTTACATTTTTATTGTTTTCCAGCAAGATTTTAGATCTAAATTTAATTAATTTCGTATATTTACCCATTTAGTAAGTGTGATAACGGAAAAAAATACACAACATTTTTCTTAACTAATTTTCTGCTATTCACATGCTAATTTTGTTTAAACTAAATCAAAAGTACTTTCTAATTTACAACTTCTTTAACTGTTAAATAATTTACACTTCCGTATTGCTTGAATTTAAAATATTCTATACATTTCTATATAAGTTTTCTAACACACTCATAACATATTGTATACTATGAACATGTTAAATGACGGTTAATGAACTTTAAATACTACATGAAACTGAAACAGCAAAAACAATAAAAATAGTTAAAAATGACAAAAGACAAAAAATAAACCAATAATTTAAATATGTAAAATGAATTAACTTAATTATTTGCTTGGCTGAACAAACTAGCCAAATACAATTTTTACGGCTTTTTAAATAAGTATTCATCAAAGCTATTTGATTTCTGTATGTTTAAGTTACGTTTTACGGTTATTAAATAATTGTTTTAGCTTTAATTAGAATTTATTTAAATTCGATAAACAATTTTATGTAAATTTTAGGTAAATATTTAGATATTGTTGGTAATACTTTAGTAAATTGAAAGCACGTTGTATTATATTTTTGTATCCTCCTCTTCACTTACTATCTCTAATATTTAGCGTAATGTTTGTCATCGATTTTATTTCTTTAACAGTGTCTCTCTCTCTCTTTCTGTTGAAACAACAATTTCTCGCGTATAAATTTATCAACGAAGGCGAAGCAAGCTATTGATACTTTCCCCAATTAGTTTTGTCTTAAAAATTAACAGAATCGGTTGACGAGTTCAAAATTTGTGATTAAAAATGTAAAAAATCACAAAAGTGTTCAATTTTAGTAAAGACAAACCACTACTGTTAAAATTAAGCACAGGCAACAACCAGAGTTGTTTACATATATATTTCTATATAAATTGAAGCATACTTGTAGGCTTAATAATATATAAAATTCAAATAATAAATAAACCCAGGCGGAACTCAATAATTACTTCACATTGTTGTGAAGGGTACATAAAGTTCGTCTCAAACCAACTATAACATTCTTGTCTTTTTTTTTTTATTTAAATCACACATATTTTGCTTAAGTTTTATTTAATTTTGGAATCTTGCTGTGATTTTGTTGTTGTTGTTTTTTTTTTCATCTCTGTAATATACCGGCACACATAAATCGTGCAAACATTTAGCATGTTGTTGTACGTTATTGCCAACAAACATTGGCCGTCATTAAAAAACATACTGTGCTCTGTGTTTCTTGTTGTTTTCTTAATATTTTTGCTTTATTTTTCCCTTCCTTTTCTCAGTTTCATCCTTAATATAAGTTAATAAATTCTTACGTTATTTACCTGCTTATTTTATTTTAAACATTTCTTAACAAGAAACTAAACTAATTTCTTGCAAACATATAATTTTGTGAAAAAGTTAAAAAAAAAAATTAAATTTTTATTATGATTTGAATTTTGCGATTTTGTCCAAACTCAGATTTAGAAGACATTTTTTTTTTTTTTTTTTTTTAAATTCAATCCCAGATTCTGAGAAGAAAATAAATTTTGCTATTTTAATGTTGCTGATGGATTACTGGTAGATTTATTCATATTCATATTTATTATAATTTAAGCATACAAAGTATCAATTCATCTTTGGTTTACTTTAAAACTACCCGACTAAAAAAGATATTATATAATCATATATCACCATATATAAACCCATATATACGTCCATATCTAATTTGATCCGAATTTTGGAATATATAATTATGTCAAGCGAGATAAGCATGTTATCTAACCTGATACAATTTGATCCGAAAAATGGGTCTATCTAACTTCATCAAATTATATATTAATACATATAATTTGATGAAGAATTTCAAATAAAGTTTTAGTAAGTATTGTTGAGATCACTTATTTTCATTCACATTAAATACTAATGCTTAATGTTTAAAAAAATTTTTGTTAATAAACTTGGAAATAGCTGACAAAATAAAATGATCCAAAAATTTGTCGGAACAACTGTCTTATAAAATAAAAAAAAATAACTTTCAGAATTAATTTTTTTTCACGGAAAAAATAACTGAACTTAAACCATATTTATTTCAACATATGTTTTTCTAATTTTTATTTTTAAATTTCAAAATTGCAATTAAACTTTATAAATTTTTGTATAATTAGATATCATGTCAGATATAATTATATATAAAATTAATACAATTTTCTATTAACTTTGTTATATATTTTGATATAATATGGTTTATAAAAGCTATATGCCATTATATATAATTATGTATGAACTATATTTGCAGATCTCTTAATATATGGCTGGAGACAAAATCGCATATGATTATATATAACGTTATATCAAACATATTTACAAAACCAAAGTGTTAATATAAATGTATATGGCTTTATAGCCACGCATATAAACATTTAAAGTTATATCAAATCATATAAGATTATATAAAAACTTTTTTAGTCGGGTAGCTAGTTTCCTCCTTACAGGCCCAAACTGTTAACATAGGGCGAGAGAATTACATGGAGATCGCTTTAACCTCCTAAAACCTAGTATGGCCGATCATCTCAGACACCCCACCTTAAAAAAATTTTTTCTCCCGATAAAAAAAATTATTTATTTAGTAATATATCGACCGATTCAAGTTTATATGTAGTTTCCTACTAAAAAAACTAATATGGAGCTTTATATGGTAATATGTATATAACTTTGTCTGTTCTATATATGTATATATAACACTTCATCCGAAATACGGGACCATACAATTGTATCAGTTTTTATCTAATCTAATAAAATTGTATATAAATCAGATGAAGTTGCATCTGAAAAATGTCCCACTTTATATCTAATGGTATCATTTTGTATTAAAATAGATACATTTGTATACAAATTTATATTGTTATATCCGAATTTTGACCTCATACAATTATATCAGTTTTAAATTCGGATCCAAAATTTGATACCAAAACCCCGATATAATAGAATCAAAGTGTATATTTTTATATCAGATTTTATATAATTTTATTTTATCCAATTATACTGAACCAATTTAAGTATCTAATTGAATCTAATTCAAACATTAATTTTAACCCGGGTCTACAACATATCCGAATTTCATCAATATTAAAAATTATCAGATACCTTTCTTGAGAGAGTTCTTGTAATGTAATGTTTGATAGATAAAACATAATTGACTTGCTGCACACAATTCAGCTTAATCGCCAGCATACAAAAAATCAAAAAATATGTGGTTAAATATATACTTACCAGTGTTGAAAAAATATTGAGTGTAAAAATATATTTCAAAAAAATTTTCAAAAAAATCTAGAAAATTACTTTCTATTTGAAATAATGATAAAAAGAAGTCATTATCAGTAACTCATTATCAGGGCAAGGAATTTCATGCAAATGCATGTTTTTTCTCGCTAGTCCAAAACTAATATGGACTAAATATTTATCCGAATCATAAAATTTAGAACAAAATGGCATGGATTTGTAGTTGCATATTTTTGCATATTTTGTCAAAAATTCATGTTTTTGCATATTTAGACGTTAAATGCATATTTTATGCCTTTTGAATGCATATTTTGTGCTTTTTAATGCATATTTGTGCATATTTTTACTTTTTAGGAGCATTTTTTATTTTGTAAAAAAATATAAAAAATTGATACGTTTTCATATTTTGATTCAATCAAAATAAACATTCTTAAAGCCTTATTGACCTACGGGAAATCTTCGAGTTCTGTGTCTGTTTGCAAAATAACTAACTTAAATACATTTTTAAGTTTTAGAGTGCATTATTTTTGTAAAAATAGTAGTTTTTAGTGCATATTTCTTATATTTTTAATGCATATTTTTCTTTTTTAGCCGCATATTTTAGGCGCATATTTTCCATTTTTAAGTGCATGAAATTCCTTGCCCTACTCATTATTATATGTTTTAAAATAATGCAGAAGGTAAGTGGGTGTCATTACTGGTAGTCCAAAAAATAATGATACGTCATTACCGTTTCTACACTGGGTTAATATAAAAAGACTAAATCAGTACTTATTTAATCAATTACCAGTAAGTGGTTACTTTACAATAATATATATAAGTACCCGAGTAAAAGAAAATAATATGATGTTATATGTAATGATATCTTATTTAATATAATTGGAGATATGCTATGATCCGAAAAATGATGGATAAAATTATATCAGATAAGTTCTAAATATATTAAATCATATATAATCTTATCCGGATTTTGACCCGATATAATTACATCTAATTTGATGTAGAAAGACATAATTATATAACGCTTCATATTTCAAGATCAAAACAAAAACAATTAAAAAGTACTGAAAAATAACAACCTTAAGTTAAGAATTAAAAATTTAAGTATTTAGAAGAAGTTGCATGAAGCATTTTAATCCTTCTCATATAAACTTTGTATTCTACCCGTAAACTGTGTAAACCGGGTATGTTTATGAGTTTAATGTCAAATTCCATACATAAAAATATGGCTTGTTTTTTACAAGGTTTACAAGGAATTTAGGAGTTATAATGAGTATGCCTTTTATATTTTCAAATCATACATAAACATTAGGCCGGGTCGATTTATGGGGAGGCAAAAAAAAAACGCTCAGGGAAAATCGTATTCTAGGGATCAAAATAAGAAACTTTGCCGAAGGAACCATACCTCTAAAACGAATTCTACTACCCCCCAAGCGTTTCCAAACGAGTTATACCGGAAAATGTAGAGGCTGTTATGGTGACGACATTAGAGAGCCGTGCGAAATTGCCCAGACTTGAAAGCAAAAAAGACTTCAAACAGTAATTTTTTTTATTTTCTTTTCTATTACTAAGTTAAATTAATTTTTTCATTTACATATGTTCTGACTAAATAAATTTCTAAAGAGAAAAAATAAATAAAATAATAAAAATAAATAAAATAAATAAAAAATAATAAAATAAAGTGCCAAAAATGGTGATTTTTTAAAATGTTTGTACGGGGAACCCCCCAGGGGAGTTCCAGGGGGTGTGCCACTGGCATGGGTGGATCGGCCCTCCAAAGTTAGTGGGGGTCGGTCATACATTTGGACTCGATTGGGGCACTCTAAATGGGTCAAAGTGGGATTTTTCAAAACTTGACCCTACGGGGGGTAGTAGAATTCGTTTTAGAGGTATGGTTTCTTCGGCAAAGTTTCTTATTTTGATCCCTAGAATACGATTTTCACTGAGCCATGGGCGATTATTAAATCGACCCGCCCTAATAAACATACATATCTGAAAAAAAAAACAGATTTTTTTTACATTGGACTATTAAATATATCTAAAACAACTTAGAAAAAAATTTAACATTGAGCTATATAAAACTTTATATGTTTTCCGATAAAGCCATTTTTAATTATATATGACGCTGTATTAAAATTGTCATAGCATATGTAACTAGATATGGTACATATTAATATATATGGGGACATATATATTTTTACTAGGGTTTATGTCCCGGGAATTCCCGGGACGGGATTCCCGGGAATCCCGCCCTTTTTTGAATCCCGCAATCCCGGGAATTTTATGCGGGATTTCCCGGGATTTTTTTTTAGTCTTTTAAAGTAGTTTTAGCTAGTTTTATTGCAATTTTAGAAGCTTTATTTAAATTTAAAGCATTGCTTTTTTTAAATTAATTTAAATAAAGAATATTTAAAATTAAAAAAATACGGTTTAAAATTTAATAATTAAGCCAAATTGTTTTTGGATGCCAATTGAATTTGGTTTAGTTAAACCGAAAAATATTATATTAGCAATTACCAAATTTACAAACTAAAATACTTGTGCTTCGGGAATTTTTTTCTTCTTTAACATGATGATATTTGTTCAAATAAAGCAATATTTATATAGGCTGTTTTAAACTTTTACAAGATTCTCGGAAAGATTTTGCAACCTTGCCTATAAGTTTTGCACGTGTACTGAAGTAAAATCGTACCGAAAATCTTATAGTGTAAACCAGCCTTATACAACATTTCAACATCATTATTTCAGTTCCAAATACCTCCAATAAACTAGGGATTAAAGTTAAAAAATAATAATTTTTTCGTATTTTCAATTAACATAAGTATTTTGAGTTTCTTTTACTTCAAATAATTTCATTTAAAGTTCAATTGCTATTCCTTTATTTTAAATATATTTTTTAAATATTATTAATTTTTAAAATAATAAATACATCAGATGCTTTTTCAAATTATTTTGAATTTTTTAAATGCTAATTTAAAATTCAACTAAATATGAAAATTAAATAATTTCTTTTTAAGGAGTTGTGGCATAAAAAATTTCTATTCAAGAAAACTAATTAAATAAATGAATGTTATTTTAGTTTGACTCAAGATCATAAATTAATATCACTTTCTGTTTAAATTATTTTCAAATCAAAGAAAGATGATACAATTTTTACAAATAAATTACAAAGAATAAAAATTATTGAAAAAATTCGATAAGACCAGCAAGGCAGAATGCGCATTTTCGGCTTTCGCTACAAAGCCATCATCAGTGCCTTTCTTTGATTTGAAAATAATTTAAACAGAAAGTGATATTAATTTATGATCTTGAGTCAAACTACAATAACATTCATTTACTTAAAACTAATTAAAGTTATGAAACTATTTAATATTTTAGTGTCTACCTTTATAAAACAATTTATGCGAATTTGCCTAAAAATTTCTGTGAAAACTGCTCACTTTTAAAGTTTTTTATAAAAGTTATTCTAGACGGATACTTCTGAAAATCTGCATAGAAAAAAACAAAATATCTAGAAATAGAAATTTTTGGATTTAATGTATAAGAAATATTTAAGCAAAAAATTTATGTTAGTTCTGACTATAAAACTGGTCCGACACAAGTTTGCACCCATTAACAATTCCAATATATCCTGAAAAAAGGGATCAAAATAATGTAACCGTGTCTTTCACTTTTCTATATAAATTCGTTTAACAGCTTAAACCGCGAAATTAATATTTAGTTAATATATTACTAAGAGGTTTTTTTAATTAGGACGGCCTTCCATATAAATATATTACATAAATACTAATTCACGATTTAAATTGTTAAACGAATTGACTTGGAAAAAGTGGAAGACAGAACATTTTCTCATGGATACAACCAAAAGATGAACTTTGTCGAACGGTGTTTAACCAAAAAGTAGTTTTTCAAGTACAATATATGTCGCATTTATGTATTTTCTAACGAGCGGGAATTCCCGGGATCCCGGGAAATTCCGAAAAAAATCCCGCTGTCCCGGGAAATGAAAAAGTCCGGGAAAAGAAAAACCCTAATTTTTACTGATCTATATATGGCATCATATAAGAAATTTTTGAAAAACTCAAAGCTATACATAATTATATCCGCAAGGATATAGTGTCACACTTGAATATATATAAACATATTAGTTCATATTAAATTATATAATTTCCTATATAACTATTTTTACACGGGTACTTCTATAACTTATGATCAGTAAGTCATTATTTTGTAATTTAAAGTAATGCAAAAGGTAATGACCTATCATTACTTGGTAATCCGTTAGGTAATGACATGTCATTATCATTTTTTTGCTGGGTTTGGTTTGGTAATACCAGTTAAGTTCAAAACAATCAAGCCCAACATAGTGTTCGTCATTGGGGCACTACAGACTTATGTATCAGATTTCGTCTAATTATCTTCAGAATTGCGAATTGTAGTTTAATTACAAAGGTCGTTTTTTTAGACGGACAGGCGGCGGATATCCCTAAATCGTTTTAGAAAATGATGCTAAATCGATCGGTTACTATAAGTTGGATGTACGCTCATCAAACTTTTTTAAATGCGTTTGTTATAATCAGCTCATAGTTACGCAACTTTTGATGCCAATTTTTCTAAAAAAAAAATTAAATGTTTTACCAAATTCTCGTATTCAGCTTATTACTACTTCCCGTTGTTGGAATGACATTACTTCAATCAATACGCAAGAAAGACTTTTATCGGGACACCCTTATGTTTAATTCAATGATCCTCTTGTTTTTAGAATTTATCTTCTTAGAATAGTAACAGTATGTGGGTGCGTATGAGTAATATATTAAAATTTAATTTAATATTACTCATACGTTGACAAAAGTAAATCTTTTAAAAGCTGCTAGCTTAAAATTTTTCTATATTAATAGTATTAATGTGCTTATGATACAAGTATTGTGTTCTATTATTGAATTCCAAATTAATAAATCCATTGAATTCCACATTAATAATAATTTCAACGAATTCCACATTAATAATTTAATTGTCTTCCTTCTTCGTACTTACGAGTATTTTCTCTTTATTATAAATTTGAATATTTCAAAATCCTCTTTTCTTACTTTAATTAATTTACATCATAATTATGTAATTTTTTAAAATTTATAATTATAGTCGATAGTACATATCATTACTTTAACGATATATTCTTTATTGAATATTTATCTTTTTACATTAACTTTTTCTTTTGTCGACATCCTCCCGAATCTTACTTGTGTTTTAAATAAATTAAACGATTTCCCACAATTCAGAGTGGAGTTTTGTATTGTAGTTTGTTTGAATCACTTTTTTTTTTTGAATCCATTCATTGTTATTCATTAAGTATAATCGTTGTATATTGATCATATGTACTTATAAATGAAATTAAGGTGACCGGAGTTGAGTAAATATAAATAACTTAATTGTGTTTGCCAGTTAACATTTTCTTTGATCTGTGTTCAATAGGGTGGACCTTATTTTGTCAACTTGCGATTTAAGGCCGTCCCTCCCCCCCTCCCTAGAAATGTGCTTTGGGTATAAAAATACACCATGGAAAAAATTAAGTCAATCGGATAACGGGAACACGTGCCGCATCGGCCTTGAAGTTTGAAATACGATTTACAAGGCTTTTTGTGAAAATACTGGCTCTTAAATAACTGTATTTCTGGTAATGTATAAAAATTCAAAATCGGTTGGAAAATATTTTGGTAATTGCAATTTCCTCAGACCATTGTTTGGTTAAAATGAGATAAATTATGAAAATCGTCAAAAATAAAATATTTTTTTCAAAAACGTACAATGTTATACTCTAGTTTTATTTCTTAGATCCTCAAATATTTGTTTCTCTTGGGTTATGATAAGCTAGTCCCAGGTATGGCCAAAGATGGGATTTTTTTTTTTTATAAATTTGTAAAACTCTAGTTTTGAGTTTTTTAAAATTTTGTTCAGCAAAATACAAGAAAAAGGGGTCAACGCATAGAGATTTATTAAATACACCTTAGAGAATAATTCTACTGAAAATTAACAGTGACGGAGTTTTAACTTGTGATTTGTGATTTAGGCCAATAATTTAGATAATAGTATTAATTTTTGTGTTTTTAGCTAGCTGTAAGAAAATCACTTCCGATTTCTTTTAATTCTGATACGAGAGATTGTTTCGCGAAAATTTTGTGAAACTCCGACAACGTTAACCCTTTCTTTACCAAGGTCAAAGGTAAAATTTTTAAAATTTTTCGATTTTTGCTGGAAGTATATCAAAACAATGTGTTGTTTCTTGTGGAATTTGGTAAAAGTTGTCCAAATTACTCTGTTAGCACCAAATTTTATATATAGTAATAAAAAGTTAGAAATTAACCTTATAGGCCCATTTGAGAGGATGTTGTCAAACTGACCCATTTTTAATGTTAAATAACGCTGGTTGGCTGAAAAATTTATCTGTATCATATTTAAATAAGATGTAAGTGTGTAAAGGTGAGGAAAAAAATCCACTCTGTATAGTGGAGTAGTCAATCATTGTGAATCCAGCTTAATATTTATACTAAAAGTTTTATTTATAATTGTTAAGGACTTTATGTTAATTTAATAATCAGTTAAACGTTGTTAATGTCTCCGCTAATACTATTTAAATTGGGAGAGAATTTAAGTTAATACTGTGTTTTAAACAAGAAATACTGGTTTTTGTATAATGTAAAGTACTCCTTATTTAATTATGAAATAAAATACACTATTGCGTTTTAACAAAAATGCTTGTTTTTTATGTAATTTCTACTTTAAAAAAATTTAATTATTAAATAAAAGACTACTGCGATTTAAGCAAAAAAAATACTGGTTTTTGATGTAATGCAAATCTGTTGATATCATTATATTGTAAATATATCTCGACTAGCCTAAACAAGTCCTTACACTATAAAATACTGGTTTTTGAAATTTATGTTATGAATATTATCTAATCGATGGTCACCTTAAAGTAAGCGCGTAACTTTACACTCGTTAAATTGATTATTCGTTCATTTGTTACTGATTTTTTACTTGTTTACTGGTTGTTCGTATTCTTTTGATACTTCTTCTGTTTTTAGCTCGTTTAATTCGTAGGTAGTTTTTCGTACATACGATTTAAATTTACTTCTGCTTTAAAAGCATATTAAGAATATTCTTCTACTACTATTTTTTTATTTTTTTTTAGCTTGTGTAGTGTTGTAGTCAGTCGCCATCTCATCCAAAAATACCAAATCAACACACAAACTATATACGACTTACCAGTGTTTTGATGATGATCAAATTCCTGGAACTTACTTGTTGTTTTTCGCTTATGGACATGGTGACCGACTGAAAATAAAATTAAATGAAATGAAAGAAACAAAAAAAAAAAAAAAACTAACCGCATATTTTTACAAAACTAAAATATACATATTGATTAGAGTTGGTACTCTACTGTATGCAATTAAGCTGTGAATTATGAGATAAAGATTTTTTTATTTTGACAAGACTACAAATTTTTGCAAGAAGTTGTATTGAAATTAAGCCAATTTATGATTTGCTGTAAAAGTATAAGTTATTACAAAAACGCAGTGTTACCAACATTAGGAACAACATATTGTATCGTATTAGTGTAGGGTGTTACATTTAGACAAATTTTTAAGAATAGTTTTGGGATAGGATGTTATAAATATAAATTGGTATGTACTTTATGTTTTTTCTTTAAATATTTATATGTACAAACTTTTTATAACGTGTTGTTTACTATCACTTGTTGGTTACAATATGTTTAACCCGCTAATGGCTCGTGGGTTAAAACTAAACCGCCTAAACTTCTTATTCAAAAGGTAAAAATATTGAGCATTAATTAAACTCTGATTTCTTTGAAAAAACAAAAATTTTATGGTCATCATTTTATATTATTTGAGTAAAATACTGGTTTTTAATAGCATTTTTTTTTAATACCAATTAGTACTAAGATTTTCATTATATTTATAGGAGGTATTGATATTGAAATTGATTCAGTTGGCTTCAATTTGGTCAACAATTTAAAATGGATTAGAATAAGATAAAATTGTTTTAAATTATAGACAAAATAAAATATTTGAATTTAGTGAAGATAAAAATAAAAAGTGAATGTATAAACAAAATGTTTATTAATATTGATTTTATGAAATACAAGGACAGACATTTTTTTTCAATAGTGTGGGTATTTTTTTGTGTCTTCTTTAGGTTTTTTTAAGAACAAGGTTTTTATAATATAAAAGCCATATTTCATTTCCTTTTTTTTATTTAGAATTGCCTACTAATGTGGAAGTTGGGACATTTTTATATTTTACGGAGTTTCCTCAATAATGTGCGATAGAATAACAAAAACTAAATTTTTAGACTTCAATTTTCAGCAAATAAATTAACTAAAGTACAATTTCTCTACAAAATTTTTTGAGTTTTATTCAGTCTACTAATATTCAGCAAAAAGTTTTATTAATTTTAGCAAGGATTTTTTTCAATTGCAATTGACTAAATGTTACCTAGTGTCTTCAAATGCAATAAATTATATGATATGAAATGTCAAAACCATTGCAGCGAAACGTCAAAATGATATCAATTGCAAAGTGGTGGAGAACACTTGACCATTTCATGGATAAGAAATATCATAGATTTTTCTTCGAAAAACACCAAATTTTATGAAACATTAATGTTTACCGACAAATAATAAAAAACTAAACACTTTTCCATTCTTTTTACCAAATTTTTTGTTGTTTTTCTATTACAAAATTAAAATGAAAACTAAAAGTGACATTTGATCTCTGGCATCATTGCAAGATCCAATGGCATGTCAGCGATATCTTGGTATTGCAATAAAATTGAAATTGAGTGTCTTCACTTGAGATGAGAGCATTTTGACAATTGCTTGCTATCATTTTATTGCATGTCAAGACACTAGGTTAGCAAAACCTTTACTGAGATTACTATTTGTTTTGGTAAAAATCAGCTCGTTGATTTTCAGCAAACTACTTTTGCTGAAATTTAGCTTTTTTGCAAACACGCTCCTGACTAAAAATTTGCTGACACAGCAACATTTTTTTGCTAACTTAACGGATTTTTTTTTTTTGGAGTGTAGTTGGACTGCAAGGCCGTTGGACAGACGGACGAACTGACATCGCTAAATGGACTCATCATGTGATTCTGAGTCTATCTGAATACTATAAAGCAGGTTTAATGCCCTTTATTTTTGCCCTTTATCAGCACAAATTCAACATATTCTGTAGGGTGGTGCAGGGTATAATTACAATACGAACGAAGCATTACAAGAGAATACTGTTTCTTTTTTGTGCTAAATTTATAGCCAATATGCAAGAAATACTGGCTTTTAATTTATATTAAAATTTTATTAGTAGTATCTATTTTTTATTTATATCGTACGAGCCTTTATTTAAAAATAAGCAGGGATGGAAAGAAAGCTCGATCGAGCCAAAAATATATACATTTTTTTTTAAAAAGCTCGGACGCCAAAATTAAAAGAGCTGCTCAAATGAAAAAAGCTCGTAACTAAAAAAAATAAAGAGCTTATAAAAATGAAAAGGCTCGTTTACAAAACTGAATAGAGTTTTTTAAATCGAGCAGCTCGTATAAAAAATTTCATAGTGCTTTTTTTATCGAGCAGCTCTTTAACGAAATTTAATTGAGTTTTTTGAAATCGAGCCCATTAAAATAATTTAATTATTATAAAAAACAAAAACGGTAATTTAGTTACACTCTATCCAACAGTACCTACTATAGTCCCTAGATTTTGAATTTTAAAAATTGAAAAAAAGCATCGCTGAAATTGAAAAAAAGTTTCAAATATCAGAAAAAATCGCCAAAAAAAAAAATGGAAAAATTTTAAAAAATGGCCAAAATTGAAAAAAAAAATCAAAAGTGAAAAAAACTTTAAAATTAAAAAAACGTCAAATGTGGAAAAATCACCCAAATAAAAAAAATCTAAAATTTTAAAAAATCGTCAAAAATTAAAAAAAAAAATCGCCGAAATTGTAAAAAATTTAAAAAAATGGCAAAAATTGAAAAAATCGCTGAAATTGGCAAACAAATCGCCAAATTTAAAAACTCATGTAGATTTTATAAAAAAATTAAAAAAATCGACAAAATTTTAAAAAGTTTTCAAAATTTCTCAACATCGTCAAAAATTATAAAAAATCGCCAAAATTTAAAATTGAAAAATTTTGAAAAAATCGTCATAACTTGAATAAATTGTCAATATTTAAAAAAAAAGTCGTCAAAAATTATACAAAATCGCCAAAATTGCAAAATGTCGTAAAAATTTTGAAAAAATCGTTTGAAAAATTTGTCAATATTTGAAAAAATTCAAAAAATCCTTAAAAATTGGAAAAAAATCGAAAAAATTTGAAAAATTGCCAAAAAAGAAAAATTTTGAAAAAATTGTCATAACTTGAAAAAATCGCCAATATTTGAAAAAATTGTCAAATAGTCAAAATTTAAAAAAAATTTTCAAAAATTAGACAAAATCGACAAAATTGCAAAATATCGTAAAAATTGTCAATATGTGAAAAAATTAACAAAATCGTCAAAATTTCAAAAAGTCGGCAAAAATTGTGAAAAAATCAGGAAAATTTAAAAATCAGGAAGTCGTAAAAAATTACAAAAATTGCCAAAATTCAAAACTAATAAAAATTTGTGAAAATCAACAAAAATTAGAAAAAATCGCCAAAATTTAAAAAATCCTCCAGGTATTAAAAAACGAAATTTCCAAAATTTATTTCTTGAATTTATTTTTCCTTGTTCCAAAACCGTTGACCGTTTTCAATTAACTCATTTAATTTTAAAGATACTAGCGATATTAAAAATAAAATCCCTTTTCTCTCTACGAGGCTTAGTTTTCGAGAAAAACCTTATAATCTAGCAATGAAAGTCAAAATTTTATTTCGGTATTGGTTAAAAAAAAAAAAAAAAACGGACAACGGTTTTGGAACGGGGAAGTCATAGTGAGTCATCTGTGGAAAAATAAGTGCGAAAATCACTTAAATAAAATTTTAATCGTCCATATCTTCCAAACTAGAAGAGCTAGAGGAAAAATGACTGCACCTAAGGTCAAAACCCGCCACCAATACCCCGATAGCGAAACTAAATTTAGACTTGCATTGCTAGATCGAGTTTTACTCGTAGAGAAAAATAAATGCGAGAAATGAATTTGGCGATTTTTTCACTTTTGTCGATTTTTTAAAACCCAAATTTTAACGATTTTTTAAATTTTGTATTTTGGCGATTTTTTCTAAATTTTGACGATTTCTTTTTTTTTTTAATTTTCTGACGATTTTCAATATTTATAATTTCTGACAGTTTTGGCATTTTTGCAATTTTGGATTTTTTTTAAATTTTGACGATTTTTTCTAAATTTTACTTTTTATTTAGTAGGTTTGAGGTTAAGAAGAAGAATAAACCTTCCTCAAAAGTTATAAACACATTAAATTTGCAAATCAGACTAGATCTAGTTTCTGCCTTTTTATGGACAGGCTTCATCAGTGATCTTCCATTAAATTGTATTATTGTTTATATTTTTATTGTCAGATTGCCTCTATATGAATAATTTCAGAAGTGATCAAACAGACATATACAAACATTCTACTTCAGATTTTCTCTGTTTATCTTCTTATTTCCTCCGTGTCACCTTTTCACAAATATTGCCACATTGACGTATGGTTTGTACGTACAAGTGCAGTACTTTTTATAGTTTTTTCAAATATTCGCGAATTTTTTAAATTATGGCGATTTTTTTAACATGACTATTTTTCAAATTTTGACGATTTTTCAATTTTGGCAATTTTTTTTAAATTTTGACGTTTTTCAATTTTGAGGATTTTTTTTAATTTTTGACGATTTTTTAAAATTTTGACGATTTTTTTCAATTTTTGTGATTTTTTGCAATTTTGGAAATTTTTTTCAAATTTTGAAGATTTTTTTCAATTTTGGCGATTTTTTTCAAATTTTTTACGATTTTTCAAATTTTAACGATTTTTTCCAATTTTTGTGAGTTTTCAATTTTGGCGAATTTTTAACGTTTTTTTTCAATTTTGAGAATTTTTTTCAATTTTGCAGATTTTTTCAAATTTTGACGATTTTTTAAAATTTTGACGATTTTTTTCAAATTTTGACGATTTTTTCAAATTTTGACGATTTTTTAAAATCTTGTCGATTTTTTTAAATTTTGAAGTTTTTTTTTTTAAATTATGCGATTTTTTTAAGTTTAAACGATTTTTTTTAATTCGGCGATTGTTTCATATTTGCCAATTTTTTTTAAATGTTTGGCGATTTTTTATAAATTTTGACAGTTTCGTTTTTCAATTTCGGCGATTTTTTTATCCTTTTTATTCTTTCAAGGGCTTTTAAGTCCTTAAAAGAAATTTATTAAATTATATAATAAATTAATTAAACCTTCATCGTAGATAAATTGTTAATAGAGTAATTAAAAAATTTAAGTAGTTATCAATACCTGAAAAGGCCAATAACGAATTCATTAAAAAATTTGATAGATTGATTGAAGATTTTTATAAAAATCTTTAAAGATTCATATTTTTTGTTTCATATTCCTAAATCTTTTTGTAATTTCCAATAGAGGTTTAATTTTTGTAATAAAAAGTTCCTTTTTCGGTTGTGTGTGTGTGTGTGTGTGTGTATATTTAAGTTCTTTTTATTTAGAGTGTTAAATTGTTATAGGATTTTTGCCTGATTGTTTTTTTTTTTTTTTTTTTTTTTTTTTGTTGAATGGGATGCTGTTTTGCTGCCTGCTCATATTTTTGCGTATCGCGTATCGTATTCTGGTGTTGTCTGTATATTAAGTTTTGCTGATGTTTATTGTTTCTCATATTTTTTTGATCATGTTAAGTTTCTGCTGTTGCCGTTTTTCGTTTTCCAATGAATTTGTCGGCATTTGTAGGGTTTTTACTTTAAAGAACCAAGTAAATACATTTTAAAATGTTAAATCTTCTCATCAGCAACATCATCATGAAAATTACCATCATCTTACATCCCCGTGTACCTAAAAATAACGTGGTGTATCTTAAATGTATGCTGCGAAGTACATACAACAACATATTTAGTATATTTTATTATTTCAATACTAACTGGCGTTTAGATTCACCAGTGATTTGCCAACAAAAATAAATCGCAAAAAAACAAGGATTTTTTCAATTTATTTAAGATTTTTTTTTCTTTAAGATTCAAAGTTTTTTTCAGTTTGTTTCCAAAGTTTATATTTGACAATTTTTCGTTGTTTATTTTCTTTAAAGTTGTTTTAAGTTGTTTGTTGAATCCATAAAATTTCATTTTTTTGTGTATTACATAAGAACATATTATTGTGTTGTATGCGAATTTGTGTATGTTGTATATGGTTTTTGTCTTATTGTTTACATTTCAAAATGATTTTATTTGATTAAACTGCTTCATATTTACTGATTATGAAGTTTTCTTGCCTTGCATCCATGGTCCATGCATGTATGATGATTGTATGGTTTTGAATGGTTGAGAATATGTATTAAATGTCTTTTTTTCCACTGGTCCGTCTGGTTGGTTTGTATTTTTATTTTTGTATGTATCAGTGAAGTAGCCCACACATTTTTTTTTCTCTTGTGAGGTCCTTTACATATAATTGTATTTTTTTTTTTTGCTTTTCAATGAAATTCCATTGCTTAATATCTAAAGTTTACATTTAAATAATGAAATTCCATGTATTACTCTTAAATGTCTGGGGGAGATTCTATTACAATAATATTTTTTTAATAAATTGAGTCAATGTATTTTAATGTTTCTCAATTGTATGACTCATACATGATCTTGAAAAATTGATGGATATTTAAAATGTTATTGATATGGAAATGTTTTTAGAAAGAGTAAAGATTGTACTAGGAATTTAAATTTTTTAGATAATAAATTGACTTTATTGTGGGTTTGTTTAACAAATTAAGTATACTTGACAAGACCATTATTTTTGTTTAATGCTCTATAACAACTCGATTAAAACTTCTTTTGAAAGTGAGATATAATATAAATGAAACCTTTATAATGATTCCCTTGTGTCTGTTAAATTTTTCAATAAAAATGTGTTCTTCTTCTTCTTCCTATAAATCAACTCTAGAAAAAAAAATTCTTTAGTAATTAATTCTAATATTAATTACGATTGTCCTATGCGACGGTTACAAACACTTAACTAAAAAATAATGAAAATTGAAAAAATTTGCACAGCAGCAACACAACTTCTCCAATCAACACTCGGTATCCAACTATTGAATGTGAAAAAAAGCGCATCATAATGTGATAATAACTTGTGAAAAAGGAGAAAAACAATAGGATTAAGAGAGGAAACATTCTAATTGAAATATAAATTGCTCAAGTATTAGTTAATTCTGGCTCTTCTGATTACAAAACATACATTGTATAGGCTGTGATTGAAAAAACTACATTAGCCACACTCGGCGCTATGCCAAACGTGGTGTAACTTGTCATAGCCTGTGCAGAGGGCTGCCGGTTCAATCCCCGGTCATGGCAATACACAAAAAGTTTTTCATATAGAGACAAATTAACAATTAAAAATTACTTTGATCAGTTGACACATAAACTAACCACTGACGAGTCTTTGGGTGAGACGAAACCTAGGCACTCTGGTGATTCCCTTGTGTCTACTAAATTTTTCAATAAAAATGTTTTCCTCTTCTTCTTCCTATAAATCAACTCTAGAAACCTTTATAAGTTGTTAATAAATATATTTTTAGAAAACTGTATTGTTTTAAAATGTTCTTGAAAATTTAGAAAATTACCATAAATCAGTATTTTTATATTTTTTTTATTAAATAACGAAATCTTCAATTAAAGTGATTTTATATTAAAACCATATTTTATTGTTATTAGAAAACTTGAATGTTTTCAATAAATCATTTTCTGTTTAAAGTTCAACTCCCTTTGAAAAAAATAGTATTTTTTGCTTTGACTTTCAGGAATTAGTTCCAGAACCTGTGCCATGGAAACGTTGGTAAACGAACCGGTTGTGGAATAGGTTGAGAGGTAACCGGTTCTAAAAATTTCTTCTGTGTAGGTTCATTTTTTAGTAAAAATGTGAAAATTTAGATATTCTGATTTTTTAAAAGTCATCGTTGAAATAATTGAACTCTTAGGGCATGTGTGGTGTCTCTAAATTTGAACTAAACTAATTTTCCGAAAATAAATACATGGTTTAAAAGTTGGTAAATATGTGTGCGGCAACCAATTTTGACACTCTATTTAGTTCTATAAAACTATTGCAAATGTATTTTATATTCGCAAAAATGTATGTTATTATAACAGCAAATTATCCAAACAAAATTGATTATATACAAATAAATTACAGAGAATAAAAAATTTATGAAAGAATTCGATAAGGCCAGCAAGACAGAATACGTATTTTCGGCTTTCGCTGCAACCCGTCAAGGCAAATGACACTGATGATGGCTTTGTAGCGAAAGCCGAAAATACGTATTCTGTCTTGCTGGCCTTATCGAATTCTTTCAAAAGTTTTATTCATATGACCCATTGTTAAACTTTTAACTTATTTACCTAATTTCAAAGGTCTCTTTTTATGTGCATAGTTACCCGTAATCTGATAGATGTGCATCTAAAATTTAAGACAATTACTAAAGCCTTGATTTTTTCGCATGTCCTAAAAATATGACGCATATACTAAGAGCAACAAAAAATTTGGTCAAAATCCAGTATTTTTACCTGAAATTGGACATCTGACTCTCACCATTGTAAAAACATTGAAAACGCTTTATTTGCAAATCTATTTTTTTACTCTTTCAAAAACCAGTATTTCTTAAATATAAAGAATTTGCCAGGTAGTATCGAAATGTTTACAAGGAAATTACATCACCAATAAGTTATTCATAAAAACTATTACTATCCTACAACATTATATTAAAAATTCCTTTGAAAATTGTTTTCCTTTTATTGTTCTCAAATTCAATTGAAACCGGAAATGAACATCATATAATAATTGATCTCCTCCAAACATGTTTACAATTTAAATGTATGGACTCAAGTGAGTGCATGGCGCATAATAATTTTTGTGCGTCTTTTTTTTTTATTTTTGTTTAAAAAAGATAAAATATTTTGCATTTTAAACACATGTCATGAGACTGTCATAAATTCAAATTTCATTATCATCTTCGTTTGTCATGATGATTGTGATCATCATAATGATATTATTATCCTTCTTCTCCTTTTATAATTATGATCATGCGCCATAAACATAATGACTATGGGAGTTGTAACATTGTTGGCAAAACCTTTATTTTAAAAGTTAATCATTAAATTTTCAAGATTTCTTATCAGATATTTTTGTTTTATATGAGAAACGTTTTTGTTATAAAAGAGCAATAAAAAAGTGGTAGACTTTGTACAATCAAATTACCTTTATTCATTCAGGAATCTTTGTATAGAAATAAGTAAAAAAAGGCTTCATGTTTTATGTTTTAAGAAGAATGTTTTAAGAAAGAATGTACGAGGGCAGTTCGAAATGTTCTTAGCCTAACAATGAAAAACAAGAGCTAGCTTTTTAAAATTATTTTATTTTTCAATATAATCTCCTGAAACTTCAATACACTTAGTCCAACGTGTTTCTAGCAATTCTATCCCTTGATTAAAATAATTTTCCTGAAGCTCCTCAAAATAATCGTTTATAGCAGCCACTGCATCTTCCTTGGAGGTAAAACGTTTGCCAGTAAGGAATTTTTTAGATTTTGGAACATGTGGAAGGAGCTAAATCAGAGAAATGATGAGAAATGAGAAATTTTCATTAGAATGCGTTTTTGGTCAACTGTTAACAAATGCGGCACTCATCTTGCAGAAAGCTTTTTCATCTGTAATTCTTGATGCAAAATAAAATGTACTCGATTATTTGAGATGTCTATGGCATTACATATTTCACACACTTTCACTCGTCGATCGTCTGATACCATATCATGGAGTTTAGCTATGATTTCTGGCGTTGTTGCAGTTTTTGGACGTCCACTTCGTGGTTCATCGTCAATGCTTCTACGACCACGTTTAAATTCAGCAACCAAATTTTTTACTATTGCATATGAAGGAGCACTTTCACCTAACACATTCACCATATCATTATGAATTTCTTGTCCCAATAAACCTTTCTTATGTAAATATTTAATCACACCACGAATTTATAATTTTTCCATTATAAGAAAATCACTGAAGCGCCTTTTTTTGAACACCTGTTACTATACGAATGAGTTGACAAATCGAAATGAAATTTAACATGTGTTCATATGACGGATGGGAGTAGAGTTGGCTAAAAACCGAAAAATTTGAAAACCGCGGTTTCGGTTTTTTAAAATTATAAAAACCGCGGTTTCGGTTATTTTTCGGTTTTCTTGTGATATTAATAGAATTCTTTTAAAATAATTTAATATGTATGTATAACAATTAAATATTTTAATACATTCAAGATATTTATTAAAATTCGATTGAATTTCTCACTCGAATAAAGGCAACAACACCATTGCCGGGGGGGGAAAAAAAACGCGAAAACCGTTATAAGTTAAAATTTTTTATTCTTTTTTCGGCAGATTAAACTGTATTTAAAGAGTTTCAATTTGGAATTTAGCAATTTGTTTAAAACAATATAAAGTTGAAATTTTATACAGTAAGCGCGAAACTTCTACGTAAGCTACGAAATAAAATTTTTTGAAAAATAAGCGGTGAAAATCTGGACTGAATACGTGAAACTCAATATCTCTTAAACTACATGACTTTTGGTGCAATTTATTACTAAAATTATAATCCTCAGCTTATATTATCTGTAGTAGTAAAAACAAAAAATCTTTAAAGTAATATTTAATGGAGAAATTGTTCATTACAATTAAATACAGAATTTTGTAAAATAAGAGATGAACCCTTTCGAAATTCGAGGCTCAATAATATGTAATTTAATTAATTATTTTAATTGCTTTAAGTATTTGCTAAAAACCGACTTATTTTTGTCGGTTTTCGGTTTCGGTTTTGAGGCCTCGAAAACCGCGGTATCGGTTTCGGTTAAAACCGAACAGCAAACTCTAGATGGGAGTTTCCATTATACAAAGCTTTTTGCTAAGAACAATTTGTACTGCCCTCATACTAAAACATGTTTATTAATATACATAAAACATGTTTATTTAATCAATTCAGGCTTGCGAAAATTGTTTCGAAATCCGTAATTAAATGGATTCATAACAAGATGCAAATACTGATTTTTCAATTAGTATTGTTTTATTTTTCTTACAAAAAACAATACTAATTACGGCTAACAGTTACGTTATTACAAAAATGTGTTCTAAAAATAAGGGCCTTATAGGGATGAAGAAGTTATATTATCGTATAATATAATTACCTGTAAACATGTATAACAATGTCATTTTCCTGTTTGCAGATTATTTAAACTATATTATTAAACATTTTACCAAAGCCAAAAATATTTAAAATCGGTTATTAAATAAATGGCTTTGCAATAATAATAGAAAGCAACAAATACTGGTTTTTATGACAATTAATTTCAAAATGTTGGTTTTTAATTTTTATTTAAAAATTGTTTTTTTTCGACCTTTTTTAATTAATTAATTTTAAATTTATTAATTTAGTTCGAAACTCAAAAACTCTATGAAGTATTTGTCAGGAGAGTATCCTGATGAAGAAAAATTGCAGTTTTTGGAAAAAAGTACTTATTCTGTTAATTCATAATAAGAAAATTGGCATCGAACTAAATTAATAAATTTCTAATTAAACAATTAATTTCAGCTATAACAAAAAGTATAAAACACAAAATAAGCATCGTGTTTCCCTGAAAACTATTTAATGTTCGATTGAAACCAAATAGTTTCGGTTACAGTTTTCGTACCGGTATAATTTTGTTCATTATTTGGGTTACTATTAAATTTTTTAAAAAATGACGGTTTCTTTATTCGCGTAAATATGATTGAAATATTTTTTTCTTTTTTTCGAAACTTAGTTATATATAATTTTCCATTTAAGACGTACTTATTAAAATATCTACACATGGACATGGAAACAGGACACTTTTATATGTTAGAAACATAATTATTTATTTTGAAAAATAAAACAAAAAATAAAATTTTTTATTTCATATACGGGAAGTGTTATTATTGATGATTATAATTCATTCTTTATTTAAATAAAAATCCTTCAACTATTTTATATATATTAGTAAATATGTATAAACTAATAAAAATACCTGGACTTCTAAATAGGACACATTTTATATTTTTACAAAAAACAGTACATTGGGTCATATGAATAAAACTTAGCAATTACTTCGAAGTAATTACTTTGGGCTTAGGAATGGCTTTTAACTCCAAATTTACCATTTGGCTGGTAGAATAGCATGAAATGTGAACGAAAATTAAAAAATTAAATTTCTAGTCTACTCCCAAGCAGACTAGATTTGTGAAGTAATTGCTTAAAAAACCCTTGGGAGTAGACTAGAAATTAAATTTTTTAATTTTCGTTTACATTTCATGCTATTCTGCCAGCCAATTGGTAAATTTGGAGCTGAAAGCCATTCCTAAGCCCAAAGTAATTACTTCGAAGTAATTGCTAAGTTTTATTCATATGACCCATTGTTTTAAAATTATTATTTTTTTTTAGCGTTAATATTACACTACTATTTTGTGCTGTATCCATTATTATCAATAACCGCTTCGCATCTTCTTTGCATACTCTCAACTAATCTCTGGCATCTTTCTTTTGGTATATAATATCAGGCTTCTTGAATACCAGCCCAAAGTTCGGTGGAATTTTTGTAATTTTTTTGCGAAACTTTTGTTTTTACACCATTCCATAGATTTTCTATTGGATTAAGGTTCATACTTTGGGCTGGCCAGTCCAAAACCTGAATTTGTTCTTGTAAAAACCAATCCTTAACTATGTTCGACGAATGCTTCGGATCATTGTCTTGCATAAATGTCCACTTAACTGGCATATTTTCATAGGCAAATGGCTCCATAACATTCTTAAGAATGCTCAAATATTGAAACCTGTCCATTTTGTCTACTTTTACGACAGTCCCAACACCACGCCCCCCCATAACATAATATTACCCCCACCGTGTTTCAAGGTCTTCTGAGTGTACTTAATGTTTAAAGCTTGGTTTTTTGGGCGGTGTACAAATGTTCTACCATCTGGTCCGACACGATTTATCTTCGTTTCATCGCTCCAAAGCACATTTTTCCAAAAGGACAACTCATTTCCTTTGTGAGATTTGGCAAAATCAATACGTTTCTTAATATTTTTTCTTGAAAGAAGAGGCTTCTTTCTACTTATTCGTCCAAATAAGTTTGCTTCATTCAGTCTTCTTCTTACTGACCTGTTTGACACTTGAACGTTGAATTTTTCCCTGATTTCATTATTTATTTGACGGGGGGACATAAAAGGGTTGATTTTGCTTTTGCGTACTATAGTCCTGTCCGTATAAGTTGTAGTTTTACGTTCTTTATTTTGCGTATGATATTTCTTGTCGGCAGCACATAGACGAATAGCATTGTATACCATATTTCGCGAACACTTTAGTGTTTTAGCAATTTCAGTTGGAGATTTCATCTCATTGTGGAATTGAGATATAAGTCTTCGTTTTTCTGGATTACAATGTTTTCCACGTCCCATATTGGTACAATTAGAAAAGAATTTACTTATTTCAAACGCAAATTATGAAAAGAAAATTATTACTAAGTGCATCGAGTAAAATTTTGACAATTATTGCAAGTGTCCTATTTTTATGTCCAAGTCAAATATGAACAAAGTAAAGTAATTTTATTGTAAATATTTGCATGTTTTAAATATTGCAAATTTTTATATATAATCTGAGACTACTTGATTACAGTTTACTATAATAGAAAATAAATATAATTATTGCTTTATAATTATTAAGAGAAATGCACGCAGATAATTTTGTGTGAAGTGTCCTATTTCTATGTCCATAGCTGTATATTCAAATTACTTCACCATAATAATATGATAAATAAAAAATAGTGGCTTTTACAAAAATTTCACTTTGTTTTAGCGTAAAATAGAAATTGAGCATTAAGAATGTTATAAACTTTTGTGCTCTTTTATTAAATATGACTTTTTTTCCCTATTTAACCCAAGTTAAGTTGGAATCACTAAAGAATTGTTTGATATGTCGATAGGTAAACTAAAAATACTGGGGGGTTACCGCGTAACTCGATTCGAAACAAAATTTTCGAAATCGTAAATTTTGTACCTTTCGTAAAAAGAAAAGTTTTAGCAAAAATCTTACTTTTTGAATTCTTAGGTGTAGCGCACAAGTTTTAGGATAAAAATAAATTAAAAAGTAAAATTTTTATATAGGAATTATATTTTTAACAATATTTGCAAGATTTACGAATTCGCTGTAAATCTTAGTTTACTCTTTTAACTTAAAAATTTGTTAAAATTAAAATCAAATATAAAAAAACTTATAAAAAATATTGTTAATTATGTTTGAAACACCCCCCAATTAAAAAAATCTTGATAGATCCTTTAGATTATTGACTTCAACCAATAACACATTCCTTCTAACCATAACCTTAACATATGCTTCCTTGCCTTTTTATAACTTTTCGCTAAAAAAAATAAAAAAGAACATCACTTAAACTTTCCCATGCACAGCTCAATGGCAAATCCTGCGCATACCATTGTCATCATATCTTATCAATGTACTTGTAACAGGCTCTACATGCAAACCAGACCAGTCTGACAAAAATCAACCAGACATTTTGCATGTTCAGTTCAAGGCAGAGCTAGGCAGTTGTAGTAATAGTGGCAATGAATCCATAGTTAACATAAGGCACAAGAACAGACACACACATGTGACGTGTTTGGAATTCTTAAACGGTTTAAGCGACGAAATACTGCAAAATATTTGCTTTCGTTATCGTCGTTGTATTTCGTTTCTATTTGTTAATTTTTTTCAATTTCTTTTTTTTTTTTTTTTCATACAACATGAATTTATGAATGAATGTCGAGAGTCTCAAAACCACTACCAACGCAGAGTAAAATCATCATCTTGTAAGTTTCACAAAACTTTGTTGCATGTGTGCGTTGCATTGGATGGATGGAGTCCGAAGGGCATCTTAGGTTTTTCTTTTTCATTATTGTTGCTGTTCTCAACCAGTCTAAATTTATTTCGCATAACAAGCCAGTTATGTGTTTGTTGTTTCTATATGTTAAATGTACATACAGTTTGTTACATGATGAAATTATTCTTCATGTTTGTTTATTTGTTTCTTATTTAATTTTTCCTTTTTTTTTTTTGCATTCACCACCGCCACAACCACCACCAACACAACCATCATCGCCACCATCATCACGATCGTCATATCACATGTGTGCCAACAAGAATTTTGTTAACCCGATGAAAAAAGTTCCGATATAATTATATATATAGTCATATATATACAGTGGGGAGCATTATTGAGTACATGTCAGCACTTGAGGAAACTTACAAATGCAGGCATAAAAATATCGGACAAGGGGACTAAAGTATACTTTTCAGAAAGCAAAAGGTTCGCTTAATCTAAATCTGGCCTCAGAAATGACCTTCCATATCAGACTTTCGAGCTATATAAATGGGAAAAACTTTACTTTTCTTCAAAATATTTCGAATCGTATGTTTCCTCTAAAAATATTTTTAACAAGATTTGTAACGGCATCTGAATATACTACTCTTCCTCTTTAAAATAGTTTTTGAATTCTTTTGATAACATATTTTTTTACGGATATATCGTTTTTTGAAATTTGGGTCTTTTATTTTTTTTACAATTTTACTTTGAAATTGAGGTGAAGGCCCAAATTTCAATAAACGATATATCCGTAAAAAAATATGTTATCAAAAGAATTCAAAAATCATTTTAAAGATGAAGAGTAGTATATTCAGATGCCGTTACGAATCTTGTTAAAAATATTTTTCAAGAAAATATACGATTCGAAATATTTTGAAGAAAAGTTAAGTTTTTCCCATTTATATAGCTCTAAAGTCTGATAAGGAAGGTCATTTCTGAGGCCAGATTTAGATTAAGCGAACCTTTTGCTTTAAGAAAAGTATACTTTAGTCCCCTTGACTGATATTTTTATGTCTGCACTTGTAAGTTTCCTCAAGTACTGACATGTACTCAATAACGCTCCCCATTGTATGTACGAGAATTTTTGTACTTTTGTACGAGGGTGACTATATATATTTTGAGCCTTGACCACTGTAACACTTGTAAGGCGCCAGCTGATATTTTCACTAGAAAGTTTAACATTTCTGACCATAACCTTGCTAAGCACTTTTTGTCATTTGAGCATTATTTGTGTTATTTACAAAAAAGTGCAAGTTGCGTGTCAACGAAAAATTGGAATTAACACGTGGAAATTTTCGGGCAATGATTTATTACTATTATTATTATTATCCAGATGAGAGTGCATAGACAAATTAAATTCAGCTTTTGCTGATGATTATTATTATTTTTCATAAATTGATGTTGCCTTGATTGGGGATCGAACCCGCAACCTTATGTGTAATAGTCCAACGCTAACCATTAGCGTAATCCCATTTTAAACCTACAATGGTCTGGGCGAATTGCAATTACTTAAATATTTTCTTATAAATCGTATTCAAAACTTTGAAGGGCCAGGAATAGCTCTTCCATTTTGCTGAAATTTTTTATAGATTAGTTTTTCCAGTAACCTCAAAAAATAAGCCCCGGTGAGCGGAATTCGGAACAACTTTTCAAATAAGGCCCAGTCCACTATATATAAACTTTTTCCGTCGGGAAGTCTCACATACAGACTCTGTGTGGCGGCCAGTCTCCGTCAGTCGTCATAGTCGTTGTTGCTGTCATTTGGCAATTCATGCCTAAATTGTGGAGAAGAATTAATGGTGTGTTTGTGATTTGCATTGAACATCCCAAAACACTATGGGATGACCACTTATAAAATTTGCAAGAAGAACATTTTCAATATCTAATTTTTCCAATATCCACAAAAACCAGTATTTATTGCTTAAATATAGGTAGTTCAAAAAATATCTGATTAAAATAAAATTAAGCATAATAAACCACAAAAAAAATTGGAAGTCATGCTTTACACTTCTTTCATTGCTTGAAAATGATCCGTTAGTGTATTTTTACTGCTTTTTTAGAAGGAATTCTGAACAACTTCAAAAAAATCACCTCTTTCCTTGCTTCTAACATATCCGTTAGTCAACTACAACTTTTTACAACTTTTTTATGAGTAATTCTGAACAACATCCAAAAAATCACTTATTGCTCCTAAAGCATTATTGCTCTAAAATTGTCTGTCATCTAAAAATCGTTACATTTTTAGATGACAGATGATCGTGGGTTTGATACCTGGCGGGACCAATATTTTTTTAGTTTTTTTTTTAATATTTATAATTAATTTGTTTAAATTCAATATTTTTTAATTTTCAAAAATGTATAAAATCAAAATGATGAAAAATCATTATGCAGCTGTATAAATAGTACTGGAAAAATACTGAAATGCAGTGCACCTTTGGCATTTGCTTAATAAGTACTTTTATTGAAGAGCATAAGACACAATGGCTCGTATGAATAAAAAATAGATATTACTAATAGGGGGAAATACAGGCTTTTTTAAGCAATTGCTTCACAAATCTAGTCTGCTTAGGAGTAGACTAGAAATTTATTTTTTTAATTTTCGTTTACATTTCATGCTATTCTACCAGCCAATTGGTAAATTTGGAGTTAAAAGCCACTCCTAAGCCCAAAGTAATTACTTCGAAGTAATTGCTAAGTTTTATTCATATGACCCAATGTTAAAATCATTAGTGTTTCTGTTAAAAAAGAAATACACATATGGTCAAAATAATAAGTACAGCCTAAAATATTTTCTTTAAGGCTTGAATCCATATATTTATTTAAATTAAAAGAGAAAACCAGATGCTAATTTGGTTTCTTACAACATATGCAATAAAATAAATACAACGAGTAAAAAGGAAAAATGTAAGAAATCAGTAAAAAATCCTTGGACAAAATAATAAGTACATTTAATAAAAATAAGCAAAACGATATATAATCCAGATTTTATCGGCCCAATTTATGAATTTTTGTTGAGTTTCGTTAGTAGCCATTGACCATTTGTTTCGAATTATTTTTTTGCAAAACTTCCGTTGCTATTCAACTCTCCCCAAAGATTTTCAATAGGATTCAAGTCCGGAGATTGCCTGGTCATATGATTGTCTCGTAACGAATCCTTTACCAGTGATAGCAATGAAAATTTTTATTTTGCTTATTAATAAGAACTATTTTTGTATTTATTGAGTTAATATATATTAAAACCAGAAAAATGCATATTAATTACAATATTAATTGCAGTTGGTCTAATTGCAGTTGGTCTACATAAACAACAATACTGTACTAAAAAAAACATTATAAAAATGCCCTGTTGGCAGTCCGTCTCCAATATTAACAAATTGCCTGCTCTTGAACGTAAAAATCATACATCAGTGTGGCAACATTTGCGCAAAAGGAGACACGGAGGAGATTCCCAGGAGAATCCCAGCAAAAAATTTTTAGTATTTTGGAAGCAGTAAAGATACGAAGCGCTTAAAAACGCGCTACAAATTCTGCTTTACAGAGTTGCGCCTTTTTATGCGTATACAATACACAAAAAATTTTACAATTTGATTGTATACCCTGCAAAACTGCCCTAAACGAAGCAAATCGTAAGCAAGTTATTTAAAAAACTATAGTGCTACGCTATTCCCTTACGACGAAGCAGGTTGTAAGGGAGTAAAATAAAATGCAAGTTATCCAAAGATTAATGCGCACGAAATCTGAGTCATCTCAATCGTGTTTTACCCTTTAGTAGAGTTTAATGTATAGACGCCACATAAACATGAGTCAGTCTGCATTTTGAAGTCGGCAAATGAATGCATTTATTTTCATAAGAAGTCGCGTTTAAATGCGCTCAATGAAAATCATGAATTTATTGCATCTTTTCAGCAGCAAAAAAAGCACTTTTTCCAAAAAAAGTACATGAATTTATTTGAGGTTAAATGCACTCACAAAAAACATGAATTTACTGTAATTTTTCAGCAGCGAATAATGCGCTTTTTCTCACAAAACAACGTGCTTCCAAGCGGGCCCTTTGTATGGAAAAAATCATGCCTTCCCCAAGCAGATTTGTAAGGGATTAATTTTATTTATTCCCTTACAAAGCTGCATCCAGCGAAGCAGGTTTTTTTTGCTGGGATGTTAGTATGTGTCTGTTTGATCACTTCTGATAGTAAAAAACAATAACAGAAAGCTGAATAAGAAAGAAAACTATGAATTAGCTACAATACATTCAAGGTCTTACGTGGGTTAGATGACTAAGCTGTCGAAGTCTAGTATAGTTACATTTGTAATGTAGGAAAGTACGGGTTCGATTCCTGCAGCCTTATACTGTTTATATACTACAGAATAATACTGTTTTAGATTTTAGTTATTCAAAAGATATGTTTAAACTTTATTTGAATAATTTGTTTTAGTTTTTTAATTTTATTTTTAGCGAGTAGTCTGTAAGGATCATTGTTATTCATAGACTTTATAAAATAAAGAAATGAAATGAAAATCGCTGATGAAGCCTGCCCATAGAAAAAGACAGAAACTAGATCTAGTCTCATTTGCAAACTAATGTGGTTATAACTTTTAGAGAAAAAAGGTTTATTCTTTTTCTTAACATCAAACCTACAGAATTTTTTAGTTTAAATAAAAACGAATGAAAATGTGCTTCCAACCGCCTCAAAAAAAAATTTTTGCATTAAATTTGACATTTTTTTTGTGAACCTCCAACCCATTGTGCAAACCATATGACAATTGTCATATAACTTTAACTTAAGTGTAGATAGTACAAGAAAAAAATGTTTATTAATAATGAAGAAGAATATTAAGTATTCAAAAGTGAGTACGATTTGCGGTGCAAATTAACATATGTTTTCATTATACAATATATTTTTTTTTGGAACTTGGAATGCTTTTTTGTTTGTTATTTTACACAGAACAACAGTTTGCTACAGGATGTGGAAACATATTCGTAGATTTGAAAACCATATATGACAGTGAGTTTATATATTGTTTAAAATATATTCAATGTAACCATAACTAAACAATAAAACACATTCACGGCTGACGATGACGCTGATAATGAAAAAGATGTACAAAGAAGTGTGTAAATTTTAATTCATATGGACACAACAACGGAACGAAGTCACCATCAAACCAAACGCCAACACTATAGTTAACCAAAATAGCAAACCATCATCATCATTTTCAGAAGCTATAAAGTAACCACCACCAAACCTATCACACATGAACACTAGTGGTTGAAGATTTGAAAAAAGATGAAGGACTGTCAGAAAGGGAGTTGTTGGTTTGTTTGGTGGTTGTAGACAAAAGGCGGTCGATCGAGACACAGAAACAAAAAACCATAATATTTTTAAACTCGCTGCATATTCATCATCATTTTATGTATAATTTCTTTTTGTAAATGATGTGTGTATAATTTGATGGACTTTTTAGATCAGACAGACATCATCATCTAAAAAATCTATGGCGTGTTATTGTAATAATAGTGGTGAATTTAATTTTTGTAGGTTTTTAGAATGTTCTTTTTAATGTAGTACCCTTAATGGGTATGTTTAAGAATCAATCGACAATTTTGTTTTTTTTTGCAAAAAATAATTTAAGGTTTTCTAAATGACAATTACAAAAGATTGCAGGTTTCTAGGCTATCATTGAAATAAATCTATAGATTTAAAATTTTCAATTAAACAAGTGATTTAATTACACCATTAAAGAAAAACTCCTGGGGTTGAAAATTGAAGTCAATTTTATGTTAATTTATACATTCTATTCTTAATTTTTTTTTTTTTATTTTAAAATAAAATGACCAGTTTTAATACTATAATAAAGCCATTTGAGCATTTATAACTTTAACCTAAGCTATAAATCAACATTTTAGGGAAAGTGCGACACACTTGATCCTTTAAAATAACATTTCTTTCCTATACACTTGATTCCAGGGATCCAGGAATGAAACAAAAAACTATTATCGGTCAGATCAACTGTATAATCAATATACAATTTTTAATATCTTTTAGTTGCCTGCATTGTTTTTGAGCTATTTTCGCTTAACAAAACAAGGAATGGATCTAATGTGATTATGTTCGATTTTGATGAAATTCGTATATTTTTTAGAGAAAAGAATTCTAAGGTTTATGTTTTTAATTATTACTGAAAGATTTATAAACCCAGACAATTTCTTTTTTCAGAAAGGATAACACGTATTTCAGAAAGCTTTTAAACTAAATTTAAAGCAAGAAAAAATATTGAATAGTTTAGAAGATATTCGGCTTCAACTTTATTGGGATTAAGTCTGTTGCACTTCCCCTACTATTTTTCTCATAGTTTTTATTACAAAAAACTTCATTGTAATCAGATGCAAAAGTTTTATAGTGTTAGGGATTGCCAAGAATATTTTGTATAAAAACAAAAATAATCTAATATCGTTCGTTAAACCACTATATAACGAGTATTAGAATTTTTCTTTGAAATTTTCATTATCTTGCAGTAATAGAAAATATGGTTTTTTCACGTGATAAACTACAATATTTTAATGATTAAAATTATAAAAAGCTAAAGGGTGACTAAAAATATCGTCATTGTTATTAAATAAAAAAAAAACGCCGTTTGGTTTCTTGGTAAATTTTGTTTATTTTTGTAGTCTTAGATAAGTTACGCTAGCGTAACTAGGGTGATCAATTAGTTCATAACTTTTACGTGTTACCCGGATTTTCGATTAATGTAGCTAAAATAGTTTAAAAAACCTGTTATAAACTTTAGCGAACCAGAAATCTGGTATTTTTGATTTAAACAAATAAAAAAGAGTAGTTTTTAAACAGTTTTGATTTAAAGAAAGAAAAATTCTTAAATTTTAAGGGCCGATGTTGAATGTGAACCATACCTAAACGTCAAGTTTTTTTCTGCATTTCATTTGACATTTATCAATTACAGACTAACTCAATTTAAACCATGGACAGATACACAATCGAGCAACGCGTTAAAGTTATTCAGGCTTATTATGAAAATGGGCGTTCAAATCAAAATGCATTTTGTGCACTTCGTGATTTCTTTGGTCAGCATAATCGACCAAATGTGTCCACAATCGGGAGAATTGTGCACAAATTTCAGCAAATCGGGTCTGTAGGAAATGTGAAAACAACTGTTTTTTGTGTTTGGTGCGGTTTTAAGGCTGGCGGTATCATCGGGCCGTACTTCTTCGAAAATGAGGTTGGCCAAGCAGTTACCGTGAATAGTGTTCGCTATAACGGACTTCTTGTGGCCTGAAATTGAGAATGTGGACCTGGACGATATGTGGTTTCAACAGGATGGTGCCACTTGCCACACAGACAACGAAACAATGGCTCTTTTGCGCGAGAAATTCAATGGCCGTGTTATCTCACGTGGTGGCGATGTCAATTGGCCGCAAAGATCATGTGATTTGACACCGTTGGACTTCTTTCTTTGGGGTTATTTGAAAGAAAAGGAGTACGTCGATAAGCCAGCAACAATTCAAGAGCTAAAGAATGAGACAATTCGGCACATTAACGGCATAGAAGCTCAATTACGCCTCAGCGTCATCGAAAATTTGGACCATCGCGGCTGCTATTTGACCGATATTTTGCTCCATACATAATTGAACCATACCAATATTATCATATAAAAAGAAATAATAATTTCCTAAATAATTTGTGTTTTATTCAAAATCAACATCGGCCCTTAAAATTTAACCACCCTTTATTTACTTGCGCAGCAAAAAAAATCATGCTTAAGAAACAACTTCTTTCACTACTTAAAAAGTATTCATTCATGTATTTTTATTGCTTTTTTAAATAATTCTGAACAACTGAAAAAAAATCACTTCTTTTATTGCTATCAAAGTATCCGTTAGTGTATTTTTACAACTTTTTTTAAAGTAATTCTGAACAACATTCAATAAATCACTTGAGTATGGCTTCTATTTTCTTATTTCGTTGCCTATCCACAAATTGGATGTTAGCGGTCATGTGATCCTCGACATGATCCTCTCGAAACCGGATCGGTCCGCAGTTAGACCCATGAGTTGGCCCAAATTTTGTATACCGGTCCATGATCTAATATTTCGGAGCCAAGATATTTGTTTTCGTCCGATTCCTCTTCTTCCTTCTATTTTTCCTTGTACTTATTAGCTGCAGAAGTTCGTATTTTGGTGCTCTCATAATATGGCCAAAATATGATGTTTTTCTCTTCTTAATAGTTTGTAATAGCTCTCTTTGCTGACCAATTCTTCTTAGAACCTCGTTGTTGTTTACGCGGTCAGTCCATGATATCTTAAGCATTCTTCTATATGTCCACATTTGGAAACTTTCTATTCTATTCATTTGGTCGACTTCTATGAGGGGTACTATTTATATTTCGGGAACTGGCAACACTAATGTCAATAGCTAAAATCTGGCAACACCATAATAAAATTTGACATTTTTTAGCATAAACGTACTCACAATGTTTTGATGTAAAAGTGCTATTTGTTTTGTTTAGAGTGAGTTAAGAAATTCAATTTGGCCAAAAAATGGAAATTTCAAAAGAAGGTTTTCGTTGGATTATTTTTCACAACTTTCGACGTGGATTATCTTAACAAGAATGTGTCGATGAACTCAATTCTTTGTATGGCGATAAAGCAGCATCAAAAACAACAGTATATCGCTGGTATAGTCAATTCAATCGTGGTCGTAGTTCGGTCGCCAACGAATTCCGTGAAGGTCGTCCAAAATCGGTTGTTGTGCCACAAAACATTGATGCAGGGCGTGAACTGATAATGCAAGATTGTCATGTGACATATCGTGAGATAGAGGCATCCTTGCACATTAGTTCCACTTCATTACATTCAATTTTGCATGAACACTTAGTTGTAAAAAAAATTTGCTCTCGTTGAATACCCCCATAATTTATCAATCGCTCAAAAAAAGGCTCGTGTCGATTGGTGTAAGGGAATGATTAAAAAGTTCGACTGTGGTGCTTCAAAAGACGTGTATAAAATCGTGATAGATGACGAATCATGGATATATTCGTGGAAGAAGCACAGCGAAGCAAATGGTCGCCTGTTTCTTCGGCCGAATGGATCATGTGGCCACTGTTCCGCTTGAGCAACGTATGACTGTCAATTCTGAGTGGTACACGACCATTTGTTTGCCGGAAGTCTTCGGAGAAATTTGTAAAACCAACCGCCAAAGACGAATCATTCTCCATCATGACAATGCGACCTCCCACACATCTCGTCAAACAGGTGAATTTTTGAGCAGTCAAAACATCGAATTGATGACTCATCCTCCGTACAGTCTTGATTTGGCACCCAATGACTTCTTGTTCTCGAATATCAAAGGTAAACTGCGTGGTCAACAATTTACGAGCGCCGAAGAAGCAGTTGAAGCATTCAAAACCATGTTTTGGAGGTGTATCAAGAGGAATGGAAAAACTGCTATGACAAATGGTTTGAACGAATGCAAAAGTGTATTGATCATCAAGGGGAATATTTTGAAAAACAATAAAGCCATTTATTCATTTAAAAATGTTTCTTATTATTTGCTATCCTCGAAATATAAATAGTATCCCTCGTAAAGCATAATTGGCCTAAAAGTGATACCAAAAAGTGATTTAATTCAGTTTATTTCCAAACAGATGATCACGTGTTCGATTCCCGGAGAAACGACTATTTTTTATTCGAAAAAAATTTATTTTTTTTTATTTAATATTTATAATTAATTTGTTTAAATTCAATATTTTTTAATTTTTCAATTTTTAAAAATATATATATAAAAAAATGATGAAAAATTGCTTTTTATGCACCTGTGAAAATAGTACTGAAAACAATAGTGAATTGCAGTGCACATTTTGCACTTGATTAATAAGAACTTTTATTGAAGAGAATAAAGCACAATAACTCGCAATGACAAAGTGGTGTTCGAAGTTCAATACCCGGTGGCGACAACAGAAAAAAAATTTTGTAAAATAAAGAAATATATTTTTTTTGGGAAGATTTTTTTTTTGTACTTTTTATTGATGAAAAAGAGTTTCCTTGGCACTCGTTCAAAAAGCACGGAAAACATTTTGAAATGGTGGTTCTCCTCTCCTATGACAACTTAATGTTAAAATGATTAGTGTTTCTGTTAAAAAAGAAGTACATATAAATTGTACACATTAATTGTAGTGCTTTTTATACCGCTTTGGCAACTCTTTTTTTTTTTGCTGGGTGTCAAATTACATGACAAGTAAATATAAGAATTTTTAAAAAACTACTAGTTCTAGGTTAAAAGTTTAAGTGTAGTATTAAACTATTAAAAAGCTTCGTTAAATTATGAAAAGAGCATTTTCAAATTTTGTTCTAATCTAATAATCTAATCTAACGTAACTGTGCCCACACTGAGAGAATGATCTGCATGTTATTTATTAATGGTCTGCATGTTATTTGTTTGAAAATTTTCTGAATTACAATTGTTGGACATCAGTTGACATTTTCTTATATTCAATTAATATATTCTTTATTCTAAATGATATTTTTCGAATTTAAAATGGAAAATCTGAATTGTAATTGATGATGGTTTATACTGATGTAAATTCTCAATTTAAATTGATGTTTTCTAAATTCCAATTCCATATTTTCTGATGTTTGTTACTACCATAATCGGTTTTTAATATTATTCGATTATTAACTTACCCTAACAATTCAACAACAATTTTAACATTGTGGCACTATCTGCTCCTAAGTTTTTGTTATTGTTTTAGACCTAAATATTGCAGCAACATTTTAGTTTCTGATATTAGAATTATTTTATTGATTTTTCTACCATTGTTATTGCAAAAATAACAAAAAACAAACAAAGAAAATAAAAATATACTAATATTTAACGACGCCACATAATTGCAAATTATTGTAGTTTTCAAGGTTAGCACAAACTCGAATATGAATGTTTTTTTTTTTAAATTTGTTTTATGATTACTTGCATTCAGTTACGCTACAATTTTTATTTCCACCTGTAACAAATTTTACAAAAAATGCGTAAAACTTAAGGCATTAATTTGACAGCTTTTGCAAAAATAATGCTGACAAGTAATAAAATTTTATAGAAAAAGTTGTAAATTTCAAAATAGTTTCGTAACTTCAACTTTATGATAATAAGAAATAATAGTGTCCAAACTCTCATAAATTTTCAAATCAAGTGTTAATTGCTTTGACATTTAAAAACAAATTTGTCATATCAAAACCATGACAAATTTGTATGGAAACAAAAGCACTTGAAATGTGTGCTATATTAAAACTGTATTACTAAACAGTACCTTATATTCTAAAAGCTATGCCCAAAGCTTTTGTGAAGAGCTTTTCTCTAACAATGTTTTATATCACAAAATTTAAAGTTTTTCATATAATGAAAGCATTATAATATATTACGTTTTATTTTGGTAAGTTTGTTATATTAAAACCATGACAAGTTTGTCGCGTCATGAAATCGTAAAAGGTATGTTATACTTTAAAAGCTCTGATCTAAAGCTTTTGTAATGAACTTTTGTCATGTCAAAACTATGACAAATTTGTCGCATTTTAAAAACACGCAAATAACTGCAATATAATACAATTTTACAACTAATAACTATTATATTATTAAAGCTATGCCCTAAGCTTTTGTTGCATAAATAGTGTGACAATTTTTTTATTAAAACAGAAAAATTTTAATTTCGTTAAAAATTCTTTGGAACATATATACTACTATATTTTTTTTTGTTACAACTCTCATACTGCATTGAATATACTTTTTTTTTAAAATAATAATTTAACTTTAAAGCCACATTCACAATGATGGATTACTCCACTTTGCAGAGTGGAGTGTACTAAATTAGAGATGGCATGATACAAAAAATATGTAAGTGCGAAAAAGAACGGAACAAAATCCACTCTGCAGAGTGGAGTACTCTATCATTGTGAATGTGGCTTTAAGCTTGTATAAAACAACGTTTTCTTGTCAGTGTATTTTCAAGTACACATTTACATTATCAGTGGCGCTTGCAACATTGTAACAAAAAACAAAGCGAAATGATTAGAAACTATATCGGCGCCTATACTGAAGTAAAAAGCAAAAATTTTGAATATCAACTTTTATTACCACAAGAAGATTAAATTATTGCAATTTGGTTTGCTGGCAATAAATTCTTGAATGTTTTATCAAGAATTTGGTATTGGAAATATATTTTTTAAATACGTAGGTAAATATGTTCTGAATGGCGCCCAATGTTGGCAGCATTCAGAAATTACATTAGAATTTAGATCTACAAAAGCCCAATGATAAAAAAATCGGTCTTCGGTCGAACTTTTAAGACAATTTTGAAAATAAAAAGTTTTTCGATTAGAGCCCCATATTTGGCGCCAACGCAAAGTTTCAAAAAACGAATACATACATTTGTTTATCTGTACTATTTTGGTATTAAAAATCTGTCACAGATTGACACCCTATTTAAAAGCTATTCCAAAGTTGTAGTAACTACGTCTTTTGCAATTTTAATTCAGAAAATATCAATTGACATTCAGAAAATTTCAATTGAAATTCAAAATTTCCTTTTGAAATCCAGGAAATATCAATTAAAATGAAAATGTCCACTTCAAATTCAGAAAACATCAATTTAAATTCAGATTTTCCATTTAAAATTCAGAAAATATCATTTCAAATTTGGAACTTATCATTCGAAATTCAGAAAATATCAACTGAAATTTAGAAACTATTTGATAATCAGAAAATATCAATTGTAATTCTGGAATTGTCAATTGATATTCCGAAAAATATCAATGGAATTTAGAAAATATCAATTGAAATCCAGAAATCATCAATTAAAAATATCAATTGAAATTCGAAAATCATGAATTCAAATCCATGTTAATGTTTTCTGATTTTTATTTGATATTTTCTAAATTTCAACTGTAATTTCTAAATTTCAGTTGAAATTTTCTGAAATTCAATTGTTTTCTGAATATCAATTGATATTTTTTATTTAAAGTTGATGTTTTTCTGAACTTCAACTGATATTTTCTGAATTTCAGTTGATATTTTCTGAATTTCAAATGATATTTTCTGAATTTCAAATGATACTTTCTAAATCTCAAATGATATTTTCCGAATTTCAAATGATATTTTTTGAATTTTGAATGGCATTTCTGAACTGCAATTGTTATTTTCTGATTTTAAAATGGAAATTAAAATGGGAGTTCTGAATTTCAAATGATATTTTCCTAATTTTTAATGCAATTTCAGAATTTTAAATTTCAATTCTTGTCTAAATTACAGTTGCAAATGGGGTAGTTTTGCGTTTGAAGCTCCACGTTTAGCGCAATATTAACCTTAAGTGCTAATCAGACAAATTTATTGGTGCCAAGTAAATTAAAATATCCCATTTTAAATTTTTTTGCAGGTAGACATTAAAAAATGTATCGTAGTTAAATTTTGTTTATCAAATTTCATAAATAAAAGATTTTAGCTCCAACGTTGGGCGCTAAAATTAATATATTAAACATGTTTTCTATTAGTCTCTTGTTACATGTCGAGTTATTTACTTGTAGTCTTTCAATTGTGTCGTTTGCAAATTAGAAAATAATATTATAACATTTGTTACATTTGTTACATTTTATACTATTTCTGCCTCTTATTTTTGATAAACTTTCTGATACCCTTATAAATTCTAATGTTTTGCACATACATAAAAAATATTCTGTCAGCCCCTGTGTATTTTTATATGTTTAATTAGGTTAAAATATAACTTTGTTGAACTCTCTACTACTCCTGCATATAAAAATGTAAAAAATTTCAAGTGAAAATTTTCCTAATTTTCAGTAGGGCGTAACATGATGTTGTTTGTCCCATTTACATTTTTAATGCAATTTAATAAAGTTATTAATACGAAAACAATATTGAATTGATGTTGATGCTGTCGATATGATGGAGTAGCAAAAAAAAGGAGGTGCAGTCCGTTCGTTCGATTTTTATAACACACATATTTTTTTCTAATTATAAACCAGGCGATAACCATAACTAGCAATGGGAATAAATGCATTATTAGTACTCGTAGACCCCCATATCTATTTTATGTTTTATTTTTCAAATAACATGTGTGTGAATGTGGTTTTTCGAAATTTTCCAAAAGAATTTGGTTTACAATTCCAACAATTAACAGAGTATATTTACTCATTCCTATTAATGTCATAATATAGTTTATATTTGTTCATATTTTTTTATTTATATTTTCTGTTATTACCTCTCTTATCGCAAATCATAATAGTTAATGTGGCGCTACCCATATTGTTAGCGTTTATAACATAAAATTGTTTTAAAAATAATGTGCATTATACCCTACAGAATACAATTTGTTATGGTACAAGGGTGATTAATGTTTAAAAAACAAACAAAATTTTAATACAATTAAAAGGTAATTAAGAATGACAAATTAAAAGTGTTTGTCCGCCGTTTATTTTGTCATCAATTATGTTTATAACAACAAAAAAAAAAGTGTTAGCCCTAATCTGCATGAAAGTTCAGATATTAATAAAATTTCTATATTGAAGAGGCGGACACTTATTTCAAACATTCTGTAGATCTGCAAATTATAAGGTTTTGCCAGTTACTGAATAGAAAGGAGAGATCTTATAGATTTTTTGAAGCTGATTTCGAAATCAGAAATTGTCTAGCACGCCAGGTTTTGGAGTAAAATTGTGAACAAATTACAATCTATACACAACTTTATGATATATTCGCGGAGGTTTAGATTATCTTTCTCAATTTCTGAATACACTACCCAGTAAAATCTTTCCTTAATCAGTGGTTATAGGATCAAACAAAAATTTTTACTGCTTATAACTCTGAATTAGTACCCAACAAAAAAAAAATTGCAAGTAATGCTTTACAAACTACTTCTTTCAATACTTCACAAGTATCCGTTAGTGTATTTTTACTGCTTTTTTTAGAAGTTATTCTGAACAACTTCAAAAAATCTTCTTCTTTCGTTGCTTCCAAAGTATCCGTTAGTATATTTTTACAGCTTTTTTAGAATTACTTCTGAATAACTTCCAAAAAATCACTTAAGTATTGCTTCTAAAGAGTAATTGCTCTAAAAGTGATCGAAAAAAGTGATCTTGGTATCATTTGGCATTTCCAAACAGAGGGTCCCGAGTTCGATTCCCGGCGGGACCAACATTTTTTTTATATTTTTTTATATTTTTTTTATTCTCTTAATTTTTTTTTAAATATGGTTAATTAATTTCTTTAAATTCAGTATTTTTTAATTTTAAAATTTTTAAAAATATGTACATATATAAAAAAAATGGTGAGAAATTGCTTTTATGCACCTGTAAAAATAGTACTGAAAACAATAGCTGTATTTGTGTGGCTCTCTATCAGTGTTATCAAGAACGATTTTGACAGTTTTCAACGTATTCCTGCTTTCTACTGTCAAAATTGTTCGAGATATCATTGATATGAATGCCGCACAAACACAGCTAATATTGAAGTGGAGTGTTTTTACACTTGTTTAATAAGTACTTTTATTGAAGAGAATAAGGAACAATATCTCGCTGTAACAAAGTGGTGTTTTTATGCCCGTTAACTTTCATATCAAATAATAGCTCAGCGGTAGAGCGCTAGACTAGCAATCGTGAGGTCGCAAGTTCGATACGCGGTGCGGCAATAAAAAAATTTTGTAAAATAAAAAAATATAATTTTCTTTTTTGTGAGGAATTTTTTGTTAACGTTTAATTGGTGAAAAAGAGCTTCATTTGCACTCGTTCAAAATGTACTGAAAAAATGTTGAAGTGGAAGTACTCCTCTCCTATGACAACTCAATGTTAAAATCATTAGTGTTTATTAGAGTGTCCCTTTAAAATAGATTTGTCATTACACCCCCCAGTTTTATTGGAAATGGTCCCAAATGGAATAAATCAATTTTTTTTTTTTTTTGGAAAACGTTAACCATTGCCGAAAGTTGGACGAAAATGGCCCATTTTGGCAAAAAAAGTTATTTCTATTAAAAATTCCCAAACTTCGAAATATAGAAAAACATTATATTTTATTTCATTTATTCATTTAATATACTCAAAATGATTCAGATATGGAATTTTGACTTCATCGGATATCATTAACCCACTTTAGCCTGGAATCCAAAATGACCCACGAATTTGATAAAAATGCAAAAACCTGCTTTTTTTTAAATTAATTTTAAAGATTTTTTAAAATGCCTAATTTGGAGATGTCAATTGATATTTGTACCATGCAATAGTTGATATTAAAGAAAAAAAAAATAAATTGGAAAAATGATAATTCGAGTTTGTGTTTGGAGCGACTGCTTTCCAGGACATTTTACAAAAATTGCTGATTTTATCAAAAATTTAACAAAATTTGAATGTTTTCATCAAATTTTACACAGTTTTCGGAAAAACATCACTTAAATTTGGTTAGACTATAATTATCTTTATATTTATTTAAAAAAATATTTAACCCTTAGTGGCCTGGAGTCAGAAAAGATCCATGAAACATGAAGCCATTAAATTGATAAAAAAAAAATCTCAACTGGATAAAAATAATTATTTTATGTAATGTGATCCATATGGGGTTAATTTTTATACTTTTGGTCGAAAACGACCCACTAGGAAATTTACAGAATAATACCTTTCATAATTTTCGAAAAAGTTATCACTTTCACTGGAACAAAATAATCTTTTTCCCACTTGATAAAAACTATTATTTTGTCTAACTTGATCCATATAGGGTTAATGTTTTCACATTTTGGCAAAAAATACCCACTAGGAAATTTACATAATTTACAGGAAATTTACAGAGAACACGAGAAATAATGTGTGTGAGGACATTATTTCTCGTGTTCTCTACTATTATGGTTTATTAATACACTCAAACAAAAAAAGTCTGTAATGGCTACTGAAAATGTTGCTATTATTACGGGTAATTTAACTGTTTTAAGCCCAGCGGTATTTTTTTTTTTTTTGCTAATTTTAGTAACACATGTCTGCTGATCTGTAGTACAACAAAATTAGTAGAAAAAATTAGTAGTCGCTACTAAATTTTAGCAAAATTGTTGTAAACTGCAATTCCAAATTGATTTGCTAAAATCAGTTAAAAAACTTACTAAATATCAATAATTTTAGTACAATGAAATTAGTGTAAATAACACTATGCGACAGTCAAAATCGGGATGGGATGAAACCAACGGGAAATGTTATATCGGTCAAAAACAAGTTATACGTGTCCCGGCATTTCGCTGGGTCACCCCTAGGAATCGAGATATATCTTTTTTTTTGACATAACTCGAGAACCACTAGTCCGATTTTGCTCAAACAATTTTAAAAAAATTAAAAATTACAATTCCTTTAATCTGCTCATATAACGTTTTTCTATATACTCAACAGTTTTGCCGGTAAAAATAAATGTTTGTTACCGCTACCATAAAAATCAATAACCTTTTGTTTATTACTTTTTTTTTAATATTTTAGGCAAAAAATATTTTTTTCTTCCTACATTTATTTTTACCGGCAAAACTGTTGAATATATAGAAAAACGTTATATGAACATATTAAAGGAATTGTAATTTTTAATTTTTTTAAAATTGTTTGAGCAAAATCGGACTAGTGGTTCTCGAGTTATGTCAAAAAAAAAGACCACCAAAGGTCAAATCGATATATCTCGATTTCTAGACATGACCCAGCGAAACGCCGGGACACGTATAACTTCTTTTTTACCGATATAACTTTCCCCGGTAGTTTGAACCCTTCCCGATCACTGACCCCTACCATTTGTCTCACAGTGTAATTAGTAGAAGCTACTACATTTCAGTAAATTGTTGTAAACTGTAATTTAAAATCAATCTGCTGAAATTAGCAAAAAGTGTACTGAAAAATAAACAAACTGTAAATTCAAAAAAAAAAAAAAAAAATTTTTTTTTATTTCGATTGTAACAAGCGTATAATTACTTCATCGTACTTGAAATTTGGAGCCAAAATTACAAACGGTTCTCCAGTTATTACCTTTTTATGCATTGGAGATACAATAAAATTTTCTGAGTGTTATTTTTAAATTAAGAATATATCAATAGTAAAAAATATAAACTAAACAAGAATTGTAAAAAATCAAACGAATTCTTGTAGATAAAATTTTTTAAATTAGTATATTTTTCTGCTAAATTTAGCACTCGGTTTTGAAAAATTAGTAAAATTTTTTGCTGAAATCAGCAGCGAAAATTAGTAAAAAAAATCTGTAATTTGTAATAAGAGAATAGCGAAAATGATAACTAAAAGAAAAAATTGTACTAAAAATCAGTATAAAAATAGTAAAATGCGGTTGGAAACTGTTTACAAATTTTTTTACTAACTTTTTTATCTGAGTGTAGTCAAACTAGCAAGTGTCATATAGGTTTTATTATTTCTGTTAAAAGAGAAATACATCTAGATCATTAAAATCGCGTTTAAAAATTTCAATAGTTTCCTAGATAAATTCAAAATGGCGAACGTGAACTTTTCAGTTTTCTGGGTTCTGGGTTTTTACGTCAAATTGTTTCCTTTCTGGCCGGGCCAGTCACCCAAAAGTTAGCCTATATGTTGGCTTCGAGTTCTGCTTTGCAAATAGGCACACTCAAAAAAGGTTGTCGGTGGAATTTACTGAAAATGACAGCTAAAGGTATATACAGTTGAAAAAGCGGAAAATAACTCAAAATGTATTTATTTTCCACTGTTGAAAAATGAGTAACAAATGCACCAAAAATAACTAACAATGTCGTAAAATTAACTGAAAAATTTTTACTACACAAATTTTGAAACAAATGACAAATTGATAAAAACTACTGTTTTCTATAGTTAATTTTTGTTAGTTATTTTCTTAAATAATTGGTTTGTATTTCTCCTTAGAAAAACAACTGTAAATACAGTTAAAAACAACTGATTACTTCACAAACAACTGTCATTACTCAACAATTGTATTCCATAGAATAAAAGAAAAAGAGTTTTAACAAGTTTTTATAAAAAGTTAATTAAACGTATAAATTTCTGTACCAGAAGATGGAAAGTTTTAGCTAAAATTCCACATCAGTATTCTGTAGGGTGTTATCTTATTGTCGCTTATGACGATCTATAAAATTTCATTACTTATCAACTATTTAATTTATATTTATATCTTTAACTTCAAGAACTTGTTCTAATTCTTTATTATTTACAATTTTATTCTCTTTTCAGAAATGGGAACTTTATGTTTTAAGTCGTTTAGGCTGGGATTTGTCATGTGTAACACCTTTGGATTTTTTGGAATTACTATTGATACGCCTGCCTATTCGAAGTACTAAATTTCCAGATTTAGATTTAGACAAAGTGCGCCAACATGCCCAAGCATTTATATCATTAGCAGCCAAAGGTAAGAATAGCGCATTCCTTATGATTCAGACCATATTCTACGTTATTTATTTAACGTTCTGTTTTCCTGTTATGATCTTGATTAAGTGCTTAAATAATCATTTCTATACTAGAAGATTAGTTAAGTAGTCTTATTTGAGTTTATCGCGAATACACTATCATGTTATATCGTTGTGCCTTTTGTAATCTAGTGTTAGCTGCCTAGTTATTATTTACTTAACTTTGTATTTGAATTTTAAAAAGAGTGGAAAGAAAAAAGAGACGACATTCCTTGTCTATTTAGGTACGTTTGTCAATAAATGTATGTCAATCACTAGCATTGACTTTAGTTTTTTTTTTTTTTTTTGTTTTATACTTTTTGCGTATTTTCTTTAAGCAAATATTAACTCTTTTTTTATCTTTTAAACAAAAAGAAAAATATTTTAAAAGTGGAGCCTGCAATAACTTATTTGCAAATTATTTAACTGAGGGTGATAAACTAAGGCACGTCTGGTAGTTGAATTTAAAATCAAGTATTTTTAAAATCCACCATTATTAGTTTAAAAATTAAGATTTGTATCCCCTTTCTTATATACTCCTAACGCCCTTAATTTCAATCAACCTAGCAAAACCATTCATTACCAAATAAGTGGTTATATTTATAATGAAACTAAAATTGTTTATTACTTATAACGCAGCGGCCCTATGCTCTTTGCAGGAGTAAAAGGAACAAATATAACGCAGCGTCAGTACTAGTTAGTTTTGGTAGACAAAGTCGCGCAACTCCTTATTTAGGGTGGGTGCGAACTGGCTGAACTAATTCTAAACTAAATTCAGGTTTACAAGTTTCTTTGAAATTAGAAAATTTTTTAAACAATTTTCAAAGAAATTTTAAACCCTTTTGCCAATTTGTATTTAGTTTATAACAAATTTAGCCACCTCGCACAGGGCCTTAATTCCAAAAATGTTATGACATTGGTAACTACTTATTTTGGAACCACTAATAAGTATTTAAATAAGCCTTATTATTTAACAACTTGTAACCGCTTATTTGTTAACCGTTTATCAGCATAAGATTAACTACTTATTTTGGTAACTAGTTATTTTTTATATTTTTTTAATGCAGCGCGTAAGAGGTTGCACAAATTTTGTGTGTTTTTTCATGCAGCGAATATGGACAACCACCCCGACAAAAATTGCCAGCTGTACCAAAAATATGCAATAGCAGCACTGATTTTTATAAGAATTACTACACTCATAGAAATAAATCTGTAAAAATATCAGAAAAAGCCACTAAAGCTATAGATCTAAGGTCCGCTGATTAAAAATCTGAAATTAAAATTTTTAAATTCAAAATAGCGGATTCAATAAGGCGACTAAATTTTTTTTCATTAAATTTCTTATGCCGTCTGATTTACTTAAAATTTCCACCACCGGAAGTTTTTGGGTAGCAGATTACGAATCTGAAATCAAATTTTAGAAATTCAACATGGCGGATCCAATATGGCGGCCATAAATTTCAAATTGTTATGTGTTGGAAAATAAATTACACTGTACAAAACAAAATAAGATTCTGACAACTGATTCTGGCAGAGGGGACCATGTATATACGTTAGGATGTCCCTTATTAAGTGTTTGGTCGATTTTCGACACTCATACCCCCCAATATTTTTTTACAAATGGTTCCAAATTAACAAAATCGATTCTTTTTTTGTTTTTTTTTTTTGGAAAACGTTAACTAGTGCCGAGTTGTGGCCTAAAATGGCCCATTTTTGAAAAAATTGTATTGTTATTAAAAATTTCCAAAATTCGAAATTTTGAAAAATTTAGCTGTATTTTCGATCATACCTATCAACGATAAGTATTTAAAGCAAATCTACGTTTAACCGCTTGGAGTATAAAAAAATTATAAACAGCTTATGTGTATAATAGTTGAGGTATAACCGAACGTATGCCACCAAAACTTTTTAGGAAGTAACGCAAAAAAGTTACGTTATATGCGAAAATCTATAAACTCTGAGTTTTCAACGTTGATAATTATCCACGTTGCAAGTTAACGTGCATACGAAAAGTAATGTGTTAGTTTTCGTCTTAAACACGTTTTCGTGTACTTTGAGTTTTTTTCTGCGTTCTGTGTGTCGAAAACACAGCTATAGTCAAAATGATTCAGACGTGGAATTTTGACTTCATCGGATATCATTAACGCACTTTAGCCTGGAATCCAAAGAAACACACGAATTTGATAAAAATGCAATAAAGATGTCGATTGCAGTTGTACCACTTAATAGTTGATATTAAAGAAAAAAAAAAAAAAATAAATTGGAAAAATGATAATTCGAGTTTGTGTTTGGAGCGACTGCTTTCCAGGACATTTTACAAAAATTGGTTATTTTGTAAAAATTTTAACAAAATTTGAATGTTTTCATTAAATTTTTGCATAGTTTTCGGAAAAATATCCCTTAAATTTGGTTAGACTATAATTATCTTTACATTTTTTAAAAAAAATCTTTAACCCTTAGTGGTCTGGGGTCAGAAAATACCCATGAAACTTAATCGGCCGAAACTAAGTCGAATTTGCTGAAATTTCGCTAAAAACACAACTTTTGAACAGTTTTTCAATTGGTTTTAGCATATATATAACACTCAGATTTAAAAAAATCCAGTATCAGAGTTTCATTTCTTTGTAATTTCCATTATATACAAAATCATTTTATATGGAGTCGAAAATTTCGACTACAAATTCGACACTCGTAATCAGGCCGAATATTAATTATGACTACGAGATTGTAAAGCCATTAAATTGATAAAAAAAAATCTCAACTGGATAAAAATAATTATTTTATGTAACTTTATAAGTGACACTAAATTCTAATATACGTGTATCGCCGTTTACGTCTGTCCCTATGTTTTTGGGGGTTAAAATTTCTCATCTTTTGCAAATGTTTATTGTGAATCGGCATAGGAAACGATGTGAATATTCCATTTTAGGAATAGGATGTGTTCAGCAAACTTATGTAAAACACTACGAGGGACATTTTTGTGGAATTTTTTAACCCTCTAACTCTGCAATTAAAGGGTCTTTTTTGGCCCATTTTTAAAAAAGTGTCAAAAAAGACCCGTAAGTTGAAGCGTTAAACTAAATTCTACTATAAGTCTCTAAAGACATCAAAGTTGCAAATTTAACTTCAATGCCAGAAATATATCAAAACTTAAAATGTGGTTAAGGGTTAATTTCGTACTTATTCAGAATTGGCGTTCAAATGTCCCATAAACTTAGACTTTAAGGGGTTAGTCTGTATTGGAGAAAACCAGAACCTTCATTTCAGGTAATTTTTAGTCCTATTTTTTTAGTTTTTACTAAAACTCTGAAATGCTGGTAACACTGTGAGACAAATGGTAGGGATCAGTGATCGGGAAGGTTTCAAACTACCGGGGAAAGTTATATCGGTAAAAAAGAAGTTATACGTGTCCCGGCGTTTCGCTGGGTCAACTCTAGGAATCGAGATATATCGATTTGACCTTTGGTGGTCTTCTTTTTGACATAACTCGAGAACCACTAGTCCGATTTTGCTCAAACAATTTTAAAAATTAAAAATTACAATTCCTTTAATCTGTTCATATAACGTTTTTCTATATACTCAACAGTTTTGCCGGTAAAAATAAATGTATGAAGAAAAAAATATTTTTTACCTAAAATATTAAAAAAAAAGTAAGAAACAAAAGGTTATTGATTTTTATGGTAGCGGTAACAAACACTTATTTTTACCGGCAAAACTGTTGAGTATATAGAAAAACGTTATATGAACAGATTAAAGGAATTGTAATTTTTAATTTTTTTAAAATTGTTTGAGCAAAATCGGACTAGTGGTTCTCGAGTTATGTCAAAAAAAAGATATATCTCGAATCCTAGGGGGACCCAGCGAAACGCCGGGAAACGTATAACTTGTTTTTGACCGATATAACATTTCCCGTTGGTTTCATCCCATCCCGATTTTGACTGTCGCATAGTGTAATCAGCGAGATCTGAAGGTACTTTTTCAGTTAAAGGACAAACTCTAGAAAGTTTAGGAACGGTCGCAAAAAGCTAGGTAGAAGACATCTTAGAGAAGACATCTTAGAGAACACATTGGCATTCAAGTTTTTCAAATGTCTCTTGGAACATTTTGGAGTTTTTTTTTTTTTTTTTTTTTTTTTTTTTTTTTGTAAATTTAGGATTTTCGGAAAACCCCATATATTTGAGGTAAAATTAATAATTTTGTTACTTTTTTCGTAAATATTTAACAGGTTTCTATGTTTTTTTTTGATAACTATTTTCAGTTTTATAATTTGAGATTAATTATTGTTTATTTATGATTTTTTTATTGTATCATTATAAAATAAAAAAATGTCACGACGATCCACAGTACACGGTAGGTATCTAAGCCGTGCTAGGTTTCTATTGTTTGAAATATTTTACATAATACTTGTGAGCCCCACAATGGGTGCCACTTTTGTTATTGTAAAATCTCACCATATTTTACTATTAACATAAAAAACAAATAATTCTCATTCAGGTTGTTTATTTCCTGCAACACCCCTATTCATAATAGACGTATCAAAAATATTTTACATAAATAGGGAACATTACAATGTAAATTCGTTGAATGAAATGCAATACCAAAAAAATAATTAATAATATAACATTTTATAATCCCTTTTAACAAAATGTATTAATGTTTTAAATACGTTTAATGTATAAAATACGTTTAACATCTGTTTTATGCGTGATTTCACTTTAAACCCTTCATATTTACATACATTTTTGCGCTCATTGATTCTTGATGAAATCACATAATTTTGAGTAGAGTTCAATCTATTTGAACGTGTGAAGTAATTAAGAATAAATTGTACAACACAATCTTCACACACATACATAAAATGTGCAACAATTCCCATTCAATATAATTCGAATATATTTTGCCACCGGAAACAGGCGGTTACCATACATTGCATGCATGTGCATTTATGGATATTTTTCATATGATCTAGGCAGAGGGATTAATAGTAAATATTAGACAAGGCAGAAAAAAGCAAATAATAAAAAAACCAATAAAGGGTTAACAAAGGTTATTAAATTATAAAAACAACTACAACAATTTTTATACATTTTTGTTTTGTTTTTAGAGTGTGAAAGTGTGTGTTAAATAAGCATTATCGCACATAAAGTTCATGGTAGACATCCATCCAGTAACTACTGAATAGCACTGGTTGGTTTGCTGAATAGCTTCGCTGACTGGCGTCTTCTTCGTGTGGGCCGTTGTTGTTTGTTGCTTGTGTGTTGCATATCCGTTCTTAGTTGCAACAACAACACCAGTCACATATTGTGTTACACACAATTTTAATTAGCAATAACAAAGTGTTGTTTAACTCAAAATGTGAAATTGTTGAATATTTTTCTTTTACAGCTCAAAATCTTAAACATTTTTCTTATAGTTTTGTCTCTGTTTTTAATTTTTGAAAAAAAATATTATTTGAAAATGAAGAGCATCTCATCATCATGATCATATCCTTTAATAAAAGTGGCGTGGGAAAAATATGTGAAAGGAAAAAAACAGAAACCAAAGCAAGACAGACACAATTGTACATCATGATACATACGTACGCAAACATGTCATGAATTAAGTGTTTGTTTGTTTTATCATGAAGTGTTTGTTTCAAAAATCTGTCGAGTGTTATTAACCCTATAAAGGTTAGATATTTTCTAAGGGATTGATTTTTGATCTGAATTTTTTGTTTAAATTGGAGATTTAAAATGTATTAATTAAATTTAATGATTTCACTGTGAGACAAATGGTAGGGGTCAGTGATCGGGAAGGGTTCAATCTACCGGGGAAAGTTATATCGGTAAAAAAGAAGTTATACGTGTCCCGGCGTTTTGCTGGGTCATGTCTAGGAATCGAGATATATCGATTTGACCTTTGGTGGTCTTTTTTTTGACATAACTCGAGTACCACTAGTCCGATTTTGCTCAAACAATTTAAAAAAAATTAAAATAAATGTATGAAGAAAAAAATATTTTTTGCCTAAAAATTTAAAAAAAAAGTAATAAACAAAAGGTTATTGATTTTTATGGTAGCGGTAACAAACATTTATTTTTACCGGCAAAACTTTTGAGTATATAGAAAAACGTTATATGAACAGATTAAAGGAATTGTAATTTTGTTTGAGCAAAATTGGACTAGTGGTTCTCGAGTTATGTCAAAAAAAAAAAAAAGATATATCTCGATTCCTAGGGGTGACCCAGCGAAACGCCGGGACACGTATAACTTGTTTTTGACCGATATAACATTTCCCGTTGGTTTCATCCCATCCCGATTTTGACTGTCGCATAGTGTTTTTTTATTCCAATGAATTTATTAAGTTTAAATTTTAAATTTCTAGAGTTTAATGAATTTTAGATTTTTTTGGCTAGACTAGCAGTTGTGAGGTCCCAAGTTCGATACCCGGTGCCGGCAATAAAAAAGCTTTCGTAAAATAAAAAAAATATAATTTTTTTCCGAAGAATTTTTTTTACTTTTAATTGGTGAAAAAGAGCTTCCTTTGCACTCGTTCAAAAATTACTGAAAAAATGTTGAAATGGGAGTACTCCTCTCCTATGACAACTCTATGTTAAAATCATTAGTGTTTATGCTAAAAAAGAAGTACATCTTGATCATCAATTGTAGTGCTTTTTCTACTGCTTTGGCATCTCTTTTTTTGCTGGGTTTAAGTATATTTAATAAATACCTAGCAAAACAAGAAATAAAGGTAGGTGACCTTACCTAGTAATATGTTATTCCGAACTTATATGTTACGTTTACTTTTTACCTCTAGGATAAAATAGTAATAAAAAAAATTTTGCTAAATAATTTGTAGCCTAAAAAATTGAAATTTGTTTTTGAATTTTTACATAATTAAACGAGTGAAAAGGTTAAAGTCGGCCATGCCGACTATACAATACCCAACACCAGTCTGGTTAAAAGCCGCCAACTAATGTTTGGATCCGAAATTCGAATGGGTTAAAATGGGACTTGTGTCAAAATTTTCTATAATGTGAGTCAGCGAACCAAATTTCATTAAAATATCTTAATATTTGCGACCAGCAGTTTGTAACCAATTTTGGGGGGACCGTTATATGGGCACTAGGTCTAAACATGGACCGGTGTTAATCAAAATCAATAGGCTTCGTCCTGGGGCTGATATAGGTCGGTGTACCAAATTTCATCAAAATATCTTAATATTTGCGACCTGCAGCGTGTAAACAATATAATTTTGGGGGGACCCTTATATGGGCACTAGGTCTAAACAGGGACCGCTGTTAACCAAAATCATTAGGCTTCGTCCTTGGGATGGTATATGTCGGTGTACCAAATTTCATCGAAATATCTTAATATTTGCGACCTGCAGCGTATAAACAATATAATTTTGGTAGGACCCTTATATGGGCACTAAGTCTAAACATGGACCGATTTTCACCAAAATCAATAGGCTTCGTCCTTGGGCCAACATAGGTCTGAGTACCAAATTTCATCAAAATATCTTAATATTTGCGACCTGCTGCGTATAAACAATATAATTTTGGTTGGGACCCTTATATGAGCACTAGGTCTAAACATGGACCGCTGTTAAATAAAATCAATAGGCTTCGTCCTATAGGTCGGTGTACCAAAATTCATCAAAATATCTTAATATTTGCGACCTGCAGCGTATAAACAATATAATTTTGAGGGGACCCTTATATGGCCACTAGGTCTAAACATGGACCCGTGTTAACCAAAATCAATAGGCTTCGTCCTTGGGCCAACATAGGTCTGAGTACCAAATTTCATCAAAATATCTTAATATTTGCGACCTGAAGCGTATAAACAATATAATTTTGGGAGGACCCTTATATGGGCACTAGGTCTAGGTCTAGGCACTAGGTCTAGGTATAGGCACTAGGTCTAAACATGGACGTCGGTGTACCAAGTTTCATCAAAATATCTTAATATCTGCGACCTGTAGAGTGCGCACAAGAATGCATGGACAGACAGACGGACGGACGGACAGACGGACATCGTTAAATCGAAACAAAAAAAAATTCTGAGCCGATCGGTATACTATAAGATGGGTCTAGGACCAATATTTTTTGGTGTTACAAACATCAGCACAAACTTATAATACCCTGACCACTTAGTGGTGTAGGGTATAAAATTTCATAAATGGTATGAATTTGTATGTATTAAATTCAATGAAAGCAGTTCAAACTAATTATGTATTAATTTGGTTCTGTGTAGTGGGTTTGACCAGTTTAATAAATAAATGAATTTAATAAATTTGCTGAGTTTAATGAATTTGCAAAATTTAATGAATTTCATAAATTTACAACATTTAATAAATTTGATGAATTTCTGAGCCGAACTGAAGTTAAAGAATTTTATAAATCTATTGAATTTAATAAGATTTATGAATTTAATTAATATGATGAATTTAATGAAATAAATATAATGAATTTAATTAATGTAATGAATTTATTGAATTTAATAAATTTTGAATTCAAGACCACAAAAAATAAGGGCTTGAGTTCAAAAGCCCATATCTGAAAAAACTATATTTATGAAAATTCTTCAAAAGAAAATATTCAAAAATAAAAATAAAATTTTGAAATAAATATAAACAAAATTAAAAAAAAAGAAAGACTAATAAAAATGGGCGGTTGTGTCTTCCATATCAAAATCACCAATTCTGAACCGCAAAAATTATCTCTCGCACGTTTGAAATCGGGATAAGCTGCGGTGAGCAATCGATGTGCTTCAGCTGCACTTTTTTCAAATTGAAGAAGTAAAGCAAAACTTCCTGCAAATGACAGATGTTTTTTTTTTTTTTTTTTTTTTTTTTTAAGAGAAGCAACACAGGAAATTCTTACTATTAATTAACGTGTTGCTTCTTTTGGAAAGGGGATAGAGAAGAAGTGAAAGGTGGTGAAAGATGAAGGGCTTCAAATATGGCAACACTGTAATTGCGCGAGATGTTGGATTTTAGAACAGTTGTTGCGCGCCATCTGATGGTAAGTTGGCGAACTTTGTTGAAGTTTTTTTGTTCATAGCCCTGTTATATTATTTTACTTCGGTGGGGTTAAGTGCTATGTGAACACCGAAGGAGGACGCTGTGATATGTATGAGGGATAGAAAAAACTCATACATATTACTATTTTTCATAAATTGATGTTGCCTTGGTTGGGGCTCGAACCCGCAACCTCACGTGTAACAGTCCAACGCGCTAACCATTACACCACAGCGCCCACACCCTCCAAAATGCCATATAAGTTATTAAAGACGCCAACCATGTGTAAAAGATACGAAATCTGTTGTGAGTCTTGCATGTTTAAGTTATACACCCTATGCAATTATTTGTAATAATTCTGATTGAAAATTTTCAAAATCAGTCTCAATAATAGGTCTTTTTATGGTCCCTATCTTCCCAAAATCAATCTCAATCGTTGTTTTTAATCAATATTAGTTGTAACTGTAATTATTTTTATTGAACTAAAGTCAGTCTCAATCATAGATCCTTTTATGAATCGAAATCAGTTCAATCTTTTTATTTGTAGATCTTTTATCGACCACATTTCGATTTGTATCTTTGGACCATCAAAGGTTTAACCAAATAAAAAACTTGTTTACTTCAAGTACTTAGGAGGATATATAAAAATGTATTTCAATCCTTTTTGTGTTACTCCGTTTACATATTTCATCTTGTTCAGGTTTCTTTGTCTCTTAATTTTTTTTATTTTTTTTTTTTTTTGGCAAACCAATGCATACTATGCCACATTAAGAGATCACATTGTAAAAAAAACTTAAAAAAAGTTTTTAAAAAATGCGTAAGAATTCATAATGATGATGAAAAAGGGTATGGCTGGCGAACGTACATTTATGTAAAGCAATTATCGAAAAATTCCTTTAAGTCTGCAAACATTTTTTTCTCACTTTGAATGATTTTTTTTTGAAGATGCCTTGAGATGTGTTTGGTCTTTATTTTGTTTTATTTGTCTCTCACTCTTTTAACAAAACTAACCGCTTTTTTTTTTAGATACAACACAAAAACCCTTAAAGTAATCTTGACGTACTGCTAAGTTATAACCCAGTAAGGATTTTGTTTTTTTTTGTGGTATAAAATAGGGAGTAAAAATATGGCAAAATTTAAACCTGCAAAAATTATACTGATTTTTACGACGAGCGATTAAAAGATCTATCGTTAAGTATAATAAAACTATTCGACCAGTTGGAAAAAATGTCCTACACCAATACATTGACAGGGTATAATAAATTTGTGCTGATGTTTGTAGCACCAAAAAATATTGGACCTAGACCCACCTTTTAGTAAACCGATCGACTCAGAATCACTTTTTGTTTCGATTTAACGATGTCCGTCCTCCGTGTGTCTGTCCATGCATTCTTGTGCGCACTTTACAGGTCGCAAATATTAAGATATTTTGATGAAATTTAGTTCACCAGGACGAATCCTATTGATTTTAGTTAAAATCGGTCCATGTTTAGACCTGGTGCCCATATAAAGGTCCCCCAAAATTGTCTTGCAGGTCGCAAATACGAAGATATTTCAATGAAATTGGGTTCGCTGACTCACATGGACAAAGGCTATTGAATCTAGATAGGATCGGTCCATATTTGCACCTATCGCCCATATAAGCAATATTTCCGATTTTCTCTTATTTTATCATTTTATATAAAATTTTGACACAAGTCTATTTTAACCCATTCGAATTTCGGATCCAAACATTGGTTGGCCTTTAACCAGACTGGTGTAGGGTATTATATAGTCGGCATGGCCGACTTCAACTTTTTTACTCGTTTTCAATGAAGTTGAGAATCGTGGTATGCTAATGAAGTTAATCTAAATTTTACAAATTGCTAAATACAGAGACAGTTATAGTTTAATTCGCTAGGAAGATTAAGCTAAATTCAACAGAAAATTTACCTGATGTTACTAAAAATTTCTCGTAAAATGCCGCTTAAAATCTATCTTGGTTTTTTCGACTCTACGGAGCTGATCAGAGACAAACCCATATTTAATATTGGGGGTATAGATGATTGGTTTATAAGGATTAAGTTATTGGTGGAGAGTAGCGAATATTTTGTCCATTTGGCTCTATCTCGCTTAGTTTCAGAGATATAATCTATTCTAGGATTATACAATAAAAAATATGAAAATATAGCGCTAACTCTATGCGATATTGGTACACAGCAAAAAAAAAAAATATGAACTAGATGTACTTCTTTTAAACATAAACACTAATGATTTTAACATTGAGTTGTCATAGGAGAGGAGTACTCCCACTTTAACATTTTTTCAGTACTTTTTGAAGGAGAGCAAAATAAGCTCCTTTTCACCAACTAAAAGGTAAAAAACAATTCTTCCCAAAAAAAATTATATTCCCTAGTAAAAATGATTTTTATGTAATCAGATATGATTTTTATATAATCAGATATGATTTTTATATAATCAGATATGATTTTTATATAATCAGATATGATTTTTATATAATCATTTATGATTTTATAGAATTATAACTCGTCGAGTATTATGAAACATATATTTTTATATCATATCAAAAGATATTTGATTATATAAAATTATATTAACCAGATCCACCATTTTCCGGGTCAAATTATGTATGGGTTAATATAATTATATAAAAAATATATTATTTGATCCGAAAAATGGTGGATCTGGTTAATATAATTTTATATGATTAAATATCTTTTGATATAATCATATAAAAATATATGATTCACAATACTCGACAAAATATAAAATCATAAATGATTGTATAAAAATCATATGAATATATAAAAATCTTTTTTACTAGGATTTTTTTATTTTAGAAAACTTTTTATTACCGTCACCGGGTATCGAACTTGCGATCTTACGATTGTTAGTCTAGCTCTCTAACGCTGAGCTATTCTCTGATATGAAAGTTGACTGCCATAAAAACACCACTTTGTCATTGTGCTTTATTCTCTTCAATAAAAGTACTTTTTAAACAAGTGCAAAAGGTGCACTGCAATTCAGTATTGTTTTTAGTTCCTTTCCATCATTTTTATTTTATATATTTTTTTAAAAATTTTTAAATTAAAAAAATATTTAGTTTGAACAAATTAATTATAAATATTAAAAAAAATTTTTTTAAATAAAAAAAATTAAAAATATATTGGATCCTCCAGGAATCGAACCCGCGATCATCTGTTTAGAAGTATCAAATGATACCAGAATCACTTTTTAGGATCACTTTTGGAGCAATTATACTTTAGAAGCAATACTTAGGTGATTTTTTGGATGTTGTTCAGAAGTAATTCTAAAAAGCTGTAAAAATATGCTAATGGATACTTTGGAAGCAACGAAAGAACTGATTTTTTGAAGTTGTTCAGAATTACTTCTAAAAAAGCTGTAAAAATACACTGACGGACACTTGTGAAGCAGTGAAATAGCTGGGAGCGGAGACACAAAAATGTGTTCACTTGCAAATAATTTTAGTTTAAATTAGTTTGAAAATTTTTAAAATTAAGAAACACAAATTACTATGAAAAATTAATTCAAACACGGATAAAATTGTTATGCTAAATTGGAATTACAAAAAATATTACGTTTAATCCTAAATTTTAAGACAAAATAATATAGAAATTGAGTCAGAACGAGTTTATTAGACTTTTGTACTAACTTTTTTTATGAGCTTGTATGAGATTTTTTTTGGTTTTAAAAACTATTTATGGGAATTACAAGTATAAAGCACGTGCTGAAGTTTCTACAGAGTACAGGAAATTTCTGGAATAAAAAAATGTTTTTGTGCAGCGTATATATTATTTTCAAATATAAAAGCTTTTTAAAGGGGTTGTATAAAAAGAGTTGTATTTTTACCCAGTGTAGAAAATCATTACCAGATATGTGGTCATGTAACTACATACTTGGTAATGGTAACTAGTTACTTTTGTTATTACATTTCTTATTACCTTTATATGGCGATGTCGCGAAAAATAATGAGTTGTCGTTACACACCAGCATACGAAAAATCAAAAAATATATCATTATCTATGTGCTTACCAGTACTGACAAAAATAATGAGTCTAAAAATAGATTTTCAAAAAAATAAATTATATAAAAAAAAATATTTTTATTGTATTTTTTTTTTAATAAAATTTGCTGGTGCGGGAATTGAACTTGGGTCTACAGATTGCCAGTCAACAGCTCTACCATCTGAGCTATATCGACATGTAATATTTAATAGATAAAAACACAATTGACTTGCTGCACACAAGTAAGCTTACTCGCCAACATACAAAAAATCAAAAAATATGTGGTTACTTATATCCTTACCAGTGTTTAAAAAATATTGAGTCTAAAAATAGATTTCAAAAAATTTTCAAAAAAATCTAAACAATTATTTTCTATTTGAAATAATGATAAAAATAAGTCATTATCAGTAACTCATTATTATATGTTTTAAAATAATGCAGAAGGTAAGTGGGTGTCATTACTGGTACTCCAAAAAATAATGATATGTCATTACCGTTTCTACACTGGGTAGTTAATGGTATTTAGAGTCGCTCTGTTGTAATATAAGGTGTAAAAAATGCTCTTATAGGTTTATATATATTGTAAAGTTTTTGGGATCGTTTTTGAAAGTTCAAATATCAACACACTAAGGATAACAATTTGTATTCTCTAAGAATTCTTATAGAAAATGTTTGCTGGGTTCAATGATCATTCCTTGTTAAATTTATTTAGTAAATATTTTTTTGTTAGCAGGTTTGCCTTACAATTTTTTTTTCGCTGCTTAGTAGTAAACTTTGCGGTGGTCGGTAATGAATTATTTTACATTATTAACAATGCTATTAAAACAAAACACTTAAAAGATCCTTCTACAAACTACGTGATGTCCCTTCTTTGACGCTCTATGTCTCTCTCTCTCTCTCTCGGCCCTTACCCCATATTTGTTCTGCTTTTCCATCATCGTTATCGTCTTCAATGAACTCTGAAATATTTTTTTTAAAGATTCAAAGATGTCTTAAATTTCATTGGAAATTTATTTGGAAGATCATGCTGAGACACCACCAACAACATTTTCGTATGCGCGTATACGCAGGCACATACCAAAATCACGTTTAAACCGGATTCCTTTTGCGCCACCTAAAAAGGGCTTCTCTTTATTTGTTGTTGTTGTGGTATTTTTTATTTTTTTTGTAACATTTTAACCATGTCGACGCATCGTTACGATACAAAATATTATTAAAAGTCTAACTTTATGTAAATTATTTTTACGTTAAAAATGACGAAGAATAAAATATAAAACTTCTTCATAGTCTTTATCGTCTTGTTGCTGCAACAAAAGAAAGGACACCGAACCAATGAAATAAAATGCAGCGATTAGGCCGTGGTATTAAAAATACAACGAAGTGATTTTAAAGGTTTCATTTGTAGTTTCTCAATTAAGACGTAAATTGTACAAATTTATGCCTTTCAACGCCATATATTGAAAACACAAGAACAAAAAAAAAAAAAACGAAAAAAATACATTGCTTTTTTTAAGACAGAAATCTAAGCGGGTTTTTTATTTCAAGTTAGTGAATTGAAAAATGTTAATTTTTTTTAAACTACTACTTGTTGTTCTTCTCAGATATCACCAAAAATTTCAAAAAAAGTATAGGTGTTTTTTCATATTTTTTTGTCATTATTTTAATTCATGACGAGGGTGATCTAAATGTGAATTAATTTTTTATTTTGTTTGAAATTGGAGACTTTTAAGCTTCAATAATTTGCCAAAAAAAATTAGCATATACATATATATTTTTTTTTATAGCCCCTACACGTAACTGTAATATAAAAAGTACTAAAAAGTAAAGCAAGTGAGAATTCCTTTTACTCACTTTCGATTTACATTATACGATTGAATGCCTGTTTTTTTACATGTAATAAACTTTGTATTACACGAAGATATATTGTACTATCGAACCCCTTCTTACGCACCCTTTGGCACTCGCATAAATGGGAGCAGCAGCAGTTTCGTTAATTTAGGACGATAAACTTTAAACGATGTTTTTTAGAATTTTCTTGATTTCAAAACACATCGTTTTCAATTCATCGTTCCGAATTTACGAAACAGGCGACCAGATTTACGCCTTTGCCAAAGAAAGCGATAACTTTTTTCCGAGAAGTTTAAAAAGTTTAAGATTTTTATGGTAAACATCCAGCAAAGTCTAAGAATTTTTCTATATCAAAAATCTCAGAGAAAAAACTGTTTCAGATCCCGAAAGATTTAAAAACTTTCTTAAGATAAAATTTGGGAAAATCTGATAAATTAGATATCACGACCTCAACAAATGGGCAGGATTTAAAAGTTTTTATTAAACGTTTTTTTTTTACTAGAAAAGTATGAAAATCTTTCGACTGGTTTATGAGTGAAAATTTGAGAAAATTTGCACACAATTTGCACACGTTTCAGAAAATATTCTCATTCATTCAATATGAAATTTATTCAGTTAACTGAATTCATTGAATTCATTCAATACATTCAATTCATTTAATTAATTCAATTCAATTCAATCAATTCATTCATTTATTCAATTAATTTAGTTCATTCCATTCATTAATTTACTCAATTCATTCAATTCTTTCAATTCCTCTAATACATTTATCGCATTCAAGTCGCTACATTCATTTCATTTAATTTACTCAATTCATTCAGTTCAGTTCTTTCACTCAATTCATTAATTTCATTTAATTCATTCAATTTCTTAAAGCAAATTGAACAATTCTCTCTCAAATCAGCCAGGAATCGTGTTACTATAAAAGCATGTTGTAAAATTGTGAATTAGATTTAATTAATATTAATTTCGTCTTTTATTAACAATGTTGTTCTCTTTTTTTCTTTTCAGAACATCATTTTTCAATGTATTCAGCCAGTACTATAGCAGCATCATCAATTGCAGCTGCCTTGAGTGGTTTAAATTGGCATTTACGTACGGGTCAAAATTTGCGTCATTTACTTAATCTCCTTACAGATCTAACCAGTGTAGAACAGGTAAGAAATACAAAATATATCCTAACACTTAAAAATTAATCTTTATATAAAAAATAAATTCGAAAAAAGTTGAATGAATGTTTAAGAATTTCTTAGTTATATTCCCAGGATTTCGTTTATAACGCATACACATATTTGCATTCATGCATATTATATTCGGTTGGGCATAAAATGCGTTGTCGCATTTAATTAATTTTAATGACAGTGTTAATTTGCAATTTAATTAATGTCGAGGTCGTCGCATTTTTTTTTTTTTTTAACTGTATGATGTCTGTTTTGCAATTGGCAATTTCTACTCTTTTTGTTAAAACATTTTCAATTCTAAAGAAGTTCAAGTTTAATTATGTTGTACTTTTTCTCTTTTTTTATTACTTCATTTAATTTCTTTCTGTTTAAAAAGGGTGTTCAACAAATGAATGTGTGAAAAATATGTGGTGTTTGTTAGAATTAAAATACAAATAAAAGTGTGAAAATGTTAAATTAATGAATTTTTAATTCTGTGTTTTGATTTGTTAGACTAAAGAAGTGTGGGTTTATGTTAGCCAATAACTTCCCATAGGGTTAAACTAATAAAAAAATAGGTCACATAATTAGAATTTTTATTGTTTAGCATGTCCTGATTAGGGGGAAGTAGTTATTTATTATGTAAAGGCATTTATAATAAGTGTGACTGGTAGTCCGTAGATGGAGTTGGTTTAATGAATATTTGTTTCTTTTGCTTAAGTTTCGTCATAATTTATGCTTTTATATTTGAAAATCGGTGATGTTTATATTATCGAGAGTTTATTTACAGTTTATTAACAGTGTTATTCAAAAACTTTTAAAATAGCCCTTAAAATTGTTTTTAGATAATTTGCAAAAAGAGTATTCACAAATGATTAAGCCCGTCTGCCACTAGATTTATTTTGTTTTGATCTATAGTCATAGGAAAATTACACAAGTGCAAAAAGTACAACCATACTTACATATTATGTTGCATTTACATCTGCACCCAAATCCCGAGATTTCGACTAAAATTCTAAAATTTTCGAGATTTCTAAGAAATCTCGTAAAAATCTCACAAATGTGGAGACTTACAGAATACAACACTGCGTTTCGCTTAATTTGTAGAGTTTTTGCATGAAAAAGTGGCAACGATGGTCAACAGCTGACTGAAAAATAACCTAAAAATAACACAAAATAATGAAAAAAAAAACAATTATTATAAATATAATAAATATAAATCTAGACCCAATGGAAATGTACTAATGATTATAAGAAGTGAAGATATTGCAAAATCTGGGTTCTAGCTTTTTGTCCTTAAAAAAAATTAAAACATTTATTTAGCGTGAGATCTTTACATAAAATAATGTAAATTGTACTCCGCCAATGAATAAAATGGTTTTTAGAAATATTTTAAATTTGAGGTTATTATTTTATGGTACTTTGTTAAAAAAAAAATGCAGTTGTCAAACCGAAATCTCGCTACTGTCATAAAGTGCAAATGTAAACGGTCAAGATTTCGGGTCGAGATTTCCATTGAAATTTAGGGATTTGAAAACAGATCTACCTAAACGCAACTTTAGGGAAGTCAACAACACACTGTCGAAAATTGTAAAAATTTCAACTTTAAAATGACATTTAGTTATTGATTGTCTAGAATGTTGTGTCAAAAATTTTTTCTGTTTCCAGCGTTGTTTTTTTTTTTTTTTTTATCAATTTTTCGCGATTTTCCATTCGAACAAAGGGTACATCACTGTTTATTTGTTTAGAAATTGTATTTTTGACTCTCTAATATTTACTCCCAGGAAAATTTTCTGTTCCAAAGAATCGGTTATAGAATAGCTACTTTTCATTCACAACGCCTTCTACTGTCGATTCTAACACCGATTCTTTTTGTTTCAAATTGTCTCAAAAGCAACCCCTTCTATAGCTCCAAAGTGGAACCGGTTGCTCTAGAATCAGTTCTGGAACTGTTTCTACGTCACCGACACCTTCCATATAGGATCCCAGGAACTGGTTCCGGAACCAGTTCCATGGAATCGGTTGCAGTGGAACCAGTTGTAGAATGGGTGTGGTTGGCTACCGATTGTAAAAAATTTTCCTGGGCTGTCTGTTTCATTTCATCAATCCTATAGCAATTTAATATAAAATAAAGCTAGTGTCATACGGGCTTTTATAAAGAACAATTTATTAAATGCTAATAAATAATAATAAATAAATAATTCATTGTAGAATTGAAGTTCGAAAAAACTATTTTTATTTTTAAATTTAAAAATAAAAATTAAACAAACATATGACATTTAATATCTAAATTATTTTAAGTGTTCAAGAACTTTCTTAAAAAAATCTATTCTTTATACTAACATTTTCCCCATACGACTAAGGGTGGATGCGAATTGCCTAAACTAAATTCAGGTGTACAAGTTCTTTGAAATTTGAAAAAGAATTTTCAATAACTTTCTTAGTATTTGTCTTTACTATAACCTTTTCCCCACACAATTAAGTTCTTCATTATGACTACGCCTGTTAATATGTAAATAAAACCCCAAATCAGTTGTTACACAGCTATTTCAATGTTTAAACATTTTATTTTTAGGATTACCTCCATGATTGTATGATGAAAATGGAAACCATTTTTGAAGAACACAGTCGTAATCTACAACCCTATATGGGTAGTGTAGAAATACATTCACAACAGCAGCAACAACAGCACCAACATAACACCTCCAACAACAATAATAACATCTCCTCTACAACTTTAACAACAGCACAATCTCAATTTATACAAAATAATCCCCAATATCTTCATTATCATTCGTATCATGATCAACAACATAAATCTCTAAACCACCATCATCGTCATAATCACCATCATTCCGCCACAATTCACCATCATCACCATCATCATCTTGATATCAGTAGTAGTAATTTACTGCCAGATCTAACACAAACCTGTAAAATGCAAGCCAATGCCCAAAAAGAGGTGCAGGATATAAAATTCTAAGTCGTAGTTTTTTTAATAAGATTTTAATTAATACTTTTTTTTTATATAAAATTTTATTAATTAAAATTTCTAGTTATAAGTTTAAATTAAGGTTTTTAGATCGAATTATTTAAAAAGAAATTGAAACTGAAGAAAAAAAAATGTATCAATTTTACGGCAGAAGTTAAATTTAAAAAAAGTGTTAAAGTTAAATATTTAATGTATTTTATATTTTTTTATTTAACCAAACTAAATTTGTTTATTTTTTCTTTTTTATAAATCTTGGTGCTGTTTTGTTGTTTTTTTTTTTTTAATTTTGTATAAATATTTACAAAACCCTGAATTGTATTTTTTGTTTCTTTTTTTAAATTGAATTTTTTTTTAAATATTATATTTTTGATATATATGTTAATTTTTTATATTCTTTTATGAATTTTAGTACTAAATTAATTAGTATTTTTTCTACTTTTTTTTTAAAAAAATATTTTCAAATATTTTTTTGTAATTATTTTTATTTTTCTAATATTGTATTTTTTTTATAAATTTTTCCTTAAAATCTCTTTGTTGTTCTGGGTTTTAAAACCAACAAAATTTTAAGTAAGATTTATATAGAAATAAATTATTAACTTTACATATATGTATAAAAAATATTTTCGAATACATATTTCAAAATTGTTATAAAATATTTTTTTATAAATATTTAAAATTTTCAGCGAAATGTATGCGATTTTATAATTCTATATTTCTAAAATCAAACTAATTTTTATTCAAGTTTTTAATTGAAAAATAAGGCTCTACTTTAAGTGCCAAAATGCTAACAACGATTTTTTTTGGTTACATGTGCATTTGCCAAACCGAACATTTTAATTGAAAAAGAAGGTGCCATGTAACAACTTCAATCATTGTTAGTACATTGCATGAAAAAATAAATCATACAAACACACATTCCGGTTGGGAATTGAAAATTTTTAATGAAAGACAATAAAAATAGTAAAAAAGTATGTTCATAATTTTTGATTTCCCGCATTGCAAACATTTCCCCATATTCAACTATACATTTTAAATTTGGTGGAAAGGGTGGGTCCACATTACGCGCCAATGTGATAATCACTGAAATATTTGTTTTAAAGAAAAGGACCAGACATACAAGGAAGATCTCCCCATTTCAATGAAATTTGGATATATGATATTAGGTAAATAGGGTAGTCGCCTTTTTTTCCCCCTTAATTAGGTTTTTTCATTCTTCTCCAAATGAACTATAGGCAAATTGAAATTAAAACAAAAGGTATGACAGTATAATTGCTTAAAAACCTTTTTATGTTTTTAATTCGCTTTTTACCTTCTGCATTTGGGATTAGGCCACTGAAAATGTATAGATGTGTGTTAATTTTATACCCTCTATCACAAGTCCAAATTTAATCAACAAGTTTATTTTAGCTATCTTGCCGGTTGGCAGTTTTTCAACAATATGCTATCACGTCTATAATTTCCTATACATGTTTAATTGTTGTAGAACACCAAATTTTTAAAATATTCTAATTAAAAATTTTCAACTCAGAACAAGCGTAATAATAGCTGTTTTTTCGACTTAACTATATCCGTTAACTCAGAACAAAACTTAAAGTACACAAAAACGTGTTTAAGACGAAAACTAACACATTACGTTTCTTATGCACATTAACTCTCAACGTCGATAAACTTAACGTTTATAGATTTTCGCATATAACATAACTTCTTCGCGTTACTTCGTAAAAAAATTTATTTAGAACGAAAAAAAGTTTCCTCTTCCAGAAATTTTTCATTTGTGTGGCAGGCGACACTATCAGATTTATGCGTCGACTTTCAAGGCTCTTTTTTATATAAATTAAGGTGTTTATTCCTACACGTGATGAGTTTGTGTCTGCCATAAGACTATTTTAAAGACTGAAAGTCACAACTTTCCATGCAAAACGACAACAATATAATTAAAAAATTCAAATTTTATTTGTCAATGTTTTAATTTCACGATATCAGGTCTTTTTTGAATGTTTCAATAAAAAATTTGTATAAATATAATTTATTGGGACTTTGCAACAACCAACTAGAGTCACAGACTTTTCGAGGGAATATACACTTAAAACTTTGATTTGAGTCACAGCAAATATAAAAGTATTAATAAAAATAAACAGCGCCGTAACTGTTCTTCCTTTTATCATAAAATTCAAATGCAAAAATATATTTTTTGAGTTTTATATTTTTAGTTATATTTTTTAGTTTTTGATTTTTATTTTTTTTTTTTAAGCAAAAATAAAAGTGATTTTTATTTTTTCGGGCAACTATAAAATTTTTCTTTTGAGTTTTATGTTTTTAAGCAAATGTAAGTTATTTTTTAAATTTTATTTTTTTCGAGCAAAAAGACAAGTTAAACTTTGCCTTTTATTTCTTTTCAGCAAAAGTAAAAGTTATTTTTTGAAATCAATGCCAATTAAAAATTCGCACGAAGCTCGCTTTTATCGGAATTTCTCATATTTTTAAGTATTTAATATTATTGTTTTAAAATTGAATATTTTTAATCGGCGTGATTACGAGTGTCGAATTTGTAGTCGAAATTTTCGACTCCATATAAAATGATTTTGTATATAATGGAAATTATAAAGAAATGAAACTCCGATGCTGGATTTTTTTAAATCTGAGTGCTATATATGGTAAATCCAATTGAAAAATTGTTCAAAAGTTGTTATTTGTAGCGAATTTTCAGAAAATTCACTTAGTTTCGACTACGACACTCGTAATAAGGCCGAATATTTTACTATATTTTTTGTTTAAAAAAAAATAACCCTTATATCTGCTCAAAAAAATAAAAATCAGAAAAATAACTTATTTTTGTTCGAAAAAATCAAAGCCATTAAATAACTTATTTCTGCTCCAAAAAATAAAAATCAAATAAACAGCCTGTTTACGGTAACCGAGTTTGTAGTCAAAATTTTCAACTTCATATAAAATTGTTTTGCGTAAATTAGAAATTGTAAGGAAATTAAACTCTGGTTATATATTTTTTTTTTACTATCGGAGGTTTGTTTATTACAAATTCAATTGGAAAAATGGTCAAAATTTGTTTTTTAACGACTTTTCAGCAAGTTCGACTTAGAATTCGTATACGACAGCCGTAATAAGGCCTATAATTTTTGTTTTTGTGCGAAAAAATAAAAATCAAAAAATAATATATATACTTGAATCAGTTCCCCGACATTTGCTTATATGATTTTTTTTTTTCTTAAAAATTAAAAAATAACTGTTATTTTCGGTCCCTAAAAATAAAAGTATTAAAAACAACCATGATTTCCTATTGGCGCCCAACAAGGGGCTTTATTTAAATTCCAAAATTCTCTATATTTAAAGGTGAGATACAATTTGCTAGTGGCTACAAATGCAATAAAATGTGTAATGAAATTTGAAAATAACACACAAAACAATTACAGGAAATACAATTTTGTTGTTGCTTTTTGTGTAAATTTCGAATTTCATTACACATTTTATTGCATTTGTAGACACTAGGTTAAAGAAATATTTTACAAATTTAAGATTTTTTCTGGATATTACAACAAATTATACGGATACAGCTCAACGTGGTATCCTCCTTTCCTATATAATGACGTATTCAGAAAATATAAGGCAAGCTTTTGTGCCCAGCGCATTTCGAGTTCCGAATTCACTTAAAAAAAAATTAAAGTAAATCATTCCGAAATTTTTGTTTGTTCTTTGATCCATATCCAATTATATTTTTTTCGTCTCCTTTAGTGTAGTAAATTTTTAAGCCCGTATGACACTTGCTTAATTTTGCATTGAATTTATATAGGATTGATGAAGTGAAACAACAAATATTAGAGAGAGTAAGAAATACAATTTGTAAACAAATGATGCACATTTTGTTCGCACGGAAAATCGTTAAAAATTTAATAATCGTTACAAACACAGAAAAACGATGTAAACAGAGAAAAACCTAGGAAATTGACTAAAGGTAAAGTTAATCATACGTAAACGTAACGTGGCGAATCAGCTGATTCAACTAGTCGTATGGAAAACACACACAAGCACTTACCCTACGTAAACAAAACAAGTCGGGACAGAAGAACCTGTTAAAATTTGATTTTCTTTGCGTATTTACGTAATAACTAATATTGCATGATATGTTTATAAAAAATAAGGGGAAAAATAATGAAAAAATTATAGTATAAACAATGAAAAGTTATAAAATTTAAAAACTGTTCAAATGTAATGTTGAATATTAATGAAAAATAATAGCTTTTGCCAAAAACAATGATACGTTTTCGTTTATCTATAACTGCACAGTTTCTGTTTCGTCCTGTTACGTTAGGGTACGTTACGTCTACGTTTGGCTAACGAGGCTTTAAATGTCATTTTAAAGTTGAAATTTTTTACATTTTTTTTGACAGTTTATCATTGATTTCCCTAATATGTAAGTATGGTTGTACTTTTTGCACTTGTGTAATTTTCCTATGACTAAAGATTTGCACTTTTTTATATGGGCTTTTGTGATTGTAATACTAGTCCATTCGTTTTGCAACAATTAATGTATCAAAATTTATTTTCAAAATTGTCTATAAATTTCAAATTTTTTTAGAAATTGCAAATGTTTGAAATTTTTAATTCCATGTGATTTTGCAAATACACTAACAAGTTTCTAAAATCAGAACAGGGCTGATAGTTAAATTCAGAACAGGGTTGATAGTTAGATTAAATTTAGAAATATTTAAGAAAGCATTTTATAACACCTTAATAAATTTACTAAATAAGAAAAAAGCGCAGAAATCAGGGGGGTTATCGCGTAACTCGATTCGAAAAAAAATTTTCGAATTCGTAAATTTTGTACCTTTCCTAAAACGAAAAGTTTTAGCAAAAATCTTACTTTTTGAATTTTTATGTGTAGTGTACAAGGTTTGGGGTAAACATAAATTAAAAAGTATACTTTTTATACAGAATTATATTTTTAACAATATTTGCAAGATTTACGAATTCTAAAATTTTTTTTCGAATCGAGTTACGCGGTTACCTCCCAGAATTTGTTTGTATTTTTATGATCTTTCAAATAAAACACAACATAAATAATATTTTTATAACTCAGAACATAATTTTTTTTTAACAAATTCCTTTTATTTTTTCAGAAAAGCACCATAAATAACACTATTCAATAAATTTAATGTTTTAGAAAAACCTCCGCCTGTAATATATAATTTTCTAATAAACATTGATGCGCTGATTCCGAATCTTAAGAGAACAAAATGTTTCAATGTTTTAAGAAATCACCTTTTTAAAATTTGTATTCGATACCCTAGGTTTTTAAGTCATACTGTTTCTTCAAAAAAATTTAATTAAAAAGTTGAAAGGTCATTTAAATTTAGTTCTAAACTTGTTTATAGCTGTTGATACAAAATTTTGTGTATTCACGTGTAAGAAGAAAATCACAATTTTGGTAAAAAAATATTAAATTTATAAGCATTAAACTAAAAAACGATAATCTAGAACTTATTAATATCTTCACTAAAATATGCTTGAAAACTTACCGTCATGATCATACTCAAATGAAAGGCAAAATTGTGTAGATTTGATATGGGATTTTAAAGTTCATATCTATAAAATTAAGTAAGAAGTTATAAAATATGGGTTATCAACTACAAATAAAAAACCGCGATATCTTGACATCGTCCATTGAAATCTGTGTCCTTGCCAAATTTGTATTCAGCATACCAGGGTTTTCTTTATTTTTAGAAAATATGTATTTCAACTGAAGGTTTTTACACTGTTGTATAGAGGAATCTTTAAATTGTTCGGTTTTTTTTTTGAATAGGCTGTAAAATGTTATATTTATTTAAATATACCTCTTGTTTTTTTTTTCTTAAAATACAATATTAATTATAAACCTGAAAGAAACTGTAAATACATTAGATTTTAAATCAGTACACATAAAATAATTATTAAGTACAGCTTAAATATTCAAATTCTAAAACAAAAAGAAAAAAATCATAACTTTTTATAACCAGAAGTAATTATAGACTGAAAAATTGTAAAAAACACAAGAAAAAAAGTAATAAATCCAGGAGTTAAAAACACTTTTTTATGAAAAATCACAATGAATTATTTTTAACAAAAATTAATATTAAGCTTTAAACTATAAGTCACAACTTGAAAGAATTTGCATTTCAAAAACTGGCTGGCATTTTATCATAACTTTTTGGTAAATGTTGAAAACAAAAAATTGTCTTATTAAATGAAAACTGGAACTTTTCAACCTCGCCTAAGTTACCAAATCTCTAGAAATTGGTTGCTAATTAACAACAACATAATTTATATTAATAATAAAACATAAAATCCTTAAAAATAAAAAATCCTTAAAATATAAATCATAAAGCAACTTAAAAAAAAACTATATATGGCAGGGACTATATTAAAAACCCCTTTTAATATAAATAAAACATCCCTTAAAAATTTAAAAATATATGTGATCTTAAAAAAAATTAAACTGTAAAACCTTAATGCCTAAAACAAGAAACATTTTTCTTAACAAAAAAATGTTTTGATGGGTAGGGGAAGGCATTTAGATACGCTTGCTTAAAAGAAAATTTAATACAATTTTATAAAAAAAAATGTTATAAATTAAAAGAAAAATTGCCCATATTTGAGAGTTTTTGTTATTTCGTTAATTTTTTTTGTATAACTTACTCTTTTTTAATATAAATTCCCATATACAATAAGCAGTGAACCAAAGATACTTAAAATGTTAACAAACAATAACACTTACCTCACATACTACATATAAAACAAAACTGCAGTTTTAACACATAACATTTTAGATTTTTTTTATCATACACTTAACTCAATTTTTTACAGTACATGCAGAAGGAATAAATTTCAATTACAGAAAGATGAAAAGCATAATAATGACGTTTTTCTTCACATATTGCATTTAAGGAGCGAAAAGTTTGATGGCTAATAATAAATTTTTAAAAAAAATTTATATATAGTTAACAAAACTTTTTAAAAATACATGGAGATATCGCACTTTATATAAAAATCTACAATTTGAAAGTTAAACTGTTAAAATATTTTATGATACAAGATCTTTTAATTACTTCCACATTTGGCGCCCAACGTTGGGGTTGTTTGAATTTTAAAATTATACTAAAAATAACAAGATGGGAGTCAAAATACAAAGGATTAACTATTAACTATTAACTATTGAATTCATAAAGAAAAAACATTTTCAAATTTATTAAAACTTTAGTAATATGGGGTTAAGTGGGAAACGTTTTATTTGAACTAGAAAAAAAAGTAGTCAAGAAAATTTTTTGTTTGGACTGGTTCGTAGTCTAACTTTCTGCTATAACATAATACAAATAATTTGTCTTTTAATAGAAGTTGTGCTATCAAAACAGTTTCTTTGGGTTAAATAGAAAATTTTGGTGTAAAATGGGAAATATTAAAAAATTTTACCAGCAAAGAAACACATCATCATTTATGTTTATTGACATTTTTAAATATTTGGCAAAAACAAACCGTATTTTTCAATAAAAATCACTTTTTTGTAATAAATATTTTTTTGGTATTTTTCTTGAAATGCCTTTAGAAATCACATAAAAAATGGTTAGAAGTGAAGAGATCATGTGTTTAAGGGTTAAATAAAAATTTTAAAAACGTGTTTTAAAATTTGGCGCTCAACACGGGACCTTCTCAATTTTAAAATTGTACGATAAAGATTTAGCATTGTATTTAAAGAGAAAAATATTTTTGTGCACTTTAGCGGGTATTCGAAAAAAAGTGTGAAACAAATAGGAAAAAAAAACCAAAATTAAAAATGAGTGGCTCTGGTTCCCAAAAATCGGGAGTATTTACATGCAAGTGTGGGTACTCAAGGGTACGAAAGGAAATTTTCTCAGGATTTCCAAATGAATTTTTTTTCAGATCCATAAAACGTGGTCCGAGCTAGAGCTATTTTAGTTAATTTTATTTTTTTATCGATATGAAGTGGTTCTAACTGGATCCATTTTAGACCCTTCAGATTGGGTAAAACTTCATTTGCGTCCAAAAATTACATGAAATAAAGTGATTTTAGTTGCTACTGGAACTGTTAAGTTAAATATTTAAAAAAAAATTTAAAATTTTTAGTGTACATATTGTCGCTTTTTTATCTTTTATAAACGTTGGTTTATTTCCTTTCAATAAACCGGTCTTTGAAAAATATCATAATTTTTGTAATCGTGGCGGAATTTGCTTTCATTTAAGTAACTTTTTTCCGTATAAAAGAAGTTGGCCATTATTGATTTAGGCTTTTTTTTATTTTTTTAATGCGGAGGTGATCATGAATTTTGTTTTTTTAAACGCATTTTTTTAAATTTGTTATAAATAGGATACTATGGATACATCGACTGACGTTTTGTTCTGAATCTAAAAAAGTACCAATAAGTATTTTATTCAATTTATTGAGGGATATGCAGCAAAACTCGTTTAAGACGAACTCGAATAAGACGAGTTCTTGGTTTATATCCAGCAAAATCTTTCATTACTAAGTAATTGGTTATACATATAATGAAATTATAATTTTGTTAGAACAAGTCGTTTTTATAAGCAGTCTAGTAATTTAATTACAAAAATAACGTGATATTGGTAACTAGTTATTTCTTAACCAGTTACCAATATCGTAAAGTATCATGTCTTTGTTTGGAAGTAGGTTTGACGTAAGAAAATCTATTGAAAATAGATTTCTACCTCACGATAGCTCTTTTCGGCTCACTTTACTTACAAATTAATTTGGGCTTAAGCCTTATTATTCAACAACTTGTAAATACTTATTTTGTAACTGCTTATCAGAATACGAATAACTAGTTATTTTGGTAACTACCTAAACTTTGTTCGTTTCTTCATGCAGCGAATATGCATTTTACAAAAACGACCTTGTCAAATAAAAATTATAAGTTTTGACACTGAATTATATGAAGGAGACCCTATTTATACTGCTTATTATGTAGATATTAGTAATGAGCAACCATTACTGAGATTTTGCTGGGTACGAACTAATTAAAAAGTCCCAAAGATTTGGTAAAACACAACTCATCTCTTAAAACGAACTGTTAAAATGATTGTCCAACAAACAAAATTTCATATAATTATCCATTTTTAATACACACAGAAAGAATTTACAAAATTCTAATTAAATTTTTAAATACCTTATACCAAATTTGTAAATACAAAAAACGAAACTTTTTAAAAAGGCACCAACAAAGAAATTTGTAAATCCAAAAAAAAAAAAATTTTTTTTTTTTTTGTAACTTTGAATTTTTATTTTTAAACAAGTTTTATATGAAAGATAACAATTTACAAACGAGTTACAAATATTTCAAACAAAAAAATTGTTGGGAATAAAATTTCAATTTAAAAGAAAATGTTTTTTCTGTGCAAACTTTCTATAAATTTTGAATTTATTTTTTTTTCGACAAATTTTAAAGCGAACCTACAAATAGAATAATTACACAAAGTTTTAAAATTTGTTTGAAAATTTTAACATTTTGTGGTTGATTCAAAGGAAAAAATTCTCCATTAAACAAATTTCCGACATTTAAGAATTACGCAGTTTACCTTCAAAAAAATAAAAAAACCTCATGCAATACGTGTCAGTATTACATTTTATAGCCACGCAGAATTATGTTCAAAAATGTGTTACCCTACTGAAAAATATTTATAGGTAATTTGGTTATTATAACCTTGCATCCTTACTATCAATATTTTCCAAATCTATATATTTGTTAAAGTCGACTTTAGTTCAAATTTTGGGTGGAAGTTTATTTTTGGAGCATTCTGATTGGTTAATTAGTTTTCAACCAATCAAAATTTTTGAAAATATAAATATTTTTGTCGGGTTTTCATACACCAAATGAACAAAACCGTATGTTTAATAATAAAGTCGACTATAAATTTAAAATACTCTTTTATATTAAGGGCCTTAGATTTCATTTTTAAATCTTAAACAAACAAAATTATTATACATTTTAATATTCCTAATATTCAAAAGCCAAATTTAAGACTTTTGAATATGTATATCGCCAGCGGAAATGCAAAAGGGTGTAACTAAAAAAATTTTAAACTGATTTTTTTTCCATAATAATGATGAAATTATGATCCAAATTAGCAGTTTCATGAATAAATTTATCAATATAATTAACCACGTTTTTTGATCAGCCAGAAATATGCGTATTTAAAAGTTATATTAACTACAAAAATCTTTGAAAATTTTTTTTAACCCGATTTAAGTGTTTTTGTCAAAAGTCCACAGATATGTATTTAAGTATACCCGAGTAAAAAAGTTTTGATATAATCACATATTATTTTATCTAATTGCATATAGTAACTTATAGTTACATATGGCCACATATGCTTTTAAATTCAAGCATTTATACTTTTATATAGTCATATATTAGATATTTTTTCCTCAAAGGTTTTAATATGGAGACATATGTGATTTTATATTATTACATACTGGCCTACATATATATGTATGTGCTATATGTAAGTACATAAAGTAACATATAAAAGATATAATTACATATACGTTTATATATAATTTAGTATGATACTATACATAATAATATAAAACTATGTGGATCCATATAAAAAATATTTTATAATTTGTGTTAGTTATGATTATATATTGACGAATATGAACCCATATATAACTTATAACGTTCTTTATAAAATCATCTATAATTACACTATGGAACATTTTTGGGATTATTGTCTGGGGGGTGAGAAATTCCAAGTCAGGGTGATGGTACTAGGTCAGTATAGTAAAACCCTCAAAGGGTTTGGCGTTCGTATGTGTCATTTTTTTTTATGACCTTTTAAATTTTTTCCTTATCTTGATGTTTTTTCGCTTAGCTGTAACTCGAGAACCACTTGTCCGATTTTGATGAAACAAATTTAGAAAAATTTAGAATTACAATTTCTTTAATCCGTTCATATAACATTTTTCTTTATAATCAACAGTTTTGCCGGTAAAAATAAATTTGTGGAGAAAAAAAAATATTTTTTTGCCTAAAAATTAAAATTTTTTATGAATTTAAAAAAAAAAATTTTATTTTTTAGGCAAAAAAATATTTTTTTTTCTCCACAAATTTATTTTTACCGGCAAAACTGTTGATTATAAAGAAAAATGTTATATGAACGGATTAAAGAAATTGTAATTCTAAATTTTTCTAAATTTGTTTCATCAAAATCGGACAAGTGGTTCTCGAGTTACAACTAAGCGAAAAAACATCAAGATAAGGAAAAAATTTAAAAGGTCATAAAAAAAAATGACACATACGAACGCCAAACCCTTTGAGGGTTTTACTATACTGACCTAGTACCATCACCCTGACTTGGAATTTCTCACCCCCCAGATTGGCTGTTGTACTGTGTTATATATCATCCCACATAGGCAATTTTTTCAAAGTGATTTTATATAAAAATATATAAGGTCCATATAAAACCGCATTATATTATATTTGGTTCCATGTTATCAATGATTTTGAACTAGTTTGAGATTTAGTAATTACTAGGGATTGGCGCGTGACACGAAATGTTCGTGAGTCACGTTATTCACACGTGATCGTGAGTAATAATTACTATACTTAAGTGATTCGTGCGTGAGCGTGAGTAAGAATAATCCGTGCATGATTCGTGTGTGAGTTTATTTTTTGCATATGTTTTTAGTAATTTTTACTGTTTTGCGTGAGAATTTTCTGATTGTAAGTTTTTAATATACTCATGTGTGCTGAGTAAGAAACGAAATGCTCGTGCGTGAGTAATTTGTTTTTGTTTAGGAGCATGAGTCAAAAATGGCTTACGCACCCATAACATTAACAACACTGAAGCTCTAATACGAAATTCTCTATTCTATAACTTACACTTGACTGATTTTTTATATTATATCTTGGTTGTATATAGGATTTTTCTTTTCCCGGGACAGCGGGATTTTTTTCTGAATTTCCCGGGATCCCGGGAATTCCCGCTCAATAGAAAATAAATAAATCCGACATATGTTGTACTTGAAAAACTCGATTTCTATTAAAACACCGTCCGACAAAGTTCATCTTTGGTTGTACAAATGACAAAATCTACTTAATATATTCTGAAAGAAGGGCTAAATATAAAACATCCATGACTTCCACTTTTTCTAGAACAGTTCGTTTAACCGTTTAACTACTATCTAGGAAATATTTTCGTTGTCGTTCTCTGTGCTTTATAAGTTGTCGATCAGAGTTGAATTCCATAGGAATCAGCAAAAACTAAAACAAAATAACAGCAAAAACAGTAATAACAGAAGATAAAAATAGCATTGTTAGAATTTCATTGATGTTAGCCTAATTGAGTTATTTTCTTTCAATTTGCTATTACATTTTGTAATTAATTACACATGCAATTACTCAATTACATTTAATTGTAATTGAAAAAAAACTCAACTACAATTAATTGTAATTGCAATTCAGAAAAGAACAATTACAATTACAAGTAATTGAACATTTTTTTTTATTTAAAAAAATAATTTTTGTATATTGTTAGATATGGTCCTATATAATATGATAAAAAGTATAAGGTTAATATTTAGATATAATTGTATCAAACTATGTCCACTTTTATAACATTTTATATAATTTTATACAAAAAGATATAATTTGATGTAATTGGATGAGGACAAAATTCGGATACAATTGTATCGAATTGCATAAAATTGTATTAAATTGTACCAAATTGTATACAATTGTATACAATTCGATACAATATGATACAATAAGACGTTCTCATTTTTCGGATATAATTATATCTAATTACATAAAAGATTATATATAATTAAATATAACTTCATATGGCTCCATATCAATTTTTTTTTACTTGGGTATCCAGCGTTTATTTTCAACAACAAAAATTTTGCCTAAGCTTTCTGTATTGTACTGTAAATAACACCTGAAATATGAACTCTCAAATATTTTACAATTTTATCAATAAAAACAAAAACACATAATATGTTGCTTTGCAGAAAGAAGTTCATTTAACTTTCTGTTCTAAAGCAAGAAAAAATATTTAAATATTAAAAAAATGCAACCAAACTTGTAAATTGATATCCAACAATAACAAAATATAAAAAATCAACATGATAACCATAAAAAACAGAATAAATTTTTCATAATAAAAAGAAATAATAAAAAAAAAAACGCTTATTTGCTAAAACAAATTTCCCAACATATCCTTATATTGAAAAAATTATATAAAAAAACCTAAAAAAAAAAAAATGAATAATTAAGCATTTATATACATTTTTAAAGAAAAATCGATGAAATATAAAATATTACTAAACATACCAATTAAAATATGAAATTTTATAAATATCCTTAATAAAAAAGAAAAACATTTAAAAAATGTCCTTTTAATTCAACTTCAATTTTCAATAATAATTGAAAAAAATATATATATATATATAAAATAAAACATTTGTATAATACATAATGGATGCAAGGTGAAGATTTTTAAGTTTTATTATTAATTTACTCATTAAGTCTTGTATTTAAAAAAAAGATAATCTAATTATTATTTTATTGATTTATAAACAAATTTTAATGCTACTTATTACATTAATCAAATATTGTAAAAGTATGTGTATGTATATAATTTAAAATAACCTTTAAAATTAATGTCTTTATTCAGAAGTGCTTAATAAAACTTTAGGAAGGAGGTTTATTAAACAAAGTTTTTTTTTTTTTTTACAAAATTTGTTTAATAAACCTTTTTTATCTTTATTAAGCGTTTATGAATAAAGGCATAAAACTATAACGGTGTTGTAGCTGGTTATTTTCTGTAGGATGTTAAAAGGACAAAAACACTTGATTAATCGTTTTTATTATTAACGTTTAAATCAAGAATTTTATATTATGAAAACAAAATATCGAATTCTTGATTTAGTGTTATAAAATCTTAAAAAGAAAATTTAAAACAAAAATAAAAAATCAAGTTAAAATAAAAAAAAAAAATCAAAACAGATTTGTTTTATTTCTTATATCAAACGAAATTTTTTTTGGAGACGCATAAACCAGTACAAAAAACATGTCCGAACATGTCCGACTTTCTTTGTCATTATTTGTTATCGAACAACACATTTGTAGACTGTAGAAAAAAGTTTGACAGCTACTACAAGACAGTTGTTTGCATAGTAATCTGGGGTGCAATACTGTTAAAATTCGGAAGTTCCAAAACTCTGGCGAAAAGATATCCGTCCTTAAAAGTCCAACTTTTTGTTGACTCTTCACATTTACTTGTGGTAGCAAGACTTTTTTCGTTGCGTGCCAAAAACAAACAATTCTTTTTGGAAAGGCGTGCCACCTTAATTTTATTTTTTCCTTTGAAAGTCCTGAGAACTTTTTCTAATGACAAAGCAAAGCCTCAGATTCCAATGAATTTTTCGTGTAGAAACGATCAGATTTTAAAGATTCTTTTGACTTTTTGAAATTTTTTGTTTAATTTTTACCGTGGTTTTTTATACTGGGTAAACTTATAAAACTATGTATTACAATAAACTCGTTATCTTAAGTGTGCTGCTCTACTTTTTGTGTAAAGTTCAGTAAAATGAGAACAGCACAAAATCCCCTCTCTAAATTACAAAATTGCCCAAAAGTACGGGAACGCACAAAATCACGTTTCTAGCCCAAAGCTTTATTTAAAAGAAAAAAAATGAAAATGCGTATAGTTTTAGTCTGAAAAATCGCACAGATGCACATATTTTTTGCATTTAAAAGTTTTTGATTTTGTTCAGTTATTTTTTATATACCCAGTGTATGTAGTTATATAACCACATATCTGGTAATGGTAACTAGTTCCTTTTGTTATTACATTTCTTATTACCTTTATATGGCGATGTCGCGAAAAATAATTAGTTATGGTTACACACCAGCATACGAAAAATCAAATATATGTGCTTACCAGTACTGACAAAAATAATGAGTCTAAAAACAGATTTTCAAAAAAATAAATTATATAAAAAAAATATTTTTTATTGTATTTTTATTTAATAAAATTTGTTGGTGCGGGAATCGAACATGGGTCTACAGATTGCCAGTCAATAGCTCTACCATCTGAGCTATATCGACATGTAATATTTAATAGATAAAAACATAATTGACCTGCTGCACACAAGTAAGCTTTCTCGCCAACATACAAAAAATAAAAAAATATGTGGTTACATATATCCTTACCAGTGTTTAAAAAATATTGAGTCCAAAAATAGATTTCCAAAAATTAAAAAAAAAATCTAGAAAATTATTTTCTATTTGAAATAATGATAAAAATAAGTCATTATCAGTAACTCATTATTATATGTTTTAAAATAATGCAGAAGGTAAGTGGGTGTCACTACTGGTAGTCCAAAAAATAATGATATGTCATTACCGTTTCTACACTGGGTATGTGCAGAAGTTTTATTTTGCGTATTTCTTTGCTTAATTAAAATTAAAATTTTTTTGACAATGGTATTATTTATTTATCATTGCACCAGCTGTCCCCTTTACAATTTTTCAATGTTAGCAGTTATAAAAAGAGAAATAAAAATACACTCTTTTGAGCGCTCCCATTTACCCAATATTCGAGTATGGGAACGCTTTTTGGTAAGAATGGTTCCCGCGGTAACATAAAGGAACATACCTCTTATGTGATAATTCAGCAGAAAAATTAAAAGACAAAGTGTTTTTGTTAATTGCCCGATACTGATAAAGAAAGAAAGAACATTTCAATATAAGAATGTTTTTTTATAAAATATTCAGAGGTAGAAAATTTTATAAAAATATCTGTAAGAGGGCAAAAAGGTAAAGGTTTTTAAAACCAAAAGAGAAAATTAATTTTTTAAACGCATTTTCTTAGTTCTAAATTAAATTATATACATATTTCAAGTGTAATTTCATTTCTAGGGGATTTTAATTTTCAAAAATTTTAGTTTTTGTCAATATTTAAAATTTCTTGCAATCCGTTTCTGATATGGAGTATGTTGTTTACCTATTTTTTCAAAGGATGGATTCCGTGCGGATTTTCTGACAAAACTTGGCAGAAGGATAGGTCGGTTTCGCGGTAAACATTTTTTGTATTTTTTATATCTTGGTCGCGCCCTCAAGTGGTGGTGTAATAAATTCAAATTGAAAGCTTGAAGCTTTGTACGCACTTTAACTGTTAATATTTCATAAAAAACTTACCTCTCAATTCATAAATGCTTTGTAAAGTTATAGCAGGTTTACAAAACGTCATTTTCATACAAAATTTGTTCAATAAATCTTCAATAATTTTACAAAGCGTTTATGAATTTAGGGGTTAATTTTTATATTTTGGTAATATGAACTTCTGTGAAAAAATTGCAAAGAATTTGAATAATTTCCTTCGCAATGTATTATAATTATTCATGCAAATAATTACTCCGTTTTTTTTTCTTAACCGATTAATCGAATTAAATTTAAAAATTAATCGATTAATCGAACAAAATTTTATGTAAAATAATGAAAAAATTCGGTGAATTTTTAATAATTTTATTTAAAAAAAGAACAAAAATAATAAGCCTTTTTTTAATTACCGGATTTATTTTCAGATTTATTTTATTTCGTTAAAAATTCCACGTCTTAATTTTTGATTTGAAAAAAATAATATTTTTATCAAAATCTGATACTTATTGGTGCCCTGCGGCAACCCGTCCCAATATATACGTAAGCTGTCTGCTCTTGAACAGAAAAACCATACGTCAATTTGACAATATTTAAAAAAAAGGAGACAACGAATTAATTACATTGCATTCAAGGCCTTACTTGGGTGAGATGGCTAAGCGGCATAGTAACGTTTTTAATGTAGGAATATGCGCATGTGTTCAAATCCTACAGCAGACGGGTTGCTGAAAAAATTATCATAGAAAACAATCTGACAATAACATAAAACGTATAAACAATTAATACAATTTAATGGAAAATCACTGGTGAAGCCTGTCCATACAAAAAGGCAGAAACTAGATCTATATAAGTGATTTGAAAATTAATATGTGTTTATAATTTTTAGAGAAAAAGGTTTATTCTTCTTTTTAACCTCAAACCTACTAAATAAAAATCATTAAATTTTGTAAAAATCTGAACACAGGAATGGAATTAAGCTAAATCCAAGATAGAATTATAAAATAAATCTGTTTTGGATTTAGCTTAATTTAATTTCAGAAATTGAATTTTTGCAAAATTTAAGTTTTTTCCTTCACCTTACGTTACAAAACATGTGTTAGATTTGGATAAAAATTGGAAATTTGGAAAACTAAATACAAAACGTGGATATTTTAACAAAATAAAATAAATCCAAAAATAAATTCAGTGATTAAAAAAAGGCCTAATAATAGCTAAGCTTGTATTAGCCAGACGTACACTAATGGAAAAAAAGTCTGTAAAAAAATAAGTTTAAACAACTAAAAATTAATATAAAATAACAAATTAACCTATTATAAAAATTTTGCTAAATAATTAGTGGCTTAAAAAATCACGAAAAATTGAACATTTTAAATTTTTTTTTCGATTTTTTTTTTTAAATGCAAATAAAAAGGCTCGATGCGTATTTTACAACTGGTGGAAAAAAAAACACTACCTTATGGGGTTTTTTAATCACCAGATGGGGTTAGGTTCTCCCTATTTTAAAAAGAATTTTCTGTCGTTCACCCTAATTTTTTTTTTAACACATTTCATATAAAAAAATTAAGAAAAACCTTTTATTTGTTAGTTTTGCAATTTTTTGTTTCTCTTTTAATTTTCATTCGTATTTTTTTCTGACATTGAATTAACAGAGTGTTTCACATATTTCTGCTTTTATTGTTATACTTGTGCTTTAATTGTTATATGTAAACCCAGACAAATAAATCCAGCTTTTTTTGGATTTAATAAATCCACTTTTTGTATGAAAAATTCTAAATCCAGGTGATTAAAAAAAACGCTTAATGTATTATTATACACTCAAGAAAATATATGTACTTCCAAAAGTTGTTTTATTGTTTTTTTTTACTTTTGTTCAAAACATGGTTGGCAAGCACTACCTTTTCAATATAACGGTAATTGCCTACCACGTCCACATCAATACCGATATTAAAATTTTAGGACTGCGAGTACAATAGTGGCATGGGTCTCCTAATATCACAGGTTTTATTTTATAATATTACCTGTTACATTTTGCTGTAGATGCAAAATACCGTTATAAATCTGTATTTCTGTATTTTAGCGGTATTTTAACGGTAGTTCAAGTTATTACAGAATTAGACCGGTAAAAAAGCGAAATGAAACCGGTGATACAAAAAGACATATGCGTTTAATGGAATCGACTTTTCATAATTTCCATATGGGTCTTGAAGTAGCTGCTGTAGCCAACTACCGTTATTATGAAAAGGTATTCAATGCCAACCGTGATTTAAAAACAGGAAACTAAACATGAATAATGGTAATTCAACAATATACAATTCACTATTTTAATGAAAACTAAAACTATATTTTAATACTAATTAAAGAGTTTTTCAACAGGGACGCTACTACATGCATTACTTAGATCTCATATCTCATTACCCGTTGAATTACTTTTAAACTGAATGTAATGAGTTACCGATAACACAGTACAACAGCCAATCTGGGGGGTGAGAAATTCCAAGTCAGGGTGATGGTACTAGGTCAGTATAGTAAAACCCTCAAAGGGTTTGGCGTTCGTATGTGTCATTTTTTTTTATGACCTTTTAAATTTTTTCCTTATCTTGATGTTTTTTCGCTTAGTTGTAACTCGAGAACCACTTGTTCGATTTTGATGAAACAAATTTAGAAACATTTAGAATTACAATTTCTTTAATCCGTTCATATAACATTTTTCTTTATAATCAACAGTTTTGCCGGTAAAAATAAATTTGTGGAGAAAAAAAAATATTTTTTTGCCTAAAAATTAAATTTTTTTTTTTTTAAATTCATAAAAAATTTTAATTTTTAGGCAAAAAAATATTTTTTTTTCTCCACAAATTTATTTTTACCGGCAAAACTGTTGATTATAAAGAAAAATGTTATATGAACGGATTAAAGAAATTGTAATTCTAAATTTTTCTAAATTTGTTTCATCAAAATCGGATAAGTGGTTCTCGAGTTACAACTAAGCGAAAAAACATCAAGATAAGGAAAAAATTTAAAAGGTCATAAAAAAAAATGACACATACGAACGCCAAACCCTTTGAGGGTTTTACTATACTGACCTAGTACCATCACCCTGACTTGGAATTTCTCACCCCCCAGACAATAATCCCAAAAATGTTCCATAGTGTAATTATACCCCACACATTACTATTTCACAATAGCTGAAACCAATAATATATGTTCTAAATCATTAAAAACCATAACTATGGCGTAGCATAGTGGTTACCGTTTTGCCTGACAGACATGAGGATCGCTGATCAACTCGTGTTAGCTTCCATTGTTTTTTTTTTTTTTTTGTAATTTATATTAAACATCTATTTATAGAAGTGTTGATGTTCATTAAGCAGTATTTAATAACAGCAAGTTTTGTGAAAAATGTACATGTATAACAGCTACCACAATAAATGTGTACATACGTTAAACGTAAATCATTAAAAATCAAATCGATGTCGTGGTCTAATGGTTAGAGTGTTTGCCTGACAATCGTGAGGTACGCTGATCAATTCGTGTCCGCTCCTTTTTAAATTCTTATACTTTTTTAAATTTATATTCAACATCTATTTATAGAACAGTTGATAAACTACTTACAGGTAACATCAGTGTAATGACTTTCCTCCAATGACATCACCATATTAAAATAAGTAGTTCAGTTATTAAAAGGTAACTAGTGAACACTTAAGATTTCAATACCTAAAACTCATTACATGGTAATGAAAGTTTTTGCTGGGATCCATCAGGACCGTCCAATGTGAATTTCTTTTCGTCACTAAAAATGTAGTTTTGCCATGGTTTCAAACATGGTTTTGAATCACATCTAATCCATTCAACGTTTTGACTTGTTTGCAGAATTTGTCTTACACGTCTGACAGATACATTTAGCTGCAAATCATTTTTTATGCTTTCCTAAGAATATCTCTATTTTGTCTATCATTTAGTAATGCTGGATGTCCTGGTCTGTTAATGGCGGCATAACTGGACCCCATTCTTATGACATTTGCCACTATAAAACTAATAACAATTGCAGCAAAATTATGGCTTAATATAAGGGTGGCAAGACTTTTTTCGCTGCGTGCCAGAAACGGAGAAATTTTTTTTGTAAAAATTTTTCGCTCGCCACCTTAATTTTAATTTTTTAAAATTTGGAAAATTTCTCTTAAAAACATCATTGCAGATGTACATATTTATCAGCGCTACGAATAACCGCCATAAAATAACTGCAAAGGGCAAAATTAAATAACATCCAAGAAATGACGTAAAAATGTTTGACGGTAATTTAATTTTTGGGGGTAAATATTGAAATAATTTCATTATGAAAAAATCTCCAATGAAATAAAATTGAAACAGTTTGAAAATTATTGCCTTTTCATTTTTTGGGGAGGGGGGGGGGGGGGGTGGGGGGTTATTCCATTTTTGGTGGTTATTTCATTTTGTTAAAAAAAAGTTAAATTATTGGGCGCCATTAATTATTTAAATAAGAAACTAGTTGAAAAATCTGCTTCGGGCAAACATTTAAATTTGTTAAAATAAATCGCGCGGTTTTTATCATCATGAATTAAATGCGAATATTAAGAATTTGAACAGAGAAATTTCTATTTCAGATGAAATGGCTCTGCGAAAGACGATCAAAACTCAATATCAAATTCCAACAAAGTGGATTATTTCATTATCAAACTTATTTTCAGCCTTTACTTCTATTTTCCTTTACAAAAAAGTTATTTTTTAGATCCAATTTTATTACAAATTGTTTTCCATTTTTGTGGAATTTTCTGGTACTTTTTATTTCTCCGATTATGAGGCATTTTCTCATCGAAACATATAAACTTCTTTCAATCTAGAAATTTAGAAATTTTCCCAGAATTTTCTGATAATCGAATTTGCGAGTTCTTTATTAACCATATTTCTTTAAACATAATATGGTGGCAATACAGAGTTTTATTCATTTTAAAAGACGATTTACAAGCTCTATGAAAAATTTCACCATTATAGAATTAAATCACAAATTTTTGTAACGAAATTTAACATTTGACTGAATTTTTTGCCGGTCTTCTAATAGTTTAAATTTTTTGAAAATATCCAACAAAACGTCGCGGGCCACCTAAAATCCACTCGCGTGCCACTATTGACACGCGTGTCATAGTTTTGCCAGCCTTGGCCTACTGTATTAAAACTTAACATTCTAATTTTGTGGAAGTATATTTCCCTTTAGAAAAACGTGTAAGGCCACACAATTTCAAAAATTTTAAAAAATTTTGTGTTTCATATACAATTGTTATACACAGGTATCCCATATCGTAAGTATGCACAAAATGAAGTACACCAAATCGATTGCATTGTGTGGCCTTACACGTTTTTCTAAAGGGTTATTTCCTTCCAAAAAATTATTCAAACTATAAAAACTTAAGAAATGCAAAAAAGATAGGCTTATGTGCTAATTTAAGAGCTGTTAACACCTTCTAACAAAATGTAAATATCATTAATTTTTTAAAGTTAAATTACATATGGGCATTTCCATCATGTCGAACGGGACCGTCGTACACCTTTAAAGTGAAAAAAAGTCAAAATAAAATGGATTTTTATTTTGACAATAGGTTTTACTTATATCTTTTTATTAGCCCTACAATTGGTGCTGAGGTTGACTTTTAGCAATTTTTCGTTTTCAAGATAATTGTAAAAAAACAAGGCATTCGCACGGGACAAAAAGAGAAGTGGTTTTCGCGGCTAACAATTAAAATGCCGATTTCAGCGAAACCTGAAGCAATATTTCAATGTGACTAATTTTACACTGTTGTGCATTGATGTCTTTTAAAAATGGTTGTAATTTTACCCAAAAACGATTCATATTATTTTTTTAATTTAATTTTATTCACTGTCGCACGTGACATGTCGCACGGGACATTTTTTTCCATCATGAGATTTATGTTGTTTCTGTTGCTCTTTTTACAATATTATATATAAACAAGCTTAGTAAAAATGTTTTTAAATCGACAGAAGTATGCAAGGTATTTATTTTAATATAATAACCAAAAACAAACTTAAAAGAAATATGTAGTATGAATTAACCCAGCAAAATTGTAGGATGGAAAGAACCCATTGTAGAACAACTTGTACGTGCATGCAACCTGTTATAATTTATGTTCTATCATCGGTGATTTTTGTTTGATTTTGTCCCAAAAGCAACAGGTTCTTTTCCTCCAAACTAGAACATGTTACTTTGGAACCGGTTCTAGAACCAGTTATAGAACTGGTTCCGCGACAGTGAAACCTTCCATTTTGACTCCCAGAAATCAGTTCTAGAACCTGTTCCACGTAACCGGTGGTAAAAACACCTGTTCTAGAACAGATTCAGAGGCAACCAGTTCAAAAAACTTTTGCTGGGAAGTATTTAATTATATGAAAATATAAAAAACAGTTTTTTTTTAGAATAGGCAGTCCTAGCTGCTTTTACTTCTTGACCATGGTGCATGCCAATTTTAAAAAAATTTAAAAGTAAGTATTTATATAAATAAAACATTTACATAAGAAAAACAAATTTAAAATTTTTAAATTTCACACTTACGATGTCGCACGTGACCAACTGTGAATAAGTACCAAGATCACAATTCTTCTTATTTTTCAGGTAGGTTTTTTTTATTTTAATTGTATAAAAAATCTCTGTTTGTAATCAATATTTGATGAGCTTTCTGCGTGTACTTTCGACGCACTGATAACAAATGTTGTTTTTCAATGTCGCACGGGACATCGAAATATGCGACAATTCAAATCAAAAATTTACAGTTATTTTCAATTGCATTGTTTATTATGCATTCTTTTATGACTCTTTGTACCTTTAGAAATATTTTAGAAAGCAAAAGTCAATGCATAACGTCTCTGTTTAAAAACTTTTATCAAAACAAAATGTGCAATAGAAATATCCAAATAAGAAAAGATGCGCTTGTGCGACTTTGCATTCGAATACCTCGAAATGGGTTATGAATAAATGCGAAATCTTTTTACGTTATTTAAATTTGATTGTTTCCCTATGAAAATATGATAAAACAAAGTGTTTTAAAGAACTTTTAATATTTTAGTCTCGGTGGACCTTTCGGTGGAAATGCCCATATATGAAAATATGAAAATTTTTATATTCGAAATATATTTCTTTCCTTGGGTGTAGATGAAGCCTTTGCCATCTTTAATAACTATTTCCAAAGAAAGCACCATATTTATATGAAGAACTTCTCTGTAAAAAAGATTTCGAAAATGTACACTTTTAGATTAGCTGTAGTACCACTTCGAATATCGAATTTTCCATCTCTGATGCGTATTTCAAAATTAACACACAAAATTAAAAAACAATCTTGGTCTATTTGCGACGTAGTAACTTTGACTTGCAAATAATGTTATTGGGACATTGTTCAATATATACAAATATTATAAAATAAAAGCGGAACAAATTGTAAACGAGGCCTTATATGCAAGTCTAATCAAAAGTAAACAAAGAAATTGAATTTCGAAATTATTTAGCCTTGTAAATGTAGGAAAACTATAGCACAAAAATAACGACAATTGTTTTATGAAATACATAAATTAGAAACAAAATAAATAAATATTGACCGTAAACAACGGTATGCGAAATTGGGGAAGAACAACCACAGTGTTTTAATAATATTTTCGTTTTATAATTCGTCAAAAATCTTTAAAATTAGTTCAAATTAGTTCCTATTTTGAAAAAAAACACAGTTTAAAAACATAAAAGAATAGAACAATTTAAAAATTTAAAAACATTTTTGTGGCATTAAAAATCTGTATTCTTAAGAAATTTAAGAAAAGTTCCTTCAGGTTTATATTACATGCTAATAAAGGGTAAATTGCAAAATTTCCAATAGGAATCTGCTGATGGAAATTTTTAAATTGTATTCAATATTAATGATAACCATTATATTTTCTACACACAATAAAAATAAAAAAGTTGTTATTTATAATATTTAAGCCCTTTAGCATAAATTTAATGGGAACTACGCGTGATCTATTCAAGGATCCAATTTCAATAATCAAACTGTAACCAACCATTCATTCATTTATTCAGTTATTATTTTTTTCCAATATTGTTGGTGTTGTTTTATAATGAATAAAGTAGAACAACAAAAAAAAAGTTTATTGAAGCGCAAAACAATCAAAAACAGCCACTGTATATTATTAAAAAAAACGAAATTTTTGCACAATATCCATTCAAGCAGAGGCTACCAAGGATTTTATACATTTTTTCTCTGGCAAACAATCGATAAATCTACATTCGCCAAAAAGAACAACAACAAACAGTATTACAGATCTATACAGTTCAATTCATTGGAAAGAAATAACTTAAGGTTTATTAATGCAACAACAAAACGTTATAATAATATGCTTAAGCATCTCTTCAGTATTAAATTTAAAACCAAAAACTAAAAATCTCCATCTTCCAAAAATAAAATTAAATAAAAAAGCAAATCAGTTCAACCTAATACAAAAAAAGAGACTTAAAACTCAACAAGTACCTCATTATGAAGATCCTCAAATAGAATGTATGAAGGTCTGCTATAATCATAACACTATGGGGTAAAATTTATTTTTACACTCGTCCTTTATATGGCAAATTAGATTAAATTGGGGCTCAGTCTAAATGAGCAAAAACTACTTTGTTTTGGTATCTTACTCATTGGCAAAACATATAATACAAAACACATATATCCAAAACTAGTTTTGTACGAAAACTAGGTAGTTTTTGATCAGTCTAAATTCAGTATTAATTGAAATCTTTAATGTCATTTGTATCATTAACTAATTAATTTTTTCTTCTTTTAATTTCACATGATTTTGGCCGGAATATAACAACACAAGATTAAATACTTCAATCCTGAAAATTAGGGCAAAAAAAATACATTACATTGCCCTGGTATAAGGTTAGATGTCAAATTTTAGGAGATTTTAATTTTTTTTAAATATATTAATATAACAGATATTCCTGAGCGGATATTAATGAAACTTCTTGGTAATATTTTTCTAGGTCTAAAAATAATATTCCTAATTTAATTTTAGAAAATTAACCCTTGACTGCTCTTGGGGCTTTTTTGACCCTACGATGAAAATTGATTAATATTTTTCATTAATTAATTAATAATATTATTTTTAGATCTAGAAAAAAAAGAAGTTTCATTAATATCCGCTCAGGAATATCTGTTATATTAATATGTTAAAAAAAAAAAATCTCCTATAATTTGTCCTCTGGCCTTACACAGGGGCAATTTAATATACGAGGGTACTATTTATATTTCGGGAACTGGCAACACTAATGTCAATAGCTAAAATCTGGCAACACCATAATAAAATTTAACATTTTTTTGCATAAACGTACTCACAATGTTTTGATGTACAAGTGCTATTTGTTTTGTTTATAGTGAGTTAAGAAATTCAATTTGGCCAAAAAATGGAAATTTCAAGGGAAGGTTTTCGTTGGATTATTTTTCACAACTTTCGACATGGATTATCTCAACAAGAATGTGTCGATGAACTCAGTTCTTTATATGGCGATAAAGCAGCATCAAATACAACAGTATATCGCTGGTATAGTCAATTCAATCGTGGTAGTAGTTTGGACGCCGACGAATTCCGTGAAGGTTGTCCAAAATCGGTTGTTGTGCCACAAAACATCGATGCAGCGCGTGAACTAATAATGCAAGATCGTCATGTGATATATCGCGAGATAGAGGCATCCTTGCACATTAGTTCCACTTCAATATAGAGCAATTCCATATGAAAACGACCAAAATTGGCAAATTTTTGGACGACCCCTCTCCGATTTTAAAATAAATAGTCTCAATCGATTGCCCAGCAAAAAATAATGTACCTACATATTTTTTATTTTTTTTTATAGTGACTGGTTTAGTGGTGGTGTACACCACTGTCATGTGACAAAATTGAAGAATTCTTCATAAGGGACCTCATTGAAAGTTGTTTAAAAAAAAACTACTAAAGCGATCGCAACGAGTGATAGCTCGTTGGAAAGGTATTGAATCAGGCTTTAATTGAAAAATAAAATTTTCCTAATTTTTCTCAGAAATTTACCTTTTTTCCCATGAAAATTAAATTTTCCCATGAAAATTAAATTTTCCGATTTTCCACAGAAGCTCCTAAATTTTCCGGCTAATTTTTTTTTTTTTGGATTCCTCATAATTTTTGCTTTAAGAATCAGCAATAAAAAAATGGGCCCCGACTCCTTGTTTGGACAGGAGAGGAGCATTTAAGAGACCACCTTGTTCTCATTGTTTTTATATTTTTTATAATTAAATTATTTGTAATTATTTAACATTATTTTATTTTATTATTAAAAATACATTTTAAAAATTATTTTACAGTTAAAAATACATTTATGAAGAAAAAATCAAATTTTTTTAAGAGCCCCAAGTTGAGTGTGTAGTGAATATGGTCTGCCTGCCTTCACAAGATCGGCCATAAATCCATGGATAATAGCAGCAGTGGCATGTAATGGCACACCAAACCCGACTGAGGCTACAGGTCATAAAATGTTTTGTAAATTTTTTAAATTACCAGGTAATAAATATTTCGCCTAAAATGACACGTGCAGAAACAAGTCATAAAACACGGATTTTCCATAAATATGGCGAAATATTTATTACCTGGTAATTTAAAAAATTTACAAAACATTTTATGACCTGTGGTCGGCTTATTGGCAGTAACCAATTAAGTCCCTCTTTAAAAAACATTTTGTGACCAGTAGTTCACGCAAATTTTCCTATTAAAGAAAAGCAAATATCGCTTATATTTTTTACCTATTTTTTACCAAAAAATAAATATAAATACTTCACACACTCTGAGTCAAATTTTAGTTGAATACTAAACGTGAAAGTGTTAGAGTGTTTTTTTTGTAAAGTAAAGAATGAAGCTGTAAAGACAATTTAAAGTAAAATGAATAAATTTTGCTGCAATCCGTTTAACAAGAGTGGACATCGTTCGAAAAAGATAAAAGTATTAAAATTAACTGGTGTTTCGAAGCGATACATGAATGAATTAAATATACAATACGGTGAAGAAGCAGAATTCATTTGCCCCAAGGGTAAAATCGATTTGTCTCAACAAGCAAATGCATTGAAACAAATGCAACCACAATCCGAGAGTGAAATGACAATTGAACAAAATGTTTCATCTGATAGTGAGGCAGACATTCCGATGGTCAATATGTCTTTGAGTCCTTTGAATGAGGCTATTACCACTTTAGGTGAATCGCCTATTACAAAAAGAAAGTTGCGAAGTGAAAAATACAGGAAAGAGAAAAAAGGCAAGGTTATGAGTGCAATCGCGACAATATTTGATGAAGGCTCTGATAACGAATGCAGTCAAGCAGATGACGTTGATGACGGCAAACAAATGATTGAGCAGTTGAAAAGAAAATTCAATTTAGCGACCACTTTTCCGGAGAAATATCTCATTTTATTGTGCTGCCTCAATCATGGTCTATACGCAAGATTTCTGAACAGTTTCAAACATCTTTTTACATCGCGAGAAGAAGCAAAGAATTAGTTCGACAGAAGGGCATATTGGCGACTCCCACCAAGAAATTTGGCTCAAGGACCCTCAGCGAAGCAACGGTGAAATTGATTCAAGATTTTTACTGCAATGATGACAACAGCCGCGCCTGCCCAGGTACACGTGACTATGTTATCACACGTGAAGATGGAGAAAAAGTACACAAGCAGCGCAGATTATTATTATGTAATCTATCCGAAGCATACCATCAGTTCAAAGAGAAATACCCAGCAGAAAAAGTGGGATTTTCTAAGTTTGCCATCCTACGACCAAAAGAATGCGTGCTGGCATTAGACAGGCACGGAACGCATTCAGTCTGCGTTTGCATGTTTCATCAAAACATCAAATTAATGTTCCTTCCATGCAAGAAATTGAAAGTATTTCACGGTGAAATTGAAACATATAGGGACCTCCTGTCGAAGTCGTTGTGCGCATACCCCACGGAAAATTGTCATCTGTCCAAATGCGACAATTTTCCGAAGATTGACGAGCTAGAGCAATATTTGGCGGAAAAGTTTGAACAGCTGTTAATTCAGGAGGTGCATTTCAAACAGTGGATAATTAGCAGCGGCAGATGTTCCCTTGAGACCGTGGTAAAGCAGATTCCGGAATTCATCGAGGAATTCGGATTCAAGTTGAATGAACTGAAGGCGCACCATTTCATATCTGAGATGCAATCGAAATTTCTAAAGGAAAGTAAGGAGAAATTAGCCCAAAATGAATTCATTGTGATAAGCGACTTTGCCGAGAATTACACTTTTCTCGTTCAGGATGAAATTCAGGCTTATCACTGGGCAAACGACCAGTGCACGGTGCATCCTTTTTGCATTTATTTCAAAAACGAAGATAACGAACTACAGACCGTAAGCCTTGTTGTTGTCGCGAAGAGTTTAGCTCATAATTATGTGTCCGTTTATTTATTTCAAATGAAACTGTTTGAATTCTTAAGATCAAAATTCGATGCAATCGACAAAGTAACGTTTTTCTCAGACGGCGCGGCTTCTCAGTACAAGAATAAAAAAAATTTTTACAATCTTTGCATAATTGAAGAAGAACAAAACTGCAAGGTCGAGTGGCACTTTTTTGCGACGTCCCACGGTAAGGGCCAATGCGATGCGTTAGGGGGAACCCTAAAACGCATGGCGACTAAGGCAAGTTTGCAAAGGCCATATACTGACCAGATCTTAAATGTACAACATTTGTTTTCGTGGATTCAAAGCAAGGAAATTGCCATTAACACAGTTTTATGCACTCAAAAAGAACACGATGCCATGGAGCGACGAATTCAAAACAGATATAATAATGTCAAAACTATAACTGGAACTCAAAAGTTTCATTGCTTCATACCAAATATTTCTGATATGTCAATTAATGTAAAGCGATACTCTTCATCTGCCGACGTGCTAAATTTAAAGTTACTTTAATTTTATAATGATGCCAAGACAATTGAAATTTTTAATAAATATTGTAATTAAGTATAAGTAGCAAAATAAGAAAGATTTTTTCTTCATAAATGTATTTTTAACTGTAAAATAATTTTTAAAATGTATTTTTAATAATAAAATAAAACAATGTTAAATAATTACAAATAATTCAATTATAAAAAATATAAAAACAATGAGAACAAGGTGGTCTCTTAAATGCTCCTCTCCTGTCCAAACAAGGAGTCGGGGCCCATTTTTTTATTGCTGATTCTTAAAGCAAAAATTATGAGGAATCCAAAAAAAAAAAATTAGCCGGAAAATTTAGGAGCTTCTGTGGAAAATCGGAAAATTTAATTTTCATGGGAAAAAAGGTAAATTTCTGAGAAAAATTATGAAAATTTTATTTTTCAATTAAAGCCTGATTCAATACCTTTCCAACGAGCTATCACTCGTTGCGATCGCTTTAGTAGTTTTTTTTAAAACAACTTTCAATGAGGTCCCTTATGAAGAATTCTTCAATTTTGTCACATGACAGTGGTGTACACCACCACTAAACCAGTCACTATAAAAAAAAAAAAAATATGTAGGTACATTATTTTTTGCTGGGCAATCGATTGAGACTATTTATTTTAGAATCGGAGAGGGGTCGTCCAAAAGGTGATCGCTTTCATATGGAATTGCTGTATATTTGATTTTGCATGAACACTTAGTTGTAAAAAAAATTTGCTATCGTTGGACACCCCATAATTTATCAATCGCTCAAAAGGCTCGCGTCGATATGTGTAAGGGAATGATTAAAAAGTTCGACCGTGGTGCTTTAAAAGACGTGCACTCATAAAAGTTCTGCAGTTACTACATGACAGTTATTTATGTAGTAATGCGGTTGTAGTTATTTTAACTACAAATGTAGTTAATTTACTTAGAACAAAATTTTTCAATGTGTTTGACAGTTATTTTTTTAAACAAACTACAAAAATTACTACATTGTAGTAACATTTATTTTATGCAGTTATTTTGAATTTTATTTACAAATACTTAAATTTTCAAGTGTGTATGCACACACACGAAGCAAACAGAAGTATGTGTATGAATCACTTGTTTAGAAATTTCTAGTGAAAGAATATGAGTATAACATGTTTTCTCTTGCCTTAGTCATAAAACAACGCCAAAGAGTGAGCACGCGTAATACGGAAAAGGTTATATATTTTTTATTAAATTACTAAAATAATAAGGTAAGTTTTATAATATAAATTTATTTACGGGGAATGTTAAAAAAATATTGTATTTATTTTCTTTCAGTTCTTTTATATTCTCATCCCTTTCTACCTGGAGAAAAAAAAGGAAGCCAAACAACAGCATATTTCATCCCTCACAGACGGACAACATGTACAACAATATCTTAATAGTGAAAAAAGTGACATTAAATGTAAATTTTGATTTCTCAATTTTAAATTTATTATAGAATAAAATTAAGTTAATAGTGTTTACATAAATTGTTTTTTTTATTAAATTAATAATTAAAAAAAAAATTTTTATTTATGTTTTTTTAACTACATTTGCAAGTTATTTGTACAGTTTTACAATAATTTGCATGTATGTTGTTTCAATTGCATTTGTAGTTGTTTTTACTACATTTGTCAGTTGATTTTTAACAGTTAAAAATTACTTCATATTGCAGTTAATTTAACTGCAAATGTAGTCTACACCTTTTTAAGTGCAAATGCAGTTATTTTAACTGTCATTTGCAGTTGATTTTACCTACATAATTCCCTGAGTGTGTATAAAATCGTGACAGGTGACGAATCATGAATATATGCGTATGAGCCGGAAACAAAACAGCAATCCACCGTGTGGGTATTCCAAGACGAGCGAAATCCAACAAAAGTTGTTCGTGGAAGAAGCACAGCGATGCAAATGGTCGCATGTTTCTTCGTCTGAATGGGTAATGTGGCCACTGTTCCGCTTGAGCAACGTATGACGGTCAATTCTGAGTGGTACACGACCATTTGTTTGCCGCAAGTCTTCGGAGAAATTCGTAAAATCAACCGCCAAAGACGAATGATTCTCCATCATGACAATGCGAGCTCTCACACATCTCGTCAAACAGGTGAATTTTTGAGCAGTCAAAACATCGAATTGATGACTCATCCTCCGTACAGTCCTGATTTGTCACCCAATGACTTCTTCTTCTTCCCGAATATCAAAGGTAAACTGCGTGGTCAACGATTTACGAGCGCCGAAGAAGCAGTTGAAGCGTTCAAAAACCATGTTTTGGAGGTGTCTCAAGAGGAATGGAAAAACTGCTATGACAAATGGTTTGAACGAATGCAAAAGTATATTGATCATCAAGGGGAATATTTTCAAATACAATAAAGCCATTTTTATTTGAAAATGTTTGTTATTATTTGCTATTCCCGAAATATAAATAGTACCCCTTGTATTTATATTTTGCCCTAACTTTCAGAATTGAAGTATTGAATCTTGTGTTGTTACATTCTGACCAAAATCATGTGGAATTAAAAGAAGAAAAAAGAAAAACTTGCCTAAAAGCTAAATAAAGGCCAAAAATCGCCGTTTTCTCGAAATCCACTGAAAGAAAATCTCTGCCCAGCCAAATGAAAAAAGGAATTCCTGAAAAAGGAAATCTCTAATATGTTTTTAATAAAACCTTAAAACCCAATCGTTGATTTTTTAAAATTTCTTTAAAAAAATTAAAAAAAAAAATTTTAATTGTAGATTTGAAAACAGTGTTTGGGAATTCTGATTTTAATTAATTAATTTTATATAATTATCAAACAATTGATTAATATTTAACAGGAATATTAAGATTCCCAACTACTGTTAAAATTTCTTCAAATCTTCGCCAGACCCAGCAAGAGTATCGTTAACAGGGGTTGGGTATCCTGCAATCTCTTCATATTCTATGCTCGTTGCTACCAAGTACTATCACCAGATTGTCTTTATGGGGTTCTCTCTAGGTTATAATGTATATTTGAGATTTTTATTTACACAAACTCCCAAGTAAAATCCGTTTTGAGAATCATTAACTTAAACATTTTACTAGTAATTTTTGTCTCTATAACGAAAGCCTCATGTTTCTTAGAAAGGTATTATATTTCTCTATATTATTATCGTAAGCAAATGTTTGTGTGTTGTATTTAACATTCAAGCTTTTAAATATATTTATAGTCACTAGAACGAAAGCAAAGAACTTTTGCAATGATTACTTGTTATTCTTGTACATTAGAGTGGGAAAAAAAATTCCACTACGACATATCAAAAAAATAATTTTCGAGACGTCTAACTGACTTTTACTCAACTTTCATTTTTAAGGTTTTTTTAGTAGGTAATAAAAAAAAATCGGCTGATTTAATTTTTTTTAAAATATTAGCTTTACAAGTTGAAATTGTACGCTAAAAATGATGGCGATAGCAGTTTTTCAAAAAAAAATATTTTTCTTGAGGTTTTGGACGAATTTTTGTCGAAAAATCGATATTTTTTTACGCGTTAATTTTTAAGGTTTTTTAAATTTGGTGTGTTAAAAAAATTTGCCTATTTAAAATTTTTTAAATATATCCTATCCAAGGTAAAATTGTACGCTTAAAACGATGGCGATATAATTTTTTCGGCCCACCCTATTGTACATAGCCTAACCCACCATGCCATATTAATGACACAAAATGTTGAAATTAAGGAATATTAAGAGAAAAGTACAAGCTTTTCGACACACTTATTTTGGTTTTTATAAGTTCGCTCTGTTTCCGGATATTAAATGATCCGGGATCTTGTCCATTTTTAGTTTTATAAATCGTTGAAAGTAACAAAATCGTTGAAAGTGAAAATTTCGAAAAAAAAAAACGAAGAAATAGTTGTCTACATATTTTCGATACCACTTTCTTTCATTTAGATCTGGAGTTTCTTGCATTAAAGGGTTTAATTAAATTGAAACAGATTTGGAATCAAATTAAGTTTATTTTATTTTTTTTATTGAAATATGTAATACATACTTATTTTAAAAATGCGAAAACTAAATTTTAAATGTCGACTTCATAATTTAAAAACCAAAACCTTTATTTTAACTGGAATCATATTTACTTTAATGAGGTTCATATTTAATTTTAGAATATTCGTAAAAAATAATATGTTAATTTAAATATTTTTGTGCATTTTCGTTGTTTGTTAAAGTAATTAGTGCATTAGAGTCTTAAACTTTAGCAGATAAGGTAAAAATGTACCTGAATTTAAATCACCAACATTTTAGAACAAAAACAGATTTAATTTTTTTTTTTTAAATATAATATAATATAATAAAATAAATTAATTTTATTTTCTTTAATTAATTTCAGGGGGATCGTAATATATAAAAGAGACATTATAGTATCAAATAGTGAGAGGCCCCCAATTTATTTTTGGGAATTATGACCGATTTTTTTCAGTTATAATCCCCAAACTAAAATTGGGGTATATATCATCATGGGTCTCACATGTGCCTGAATTAAGGAAATACTGATTTTTAATGCAATAGATGTACTCATTTTCCAATGGGGACAATGACAATGATTACGATTATAACTGTCCCCACAATAAGAATTATATATTTTTTAAAAACGGTCTTTCAGTCCATGGGGAACATGTCCCCATTCTGGTTTGCAGGTTATGACCGAAAAATGTTTACCCATAATCCCCAAATTGTAAATGGGAATAATGAACATATGTGGGAATTATGATATTGTCATCAAAAATTTGATATCCCAACTCAAATTTAAATTTTGCTTCATTTAGTTGAACTCTATTCCATTGTCCTACTGAAAAATTAAAGAGAAGTTGAGAAAAAATAACATTTTATTCTGTCCATTCATAACCATTGAGAAATTCCAAGAATTTTACAAAATTCTTTAACAATTTGCAGAAAAAAGTGTTGTTGTTTTATTTTTTCAGTTCTACTTGCTGGATGCTGGATATATTGGGATCCTCTTCTCGTTCTTCTTCTTCTTGCTTTTAAGATAATGTTGTCGTTGTTGTTTAATGCCGTTGTTATTTTGTACCTAACAAAACCCAGCCAAAGGGAGAAGACGCAAAAAAAAGAAAAATAAAAAATGGGCCAGCAAAAAAACGACCTCACGTACATTCAAATGCAATTTTGTGCGCCACACAAAATTTCTTTGATGTCCTGCGCTGTCTGTGTCTGCTTTGGATGCTTGAATGGTTGGCTGGCTGGTTAAATGTTAGTTACCTAACTGGGTTTTTAATATCTTCTACTTTATGCTCTTTACATACACAGAAAGAAAAAATTATGTTGTTTTATATAATGATATATCATTACCTTTTGCATTATTTTGTAATATAAAATAATGACTTCCTAATAACGGCCTTATGTAGTCATTGCTTTTAAATACAAAATAATGACTTACTCGCAATAGTTTAAATAAGTACTTTCTACAAAGTTAAATTTTATACAGTTATATTTATTACATGTAATTATGTTTTGTGTTCAAATTTTTATGAATAGTTCTAAAATTACACTCTAGCAAAAACTTTAATTTCTCTGAATGTATTGCCTGAAGCTAATAGTATTTGTGTAACTCTTTATTTTTAAGAATCAAGTAAGCAGTCAGATAACCACTTATAATTGAACTTTTTGTAAGCATGTTTGTAACCACTTATTATTCAGAATCTCATAACTACTTACTTCTCATTTTTTCGTAAGCGAGCGGGTAAGCGTGACTACTTATAAAAACGATCACGCCAAACAAAAATAATGAGTTTAGACGCCAAAAAATAAGTTGTGTGGAGCTATGAATTTCTATTATATAACCACTTATTTGGTAATGAAAGATTTTGCTGGGTTATAATAGAATATCTGTTTTTATAATTTCGTTTAAATAGTAGAATTTCAGTTAGTACACTATTTATATTTATACACTTATAGATATAAATCTGTAAAATTAGAAAAAAAGCTACTAAAAATTAGTTAAAATGACCTTGTAGAAATTACTGCTGAAATTAGTAGATTTTCTCCTATATACTAGTAAGATATGAAGAGCAAAAATAAAACTGTTACAGTTAAAGAATTTTAATTATATTTGAGTTAACTTTCAGTTAACTGAAACTGACAAATTATGCTGTAAAATCTGGAGAAAATTTTGCTAAATATTAGTAGAGTAACAATAGCAAGAATAAACTATTATATTTAAAAAAGTTTTGTTTTTTTAAGTAAAATTTCGTTGAATGCAAATAGCAGTATACTAGACCGTACCACCTTACAGACAAAAAAAAGTGGGCGGTAGGTACAAATTATTTTTCCAAAAAATTCCAATTCAATTCCAAACATTTTTTTTTGCCGAACGTATGGGTCGCCTTTTTTAATTTTTCGTTATAGCTTCGGCATTTAAGACGGACTTAAAGCGTGATATATCGATTTTTTTGCCTCGAGGAGTCCAGTGTTTTGCTATAAAGGAAAATTCTAATGAAAAAATTTCAAAAGGCGACCCCTGCGTTCGGCAACCAGAAAAATAAACAAAATTTCTGCTGGGTTTATCGAAAAACTACCTTAGCAAAAGTTTAATGATTTTTTTGCGAGCTTTAATTTTCTGACATTAGGATGATACATGAGGGTGGTAGGAACTGAGATCTGGTTGGTAAATACTAGAACGGGATACTTGAGGTCAATGACCCTTAGAGCAAAAACATCGATGTATCATACTTTAAGATCCGACTGTAAATGCCAAAGATATAACGAAAAATTGAAAATGGCGACCCTTACGTTCGGTAAAAAAAACAATTGTTTTGCAACCTCCTTGCAAAAATAATTTAGATTTGACGGTGTACGGCGAACTTTTTTTGAGGTACGGTCTACAGTATACTCTGCTAATAATAGTAGAAATATTTTTTGTGTTTTATTTAGCTGATTTTAGCTGGATAGACTGCTATTTCCATTCAACTAAAATTAGCTTAAAAATAAGAAAAATTTTGTAAATATAACAGTTTGTTTTTGCTATTTCTAGTTTACTAATATTTCTGAATTTTTTTTTGCAGATTTTACAGTAAAATTTGTCATTTTCAATAAACTTAAATTTAACTTTAAAAATAACTAAGATTCTGAAAATTTAACTGTTTTATTTTGGATGTTCTTATTTTACTAATATTTAAAAAATCTGCCAATTTCAGCAGTTTTTTTTTAACATACA